>JAJLRP010000001.1:0-704624 GCA_030567085.1 Hermanozyma ubatubensis | reverse complement strand
ATGCCTGAGCTAAAGTTAGTTCAGGCCATGATATAGACCGTAATAAATGTTTCAAAAAAAAAAAGGTTTGGTGTTAGTAAATCGTAAACAGGATTTCAAGAAACAGTCGGGGAGAAAAGAAGTGGAATCCAATAGAGTTCTCTAGTGCGGTTCAAGGGATACTCTTCATGGGAGCTTGGAATGCAATCTCCTTTGGCCGTATGTTGTGTAGCTCTCACAGTAATGAGCCTTGGTGTAGGTTCACCATCCCCCAAAGTATAGCTTCTTTAAACGAATCTCTATGTGAATGGTGTTTTAATGGACAGGGTTAGGCGTTAAGGCTGCTTTTGCCTTCGCTGAATGAACAGACTCTTCAAACCGACCATCAGCCGGAATTGTACAATAAGTTAGGATTTCCACGGAGTTCAAGTACTCTAAAAGAGTTTCGGTGAGTTCATTCTTCTTAAACCAAAGCCTGAATCACTTTTCAATCTTTCAGATTCTCTGAAATTTCCTTGATGTTGTGGACCTATGGTCTACTTTGGCAGAATTTGGATCGAAGTGCGAAACAATCGAGCGAACAACTTTAAAAGGACCAGCTAAAAATCGGAGGACTGAAAATCTTGAAAAACGCAAGGATTTTCGAAAAGTCCCATCCCTAATTACCATTTTACGCAAATTTCAGACCAATACCACTACTACCCCACCTCGTCATAGTATCGCATCATCTCATCTCATCGCGTCCCCATGAAGCAGTATCTCATCAGCTTTGCCAACTCCTTTCCGAACTTCAGGGTTGCGGAGCTCGAGTCATTAGCCAATCTCAATGGCTTCCAGGTTGACTTGGGTGCCCACGATGAAAAATCACCTTTTCTCATAGTCCTGCTAGAAGATGATGACCAAGCCAGGAAACTCGTGGAACGCTCCATTCTAGCCAAAGGCATCTACGAACTCTGGGGAGAAGGCAAGACGCTAGAAAATTTGCACGATAGTATCCAGGCCATGTCATCCCATCGATTTGAGCACTTCAAGCACAACACGTTCAAGTTCGAATTTGTGGCTTTTATGGGCGCAAAATCCACAGCTGAGAAGGTGTCAGTTATAGAGACATTCAAATATCTTGGGTTTGAGGGGAGGATCCGGTTCAAAGATCCCGAAGTCACTTTTGCCGTGGTGGAGAAATACCACGTCGAAGGCATGGAAAAAGCCACGGAGCCAGAATATCTCTGGTTCGGTAGACAGGTGCAACTTAGTGCTCGGTCTAGTGGCGTGGTGGAGAAGTATGATCTCAAAAAAAGAAAGTATATTGGCACCACGTCCTTTGAGGCAGAATTGTCGTTAATCAGCTGCAATCTTGCTCAAGTAAAGCCTGGCACGCTTTTGTACGATCCCTTTGTGGGCACGGGTTCATTTCTAGTTGCTGGAGCGTTTTTTGGGGCGTTGCCAATTGGAACCGATATTGACGTTCGACTGATTAGAGGAAAGGGCCCCCAGTGTAACCATAAGACCAACTTCAAGCAATACGGAACTCTGTCGCAGTTCGTAGATTTGCTCGTCATGGACTTCACCAATAACAGCTTCAGGCCCGATTTGGTTTTCGACAGCATTGTATGCGACCCACCTTACGGAGTCCGCGAGGGCCTCAAAGTCTGCGGAGCCAAGAATCCCGAGAAAGCAGCGGGACGAGAGCACCACGTCGTTGAAGGCGAGAAGGGATTTTTGAGAAAAGACTACATTGCGCCCAAAAAACCATACGAGCTTGCCAACCTACTTGACGACTTGCTTAGTTTCGCCGCAGCCCGGCTTCCTATTGGGGGAAGACTAGCTTTCTGGATGCCAACGGCAAACGACGAATATGTTGAACACAACATTCCACAACATGAACAACTTGAGCACTTGTATGCACTTGAGCAAGAATTCAACAAATGGCTGCGGCGATTGTTGGTGTACGTTAAGCGAGACAGCCACTACAAGGGAATCACCAACAACGGTATGAGTGGGGTGACGGAGTTCCGTACGCGGTACTTCAAGAGCTTCAATGAAAAGAGCAAGTCGCCTAGCGCCTGATATCAAGATTGTGCAAGCAGGAATTACTTTCTTTTTTTATTTTGGAAGGCGAATTTCATTGTTCATCCTCAATTATGCGTTTATGCGTTTAAGCGTCAACAGATGTGCGCGACAATTCCTTAACATCTATTTTGCACCCACTCCGGGTTAAAGATATGCAGTTAGACATCCCCGAGACCACAGGAAGAGTTAGGTTTCCCTTTCCCTTTATGCATTACTCGAGGGGAATATCCCCTATCCCTACAGATGGAAATCTGCCGCCCGAGTGCTTATAAAAGGCACCCTGATTCCACGTATATGGTGGAATTTATAATATCAATTGACCATAGACATTGAGCTTAGATCTCCAGGGCTAAGAACACTTCTACAATATAATGGCACCATCTACTGTTGTTTCACCCCCCGTATCCCACCACCTCGCTCAGAAGGAGCCTGTGGTCCGTCTCAGCACCGAGTCCAAGACTCAGGTCAATTTCGCCGACTGGGATAATTTCGCTTTCGCTCCAATCAGGGAGTCGACTGTCTCACGTGCGATGACTAAGCGCTACTTTGCCGATTTGGATAAGTACACGGAGTCCGACGTAGTCATCGTGGGCGCTGGTTCTGCTGGATTGTCTGCTGCTTATGTTTTGGCCAAGAACAGACCTGACTTGAAGATTGCAATCATTGAGGCCAGTGTTTCGCCTGGTGGTGGTTGCTGGCTCGGCGGTCAGCTTTTCTCGGCTATGGTGTTGAGAAAACCAGCTGACTTGTTCTTGAACGAGATCGGAGTGGCGTACGAGGATGAGGGGGACTACGTCGTGGTGAAGCATGCTGCGTTATTTATGTCCACTCTCATGTCGAAGGTGTTGCAATTCCCAAATGTGAAATTGTTCAATGCTACTGCCGTTGAAGACTTGATTACCAGGCGCGATGACTCCGGTGAGTTGAGAATTGCCGGCGTGGTTACCAACTGGACTTTAGTCGCCTTGAACCACGATACGCAATCTTGTATGGATCCCAACACCATCAATTGCAATGTTGTTCTCTCTACCACCGGCCATGATGGTCCATTTGGAGCATTCTCCGCGAAGAGGTTGGAGACTTTGAAACCCAAAGGAACCACTAATCTGTTTGAGTTAGGAGGTATGAGAGGGTTGGACATGAACAAGGCCGAAGATGCTATTGTCAAAGGCACGCGCGAGGTTGCGCCAGGGCTTGTGATTGCGGGTATGGAGCTTGCGGAAGTTGATGGTTCCAACAGGATGGGACCAACATTTGGTGCAATGGCGCTTTCAGGTGTCAAGGCTGCTGAGTCTGTCTTGAATGTCTTGGAATTAAGAAAGAAGCAGAACGAGACGTGCTACGGCGCTGTTTAGGCAGAATCTAGCTTTGAGATTGGCACCTGTAGATATGTATTTGTTTATTTGATTTGATTAAGAAAACTGCTGCTTGTTTCAAACTTAGAGACCATGGATTGCCGCTCTCTCCCTCTGAGTCGCAAATGCCAACGTCGTATAATTCAGCCTCGAAACGTTGTGTTATTCAGTAATCCATGTTTAAGAGCATCAGCGAGGTTAGGAATTCTTTTACTTCAAACTGTATTATCTTCTGTATGAAATAAAGAGTTTCAATTATGAAGAACCGATGATTATTTTCCCAGCAAGTAGTGAGGTAGCCATGTAGCCAACTTGCCTCTGCTTTTCCTGCACCCACCAACCACCATGCCAGTCGAAGACTCAGACAACTTCAAGTTCTTCGGGTTGGGAGGATGCAATGAGGTCGGCCGCTCGTGCCATATTCTTGAATACAAGAACAAAGTGATAATGTTGGATTCGGGTGTCCACCCGGGCCACAGTGGCATGAATTCGTTGCCATTCTTCGACGAGTACGACTTATCCAAAATTGACATTCTCCTCATTTCCCATTTCCACTTGGACCATGCTGCATCGCTTCCTTATGTTATGCAGCAGACGAATTTTCGTGGCCGGGTGTTTATGACACATCCCACCAAAGCAATCTACAGATGGCTTCTCAGCGACTTCGTCAAAGTTACATCCTTATCGGGAGGAGGCGATGATGCCAGATCAATGAATGGCCTGCAGAGCACAACAACCGCTTCTGCTAATCTTTACACGGATGAAGACTTGATGACGTCGTTTGACAAGATCGAGACCATTGATTACCACTCAACTATGGAAGTTGAGGGAATACGATTCACGGCGTACCACGCCGGACACGTGCTTGGAGCATGTATGTATTTTATAGAGATTGGTGGACTCAAAGTTCTTTTCACAGGCGATTATTCTCGTGAAGAAGACAGACATCTTAAGGTGGCGGAAGTGCCGCCACAACGGCCGGATATTTTGATCACAGAGTCCACATTTGGCACGGCTACTCACGAACCGCGTCTAGAAAAAGAAGCACGGATGATGAAAATCATCCACTCCACTCTCCTCAAAGGCGGCAGAGTGTTGATGCCTGTGTTTGCCTTGGGACGAGCTCAGGAGCTCTTGTTGATTCTCGAAGAATACTGGTCGATGAACCAGGAGCTACAGAATATGAGTGTCTATTTCGCCTCTAACCTTGCACGCAAGTGCATGGCTGTCTATCAAACATATACCGGGGTGATGAATGAGAAGATGCGGGTCGGTTCGCTGGCAGTGGAGAAATCCAATCCATTCCAATTCAACCATATCAAGTCGATCAAAAGTATAGAAAAGGTCCACGATTTGGGGCCGTGCGTTGTAGTGGCATCGCCGGGTATGTTGCAGAATGGACTATCGAGAATGTTGCTTGAAAGGTGGGCGCCTGACCCTAAAAACGCTTTGATCATGACAGGCTACTCTGTAGAGGGTACTATGGCGAAAGAAATTCTCGCCGAGCCCCACGCTATCCCCTCGATCACGAACCCAGAAGTGCAGATTCCCAGACGGCTCTCGATCGATGAAATTTCGTTTGCGGCGCACGTGGATTTCGAACAGAATGCTGGCTTTATTGAAATGGTCAAGCCGAAAAAAATCATCCTCGTTCACGGCGACAGCAACCCGATGGGTCGGTTGAAGTCGGCGTTGCTCAGTAGGTATTCGTCAAGAAAGGGCACAGACGAGGAAGTGAAGGTATACAATCCTCGCAATGGGGAAAACCTTATTATTGAGATTGAAGCGGTAAAGTTGGCGACGGTCGTGGGAGCGTTAGCTGAGGCTGAGATGCGCTTGTTGAAGGATGTGATTGAGGCTAAGAAGATCGAGGAGTTGGAGGAGAATGGCGATGTGCAGATGAATGAAGTCGAAGAGGCGAAAGCTGAAGAAGCTGAGGCTGATAATCATGCAGCCGAGCCCGAAACCAAGTCCTCGGACCCCAAGGCTGTGCAAAAAGAAGCCGTCTACACGCCGACTGGAATACAGATATCCGGACTTCTTGTTGCCAAAGACTTTGACCTCACTCTACTTGAATTGGGCGATCTTCAGGAATACACCCTGTTGACCACGACAGTGGTGCGGCTGAATGTCAAGCTCAAGATCCAATCGCAACCAAGCCTTGTAGCCTGGCACCTTCTGCAGATGTTCGGCCATATCAACGTCACTTCTGATACGGAAACTGTTTGGGAATGCACTATTATGGATTCCATTACAGTATCGGCCGATATTCAGTCCGACGGATTACTGGTGACGGTGGAGTGGATAAACAACTCTTCCATGGCAGACTCGTTGGCAGACAGCGTGGTTGCGATTTTATACTCTGTGGACTCATCGCCAGCATCGGTGAAGCTCACTTCCAAAACACATAGTCACGTCAAAACTGAGGAAAGTGATGGCGAGGTTCGGCCGGCGGAGGAAGAGCCTACGGGATTGGCAGATGCTGCCATATCGAGCAGAGTTAAGCGGATACAACGCCTTCTACAGGCCCAATTTGGCGATACCATCACGAGCATGGATCTCAAAAATGCTACGATTTACGTCGGGAAGGCAGAAGCGAAAGTGAACTTCGCCACACTCGAGGTCACGTGCCCTTCCCGTGTACTCAAGGACCGGATTGAGAGCATTTTAAAGCGGGGCTCACGGTTGGCGGCGCCGCTCAGTCTCCGTAGTAAAGACTTTTAATGGCAAATGACATCATGGAACTTCTTGGGCCATCTGGACTGTGTAGAGTGCGTGCGAGCCAGGCCCATCTGAACATCATGGCGTATGTACAACAAGCGAAAAAACCTCAAGAAAGTGTAGGAGTGGGAAACCCAAGCATGAAAACTAATTGCAGCGACCTCATAGACCGCCCACGTGCGGAGCTCACGGAGTCCGAGCTCCAGCAACTCGAGGAGTTTGAGTTCAACCACGGCCCAATGTCTTTATTGCAATCGCTGATGAAAAACTCCACGCCGGTCGTTGTCAACTGCAGAAACAATCACAAGCTCATAGGAAAGGTCAAGGCGTTCGACCGCCACTGCAATATGATTCTTGAGGATGTCAAGGAGTTGTGGACCGAAACAACGAGGAACTCCAAGGGCAAAGTGGTTAAGACGACTTCTAAGGAGCGATTTGTGGCCAAGTTGTTTCTTCGAGGTGACTCTGTGATTATCGTCATGAAAATATAGGTATTGATAGAGAAGGAAGTTACGACAGATAGGTTAACCATCACACGGCGACGCAAGGCCCAGCGTAAATAAGGGAATATGATGCCACACAATTTCACTTTGAATAATCACCTCGTAATATTAGTAATATCAGATGCAGAATCTTGAGAGCGTAGCCATCGCCAATCTCTTGGCTATTTACCTACTCTGCGCGTCTTCCCCAGATTCTGATAGTCGCATGAAGCTAAAGCTACGTGCCCACAGCACAGAGACCCTCCGAGCGTGTTTTGCGCAAATTAGCAGCCTCAGAAAAACCATCACACTCCGCTTTAGTCCCGACCAATTGGTGGCTGTTTCCATCAACGTGACGGCAGCCACACAGGAACCTCAGATATGGTGCAAATTCAAGATGAGCGAGCTCTTTTCGGAAATCGAGATCCAGAGCTTGCGTGAAAACGTGATTCCTATAGAATTAAACGTCGACTTGCTTCTCCAGACGCTAAGAAACTTCGACCAGGCGGATAGCCATGACCTCAGCATTCGGCTCATGAAGAAAGACACCGGCACTTCAGCAGGACGAACGGCATTTTTGTCCCTCAACTACTCCGAGACGAATGTTCACGACAACACTGTGAGCAGACTGTTCCGCATCCCGGTAACCATCTTGAAGTCTTCCACCGAGGTTCTCAGAGAACCCGACCTCCCAAAAGTGGATCTCATGATGCGGCTCTCCAACTCATTTGTGGCTACTTATAAACGGCTAGAAAAGTTTAAGCGAGGAAGTGGCAGCAGTGACCTTGTCACTGTGAGAGCAAGTCGGCGAAATGGAGGTTACTTAGGGTTTGTTCTACAGGAAGAAGGCCAGTTTAAAGTGACCATTTCTTGGAACGGCAAGCTAGATATACAGAAGCCAGAGAACGGCTTCGACAGCGATAGCATGCGGGGCCAATTGCTTCAGGAACTGACTCTGGGCCAAGGCGAAGGTGATGACGAAAGGGAAGTTACAGTGCGGCTACGTGATTGGAAGATGGCGTCCAAAATTGTGGGCACTTGCAAGACGGTGATTCTATTGGTGTGCCACCGCGAGGCATGCGCCATTCACTGCTTGTTGGACGATTCCGATGACGTAGAGATGGTGTATTACATCAATGCCGTGAGAACACGGGACTACGAATAAGGAGAAATAGGATAAGGCAAAAAGGTTCAAAGTTTCAGAGGAATTTCAAGATACGCCAAGAGAGAAATCACCAAGCTTTCCGTGTAAAACGGAAAGCAATTCATATCCTTTGTCCTGTCAGTCAACGTGGCTTGTGACTCAGCGCCAGTGCGCGATACTATAATGCGCGACTCTCATCTCAGCATCTTTCGCATCCATTGAATATGAGTTTACAAAGAGAAGACCCCCACTATTTTGGAGCCGGTCCTGCCTTGCTTCCAACTGAGGTATTGCAGAAAGCCGCCTTGGACCTTTTGACCTACGAAGGTGAAGACTTGGGCATTGGCGAGATCTCGCACCGGTCCAAACCTGCCATCAAGGTCGTTGACGACACCAAGAGCAATATTAAGAAGTTGTTGGCAGTGCCTGATACTCATGAGGTCTTTTTCATGCAGGGAGGTGGCACTACTGGCTTCTCGGCCATCATCTACAATCTCATGGCCAATTATGCCAAAAAGACTGGAAAGAAGGGCAGGGCTGCCTACGCCGTTACAGGATCGTGGTCGAAGAAGTCTGCCGAGGAGGCAGCTAGATTGGGCTTTGATGTGGATATCGTGGTCAACACCAAGGACACTAAGTTCACCACCATTCCTCCTTACTCAAAATGGAAGCCAATTGAACAGAACACCGCGTTCTTGTACGTGTGTGATAACGAAACAATTCACGGTGTGGAATACTCAAACACCCCGTCCGCAGACTATTTGCCAGCAGGTGTCGAGTTGGTTGCTGACATGTCATCCAACATCTTGTCGAAGAAAATCGACGTCAGCAAGTACGGCGCCATCATGGCCGGAGCGCAGAAGAACGTGGGATTAGCGGGATTGACCATATACATTGTCAAAAAATCTTTGCTTGAGCATGCTTCAGACGGAGAGCTCAGAGAGTTGCAAATTCCACTCGTCCCAATTGCGTTCCACTTTCCAACGGTGGTGAGCAACAATTCAGCGTACAACACAATTCCAATATTTACGTGTGACATTTTGAAACTTGTCACTGACAAGTTGGTGGCGGATGGCGGGCTCGAGCACGTTGAAAAGACCAACAAGCAGAAAGCCGCCAACTTGTACGCTGCTTTGGATAGATACCCAAGCCTCTACAAGCTTGCAGTGAGCCAGAAAGATGCGAGATCGCACATGAATGTGGTTTTCACGTTGCCCACCAGCGAGCTCGAGGCGAAGTTCATAGCTGAGGCGGGCGAGAGGAAATTGACCGGGTTGAAGGGCCACCGGTCGGTGGGAGGCATGCGTGCATCGATCTATAATGCTGTGAGCTTGGACTCTGTGAACAAGTTGGTGGAACTTGTGGACGACTTTGGCAAGAAGAACTCCAATTAGATGATAATAATTGTACTTAATCTGTAGTGGTCTCAGGCAAGCAGCGTTGGAAGCAATTTAAATACTCCGTCAAAACTCCTTACTGATCGCTTCACGTTTTCTTAACCTGTGGGCATGCGCCGTATGCCCTTCCGCCAACTCTTGGAGTGGAAAACATTGATTTGCCGATGAATATACTTATTGTCGTAAGTTTCAAAATCCAAAACATTTTCGTGTTTTCCGTAGCTTTCCAGCTTCACTAACTCCAAATACCTCTGGCGGTTGTCTCCACACTTAGGCGTGAGATGCGAAATTTCACTATGGCCGTCCCAAGACTCCTACGATGCCCACCAGCCCTCGTATCACAGCGATGGCGGACACTACGAAACTTCAATACTTCACGGTTTTACCTCTCTCCTAAGACCGTTGCAGTCCAAGACAAAAAATTGCTGCTTACCAAAGACGTACACGCCAAAAACATCCAAGACCGCATTGACAAGATTCCAATCGATAGGTTTCGCAATTTCAGCATCGTCGCGCATGTGGATCATGGCAAATCTACGCTATCAGATCGTTTGCTAGAACTCACAGGCGTGATTCAGCCCGGAGATGCCAACAAACAAGTTCTAGATAAACTCGATGTGGAGAGAGAACGAGGAATCACGGTCAAAGCACAGACGTGCACGATGCTCTACCAGGATGACAATGGAGACGATTATTTGCTTCACTTGGTGGACACGCCCGGTCATGTGGATTTCAGAGCTGAGGTGTCCAGATCTTATGCTTCCTGTGGTGGTGCTCTTCTACTAGTGGATGCCTCTCAAGGAGTACAGGCACAAACAGTGGCCAATTTCTACCTTGCATACAGCATGGGCCTCAAGCTTATTCCTATCATAAACAAAATTGACCTAGATGCAGCCGATATTCCTCGGGCCATGGACCAAGTTGAATCAACGTTCGAGCTTCCCAGAGAGGACTGCGTGCCTGTGAGCGCGAAGACAGGCCTCAATGTGGAAAATATAATTCCAGCAATTATTAGAGATATCCCAGCTCCAACTGGAGACGCTCTGCTTCCACTTAAAGGACTATTGGTGGATTCGTGGCACGACCCGTATGTCGGAGTAGTCATGCTCGTCTACGTGAAAGATGGGAAGATGAGGAAGGGCATGAAACTTGTTTCGGCACATACCCAGAGAAAGTACGAAATTAAAGAGGTCGGTGTCATGCATCCGGACAAAATTGCCATGGAAAGTGTTCGCGCTGGCCAGGTGGTGTACGTTATACCTGGAATGAGAAACCCACGAGAAGCTATGATTGGAGATACGTTTTTTCAAGCAGGCAAAGATGAAGGCTTAGAGCCTTTACCCGGTTTCGAGGAGCCCAAACCTATGGTGTTCGTTGGTGCCTTTCCGGCGGACGGAACAGAGTTTAAGGTTATGAACGACCATATGGAAAACTTGGTGCTCAATGATAGGTCTGTGACGTTGGAGAAAGAGACATCTTCTGCTCTTGGACTAGGATGGCGTTTGGGATTCCTCGGCTCGTTGCATGCCTCGGTCTTTCAGGACAGGTTGGAGAATGAATACGGCGCCAAAATCATTTTGACCGCTCCAACAGTACCATATAAAATTGTATATCGTACTGGCGAGGAGAAAATCATCACCAACCCTGACGAGTTCCCTGGTGCAGATGCCCGTGGCAACAATATTGAATGTTTCATGGAACCTTACGTCAACGCCATTATGACTATTCCCGACGAGTACACTGGCGCAGTAATGTCACTATGTGAGAATAACAGAGGCATTCAAACGGAACTCGAGTATCTCACAACCGGCCAGGTGCTTCTCAAGTATGAAATCCCCTTGGCGCAATTAGTGGAGGATTTCTTTGGCAAACTTAAGGGCGCAACCAAGGGATACGCATCTCTTGACTATGAAGATGCTGGATACAGAAAGTCAGACATTGTCAAGATGGAGCTTTGTGTAAGTGGGGTTCCTCAGGATGCCCTTTCCCAGGTTATGCATAAATCGCAAGCGCAGACCCGTGGCAGAGAGTATGTCACCAAATTCAAAGAGTATTTGAAATCACAGCTTTTTGAAGTGGCAATTCAGGCCAAGGTGAATAACAAGGTTGTCGCTCGCGAGACCATTAAAGCCAAAAGGAAAGACGTTACACAACGCCTCCATGCGGCAGATATTTCCCGAAGGAAAAAATTGCTCGAGAGACAGAAAGAGGGCAAGAAGCAAATGAAGGCTACAGGAAGGGTCCACATTAATCACGAAGCCTACCAGGCATTCCTTAGACGTTCCGACTGAGTCATCCATTACCATGTATATACAGCATCACGAAAATACCTAAAACGCTCAAACTCCTTTTTGCTTAGGAATCGTTTGAACTACACCACTTTTTTCAACTTTCAGCTATAGGTCACTTGAGGAATTTCTGGTACACAACGTTGTTCGTTTCGTCCACGTACTTGTAGCCCAACGTCTCCAAGAAGGAGTGAAATTCTTCTTCACTGGTGTCTTCAGGCAAAACAAAACCACATAAGATCTTTCCAACATCATTCCCGTGGTTCCTGTAATTGAAAAGCGTGATGTCCCAGTTGTCTTTCAAAGACTGCAAAAACTTGGTGAGAGCGCCCGGTCTTTCGGGAAACTCGAACTGAAAGAGTCTCTCGTGGTCGGTCTTCTTACTTTCGCTCTTACCACCCACCAAATAACGGCCGTGTGTTTTAGCGACCTCATTATCCGAGATGTCAACCACCTCATAATTGTGTTCGCTGTTGGTCATCATGGCAATGATGTTGGCGACCTCCTTGGCTTTGTGAAGGACATTGAAGCTGACGTAAATGTTAGCTGGCCCATCTTTAGAGTATCGGTATGAAAACTCAGTGATCGACCGAGGGTGAATGATCTGTTGAAGCTTGGCGAACTCACCAGGTCTCTCAGGAATGGTAACAACAAAGGACACCTCCTTGCCTTCTCCAAGAACTGCTCTCTCTGACACAAATCTCAAGCGATCGAAGTTCATATTTGCGCCTGACAATATGGGCACGTAAGTTTTCTTCAGATGGTTAATGTCTGGGTTGTCCAGTATGTATCTCTTCATTCCGGCAACACTGAGTGCTCCAGAGGGTTCCAAAATGGACCTCGTGTCCTCGAATACGTCTTTTATAGCTGCGCAAGTCTCATCGGTGCTTACTCTGACCACGTCATCGACAAGTTCGTGGCAGATTCTCCAAGTCTCATCGCCCAAGATTCTGACAGCAGTGCCGTCGGCGAAAAGACCCACAGAGTCGAGACGTGCCTGCTTGTGCTTCTTTAACGATTGATACAAAGCGTCAGCGTCATAGGATTCCACTCCAATGATCTTCACATGTGGAGCGACCTTTTTCATGTATGAAGCAATGCCTGCAATCAAACCTCCACCACCAACGGGAATGAAAATGACATCCAAATCGTCAAGGATCATCTGACGCGTGAGTTCGAGTGCCACAGTTCCCTGTCCTGCAATCACGTAGGGGTGGTCAAATGGAGGAATGTCAGTCAAGTCGTTGAGCACACTAAGACGAGCACATTCTTGTTTGGCTGAGTCAAAATCCTCACCATACAACACAACTTGTGAACCGAGCCGGGACACGTTGGTGTATTTGATTGAAGGAGTAGCAGTCGGCATGACGATGGTTGAAGGAATGTTGAGCTTTGCAGCCGAATACGCCACTCCCTGGGCATGGTTACCCGCAGAACATGCAATGACACCGTTGAGGGGATGGGAGGCGTGCAATTTGGCGATCATGTTGAATGCACCTCGTAACTTGAATGAAAAAACAGGCAACAAGTCTTCTCTCTTGAGAAAAACACGAGCACCACATTTGTGAGATAAATTAACCGCTTCTGTAAGAGGCGACCCGGCATTATCGACGACATCGTACACTCTCGATGTGAGGATCAACTTGACATAGTCAGGCTTTCCATTGGGGAGAAAGTCCAGCTTGCTGAGCTCAGGATACTTTTCAACGAGCGTGCTATTATAGCGCTTAGAAAATGCACTAAGGCGATGTAGCGAGCTACGACTGCCTGCTTTTAGGCTGGCGTAGCAAGACGTCTTGAGCATGGTAATTTTCACTTAGACGAGAGATTGAGATTGAGTCAGACTCAGACTCAGACTCCAGTGCAGGATGCAGAACTGAACTCAGAGAAGGCAAAAAAACAACATACATGGGTCTTTGAATAAATCATGTGTGAAATTAAAACGAAGATTGCGCTCTATGTGTCCTCTTGTAGTTGTATTTGGAGGCGAGATTGGGTGATGGGTGTCCGAAGCTGTCCTCATGCTCGTTACCATGTGGTGAATGCTGCCAAAAAATAGTCATCCTTAGAGACTCATGTAAGATTGCTGAGTTCGAGAAGGAAATCCAGGTATTCGATGGTAGCAACTCCCGACAAATCCTTGTCGTACTTTTTGAAAATGTCTGTGAGCTTACGAAGATACACCAAGAGCTCGATAAACGCATCGAATTTCAACTTGCCAACCAGCGAGGAATCCGCAAGGCTTGAGCTCTTGTTTGCAAACTTCTGAAAAAGGTGGAGCACGAGGTCGACGTTGAGCTTGTATCCGATCTGCTCGATGATCCTCTGAAACTCGCCAAATGAGATGTCGCCCGACTTGTTGGCATCGGCAGCAACAAATAGCTTCTTGTAGGCCGTCAAATATTTCCACAACGAGATGAACTGCTCAAAATTAAGCGACGGTGGCCCGCTGCTGCTGTTGAAAAGCTTGATCATCAAGAGCACCGTCAGGTCCTGAAACCTCGTGTTGTCGAAGTTGGTTAACGCCATGGACAACTCAAGCGCACTAATGCGCCCCGACCGGTTGGTATCTACTCTGTCGAAGGTGGCTTTCAACTCATTCTCGAGTCTCCGTTTTGCAAGTGCCTTTTGGTCGGCCAAGTCCTCTTGCAGGCGATTGCTGTTCTGCGGTGGCTTTTTATGTGGTGCCAGCAGCGACCGTAGCTGAGCAGCTGTGGCTACCGGCTGTGGGGCTCCATTCAGATATTGCAGATTTGAGGACGGCGCAACTTGCGCTTGGCTCAGCAGAGCATGGCGATTCAGCGGTACAGATTGTTGCACAGGAGCTTGCAGATATGACTGAGGCGGAGGTACCTGAAGTTGCTGCTGCGGCGGCGGGTGGTGCAGTTGTGGGGCAGGAGCATGCTGCTGTTGGTATGGCGCCGGGGCATACAGCAGCGACTGCGGAGGTGGGGGCTGGTTTTGGTGCTGTGAATATCCCTGCAGATACTGAGACGACTTGTAATACTGCAGGGGTGGCGCTGGTTGCGGAGGGGGCGCTGCCTGCGGTTGGTAGTACTGCTGTGGATGAGAGGGAGGATGCAGTTGGTGCTGAGGCATGGGTGGCTGTTGCAGGTAGCCTCTGTTGTAGTTGTCGTAATGTTGTGCTTGCGAGCTGGAATACTGAGGGGTACTTGGCTGTGAGTAGTAGTCCTGCTTCGGCCTCGTACGTTGGTGAGGAACCTGTTGCTGAGCCTGGTAAGGGGCATCGTGACCAGGAGGTATCTTGTAGGTGGCCTGCAGCGGGGTTGGATACAGGGGTAGATCGTCAGGTCTCATTGTTTACAGCAGTGGAGTTGGCGGTGTTGATGGTGTTGCTGGAAGTTTAGTCTAGGTGTTTCGCGGAGTGCCAGGCTGGGTGAGCGTGCAGGAAAGACAGATCTGTCAGGCGAAAAGCCAAGAAAAGCCGGGAGTTTAGTGGGCGCGAGTTTCGCAGGCAAGTGGGAGGGATTGGCAATTTGGGTAGTCGGCGAATTCCTGCGATGTTTTTCTGGTGTTGTCTGGCGTGTGGCCCGCACCGCGAACTTACTCTGCATTGCCTGTTCGAGCGGTAGTTACCGGATTCGGTAAGACTGGGGCCTCCCGGCTCTAGGCCGTTGAATACACCAAAACAGAGGCATTCAGAGTTGGTGGATTGAGCGTGTCGAAGACTTGCAATTCTGCCGCCTCAGCAGTCTCGTCCGCATACTTGCTAAATGAAGAGATGCGATACTCGGGTATTTTCCACCTCGCGAAGAATCCTAGTTTCAGGCTTACGTTAAGGGGGAACAGAGAGCAAGAAAAAAGGGTATGAATGTTTTTATGCCAATCACTAAGTCTTGCTTTAGCGCCAAAATCCATGTCAAGAGGAATAGGAACGCTCCCAAGAAAGATACGAAAAGCAGACGGCATGTTTTGCGAAGTATATCGACAGGCATCGACAATCGCAAGCGAACCAACCTTGGATTCAGAGAGTAACCCGAATTCGGGGTCAAGTGACGCTGCTAATTCTCTCTCACGGTACGCATCGCATCACTCTGGCCACCCTCTACATCAACTTATCCGAATGTATTAAATATACATGAAGTGATCAAGCTAAGAAGCTTAGTCTCTGGCTCTTCTTCTGTAAGAGTCGCCAGCAGGACCTCTTCTCTGAGGAGGTCTGGAACCCATAGGTCTAGGTCTGGAAGCTGGGGCACCCATCAATCTGGTCATGGGCAAAATTCCCTCAGGAATGTTCAACTCGGATCTGAGGAACTCAACACCCTCGTCAGTCAAGGTGTAGTAGTAGTATTGCCACGAGAACTGGGTCTTGACGTAGCCTCTGGAGGTCAACGACTGCAAGGCCTTGATGACGTACAAGTTCTTGGTGTCAATCTCCTCGTGCTTGGGCTGGTTGAAGTCCTTCTTAGCGACGACAACACCCTCCTGGAAAAGGTACTGGTGGATTCTCTTTCTCTCGTCCTTTGGAATTAACATGTTGATTCTTGGATTAGTTGAACAGTCAAAATTTTCGAGACACTGAGCACCAAGTTTTTTTTTTCGCGCCTGGCAAGGGTGCCGGTGCACGGGTGCGGTTCAGGAGCGTGTCACGTGCTGAGGGCGGAAGCCCTTGTTAATTGTCACGTGATGTGGGCCCTCCGTGCCTTGCCCCCCGTGGTATTTCATTGGCACACCAGGATGGCTAGTCGGTGTAGTTTCTGATGCTGGCTGGCGTCACTGCGAGCTGGCATCGTGCCGCTGGACTTCCAGATCTGGAACTCCCCTGAGGGGTGCCAACAAAACACCCCCTAACATTCGAATTTCGAGGATTTTACGCATTTGTAGTCATTCGAACTAGATCGTCGTTTTCAGGCTGTTGAAAGTAACTACGATGCCAAGATTGCAACTGCGCTTCACTTGATGGTCCTGGGTCTCCTGGCGTGATAAGCTGGTTCGCGCGCGCAGGTGAAACTGATTGTCTCAGACCAGCAATAGGCCAATGCACCCAAAATAGAACCTCAATACCAACAATTTCTTCTCTGCCACAAATACGCCTCACGGTAGCAATTCCACAACACACGTGACCCATATGAGATCCCTAATAAAGGGACATCGCCGCAGCGACTCGTCCACGTCCGACGTGACCCTTCCACCCGACCAACTTTCCTTCAATTCCCGGACACCGCTAGCGCTGCCCATGTTGGCATCGTCGATGCAGTTTCCGGCTCTGCCCGGGGTCATCACGAAGGAAAGCTCTGCAAAAAACTCCCCGAAGAAGTTATTAACTCCGATCAAGAAGATGTTTGGCCACAAGAACACCCCCGCCAGCACCACGGCGGACCAGCTCTATGCTGCCACATATGGCGACTTTGTACCGCCACGTGCCCTCAGAAACCTCGGAAACACACGCAGCCTGCTGCCTAATTTGACGGGTCTAGCACAGTCGTCCATTCATGCGTCGACATCATCGTCGCTGCTCGATATGGCCATGGACCACCGTCCTTTACGGCCCCCTGCATTTTCACAGAGTCGCCACCAGTCCGACAGCTCCGTGGAGGGACTTCAGCCTGCGCAGGAAATGCCGATCATTGAGCATGCACCCAAGAAAGTCGCTATTCAATCCAAGCGACCGGATCTGGCATATGAACTCAGCAGCAAGGCAGACACCGAGGCTTACTTTGAGGACGACGAAGACCTGAAAGATTCAGACGCGCTGTCGCAGTTTCTGTTTGTCCGAGATATGCGTGGGGGACGCAATACCTCTGTTAAGTACTACAAGACCAAGCTGTCGAATCCCCATAAGGACGAGGGCGATTATCTTGCAATGGAGGAGATGGGATACGAGGTTGATGGCATGTCGGACTATGATTACGATAATAACGGGCTTGCTGATGAAGATGACTTCGATGACTTCGAGGGAAACAACAAGTACGACGATTTCCTAGAACACCCCGGCGGTGACTCAGTGGAACCCGAAGACTCAGCTCCGCAGATTGTGCCAAATAATTATCGCGAGTCGACGCCGCTAGATTCGGCATCCAATCTGCTGGAGCCTCAGATCCGTTCCCCTGGAGGGTACGACACCGACTTCTTGAATGCCTACATGTCTCTGCCTCCTGCAAAGGATAGCCTGCCCAAGTGGGAGAAGTCGGCGAGAATGAAAAGGTATGCTGTGACGTTTGAAGAATTGCAAGCTACTGAGCGGTCGTCAGACGACCCTGCAGAAGAGCCTCAGAGTAGCGAAAGTATCTCTGCCAAAAATCCAGAACCGGGCGTGCTGGCACGCTTCGAAGAAAACTCTGGTCTGAATCCCACAAGAGGGCTTGGTTTAGCCACGAATCGCAATTCCGTCAACGAAATGATGGACTTATTAGGTGCTCTCGAGGGCAGCACCGACGCCGAAAAGCGCAAATCTGTGTCTGAGGTGAAAACGCTATTGGCAGGGCTAGATAAGGATCAAGACTCAGAATCCAAGCGTGCCTCCGTGCTCAGCATGATGCAAACGTTGTCAATTCTCGAAGGAGGAAGTGGTGCGGAACGAGAAAGCGATCTCGGGGTCAGTAATTCGCGAGGAAAGGAGCCCACTGAATTTAGTAAACGTCAGTTACAGGCGGTTCCTCCTAGAACACGTGCTGCACTTGATGATATCGAGAAACGCATGTCATGGTTCAACGATGACGAGGCGGTGAATTTCCGTGGCGCCGATTCGCAAACCACCGGTAATGCTCATTTCAGTGAAGACATGCTAGACGAAGTTAACCTTGTTGACGAGGACTTCGATTTTGACCAGCTTGAGGAGCCTAAGGAACACGAGGGAACGTTTTACCGGTCAAACTCATACAAGAACCAGCCGCGGAAAGTGGTGGTTGACAACACTTATCAGACCAATAAGATCGAAACTCTTCAAAAAACGGTGACGTTTTTCCGCACCAACAGCTCGACGGTGTCTGAAGAGTCTAAGAGCCGGAGCCTGAGTCGCATTAACTCCACTCGGTCGGTGAACTCGTTTACTTCGTTCAATGAGGACGAAGATATACATTCTGGTCGAAAGACCCCCATTTACGGCAACCACCTCAATACCCATTTGTGCCATAAAAGCTCTGACTCTGTGAGTCGAAAGCTGTTCAGCCTCGAGCCAATTAATGAGACCGACAGCCCGCAGTTGAATTAATGGGAGGGGGAAAGGACTGCAAGGAGAGGAGGAGGCTTTAAATCAAGTCATGTATGTCTACTAATTAATGCACCGGCGCAAAACTGTCTAACAAGGGCGGATTATAAAAACGCAATTTCATCGGCATAGGGCTACACAACTTTTCTCGTAATATCCTCTATATTATTGTTTAATGTGCCCGTCCCTACTACATCGATGCTCGGGTACATATTAAATGTGCTCACTTTTTACTCTGGAGTATGCTTGATTAACGTAATTGACTGTAATTGACTTTTAGGTGGGGCGAATACGCTCAATCAACCAGCCCGCAGTTTCATGAACGTGCTGAAATTGTAGTTATCCCCCGTGCTATAGTCGAAATATGTGGTCTCCTTGGCCTCAGCGAGCGGCATGCTTAAGCGATTAGATTTTGGAGTCTGTTTATACGCTTGGGTCCGCTGTTGCCGAAGCAGCGACCGCAATGGTTGGATCGGCTGAATGGGCTTTCTTGGCGATAGATTGAGTCTGGTGGAGATTGTATGCTTCACGTTGAAAGTGCTCTCAGAACCCATGTTCCAACTTGCAGTGGAGCTTGTATTTGATGCTGTGGACGTAGTAGATCTCACCGAGTTGCTTCGGTCAACCCAAGAACTGCGATATTGTGAGTAAATTTCCAGTAGGTCATCTCTGCTGTCATCGATGTCGGCGTCCTTATTATCCAGATTCGCCTGCTCGTCCTCCTCCACCAATATCACCTCAACTTCCTCACCCTCTTTATTTTTCTCAATCACTGACCGATACGACAGCGTGGTGTCCTTCCGCTTAACCATGCACACATTGTACTTTTCGGAGGTGAGATCGATCACCACAGAGTCGGTGTCATTGTTATCTGTGGGGGCAGTTGAGGCAGTTTCTTTGCCAGAGTGGCCTGAAAAGTAGCTCAGCAAATCACTGGCAGCAGTTCTGTATGTGCTAGAGCACTCGGATGCACCGCCACGTTTGTAGTATGGGGTTTTGGCGGAGGACAAGAAGTCGGCTGTCGACTTGTCCTTGAAGTCAACCGCATACTCGACCTTCTTGGGCGGTTCAGCAACTTTTATCAGCGCAAATTCAAGGTCATTATACAGGGAATCTCTGGGAAGGGCAGGGTCCACGGGCATGTTCTTCTGAGACTTGAGATCGGCTTCGAAGCTCTCCTTAACGAAGTCATATGTGGATCTCGATCTGGCATGGGTCGTGGGCCCAGGAGCATCGGCAGAGAAGTCAATGTTGCACATCGATCTGTGACGAGAGTGACGCACAGGTGACTTTGCGGACAAATTAGTGGACCTGGACAAGTCGTTGCCGACCGACTTCGAGACTGGAACGGAGGAAAATGATCCGAACGGAGTGGGTGCAGCTGGAACCACGTTGACGACGAGATCCGGCGCTGCGGATGGCGCAGAAAGTTGTTTTGTTTGAGGCTTATGCACGCTGGAAGTTCTTTCGGAGGTTGCCGTCACTTTGTTTCCTGCCGGCTGCGTGTTCAACTTGTGGAATTGCGAGTTGAACAGAGCGTCGCTGTCCGAGTCAAGCGAATCGCCGTACATTTTGCGCACGTGAGCCCGGGCATCGCGTGTTGGTATACCTAGAGGCTCAATCGTGGACTCAGACTTGGTGTTGGAGGTGTAGCGCTCCAAGTCTAGCGCATCGAGATCAGGAATCTCGATCTGTCCGTTAGGTGCGATTACCGAGTAGTGAGAATTGCTCAGGCGGATACGAGACGCCGACGCAACTGCTCGCTCGTGGGCCTCTTTGCTGTTGGTGATGTTGCGGTTGTTGTTGGGAAAGTCGAAGTTTTTGCCGGCGCCGTTGTTATCCTCACCAGGTGCCTCGAAAAGCTTGTCGGCCTGCGCGAGAACGCCACTGGCTTCTTCGTATGAATTTTCGTCTATCAGATGCTCGTCATCGTCTTTGCCAGAAAGATTGATGGACTGGCTCCACGAGAACACGGACGACGCCGACTTCTGCGACCGCACCGAGCCCTGCTTGGACGACACCGTCAGCAAATAACGGTCAATGTGGCTGGCTATACGGTTGTCCCTGGGCTGAGTCGGAGACGCCACACCAGCACGGCTGACAAGAAAATCGCCGACCGAGCTGAACAGGCTGACACTGGACACGTGCGACTCGTCGGAAAACGTGCGCTTGCCAATGCAGAGATGGTCTTCCAGGCCAAGATGGAGGTCGTGGTGAAAGGGCTGAGAGTGGGGGAGCCGGGATGTTGCGGTGGGGGCCACAACTGGAGGTTGGGGCCGATGGAAGTCGGCCGTGTCGACCGGAGCAGACGAGCCGGCGCTGTTCGCTTCTCCCAGCAAGCGCTCGATCTTCTCGGCCGAGTCTGGCTGCTCGGATCGGATTTGCCCCTCGGCCCGGATTTTCATCAGCGCCTGTGTTGCGAGCGCGTTCTCGAGCTTGGAAGGTGGGGCAGTTTCGCCGCACTCGCTGTAGATGGTGGCCAACTTGGAGTCTCTGACGAATTCGTGTGGCACCAGATTCAGCCGTGGCGGCGCCGGTAACTCCTTCAGAACGGCTCTGGACGGCGCCCTTGTCAGCGACTCGTCGATCATGCTCAACTGGTCCACCGGCACCAGATGGGTTTTTCTGACAAACTTGGCCACCTTGCGGCGGCTGCTGGTCACGGACGGCGGTTTTTTCTGGCGGAAACTGTCGTCTTCCAGCACAAGAGACTCGTTGTGCTCGGACTCTGAGCTCTCCTCCATCTCGTAGGTTGAGCCGGTGAAAATCAAGCGCAGCGGCGACAGCGGGGTTTTTGAGGGCAGGTTATGCAAAATTCTCGACGGCGACGATGTCGGCGAAGCCAGCAACCTCAGGTTCGGAGCCGGGCCTTTTTTCGTCCGGTCCGGAAATCGATTCAGACTTGGACTCAACTTGGGCGGCAACTGCAACGCAAGCGGAATTGGGATCACATGCTCGCGGCTGGAAACGTGCACCTTGTTGTACATTGGTGATTTGGCCATTTTTTTCAAGCCCTCGACGGACGACGTCGACGAGATTGTCGAAGTGAGGTCATCGCATGAGTACAGGGCAAGGTGCCAACTTAGAGGTCGTCTAGATTTCACAGGTGACATGGAACGGGCACGGGGAGAGGCACCCGCCAGACGGGGGGGATTTAGGTGATCACGTTTGCCCTGCTCATGCCCTGAAGGGATCATCGGAGCCAGGTTACGGTGGAGGTATTTATGGACGGAATGTAGCGCGTGAAAATGGCAGATAACAAAGTTAAACGAAGGACTAGTTTTCACAGCCAGCGTGAGCGAGGAATGTTGGCTCCGGAATGGAGAATGCTGAGGGAGTCCTGGACGAACACTGGGGGTTTTTGCCTTGCGAAACGGAGACTGACCACTTATTACAGGGCACTGAGATGAATAGGCCAGACTGCATCGGTGATGTTTACACAGCAGCCCGATGCGGCAAGTGTTCGGGTTGCGGCCGCTTCCGGGGCGCACATGCCGGGCGTAAAATTTTAACCCCAGATCACCCGTATGTGGCTTGCAACGGCTTTGTCGTCTAGCGGCGGTTGGTTTGATTTTCCGGACCCGAGTTTTTTCCCCCCGACTCTCCGTGTATGTTTGAATCTTCGAATTTCGGCAAATTGCTTTCCGCCCCGGCAACTGTGAGGGTTACGCGGTAAGTTGGGGTGAGGTGCCGGAGCCTGCAGAACGTCTAGCATTTTCATTTTGCATGCGCATGGAATAATAACCGAACACAGTCGATAAGCACGCCAACATAAGGGTGTGGATCAGGTTCCATCGGCGTAAGGCTTGTTGCGATTTCCATAATTAGATTGCACCCTATTTCTCTGGCCAAGCCAAGTCATCCTTTGCCAGAATGGACCCAACTGTGGCTTTGCTCCTGATTTTCTTCCTCTGCATTGTCGATCGCACTCGTAATGTATTCCAGTTGGAAGAAGGGTGGAACGGCTGAGTACCGATCGGCGGCAGCTGCTAGTGGTGCGGGGAGGCGAGTTTTCCCCTGTCTGCTCACCTGTGGTTTGAAAGTCTCATCAAAACCTTCAACTCGCTCAATTGGGATCACTTTAATAAGGCGGGGTCACTACCAGTAATGGCACTCCTGGGTAGCCTGTATAGGAATTACGAGGCTCATCGATGCTTCGATTTGGCCCTAAATGGCATTAGGAAGCGTCCTACGATCGGCTAGAATTTCCGGCTAATGCTATTCCAGTGAGCCCATACCTTAAAAGTGAATGCTTCTCGGCCTTGGTATTTTAAATGGTCTAGACGGGAGAATGGCGGTGCCGTAGACACTTCCCGTAGGCTTTCCAGAATTACTAACTTGCGTCTTCTCCATGATTAGAGCGACCGAGCCAATGAACTTCACGTGTAGCTTTGCTTATCTGCGACCAGGGGTCAAGAAACCGTAGCCATTTATCGATCAAGTCGTTACGGCAATTGGATTGAATTCTGGATTCAGGTCGACTGTAGCCACCAGTGCAACACGAGCTGAACAGTCAGCGCGAAGTAACGAACTATTATGCTTGCATACGAACACCATGGTTAGTAGTACACTCAATCGAGCACTTTGCTGTCACTTTATGCAATGTTTCGCCACTCAGTCGGTTGTGCTCATTGGCTTCAATCCAGAATCACCTTGGGGTGAAACGGGGATTCGCAAGCGGACCATGTGTTTCTGGGTGCTTGAGAGCCACCCATCCGATTCGGTTGTTCTCCACTTTTTGCCAGAGCAGCCGTAGCCACTCCTCGGCTTATTATTGCCGCTGGTATATGCATGAAAGCTCCAGCTGTGTTATTTGGCTCCAATCTATTAACATCCCCGATGCCTATATCCTATCTCGTGGCCAATTATGCGTGCCTTTCTTCCGACCATGCAAATGGACCAGGGAGTTTCCTAAATAGAAGCGGCAAAATTTCGAATTTCAGCTTTGAAGAGCGCATTTTTATTCCAGCAGCAAATGATGAACACTCCGTTTCCTACTCACTTTGATCATATTTACTCGCCCCTTCCTTTATGTTTGCACCCATTCGCGAATAGCACCCACTGTTGCAATCCATACTCTTTTCTTAAAAACTAGAATCATGAGTTCTGATTCAACTATTAATGATCCAGTTCTCGAAATCTCGAGTCCGCCGCCACCTTTAACGCCCCTCGTTGTGCTTAATGCCAAGGCCCCCAAGATCGGATTAGCAAATTTGCCCTATCAGGAGGAAAACACGTGCAAACGCAAAACTGCAAGGTTCTCTTTAATGTTAGCTGGAGTATCAGGGACGGGTAAGTCCACATTTCTCAACACTTTATTTGGCGACACCCTCGTCACCAAACAACCGTGGATTGCTGATTCGGTCGTAAGGGAAAGGCATTTCGAGCTTACTGAGAATGGTTACCGCATGCACTTAACTGCCGTAGATATGCCTGGATTTGGCGCCAAAATGGATAACCAGTTCTCATGGGTGCCGTTGGTAAGATACATTGACCACAATTTCAAGATGTACTTGTTACAAGAGGAACAGCCAAATAGAAGCCAGCTCCGGGACAACAGAGTGCATATCTGTTTGTACTTTATCCAACCAACTTGTACCGAACTATGTTCCTTGGATATTCATTCCATGAAGGAAATCTCCAAAAGAGTGAATCTCATTCCGCTTGTAGCTCGAAGTGACACTCTCAACAAGAACGAGTTGGCTCGATTCAAGCTGCTCATAAACGAAACTTTGGAGAAGAATGATATTCGCGTTTGCCAATTTGTTTCCGACAACTACGTGCTTGACAAGATCAAATGCGTCGCTCCTTTTGCAGTCATTGGTTCTAATCAGTACTTCAAGAACAACAAGGGCGACCTAGTTCGGGCAAGAAGATACGGCTGGGGAATGGTAGAGGTTGATAACCCCGACCATTGTGACTTTGTCCACTTGCGCGACATTCTCATGACGGAGCACTTGTTGGACTTAATGGCCTCGACCGACTCTCACTACAACCAATATCGCCAGCAATGCTTGACTCGAAGAATTGAGGCTGCATCTTCTGGAATAGCGTTTCAGGAAATCAGAACTTCTGATACGGCATCGCCTCTCGAGGATGGCATGCAGTCGTACATGATTTACCAGCCTGTCCGTGCCCCGGACACTTTAGCGCTTATTGAAAACTATGGGCCCGAAGAGCAGAAGATCGAGGAACAGACTCGCAAACATTTTGAGTTTCTGATCCGTGAAGAGGAGATGCGCTTCCGAAAGTGGAAGGCTGACTTGCTTGCTAAACAAAAAATCTACAACGAAGACCTCGACTGTGACCATCAGCGCGTTATACAGTTGGAACGCGAAATCCGAGAATTTGGCCCACACACTGATAAAATTCTTCGTGACCTCGAGTTTCTGCCAGCCAGTACTTGGTCAGTAGCTGAAAGTATTGGCCAAAGCGTGATTGAGTAGTTTGGGTGCTACTACGCACACGCGAAAGCCCTAAGTTGCACTGCACACACCCGTACATCCGAACTCTGTAGATCATTGGGCCGAAAATTTTTTGAAGACTCGGGACACTTGTGTCTTCTTCGACCTTCAGCACGAAGCCATCGCAGCTGACGATTCTTCACCTTCAATGTACGTACAAATTCTGTTGGTCAGCCAGGTATGAGGATGAAATATATTTTTCATTACATGTTTTTTCTGGCATCTCTAATATTAGAGCCCCACGGCTCAATGAGTACAACTTTTGACTATTATCTGAAATCCTGAACACATGGCTGTCGAATTAACACCAAGTGTTCAGATCGCCTGCTGACCATTACGTGAACTGTGCAATAACTAACATATAGGTAAAAGACTGCACTTTCTTGCGTGGTAAGAGGCCTCAGGGACGTCTGGGAGTGGCCAGTTCCGAAGTAATGATAATAGGTCTATTTTTGCTTTAGTTCTGAGCTCTCGTGTGCCACATTCCACTCACGTGGGGCTGAGCTCTGAAAGCTGGCAAGGTCATCCTGTAGCTTTAATCTGTTTTCTCCTTTAAATAACCCTGTATTTATCACCCAAAGCCTCTTCTTTGCTTTCTGTTCATTTCCTCTTCCCATATCGATAGATTCTGCATGCATCTGCCATGTCCTTTACCTGAAATCATCTCCGCCCTAGTCCTCCATGGAGAACCTACATATTGACGAAGCCCATACGGCTGTTCAAAACAATGAAGGCCATAAACAGAATGATATTCGCACGATAAACATAATCCTTGACGACTCTTCTTTCACGAGAGGTGTGGGTAACATTATGCGCTGGTTTGACGAAGACAAGATTCTTACCTTGAGAAAGAAGTGGGACAACACTGACTATGTCTATGTCAATATCTTTATTCCACAACAAACATTATCTGAGCTCAAGGGTCTTAGACACAAAGTGGATATTCGGGGCACAAATTCTCGTCAGGCGCTTCAGTTTATTGACGAGGTGTTTGACAAGTATGCCGATACTCCCCTGCCGCAAAAGTTGAACAGACAAGATTACCCCCAGGGAATTGCATTCTCAGTGAGTATTGAGACTGGAGACTCGCCCATGCGCTCGTGGAACACGTACCAGAAACACAGTGTTCGTTCGTTGACACAGGAAGATGTTTACCTTCAAGAGCACCAAAGGGTGCCTGCAGAACGCAAGGAAGAATTTCAAGCTCCTGCAGTTCCCTCGCCTCCCGTAAGGAAGTTTGCTGCATCTTGTATAAAGACCATCTTCTCGGACAGTAACACTCGGAACTTGCAGTGGAGAGTGGTGTCTGAGAGTCCTGTGGTGCGCCTCTGGCTCAGCAGCTTTGGCATTGACTGCCTCAATACTGAGGAAACTGAGCGTCTACTTTTTAGTGGCAGAGAAAATTCGCAAAGCCAGCCCGTGAACCCTGGCCAAAATTTCAACAGTGCGGTCGACGTCTACGATGAGGCCGAGGGAAGAAAACCTGTGGACACAACGTCGTACGCTTACGAAAGTCTCAATGGCACACGTGTTCTGCCTCCCGTTCTGACAGAAGCTTGTGAAAACCGCAGCGTCAAGCTTGAGGACTTCTCGTCTATAAGCTATGCACCTCGAGACCTGTCTGCGTTGTGGAGTCCTCCGGGTGTGGCTTCTAAGGAAGATAAAAGGCAAATAAAAGGAAACGGAAAATCAAAACCCGGCAAAAAACTGGTGAAAAAGTCAGACAAGAACGAAAACAGAACCCCGAAGAAGGCTAACAAGTCGGAGAAAAAGAATCAAGCAAAGAAGGCGGACGAAAAGAAGACCTCATGAGACCGGCTTCTGGAATATCTTTGTTGGTGTTCATCGGGTGGAATCGGTACTTTTGTTCGAATCTCAAATACTCAGTAGCGATCTCGTTAAAGATCGCAGGCTGCTCATGAGCGGCGCAGCACCTATAAAACTTTATCCAGCAAAATGAAGACGTAGTTCGAAGCTATCATATTTTTCTCGATCGCGGCTGTTTAGGCAAATTCCAACCCCATCCTCGGCACACTATGTCCATGTCGTGCACTATGCTATCCAAGGCAGTGTGCTCCTGCACACGCTGCGCGACGGGCACGACAGAGAACGAGGATATAGACAACACGTTCTTTGCCCCATCAAACCTGCATCATGAACAGGCAGCCCACCAGAGAAGACATTCAAAGATATGTCCAGCGCTGGCAGCAGCTCAAGTTGCAATACGGCGACCAGGCTGTTAATGTGCCCGAGTTCAACCAATTGACCAAAATCATCCGCTACATTCAGGTCCAAGCCATGCAACGCCAGCAAGGCCAGGGGCAGCAACCAGGACAACAGGGCCAGTCCATGAATCAACAAGGTCTGCAACAACTGCCACAACTGCAACAACAACACCACCACCAGCCATCTCAACAACAGTCTCTGGGCCAACAACAACACCAGCAACATCAGCAGCAGCAGGCACACCAACTCCAACAGCAGCAACAGCAGCAACACCAACAGCATCAGCAACTCAATCTGTTTGCTAACCAGTCGTCTTATCAAGGGCAGCGACAACAGCCCAACCAATTTCAGGATAGGCACCTTGGTCTGGTTTCTCAGCAGCAGCAGCAGCAACTTCAGCGACAGCAACTACAACACCAGCAGCCGCAACAACATTTGGGGCAGCCTCAGCAGGACCAGAGTCTACTACAAGCTCAGCATATGCAGCAGCAACACCAGCTGTCACAGCAGCAGAAATTAAACCAGTTTTCCCTGTCACAGCACCATCTTCAGCAGCAGCAGCAACAACAACAACAACAACAGCCTCTGCTGCAACTGCAGCAGCAAAGTCTTTCTCACATGCAAAAACAGCACTCTTTTGCCTCTCAGTCTGGTTTGAATACTCCCGGTATGGGTGGCCCCATGAGCCCGCCGGGAATGGCACCAGGAATGAGAAATGCTCAGAAGCCGGGACAGAATCCGGGAATTCCCAATCAGGCTCCCCAGTACGGCGCAATGGGTCAAAATAATGGAATGAAGGGCCAAGTGCAAGAATCGACCTCTGAAAGTCCTTTCAGTACGTCCCAGCTCCAGCTATTGAAGCTGCAGAACCAGGCTGCCAAATTTTTAATCCGCCAGCCCGGTGCGGGAATGCCTGCCATACCCCAGGGATTGGTGGAAATTGCCACCAATGAGAGATTGGCATACGGAGATTCGCCGCTGACTTCAGGTGCTCTGCAGAAGTTGGCTGGGCAGGTACAGGGAACTAACCCAGCACTTGTCAACATGTCGAGTACTTCAGCTATTCAATCGCCTCAGGTAGGCTTTCAACAGCCGCCCACACCCAGAACAAACCTGGTCCCTACCCAGCCTCCGCAATCGCAGGCCATCACACCGCAGCTGGGCATTGCAGGACAAGACTCTAGACGACTCTCGGCTAAACTGGGCATCCGGTCCAAATCTGGTGCTGGTACTCCGCAAATGCTTAGGATGTCCGATCCATCGCTCATACAGCCGATCACGCGTCCGCCAGAGCCTCCACAGGAGTTCTCGTCGTTCACGGAAAATATTGACTTGAAGAAGCAGCTCGTTGTGCCAATCAGTAAGCCAAACGTTCAAGTGGACACCTTTGTTCTTCCGAAAGTGCTCGAGGACGAAACGCGTACCATACCTTTTGCGAGTTTGAGTAACCCCCAAAGCCGAATCAGGTGCCCCGCAATTCTTCCAACTACAATTGATATGGATGAGATTGCCAGTTCTAGAGAGGCTGAGATTTTGCTCAGAATTGATGCACGTGTCTCCTTTCTCCAAGAGAAATGTCAGACCTTACCTGATGGCGACGAAAAGGAGGATGCGATGGTTGAGTTACTGAAATTGCAATTACTTCCACTTCAGAAAAAGATACGTGGAGAAATTCTCTCACAAGTGTGGTTCAGTAAGTCGCTTCTTTCCAACTCGCATCCCAATTTTTTGGCAAAGTTTGCTGACCTTACAATGGACAATGTGTTGGCTACGGAGGAGCTTTATAAACAACAGCTTAACCTGCTCGTTCAAGCTCAAAATCAGAAACACAGAGATACGCTCAAGAGCATTCTCACTTTCTCCAACGCCAGGCGAGATGTTGCTGCAGCTCGTAAGGAAAAACATTACAGACTAATTGTTCGCATGAATAGTTATCATTCTCAAACTCAGAAGGAAGAGCAGAAGAAGTTGGAGAAGATGGCGAAACAACGTTTGCAGGCTTTGAAGCTGAACAACGAGGAAGCGTATTTGAAATTGCTTGACCATACGAAGGATACAAGAATCACCCACATTTTAAGTCAGACCAGTCAGTATTTGGACACTTTGGCGCAAGCGGTGCAGAGTCAGCAGCGAGAGCTCGAAAAGAAGTCGTCTGCTGCTCCGAAGTCTGAGGAAGACGACGGATCTAAGGATGAGGAGAGAAAAGAGAAGATCGACTACTATCAGGTGGCGCATCGGGTCAAAGAGGAAGTCTTCGAACAGCCAAAAATTCTTGTGGGCGGTCAATTGAAAGAATATCAATTGAAAGGATTGCAATGGATGGTTTCCTTATTCAACAATCATTTGAACGGTATTCTTGCAGATGAGATGGGTTTGGGAAAAACAATTCAGACAATCTCATTGATCACATACTTAGTGGAGAAGAAGAATATAGGCGGGCCATTCCTCGTCATCGTGCCACTCTCAACGCTTACAAATTGGAACTTGGAGTTTGAGAAGTGGGCGCCTTCTGTCAAGAAGATATGCTACAAGGGAACTCCGGCACAGAGGAAGGTCATGCAATACGAAATTAGGCTGTTAAACTTCCAGGTCTTGTTAACCACTTTCGAATATATCATCAAAGACAAGGCTCTTTTGTCCAAAATCAAATGGGTTCACATGATCATCGACGAAGGTCACAGAATGAAGAATGCCAACTCGAAATTGTCTGAGACATTGACGCATTTCTATCACTCCGACTACCGACTTATTTTGACAGGTACGCCGTTGCAGAACAATCTTCCCGAATTGTGGGCCTTATTGAATTTTGTGTTGCCTAAGATTTTCAATTCCGTTAAATCGTTTGACGAGTGGTTTAATACTCCATTCGCTAATACTGGTGGCCAGGATAAGATTGAATTGAGCGAAGAAGAGACGTTGTTGGTCATTCGTCGTTTGCATAAGGTCTTGCGTCCCTTCTTGTTGAGACGCTTAAAGAAAGATGTCGAGAAGGATTTGCCCAACAAGGTTGAGAAGGTTGTCAAATGCAAAATGTCCTCCTTGCAATCCAAGCTTTACAGGCAGATGTTGAAATACAATGCGCTTTTCGCGGGTGAATTTGTTGAAGGCAAGAGATCGAACACGATCAAGAACGCTAATAACCAGCTTATGCAACTCAGGAAAATCTGCAATCATCCTTTCGTTTACGAGGAGGTTGAAAATATTATCAACCCAACCGCGGAGACGAACGACACGATCTGGAGAGTTGCTGGCAAATTCGAGCTTTTGGATCGCATTTTGCCCAAGTTTCATAAATCGGGCCATCGCGTACTCTTGTTCTTTCAGATGACCCAAATTATGGACATAATGGAGGACTTTTTGCGCTTGAGGGGCTTGAAGTACATGAGGTTAGATGGTGCTACTAAATCCGATGACCGAACTTTGTTGTTGAAGGAGTTCAATGCCCCGAACTCAGACTACTTCTGCTTTTTGTTGTCCACTAGAGCAGGTGGATTGGGTCTCAATTTGCAAACGGCTGACACTGTCATTATCTTTGATTCTGACTGGAACCCACATCAAGATTTGCAGGCCCAAGATCGTGCCCATAGAATTGGTCAGAAGAATGAAGTTAGGATCTTGAGATTGATCACTGAAGACTCGATTGAAGAGGTGATTCTTGAGAGGGCAGTGGCAAAATTAGAGATCGACGGTAAGGTCATCCAGGCCGGTAAGTTTGATAACAAATCCACTTCCGAAGAGCAGGAAGCCTTGTTGAGAGCTCTCTTGGACAAAGAAGACGAGCGCAGGCAAAATAATGGTGACGACGAAGACGATATGGATGATGATGAATTGAACCAAATTATCGCTCGTACTGACGATGAAATGGAGCAATTCAGATTGATGGATGTGGAAAGGAATCAGTTGGCTCGTAGTGCTGATTACCCGGCTCGTCTTTTCACTGACCCCGAGCTTCCCGAGATTTACAAAAAGGATCCTCAAACATTCCTCAAATCTGACCAGGAGTTGATTGAGGAGTATGGGAGAGGTAACAGGGAAAGAAAAACTGCCGTGTACGATGACAATTTGACGGAGGAGGAGTGGCTTAAAAAGATTGAGGGCGTGAATTCTGATGAAGATGAGTTCGGCAAGAAGAAGCGTTTAAATGACTTCGACGAGCCGTTAGGAAAGAGAGCCAAAGGAATTGCTGGAAGGGGCCGTGGAAGAGGTCGTGGAGTCCGTGGGCGCCCCAAAACTATTTCAAATCGCAGCACACCGACCATCGACACCTTGACACCTGAAGAGCGTACGAAACTTCAAACAAGCTGCTCTATCATTTACGGCAACATCCTCGATTACAAGGATCCTGAACATCGCAAGTTAAGTGATATGTTCCTAGTGAAGCCGTCGAAGCGGCTGTATCCCGACTATTATGTGTTGATCAAGCACCCCCTCGCTTTGGATGCCGTAAAAAAGCACATCAACAACAAAACTTACACCCATATGAGAGAATTTCTTGAGGATGTTCATTTGATCTTCAGCAACGCGCGGATTTATAACGAGGAAGGGTCTATGGTTTATCAAGATGCGATTACTTTGGAAGCTTTGGCTATCAACAATTATAGAGAGCTTTACGCTGACATCGGCATGGAAGAAATCACAAAAACACTCGATTTCACCGAGTTTGACGAAATTCACCGTCTCAAATCAATTGATATCGGCGGCATGCTCTCCAAGCAGCCTTTATCGGAAGCACAGGTTCATCCCGATATAGACAATACCTCACCCTCGAACCACGATGCCGACGATATCTTACTGAGAGATTTAGAGGCTGAACTTGACGCTAGGCACTTCGCCAACGACAAGGTGGTGGACGACCAGTCATTCATGGCAGACGATGACTTGGACCCTTCGGCGTTCTTGAATATGAACAAGCTCTCCAGCGATGAGTTTGACTAGAATAATAAAGAGCTTGGATACGAGTCTGTAGGTCTATGTCTCAGAATAACGAGGTAAGTCCTCGTCAATGTGTGTGTTGTTCACGCTGTCATTGATAACGCGATTCATGATCTCAACAAATTCAAACAAGCCCCCTTCACTAAATTTGAGGCTTCCTTTCAAATGATCGCTGAAAGGGAAGCCGTCGGCCACTCCCCCGGAAACGAACAAAAATTCCCAATAATTGGCGCCGAACCACGGTGACTTGAGAGCATGCGAGAATTGAAGCGCAGGTAGCCTCAGAAATGCAACAGAAAATGTCTCGATGTCTCCCTCATGCGCTACATACACCAATCTATGATTTGTGACGAATATCTTGCCTGTTCCCGCATTTATTCGTACCTGGTGTTTCTCTGAGGCTTCAACCAGCTGAATACTGAGAGATTGTCTTGAAGTGGGTGAGATGTATTGGAGCTTCTCGCCTATAGCAAGAATGAATGGCAAGTCACGGGCGTTGGTAGGGGTATTGAGACTAGTAGTATTGATAGACATGGCAAGGGGCGCACCAAATGTGGAGTTTCCGATAAGAACTCAAGCAGGTGCCGGTCAAATAAGTATTTTGCACAAATAATACAGTCCTAAACCATTTTCTACCCTTACTGTCTCTTGTTGGTGATGAGAAGAAAAGGTGATGACTATTATTTGAGGAAGACTACTGGTAACTTTTTGCACTTTTTAATGAAAGTGCCTGAGTGAGGAAGATCAGTAAACATTGCAACAGGGTAAAAATTCAGATAAACAGCAAGCAGAAAATTGGAAGGAGACAAGAATTAGAGATTATCTCGACCATAAGCTCAAAGAAAATTTGTGTCCACTTGACTGCTACAGTTAGCCATTGTCGTCTACAAACAGGAAGCACCTCAGGCAACTTGTGACATACAAGACCTCACCCCCCTCGTCGGACATCCCTCTCATATCCTTCGGTTCTCACTTTCCTCCTGGACTTCTTTTTCCTTCTCTTTTGTCGCCACTGCCTACCCCACCTCTTTGCCGCATCTCATCTCGGTGCCCCACCTCATCTCCATTCGATTCTGCCGACGACTTCCCCAACTCGCTCCATGACCCTACGATCACTCAATCCAAAATTTCTCCAGCATATGAAGACCATACCGAGGTCATCTCACCAATATGGCAATAAGGCTATTACTAGTGTCTCCGCATGTCAGCATATCATAGACCTGCTCGATCTTCGCCTGAAATATCCAAACCCAAGCAAAGTTGACGTGGTAGACGTATTTTCAGGATACGGCCTTCTTTCTTTGATGATCAATTCGGACTTGAAGCCAAGGAATCATCTCATTATCGACAACACCAAAGACAACAAAGCCGTTTGGGAAGATCGAATCCGCTTCCTCAATGGAGAGGGCAATTTCAAGTACTATTGCATGGATGGGCATTCCTGGGAAACTTATGACAAGCTCTTTCGTCCCCCACCACCAGAAATTCCGGTATTGAGACCAGCATTTCAGTCTCGTGAAAAGATCCACGACGAGCTTTTTGTGATAGCCAACTTGACAAACCTTAAATATGGAGAGTCTCTTCTTGCACAGTGGATATCATGCTGTGGCTACCAGAACTGGATCCAAAAATATGGCCGAGTTCGCATAGTAGCCATGATAAGAGAAAGTACGGCCACGAAGTTCCTTGCCGGACCCAAGTTTCCCAAACGAAACAGAGCTGCGTTGAAGAGAGAACTATTCTGCAATTTTAAACTCACGGCCATTTCCGACACACAAGCCGATAGTGTGGGCATGGCAGGTGACCTGTACGACCCTAACCTCTTGGTCCGGGATCAACCACTCGTGCTACCTAATCTGAGCATAATTCCATCGGGAGGTGATGTTGCCATTGTCGAAATTTTGCCCAGGGATGTTGGTGCAATGGACGTTCATGTGGCTGAGTACTTGGCTCAAGTATTGATGTACCGATCTACTCACACTGTTGAAGAACTGCTTACAATTATGGCGCCTGGAGCCGAGGAGGATTTAGCACAAAGAATTCCGGCTGAAGTTTTACTGAAAACATCTCGGCAGTTGACTAGAGATGATGCACTACAGATCTACCATGCCTATATGGCATGGCCGTTTAAACCTCCCTTTGAGGAGACGATAAATTTTTTGTCTGAGGAAACAAGGAGTTTTTAGGAGCATTTGAATCTCAAAAAGAACTCATGATTTACGAGATCCAGTCTTTATTCGGCATGTATATATCTTTACTTATGTCAGCGTTGTAGCGAAAGAAACATCCTCTGGTGGCGGATTGGCACCAGCAAGCCATGCACCAACGCCAGTGAAAGTGCCGAACGGGTTGAAAGGGCTCAGCGAGTTCGTGTTCTTGAGGGGCCCCTCTTGAAACGCAATGCTGGGTTCTAGCACATTCAATTTTCCACCCGAGTCGATTGCGCCATCAGCAACCACCTCCTCCTCCGGCACACGTTCTTCCAAAGAACCTTTTGTTTCATTACCCAACCAGGATGGCTTTTTTATTTTCCCAAAATACAGAACCTTCTCCAAGGGCGACAATGGTGGCACCACGTCGAGAATGGGAGGTCCAGACAGGTAGAGAGAGCTGGATTCATCAGCCTTGCTCTCTTCAGCAATTTTGTGGCTCTCAGATTCTGCCTTTTTCGCTGCAACGACCCAGATTGCGAAAACACAGTCTGCGAGAAGTAATGAGCTCTGACAGAGCAAAAAAAGCATGAATCCTGCAAAGTTTTTAAACCCAACCCGTGCATAGAGAAATGTCAACACGGACATCTGAGCCACACTGGTCCCAAGTTGTAGCACAAGTATTGCAAGAAAGATACCGATAGTGAAGACATTGATACCTATGAGCTTGAACACGGCTATGACAATACACCATAGTAGCATTAGCAGTCGCAGTAGTCGCTGAAATATGACGATGCGCACGATCTCCCGCGTGGGGACTGCTAATACGTCATACAAAGGGTTGACGTCGTCGTCCATCAATGAAGTCAACAAACGATTGGCCACGTCGTTCAGACGGGCAGCCAAGAGCGAGGCCCAAAACTTCAACGGTTTATCGTACACTTGTGAGTTTTTCTCCCCTGTGTCTACCTTCTCGCCTCGAGCAATGTCGTATATGCCGTGCTCGTATGTTACCCTGATATCACACAGGGATACCCAGACAGTTGGCTCAATGTAGACCACAATCTCTGGGGGTGGCAGATAGTGCTCTTGATTGTAGTAGTATATGTCGGTTGCTATGACAAGAAGTCTGGATTGCGTAGCTGTGTCAAGTTTGGATAAACGGCTAGCAACGTCAGCCGGGGTCAATTGAGTGTGCAAATAGGGAAAAGCAAAGCTGACAAGGGCTAGAAGGAGCGAGATTGGGAATTTGAAAAGTAACCGCCGATTGGGAGTTCTCATTCTTTTTGGCTCTTGCATCACAAACTGCGGTGACAAAATGCGACCCTCAAACCTTACATTTCACCTGGAAGCTGGGCCAAGTTTGCAAACAACTCCACAAGCTTGGTACTGCTGAAAACATGGTTTGCAGTGGGACCAAAATATCCGGCATTGGGCAAAACTTGAAGGAGGTTGTAGATTGTGTTTCCAACGAACCCATGTTGGGGAGCCTGAGGAATGTTTGAGGTGCCAGAAGACTCAGCGGCTTCTGGTGAATAGTTGTCTGTGGCCTCAATCTTGCGCCTTTTCCTCGTGGTATTGGTCTGCTCAGGTACGTCTTCCTCATCTTCAAAGTTGTCTCGCATTTTGTCGCCAAGATCATACTTGGCGACTCCGTCGAATTTGCCCTCCTTGTATCTGTCAATAAAAAGCCGCATTTTGTCTTCCTCATTGAAGTATTCGCAGTACCTTTTCTCAAGCGACAACACGGTATCTAGGTCGAGAAACTCATGAGCAAATTTCATGTATCTGCGGATGATTTTGGCCAAGTACGTCTCGTTTCTTTTAAGATTGTCGCTTCTTTTTTTCTGATCCACGATATTGATGTTGGGGAGCGCAAGTGCTTCTTTGTCGCTTTCGATCTCCTTGCTTAAGTTCGTACTGGCCATCTCGAAGAACACTTTCAAACTTTCAAGAGAGTTTGTCAAGATGAGGAAGCCCAAATGGGCATACAAAAACTCACCGTTTTTGGCAAAGGTCTTCATGCCGAGATCAAAAACTTTATCGGCAACCTTCTTGTTGTCAGAGTAGTATTCAATGAGAGCATTTTGCACGTAAAATTCGTACCCGAGGTTCTTGAAATTGTTCCGCTTGCGGAACACGTTGCGGACCTCCTTTATGCCTTGTGATCTCTTGCACAATGCCATCCACTTGATGTAGACTAGAGTGACTGCTTCGGCCATCTCGACCAACGTGCTTTCTAGACCAAGAATCTCCAAAGCCTCACCTTCGGTGTATTGCACAACTTTGTATCTATCTTCTTCGTCCTCGCTGCCGCTTTCTGAACCATCAGCCTCTGCCGTCTTTGGTGTAGCAGCCCCGTTCTTTTGCTTGAACCGAGACGCAACTGTCTCCTTTATGCGAGAGCACTGACCTTCCACCAGGGCGTAATCCAGACTAAGGATTTTGACAAGATGTTCATACACGTCCTGTGCGCTGGCAAATGCGTTGTCTTTTTCGTGGATCTCAGACAATTGAAAAGTAAGCATGAAGCTGCGCGGATTTAACCGCAACCCGTCACTTAGTAAATCTATACATCTAGTTTTGTTTCCGTCAGCATCAGCAGAGGTTAAGAAAAGAATGTATCGGTACCACACTTCTGGCACGAACGGGAGAACGGCCACCGCTCGCTTGTAGACATATTCGATTCTCAAGGCGAGCACGTCTTCTTTTAAATTCAATGCATTTTTCTGTTCCATTTCAAGCCACTTGAACCACAACTCAACCTGTTCGGAAATGAGGTCGTTAACGTCTTCAACAGCCAGTACGGGTACAAGTTTCCTACGCAACAGGTTCTTGGTCACATGGTGCCACTCGATATTCCACGATCTTGCTTCCATGTACGATGTAGACAAATCTGCAATAAATTTACTCGCACTGTTAGGTGTAGACACCTCGTTCTCCCACTTGGTGTATTCAGACCAAAGCGTCTCTAGTCTAGCGGTAGGTACAACCAAACACCGCTTATAGAGCCTGCGAATGAGGTCCGTTTTTTGCTGCTGTTCCCACAGCGACGATGGAGTCCAGGTCTTGAAGAAGTCCACATAGTCGTTCCACAAGTCACCCGAGTCGATGTCAAAACCCACTTTGCCTACGGCAAAATCAAACGCCAGCACGACAGTCGTGCGAGCTTTCTCACCTCCAGTAATAACGTCATTCACGCGGCGAACGTAGGCCACGTATGTTCTGCAAAGTTCAACGTCATTGGTGATTGGGAGGCAACGGGCGAAGAGGGCTTCAACCTTGGAAAAGTCACCTCTATTGAGTTCAAAATTGATATAGCTGGACCACTGCTTAGAATCAAACTTAAAAACTTCGAAGTATTTGTCAAAAACCAGTCGCACTTGCTCTTCTTTGTCTTTCTTAATGACGAGATCAATCAACTGTGACCACTTCTTGTGATTGAGGTTGTCGAGCTCGAGCTCTTCCTCTAGTTGACCAATCACGTCTAGGGAAAGACGCTCTTTTTTCTCAGGAACCACCATTGTGGATGCAGTGAGTGAGAGATTCTATGTGGAGAGAACCTGGTGTGCGGACTCGAGAGATGATACTAGATGTCTTGCATGCAGCACAGTAAGCTTGAGGTGCTCTCCACGAACATGCCAAAAATGAAATTGCACGTTTGGGGGAAGGATTCCGAGGTTTCAATTATTGAACCCGAGTGTTTGGCAGCTGCTTGGCTTCTAAGTATACACCTTCTACCACAGAATGTGGACTTTGAAATCGTGACATCCAACAACACCAACATCGGTACTACTGACCGCCTTCCGGTCCTAATCGACAATAATGGAAACAAGCATGAAACATTCTACGTTATTGCGTCGTTCATTTCCAGCCAGTACCCCACTGAGAACACCAAGTTTGTTCCCGACCAGAAGCTTTCTGACCAGGATCAGTTCATCAACCTGATGCTTATTTCTTACCTTGACGCATCGTTCAAATTCATTCACCAGTATAATTTATACGTGTGTACCGCAAACTATGAGCTCTACACTCGAAAATTGTTTGGCCAGTATCTTCCCTTTCCTATGATGTATAGACAACCGCACCGTCTACATGAAATCGCTTGTGAGCAGGTTCGTCACATCGGAATTGGGATAAATAGTAGCAGCCTTCTACAATTGGGAAGCTCAGAGGTTTACGAAGACGACGAAGACGACGTTATGGATGCTAATGACAAAGTTGCAGTTAGCGCATTGCACGAGAAAGTTCTCCTAGCGAAAAAGAAAGGAAAGTCTGCTCTTAGAGAGGCACGCAACTCGCTCAAATGTCTCCATTTATTGGGCGAACAGGCGTCACATATCCAGAGTCTATTCACAGAGTTGAATCCAGACTCGCCAGTGCAATACGCTCACATGTTTCGGGCGAAAAAGGTTAGCTCGTCAGAGCTCCTACTCTACAGCTACATTGCTTGCATGACCAGCCTGGATCTTCCAGATCAGTTCGTTGCCCGGTTCATGGAGGCGAAATTTCCAGCATTGTGGACGTTTTCCCAAACCATTTCAATGGCTTTGAACTCCACTTTGTTGACTGACAAATTCAGGGGCCCTATTGGTCTTGAAGTGCCTTCTTTGTGGAACGAGGCTGGGCGCCTAACGGGTATGATTCAGTATTAGAAGAACCTCAGCTGACCGCGAACTAGAGCTATTTGCGGTGGAGGAAAGTTAGCAATATCTTCTTGGTATCCAGCTCTCTAAATATCCCATTTTCAAGTTCCTGTTGTCAAATCACTTAATGCTTAGCGTTACCCGCCCCGCCTGTCGGGCTGAAAATTCGCATCGGTGCCGAAATAAATCTCCATGGCATACTCAGCATAGTTTCGTCGCTTTCGTTCTATGATTGCGACGATGGAATTACGTGCCATAGATAAATGAGACGTGCTGCATGGATTTTGGATGCCTTCTGGCTACCGACTTTTCGTCCACGCAGAGTCTCCACATATTACCACTCAACGGGACAATTCAGGTGGACAAAGGGAAGACTTCAAACATGTGTCTCTTTTTCTCTCCCCGGAAGGATGCTCTTAGTTCAAATATAGGATCCGTAGTTAAAAATTGAGGAGTTTAATTCCGTTTTCGAATCTGGGCCACATCATCGTGTTAAAACTCGTTGAGCCAAGTGATTTTCTATTCCCGGAAGGACAATTCTTCGTAGCTTTTGACCGCAATTTGACTTAAAGAAAATCTCATAAAATAACAGTCGCATCATCCTTGGGGGGTTGGTTTTACTCTCGGCCCGGTCTTTGCGCGATATTTTGATCTCAAATTCTACGCCATGAAGTTGGACCAAGGCCTTGTTCTCACCGCACTTGCTGGTATTGCCTGTGGATATGCCATTCAGACAGTTGAGGCGTCGACTACTTCAATTTCACAATCTATACCCACCGAGCCGGTCCTCAAGAAGAGGTATCGTGATGTTATAATCAACCCAGCGTATCAGAAGCTTCAGGATGCCAAGAACAACGGAGGCGCCACGCAAGAGGAAGAAAAGCCCAAGCCATGGGTTCGTACAATCTACGACGGAAAGGTGGAAATTGTAACTCCAACGGTTGTAGCAGGCGTCACATTCAGTGCCGAACCGCCAACCACCACCAACGGATTGGAGCCGTGGATTTCATTGGACAAAAAAGGTGCACCCAAAACGATAAAGCCACAGAATAAGAACGGAAACATCAAAAACAAGTCGCCCGATTACGGTACCTGGTTTCAGACCGCAACCACGATCCGGTACACCAAAGAGGAATTGAAAGCCCACAACATGGGAGAAGACGAGATTTTCGAGCAAGAGAAGTTTATCGCTGAAGATCTCACGTATCAGTCGCTCAACCCCATTCTAAGATGTACTCCCGATATGTATAAAAACAAGGGTTTGGCCAAGGCCACCTCCTCGGAGCCATTCTGCTTTCCCAGAGACAACGAGGTTTTATATCTCGACAAAGACTATTTTATCACGTGGTATTACCGTTTTTTCCCTGCCGAAGTGAAAAACGTTCGCATGCATTTGTCTTGGGTTAAAGAGTCTGCTCACCAGAAAGGAACAAAAAGAGATCTCGATGCAGCAGAGAAGAACAAGCTATTCAAAAGGTCCAGGGTGATTGACGCTGGCGGAAGCTTAGGCGAGAAGTCGTTTTTTGTCTCCGATTGGTTTCCGAACAACGTGGGTATGTTCCATCTTTCCATTGATCAAGAGTGGCTCGGACCAAAGGAGTTCGCAAAGAAGGTGCTCATCTCAATCCAACTGGACATAACCCCAGACGATGAATATGACCACATGGCCAATTACTTAGTGGTGGAGTTTGCCAGAGGTGCAAAAGTAGCAAAGAATCACCAGGACGATATAAAGAAGACAGAGGAGAAACAGAGACTTCGGGCCATCCATGGTGACGCCTACATTGAGGACGGACCTGATTGGGAGAAGTATATTCTTATTATGACCATGCCTACGTGCGTTCTTCTCGCTGTTTTCGGCATGTACATGTTCGTGATGATCAACAAGAAGAACACAGATCTCTCGTTCTTAAGAAAAGTGAAGTTGAATAAGAAGGGAAAGAGTCGCAAGCGCGGCGCGGAGACGTCTTACACCGAATTACCGCAGTGGAGTGGGCCCAAGACGGACTAATTGCCCTGTTGCATCTACGTCTGCACGTTGGCCAAGTGAAGACCACCAAATATGCGTGTTTGCTGTTGTGTACAAGTCCGTACATAATCAGTGGGGTGGCAAGCGACGGGAATCACAAAAATTCGAACGTTCAGGAGGCGGTAATGTCAAGTCGGTTGTTACCCCGGTTAAATTCTCTGGACCCCGGCATCACTGTGCAGTCGGAAAGTTAGTGCAAAAAATAGTTGTCAGAAGATTACAACTCTTTTTTTTTATAGAATGGGCCCCTTTTTACCAACACACCCTGTCCCTAATTTGCAAGTCGACATTTTGTGGTGTTCCCTGTAATCGTTCTTGCCTGGCCCCTCCGAAACCAGCAGGGTACTTCTCGCGCGCAAGTTTATTTGCCCAGCTCATATCTAAATCAGAGATCGCACCGCCACATCTCTCCAATTTGTCTAATACAATGTTGGATCCCTTATCCAGCTGGTCTCGGGGCTGGTTCTTCACGCTACTCTCTTCATTGCTTTGCGTGCTGGGAACGTTTATCATCTTTCTCGATGACTTGTACAAGATAGTGATGCCCCGGTGGCTCACGCGGAGATACCCCTTTGAGCTCAAAGACAACTACCTGTTTATGAATGGATCACTCGGATTCAGCAGCGGATGCTTGATTTTTACCGCGCTTTACCGCATCTTGCCCGAGGCCGCCAAATTCTTATCAAAGAGCACTTATTGCTCCAACCACAAGCAGACGCTCGTCGCGGCATTCATTGCAGGCATTGCGGCATGTTTATTTTTTAATCAGGTATTGCATTACTTAACCTCAGAGTCGGTGGTTCACTGCTCTCATGGTGGGGAAGACGACAGCACCTCCGAGGGCCACTCAGATAGTCATGCGAACAAAAAGCAAGATTCGCTGCCTCTGCACCTTCACCATCACCAGCATCTGCACTTGCAACTGAGTGAATCTTCATCTCTGCACCATAGCCACGAACATTCTCACCTGGAAGTCGAAACGCCCGATCAACCTACATCATTCGTGGGAGATGCTCCTACAGAGTTAGACCCGTTGTTAATACGCAAGAAGCTGGCAGGCATTTTGCACCTTTTTTCTCCCGAAGACGGCGAGGAGGAAATTCTCGGCGAGTGCCGTGGTCTTTCGTCGGCCGAGTTGTGCCTCCACGAACTGAACACCTTGCATTTCTGTGAGATTCCCACTCTCCGGAAAGTTGAAAACGACGACGGCAGGAGCGCTGAGCCGGTACTCAGACATGGCGATATTCACGATCACAGGTCGACTCACAACTCCATCCACGGCGATGAGCATCACCACCACCACGTCAACTCGCCATTTTCTCGTTTATTTCTCATTGGTGTGCAAACCATCTTGGCAATTACTTTGCATAAGTTCCCTGAAGGTTTTATTACTTACGTAACCCTGGAGACCAACCCGGAGTTGGGCTTTTCCATATTCTTGTCGTTGCTTATACATAATTTCACAGAGGGATTCGCCATGTGTTTGCCGTTATACTACGCATTCACGAATGTGTCATGGCGGAAAACATGGGCAGTGTGTATCAGTGCCGCTCTTGGGTTCTGTTCGCAACCTCTTGGTGCATTGGCTGGATATTTCTTCATCCAAAAGTATGGCACTGGCGAGGAGGTGGACATGGGCCGCCTCAACTACGTTTTTGGGATACTGATGAGTGTGACTTGTGGATTCTTATGCGTAATTGCCATGCTGATGTATGGCCTGGCGGTCAGTTTCTCGGGCAAACCCAATTTCGTATTGGTGTGGTGCTTATCTGGAATGTGCACCATTGGATTGTCATCAATCTATTCAAGCCATTAAGCTGCTCACTTACGAACTGAATCAGGGGGCGCTAAGGACCCTACTGTCATACAAAATCGGCAAGGTCTCATCATATATAATTAATTGCATAGGTGATGGATCAATGACCACATCTAACGGCCGCGCCATCGGAAGAACCTGCGGCAGCAAGATATCAAACCGGGTATTGCAGATTTTACATTGGTAACGAGTTCTTATAGATTCGCCTTCGTAGTTTGTCCGTAGTTGTCTCGTCATCTTTCGGCTGCGCACGACCCGCCCTTGCATAGCGAACGCTCGTTGCGGATCTCAGGTGCTAATAACTTTTGTTGGATTCTACGAACACAGCGTTTTCTCTGCTACTTTCTCAGGCCATACCCGTAACAATGTCCTCGAATACAGAATCGCTACAGTCTCACCAAGAGAAGCCGAATGCCCGCAAGAAAGGCACGCGAAGGGCAAAACTCAAGCTTCCCAACGGCCAAGAAGTGAACTTCGGAAATGGCAACAGCAAAAAGAACACCGTCACGAATAAGGGACGTGAGCCGCAGCTTCCGAATGGAGAGAAACCAAGCTTTGCCCTGAACGAGCCTCAGATGAAGAAGGAACCTCTGATCAAGAAGGAGAGGAAAAACGCTAAAGGAGTCAAGGCCGGAGTCACCCTCAAGGACGAGGGCTATGCGGGGCTGTCCTTCCATTCCTCACCAGAAGCTTTGGCGTTGCCCAAACCGTCATTTGGAGGCTCGCCAAGACAGAACACCCAGTTCCAAACGCCTATTCTGCCAGCTACACAGGTGGCGCCTACGCCACCGCAACAGGGCCAAACTCCGCAAATGTCATATGCTGCTCCGAGTTACCCTACACACTATCAGCAAGCTACATTGCCTGCGCATACTCCCACGAACTTTGTCCACTACAACCCGGCCCTTGTATACCAAGGCATTCCCCAGACTGGACCACCAGCACATCCCGTGCAAGCGTATCCTTTAGCACCACCTGCGCATTTTCAGCCCAATTACGGCTACAGACCTCCTGTGGATCCTGCGGGATTTCGCAATTATCCACCTCCACTGAGTGGCCCTGTGGGTCCCATTCAGCCTTATGGTTATCCCATGGTGCAGCCTCAACAACCACATCCTCCTGCTGAACAGAAGATCACGTTCAACCAATTGATGGGATCTGGAAAATAGGCGGCATCATTTCAACCATGGCCGTTTTAAGGGAGGGATAAGCAGTGTGTGTCGGCCGGATCAGTGTGCTGAACCCTGCGTTGACAAGCTGCCTCCTGGCGGGGCACTTGCATTTTTTCCTTTTTTTTTTTTTTTTGGCGAGTGCCTGAAACTTTTCTTTTTTTTTTGTCTTTTTTTTTTTTATTTTTTATCCCCTTTTGCCTGTTCTTTACTTAGCAATACAATGACTACAAAGGTAGAATCACTTCACCGCATTCATGATTGATTGTGATCGGTTCATCGTAAAGTCAGCGAAATCGTCCAATCACATCGTAATCTTGTCATAAGATATTAGACGATAACGAAAAAGCAGTTGGCCGGCGCGTTCGTTTCACCAATGTTCAAATTTTATTCACATTCGAGTTCACTAAGCCAGTGAGAAGATCTAGATCGCTGCTCGAGGAGCAATGTATTTGGCCCAGAGAAGGTGATTTATTTATTTGGAATCTTCCTTGAAATTGAACGGCTAACGCATCGCCCGTCAGACGTTGTGACGCACCTTGCATTCGCCCGTCCAACGATGCGTCGCACCCTGCAATCGCCGAAAACTACATATTAGGCTTATACCACGATGCTGTAGGAACCACCTCAACGATGCTGGCTTAATGGAGTCGAAAGTCTCACGTCTCTCGAATACGGCAATGTTTTAGGAACGGTGCTTGAATTAAATCGCCGGCTGCATTGGGCCGATGAGGATGTCGGACTATCTGCAGAACCACCAAACAAGTAAAATACCCGCGGCGAACTCTCCCAGCATAGCGTTCCAAACCCCTAAATTTCCGTCTTGAACTATTCTAAATGAAGGGCAAGGAACTTAGAATTGTGGCGCTTTTGGCGCTTGATACCGCTTTTTTCCTTTTGGAGGCCATTATTGGCTACACTGTGCACTCGTTAGCCTTGATTGCTGACTCGTTCCACATGCTTAATGACATTATTTCATTACTCATTGCGTGGTGGGCAGTTCGGGTTAAGGACTCCAAACCAGCCGACGGAAAATACACATATGGCTGGCAGCGAGCCGAAATTCTAGGGGCTTTGGTCAATGCTGTCTTTTTGATTGCCCTTTGCTTCTCCATCGTCATTGAGGCGATTCTGCGGTTCTTTGAACCTCAAGAAATCAGTAACCCAACTTTAGTGTTGATTGTTGGAATTGCTGGCTTGGCCAGTAATGGCTTGGGACTCGTGTTGTTTCACGAGCACGGACACTCACACGGGCATTCTCATCTGAGTGATGCCGAGGAAACTATTGGTGACCACGAACAAGGTCACTCTCACTCACATGATCTGGCTGATTACGCACACAGTAATGAGTCTTCCAGCAGCATTGGCCAGTTCTTACCTGACCGGGTGGTTGACAGTTTTGATGAGCGCAGCACATTGTTGAATAACAAAAATGCCAAGGCCAAGGAGCACGAGCCAAAGAAGAAGACGAAACTGATGAACATGGAGGGCGTCTTCCTTCATGTCTTGGGCGATGCGCTCGGCAACATTGGTGTCATTATCACTGGTGTTTTCATCTGGAAAACCGACTACTCGTGGAGATTTTACCTGGACCCAGTTGTGTCTCTTCTCATCACAGCTATCATATTCTCGTCCGCATTGCCACTCTGCATGAAGGCTTGTAAAATTTTATTGCAAGCTACACCTCCTAATGTCGATTCCAACAGCATTGTGAAGGAGATCATGTCGGTGCTGTCGATCAAGTCTGTTCATGACTTCCACGTCTGGAACTTGAACGAGGATTATTTGATTTCTTCATTACATGTGGAGTTCAAAGAGCAGGAGCCGGTTTCACACCAGGATAGTGAGGAGGATCGCCAATGCATCAACAAGGTTGCATTTACTGAAACGGTAGCCGAGGTTCGCGCAATCTTGCATAAATTTGGTATTAACAGCGTGACCATTCAGCCTGAGTTTGCGTCCAAGAAGGCCAGCTCGGTTTATGGAGCCACCACCACGACCACCTTCCAATGTAGCTGATGAGTTAGATCGGGATGATTCAGCAACCGCCTCTAATTCGTTGATGAGTTGAGCGTGCTCTCTCCACAGAAGGTTGGCTTTGTTCGATACCAGGATTTGACTTGGATCTACTAACTGCTCTTAGTGGTTAACCCCAGGGCAGGTGCTTCGTACACCAATTGAGAACACCCAGTATGGGAGACCCTGTGGTTGTTGATGAACTGCAGTTCAGAATTGAGAAAGTTACTCGAAACTCACGGATAGAATGTGGCAGCAATTGAAGTTGCGAAGGCTATAGTCACTAGCCGGTCGTGAGGGTTATACGACTTAGGAAATGTTCGCCTACGATACATAGAAAAGCGTCAAGTGCCTAGTATTACCACTTTATTTTGCCCTGTTTGGTGTCTAAGAGCTGAGAAAAGGAGGGTTTTTTTTTCGCAGCCCACAGTCATTGCTTGCACACACATTGTACCGACTTCTTCTTGGCTGGCCCAGCACACTGCAAAAAGGTACCACAGGGGATACCTCAACACCAGGGTCGATGGAATTTACCTTCTACTTAAATACACACCCCTATTTTCTACTATGAGTTTCAATAATAATATCGTTCCATATTACCATATACAGTTATCCGTCCCATGGGGGGCTAACCCCTTTTTAGTTCACGCAGTTACCTCTCTAGAGTACAAAAAGCCGACCAGCGGCAGGCGCCAGCGGATGTGCCTTTGGCGAACAATCCGCACCTACGACCGGATGATGTCCTTGACGTAAATCGTCTTGTAGGGCACCTTCTTGACCATGTACTTCTGCTTCTTCTGGGTGGTGGTGTCCAGGGGGTATTTCAACTGAGGCTGGCCATTCTTGCGGAAAAGATGGAAGCCCGAATTGTGAGAGTTCTCAGAACGAACGGAGCAGGCGTCACTGGTTGCCTTTGAGTACACCGAGTGAGCGTAGCCGGGGGGAGGAGGAATCAGGCGAATATCGAGCGACGACATGCGGTTCAGCGCAAAAGTGGCTTCGCCCATGGAGTAGTTAGCACGCAGTGAGCGCGAGCTCTTCAACAGCGGAGCGGTCTTAGAAGCCTTGGCTTGACTTTGCGAGTGCGACGCGCTAGCCTTCACAGGCTGGCGGTGGGGCTCGTGCTGCCTAACAGGAGCCTTTGGCAAAGGCTTGGGGGCCGAGATATCCTTTGCAGTGATTGCGGGTTTAGCGGGTGCCGACGCAGACAGCGAAGAGAAGAGGGAGCCCAAGCGGCTGCGGAACGACTTCTTGGCCGCGGGGGCCGCGGGAGCAATCGCAGGCTTGGTGAGCTGTGAAATCGTCTCGGTCTTGCGCGCGGATGCCCTCTCGGGAGCCCGGGCGGGAATCTCCAAGTTGGTGACGGCAGGCAGCGACTGAAGAGGCAACGCCATGACAGACTGCGTCTCGCGCATCTGCGACAAGGCGCTAGTGTACACGTTCTCGGGAAGGTTGTAGCCAAGCTCGGACATCTCCTTCTTCAACACGAAAGACAGGCGCATGAAGCCAAGAGAGGCTCTTTGGCCCGATCCCGAGGACCGTGAGCAGAGCGACGGCATCAGGCCCAGGAACGCACGCAGCATGTATGGCAGGGCACCGGGAAGCTGGGGCAGATGCGACATCTTGGGCGAGAACTGAGGAATCTGCGCAGGCTGGCGAGGAGAGACCTTCTCCTCTGGCCCGCTGCCGGAAGAAATCAGCGACTTGTAGTCCAGATTGTGCAACGAGAGCAGCGAGGTGCGCGAGCTCTGTTCGTCTTCGTCGGCTTCCACATCGTCTCTTTCCACAGTGGCTGCGTAGTGAGACAGTCCGTCGCTGTTCTGCAGGCGGGCCTCGTGGTTGTCCTCATCGTCGTCGGTCTCTGCAATGGGAGCGAGCCCGCGGAGTCCAAACGAGTTGCTGTCAAACACTGGCGGTCTGGCAGGTGGAGCAGCCGTGAAGTCCATCTCGGCCTCGGCCAAGCGGAAAGTGTCCTCGACATCGCTGACGGGGCTGTCGTACGAGGAGGCCGACAGCTTGCGCGAGGAGTCGCATTCCATGTGTAAGCTCAGGTCCAGGGGCTGGCGGCGATGAGAAGAACGGCGGCGAGGGTCAAATGGCTTCTGGTTGACGTCGTGCACCACGAGGTCATCGTCCACCAAGGACGCGGTCAGGGCCACGTTGCGGCGCGACGACCGAGGAGTGAGCACTGGGTCAGACTGGCTCGTCTTGGCGTCGGTCTTCTTGGCGTTCACCAATGGGCTGGTAGGAATCAGCACCGCAGAACCTTCACCGGCCAGGCGTCTGAAGCCCTTATATTTCTGAACATCGACAACAATATGGCTGGCACCAGGAGCGGGCATTTTAGGCTCGGGCGACTTGAAGCTCAAAGGAGCAACGGGCTCGAGACCCTCGACTTCGGAGCTTGAAGAACCTTGGCCTGCGCTGATCACCAGCTCGGCGTCGGAAATGTCGTTCACCAAAATGCAATTGGCAAGGTAGACGTACAACTTGATCCACAAAGTCTCAAGTCCGGCGTGGAATTTCTCAGAACCCATGGCACCACGCATGGTCTGAATCACCACGGCGCCCATAGGCTCCAAGTACCGCACACCGTACTTGACAAGGGTGGGGTTTTCCTTAATGAATTCATCCAAGCACTCGTTCAACAAACTCTCGTCGTGCAAGTACATCATGGTGAATCCAAGAAGCTCAGCAAAGAGCGAGCGCTGCTCGCTAAGAACGGCACGGTCAGCAAGGGCTTGTTTGGCATCGGCGCTGGAGGCCATCAAAGCAGTGAACATGCGGCGCACAAGCACATCGTCGGACGTGGTGGCCGTGACATCAGTCCAAGACCCTCTGATCTTGTCGAGATCGCGACGGCTCAAGTTTAAAGTAGCCATGGCTGCGAAAGAAGAATGTGCTGTGTTTTGGGGAGTGAGCAATTCGGGTAGTTCGTCCATTCAGCAGCATCGCTGGATCTTATACATGGCGCCGGCATGATTCTTGCCGCCTTGGGCCTTCCTGCCGTTTCGAGGAAGTTGGAAGACTGATTTTTGCCTATCTCGGCAACTCTAGGGCGTTGCGCACCCTGGCTTCATTGGACTACCCAAAGGGGTAAAAGTCTTGAGTCTATATGCAGGTCGTGCACCCCGCAGCGCCCTTCTCCACGTCCAAAGATTACCAGTTCGAGACATCAGCGGGAAATAGGAATCGCTTAGTGCGCCATGACCAGGGTTGGGAGCGACACGTCTTAAGCACGCGTTCCCGTCCTCTCGTGACCAATGGGCGTTTGGCTTGCGACGGTAGGGGGCGTCCTGCATCTGGACGTGCCTGTCACTCTGTAACGAGATATCTAATCGCCAACCGAGCGCTCAAATCCGAAAGGGGAATATAAACCTGTTCGAAAATGGGTAAGGCCGAGACCGAAATCTCTTCTTGTATGCCCCAATTATTCGCATCCTCGACTGGATGAAATCAAACTTTTCTTTATTTGTCTCTTACGTAGTCTCCATCTACAAATTGTGCACCCTTTTCCATCTAAATTACACCAGCTATGAATCGTGCACCTCGCTCGAAACACTGAGCGGGCTACGGACTGGAGCGGCGCTCATTTCATCACCTTCGACCCAGCTTTCGGCCTTCTCAAGCTGTTCGCTGAATACGTTCGTCAACTTCGAAATCATGTTTAAAGATTCCTTCGCAAATACCAACACACGGTCTGTAGCCTGCAGAGCCTGGGATGGTGTTGCACTTTGCTGGATCTGCGTGGGAAGGTTGAGAATGATATCACGGATAGTCGACTTCAACTCGCGTTCCTCACTCTCTGCCACTCCTTCGTCAGTACTCACTTCGTGTCCACTTAATGTGCTGGGTCTGAAATTTGAAATCACGTGGATAATTTTCTTCACTGTAGAAACAATCTCAATACGGGTCTCCTGCGCTTCCTCGGGCACGTTGCTAGAAACCGCTGTTACTTCGTTAGACAGAATGTCGGATTCGGGATCGGAAACACTCTTCTCAGTTACCACAGCCCGACTATCCTTTTCAGGGGTAGCGAGCTGCACCGTTTTCTCCTGGCTGGACTGCACTTCTTCACTGTCGCAAAGCATATGTTGAAGGTCATCCACCTTTGAGCTAATGTTGTCGTTAGCAAGCTTGAGAATGTGAAGACAAAAGCGCAAGCGTCTCTTCGTCTCATTCTGTTCGGAAGCATCTGTGACAGGAGTAGCACCGTAGATGCGTCTCTTTTTCTGCCGCCTGAGCTCTTGGAGCTTGGCCATATGCATACTGTTAAGGTTGACCTCAATTTTGTTGAATACGGGCATAGCCGCCTTCTCCACGATTTCCGCAGCATAATTGAAGGTGGCGTAGTTGCGCTTCGAACTCTCGTAATATCTTACGGCATTGGTGACAATCGGTAATTTGGAAACCGCAGTTACACTTTGGACAATAGGATGCGGTTGTTGATCCATTTCGCTGAGTGATGTTGACGACATAGGGGATGCCAATGTGGAAGCTCCGTCTTCAGGGTTGGGAGATACCGATCTTGTGAGTTGCGTGAGGGCTTCGGCAGCGGTGACTAAATCCTGGTCTCCTGCTCCTCCTTTCTGTGTTATAGACGAAGGGGGCGCTTCATCCTCCGCAGAGGTTGAGGGTAAAAGGTCGTCAATCTTTCTCTTCATTTCTTGTGGGGTGGGCAGGGGTGGCAAGATTTGAGTCCTTTTTCAAATTAACGGGATGCGGTAATGATGGTGAAGTGTCAAGTGAAGGAAACCTTGCAACAAAAATTTTTATCTCTGCAGACGAATGTTCTTAGATGGTAGATGAAAGCCACTTAAAGAGCGTGCAGAGCATGAACCATGTGAAAATGCGCCTAACTTCAGTGGGCCTTTCGCACGTGCAGTCTACGGCCATACATAATGGAACGGCGGACTGTATAGCGGGCTTCCGTGTTCAGTGGGGCAACCCGCACGCACCCATGCCTGAGGTGCATGACATGATGCAACAAGGCAGAGGTCTCATTAAAGAAGGTAAAGACGCCGAAGGCGGCTTTCGGCCAAGGATCAACCACCATGCGTGAGATTTGTCTGAGGCAAGAGAAAAGAAGTGTGGCGATAAAGCAACACAGGCAATCCTTCTGTTTCTTTTTTTGGCCAACAAGCTTGCCGAGTGTTCCTTAAGCTCGGGAGGGGAACTCGTTTCTTTTTGGAATCTGGGATCGAGTTCAAATCTGTGGGTCGGGTATACGAGTGCTCTCAGCGGGACCAAATGTTGAGCCCGCGGTAAAATACGCACTAGAAAGCGTCGAGATAGCTTCACAGCTCGAGGCTGACCGGACTAGCGTCATTTATTCCCCGATCCGTCATCTTTAGGCGTACGTAGTTCTTCCATCTCTCGCGGCCTGCCGCTGTCGAGATGTCAAACGACAGTATTCTCTCGCCTTTGTTGTTGCCGTGATCGCCAGGGTGTGGTGTGCGGTTACCAGCCAAATCCAGCAGCACAAGCACAATATTGCTGGGAACAATGATACTCGCTGAAAGACCCTGCCTGTGCGGAAGGGTGTCACCACTTTCAAACGTATCAGCCGCACATGCCCGCATTCCCGAATCAAAGTTTAGCACTGCTTCTGTGTGCGTGGCGTATGCTTGATCTTGCCGATTCTGCACAGGTGAGGCCGCCGCTTCCAGGAATGCCGCCGCTTCCAGGACCCGGCGCCGAGCTCGGAACCGAGAAGTCCTGCGTAGAACTCCCCTGGTCTTGCACTTTGCTCGCCGAAGGTTCTGAAGCTTACGGAGGCACACGGTGGCGCGCATGTGCATGTCGAAGGTGCGTACAAGACAATTTGCACCCACAACTGTGAAGATTATCACGGCCGCACCAATGGCCGGATGAACGGCCCTCAAACTTGGATGAGGGCTCATAGCAAGATCCAAGATTTGTGCCTGGTACGCACATTCCACCGCCTCCACTAGCTGTGTCGCTTCCCTCGTGCTGACTGTCCTTAAACACCGAGATAAGAAGGTTTGCGACTGCGATGACTTGCCACACACAGCAACGATTTGCTCGGAAAATTTGCTTATACAGAGAGAGGATGGATTGGTGTCTGTGCAAATTGCGAGGTTTTCAAGTATTTCGGGGAGATGTTGTAGGGCGGCGCCGTTATTGCGGCCGTGAAAAGGGGCCACAACCGCCACTAGAGCGATACACAACATCCCTCCCCAAAAGTAGTAATTCGAGATATTTGGGAGCATGAGAACAACAAAATCGAAGCTGAAAAGAAAAGAAGAAAAAGACGGCGTTTCTGGCTTCTGTGCACAAGTTCCAGATGGAGATGACGGGTCTTGCTGCGAATCGTGGCTGAGGGTGGGTTTGCGGCTGGAGGCGCAAGATGCTATCGCAAGTCCAAGCCTCGAGAGGACGAGGAAAATGCGAAGGTAATGAAAATGGCCTAGGCCACAGAGAAAAAAACAAACGCGTGCAGAGTACGAAATCGGCGTGACCGAGAATTCCGAAGAATGGCGCTTTCTGCCCGGCCCTCGTGTTGTTTTCTCCGATGGATCAGTCACGGATGTCACATTCGGCCCGGATCGCACCCGTACACCAGCAGTTGACCCCCACCTTCACGACTCGTTCTTGGCAATCACATTTACTAGTTTGTCTTTTCTGCGAAAATGCCCCAAGACCCCAAGAACGAGCCGTCTGTTCCTGACGGTTGGACCGCCCGATTTGACGACAAATACAAGGCGTGGTTCTACGTCGATCTCAAATCCAAGAAGTCCCAATGGGAAGCTCCAGAGGGCACCCTGTTCAAAGGTGGCGACGACATCAAGCCCCCTCCTTACAGCCCCAACGGAGGCAAAACCAAAGGCTCCAGTAACACAAACGAGTCCAGCAATTCCAACAACAGCTCGCAGCGCAACTACTCCCAGCAACCGGGCTATGGTGGTGGACACCAACAACCGGGCTATGGTGGGGGCTTCCCACCCCAGGGATACGGAGGCGGATATCCCCCACAAGGATATCCCCCACAAGGATATGGAGGAGGTTACGGATATCCCCCTCAAGGCTACGGATACCCTCCTCAGCAGGGTTACTACCAGCAACAGCAACCTCAGAGAAGCAGATTCGGTGGAGGCTCGGGCATGGCTCTAGGCGCGGGAGCGGGTCTCTTGGGTGGAATGATGCTTGGTAATGCTATGGCCGATTCGCAAATGGATGCTTACCAAGAGGGCTACATGGATGGAGATATGAGTGGGGGTGGAGATATGGGTGGAGACATGGGAGGAGGAGACTTCTAAGATCATGATCTTTCTTCCTCCGGTGTCGGCGGTGGCCAGCGGCGTTTTTTTTTTTAGATGATTGCTTCGTCTCCATTCTGCTTCCCGTTGGAATTACTGTCGTGCCTGTTGGTTCTGCAACCAATGAAGTAATCCTTAGACCAAGATTTGTTACAATCTGTGAGTTCGTTCTTGCGGTGTCATATAAAATGCAACAAGTTTAAAAACCCATGTAGTTCCCCTTTTTTTGCAGTCGGATTGCGAGGAATGCCCACGAGTCGGTGCAACCTCCCCGTGCGGTGCAAATATCTGTTCGGTGCTCCTGTTCCATACAATACAGAGTTTTCTGTTCCGCTACCGCCTTATTATTTTGAATTTCCCCTTCCTAATGCCAACGGACTTTATCTGGAGTGCAACACACCCGTACACCACGACTCCACCAACCACAGCAGACTTTTTACGCAGTCAAACTCAAACCACCATGAGATACACCAGAGTGTTAAGACAAGCCGAGGAAGTTTTGGTCAGAGCTGCATCAGGAATTCCCACCGGTTTGACTGGGTTGTACCAGCACCCCAACCCCAGACCCGCCTTGATTTCTCTCTACAATCACACCTTGAAGTTCTTGAACACCGAGTTCCCCAAGGATTCCGTCTACAGACAATCCGTTGAGGCGATGACACGCAACAGATTGAAAATCGTCGAGGAGAACGAGATCACGGAAAACATCGAGAACAAAATTGGCGGAGGTTTGATCGAGGAGATTGTCATCCAGGCCAACGACGAATTGCATTTGGCCAAAGAGTTGGCAAAATTGAAGGTGTGGGAGAAGTTGGAGGAGGAGCCCTTGGAGGACCAGTGGGTGTACTTCGGCAAAAAGATATAGATACGGAAATGGAACACAGACGAGAGTGGGAGATGTAGACGGCTCGAAGAGAAGACGGAGATGCAAAGAAAAACAAGAACAAGAAACGGTGAGAGGAAAATTTGATAAGAATGCTCGAATTCATACAAAATCACAATTATAAAAATTAGCAACAATTGGCCTTGAAGTTGTTGGTGGCCAGCCCCACGTCCACCGCCGAGCTCTTCTGCTGGGGCTCCTGGTCCACGTGGTTTTCCTGAATTACACCCGCCAACTCGTAGAAGATCGCCTCCACATTTTCGTTGGTCTTGGCCGACGCCTCCAAGAAAGGAATATTCAACTTCTGCGCCAACTGTTGGCCCTGGTCACGCGAAACCTGGCGGTTTTCCTCGTCATCAGACTTGTTGCCCACCAAGAAAATCTGCGCGTCGTCGTTGGCATGCTGCGTCACAGTCTCGAACCAGTTCTCCACGTTTTCGAACGTGCGGGCATCGGTGACGTCGTAAATCAACACAATGCCCATGGCGCCTCGGTAGTACGCGGTCGTGATTGTCCTGAAACGCTCCTGGCCAGCGGTATCCCACACTTGCAATTTGATTTTTTTACCCTTGCTTTCGATTGTGCGGATTTTGAAGTCGATTCCAATGGTGGTGATGAACAGCGGGTTGAACTTGTCCTCAACAAAACGCAACAAGAGACAGGACTTTCCGACGCCTGAGTCGCCCACAAGGAGCAACTTCATGATCATGTCATATGATCTAGAGGGAGTTTTGGCACTCATGGTTTAAGGGGAGACACCTGGGATGAGGGGAGGGGGAGTTTGTTTGGTGTTTTCGGAACAAACAATCTCAGTATTGGCAACAGCTGGGGTTGTTGGGATGTAGGCAGCTGACGTGATGAGTTCTGTAGGTCTGCTTGCTGTAGCACGTCTGGCAGTTTGTGTCGGGGACGAGGTTGAGGCTGGAGGGCGGACTAGTTCGGCAAATACCTGCAGATAACACAGGCAGCGGTAACACGGGGTCGAAAGAGAATGGGAAAGATATGCTCGAAGAAAGATGTATCCAGTTTAATTCGGCTTTCTTTTTTTTGCTTTGCGCTGAAGCGAGTTCGTTGAAGTGGCGGCTCGTATCGCCGTATAGAGTGCACCTAAGTCGGCTAACTGATCAGGTTAGCTCCGAGGTGAAAGATGGTTCTGCTTCTGCAAATTTCGAAATAGAAGACGTAGCCTGCCCGTGAGGAACTTGGCAGTTTAAACTGCAGGAATGATTGGAGAGCCCCGTCCCTGGAAATGCCTACCTACTGTTCTCCATTACTTATGCTACCGTCAAATGGCTGATACGTATTTCTGCATTTCTTCACATTTCTCATCTCCACTTCTCTACTCGCCAGCCTAACTCTATTAAACGAAAACCTGCGCGTTGATCTCCACCGCCGACGCAGCGTAGGGAATTTCAAAGTGACCCAACACCTCGGGGTGCAACACACCAATCGCTCCGATGTGTTGAGCCTCGGCACCTTCAGCAGCGCGGAAATACACCTTAGCACCTCTGCCGGGGAAAAAGGTGGGGTTGGTGTCGTCCTGCTCAATCCAGTATCCTCTCAGCGTGGACTGTTTGGGGTTTTCGATCCAGCTGGTTCTCACCGTCTGCATCAACTTACCCAAAAGTCCCTGGACGAGCTCAAAACCGGAGGTCTTGCCGGCATAAATAGCAGACCAGTTGCGCTGATTGTAAGCTCCTCTCTCCAAGGTGTCGTCCTTCTTGACAATATCACCACACTCAAAGACCTTGATTGGCAAGGAGTGCTTTCTGTTCTCTTTAATAGTCTTGAGGATACCAGGCAACAAGGTGGTACGGACCACCTGGTACTCGACGGTCTTAGGGTTCTCCAACTTGACCGCCACCTTGCCATCGTCTTCGACTCTCAAAAACTTGAAATTCTCGTCATGAGAACAGAGGGTCAAGGGAAGACATTCCACATACCCGGCTTGGGCAGATGCTATGCGAAGAATGTCTGCAACCTTGTTGATAGGCAAAGGAGCAGCCACCGTGGAGTCGCCCTGAGGCTTGGTCTTTTTCAAGTTGTTGAAACCGTAACCAATAGCGGCATCTTCCATGATGTCGCATTGGTGCAAGATGTCTGATCTGGTGATAGGAATCTCAACATCTAGGGTGTTTCCATGAGGAGTAGCCAGCAATGACATTTTCTTCAACAACTTGGCAATTTCATCACCGCTATACTTCAAGCCCAAACACGAGTTGATGTAGTCAATCTCCGCCGACGCCGTTCTGGGCTTAATAGGCGGCGTGACTCTGCTCTGGCTATTGTGCGAGGACACAATTTCAATAGGCTCAATCTCAAATGGCGTCTTGCTGTATCTGGAGAACATGGCCACCATCTGGTTGATGACGATTTCGGTCTTGGTACGGTCGGTACCAGTAACCTCAATGAAGATGTTTTTCGTATTGAGGTTGATCTTCGAATGGTTCGAATTGATAATGGGGGGCAACGAGCACACCGTTCTCTTGCTGTCGAAAATCACGGGGTACACAGGCGAGTCTCTGATAATGTGCAAATATTTGCCCAAATTCTTGTCTTTATCATAGAACTCCATCAACTCGGCACCGTCCATCACCTTCTCCTGGTTCAAGGGAGCAAACTTGATTTCCTGTGGTTTGAGGGCCTCGTACGTGAATGGGGGAGTCAATGTGTCCAAGTCATGGGTTCCGATGGCTACCAATGTTCTGTTGCGGCACAAGTTGGTGTGCAACTTATCCTGCAAAGCAATAAACGAGGCGTATTTTCTGTCGTCCAAATTTACGCCCCGCAAGATTGCAGCAGCCGCATATGGTCTGATAGCCTCAGTAGACTTGTCAATAGTCATCTTGATCTGAGGAGTCTCAGGCTTAAGAGTGTACTTTGGAGCCTCTGCACGTCCCAAGAATTCATTAAGAGCCTGAGCAATTCCCTCAATACACAACATGTCGTATCTGTTGGCGGGAATTTCGATCTTGAGCTGAGGTCTCTCGTCGCCTACACACTCATCGGTGGTATCTTCATCCAATTCGATTCCAAAGTCGAAACACAACTCGTCAAATTCCTTCGTGGTGTACTCCCTGCCGAGGAGCTCATAGAGATCGGCTTTGTCCACGGGGATAGTAGGCATGGTTGGTCGTGGTGAGTCTTTTGCAAGAGCGAGTAAATTTTTTAGGTTCCGCACGCAGTGCACTCGATAGGCGTAAAAAGAATGTAGTCATTTTAAACGGCGAGTTATTCTTATTTTTTTATGCTGAAATCGCTGCCCGCTTTAATTTGTGGCTATATGTTCCTATATTCTCTCTCCCCATACCATGTCTATTCCATTGCACTGTACCGCTCCACTATAACTCGGGAAAATAGCCCAGGGTTACCTCCTGAAAATTTCTTGCGTAAATTTCAGTCATTTTCCTTGCTCTTGCCCAAGCCTTGAAATGGGTTCGGCATTACCTTGCCCAACTTTTGAAGTCCCGTGGGTTCATCTTCTTCGATGTCTTCATTCATTGTGAGCGGCCGCGGCGCCTCTGACTCCTTGTTATCTCTTAGTTCTTGCAACTTCTCTGCCGGCTCTTCGGCAATTTGCTCAATATCGTTCACCTCGTCCAAGAGAGCATTCAAGTCGAAGATGCCCTCTGGCTTCTCAGCCTCGGCGCTCGGCTCTGCCCCAGTGGTCTGAATGTGTTCACCGGGAACATATTCTTCGACTTTATTGGACAGGTTATTGGTTTCTGCAGACCCGTCATATACATCCCACCAATTCTTAGACTTGGGTTTGAACCAAGACTTCCATGTACTCGTTTTAGCATGTTCTTCTTGCTGCTCTTTTTCCATTTTGGCTCGAGCTTCATCAAATTCCACAATAAGCTTTCTTTGGCGTTCTTTCTGTTCGGCATTGGGTTCCTCAATCTCAGCAAACTCTTCAGAGAGCACCTCCCAATCCAAGTGCTTGAGAATCCTAGGGATTGCCAGTCTGTAGGCCATGTGGCCGTCAACATATTCAGTGCAATCAAAATTCTCGATTCCAGGTATATTCTCGATTGGTGACAACCCTGCCACAGTCAGTAACCCGCCTCCAGTAGCTCTGAACAAATACCCCAAGATCCAGTCCTTGCGGGAGTAGCCGTTGATGAATTTACCGCTTACCACCGAGCGCGCTGAAGTGATCTGGTCATATTTAACCGCAACTGGGCAGCCGAGTAAGATAACATTCTCAACTAGGCCATACCCACCACGGTTAGAAAGTTCCAACAAGCACGAATAAATCAAGCGAGATCCCAAGGAAAAGCCACATAAGGTGATTGGTCTCACGCCCAAATTTCCTGAGATCAACGTATCGGCCAAAATTTTGCCCGCTTTCCACGCCCGATCTAGAGAGACGTTCCAGGGATTGTCAAGAAGGTACGAAAGCTTCGAAAGTGCCATTGGGAGTTGAATGGCCGACATCAACGCGGTCAAAATGGTAGCACCAAGAATCTGCTGGATTGAGGTCGAAAGCGCTTCAGACGCTAAAATGCCAATGGTTTGGCCCATCGATCTCAACATCTCAGGTTCCCAAAGCAATGAGAACATGTCACCCATGACGGGATCCACTGTTGAGAATGGAAGGCGCACATCATCTAGCTCACCATTCATCCACCCAGAGACTGTCACGATCAAGTTCGCTCTCTTATTGTTGTGGAGAGGTTTGAGTTCAAAAGTGTGCACATCACCCAGCCGCCGTGCTCCAGCCTTCTGGCCGACTTTCGCTCCTATAGCCACTCCACCACTGGTGATCACAGCACTCCCTCCAACACCAGCTAGAAATCCACTTGTGCCAGATACTCCCACTGTAGTGAGGCCAGCTGCCAACCCTGCACCAATAACAGGTGCGAGAAGACCAGCAGATAGCCCAATCGCGAGTGATCCACCTAGAGTTGCAAGGCCAATATAGGCGAGTCTCTTTCTGCGGTTCTTCTGGATGTGCTTCTCAATGAACAGTCTGTCCTTGAACCTATCGTCTCTGTTCTCGATAGTTTTGCTGGAAGTGTCCATTTCCAAGCTCTCAAGTAGACGTCTTTCAAATTGAAGCACTTCCAAGGAGGTGATGTCGAGCGATTGGGCAAACTTTTCGAGAAGTGCACGTGAACGGGCGTCGTAGTATCCGTCGCTCAAAAGCAAAAGAAACAAGTCGCAAACCAAAACCCACCGTAGATCAAAACCTTTGGGAAGCAGCTTAACATTCATACTGAGCAGCTTAAGACTTTTGGTCAAATCACTAGACTCTACACCATGAGAGCTTAAATTATCGATCATTTTCTCCTCCTCCTTGGTGATATTGAGATGGTCAACAAGCTTGGACATGATGTAGAGTGTCCAGTTGGCAAAATTCTTTTGGCTTGCGCTGAGCTTCTTAGAGAGCTTGTAAGTTGTCTTCTGATTGAGAAGGGCCAAGTTTGTGGCCATTTCCACCATCATGAGTTTCACTATTCCAAGGTACGCAAATTTTTGTGCATCCGTAAGCATGCTCCTGGTTCCGGCCAAGGTTTCTTCAGAGTCGATATTCTCGTCGCCTCGGTCATAGATCTCCTCGTCCTCGTCTACCGTGGGCAAAGCCGAATCGTCTTTGCTCTGTATCTCAAAAAGGAAGTCAGTTTTCTCATCAAGCTTTGCATACTTGTTGACTTGCTCCTCTGTGTCGATTCGGGTGTAGCCTCGATTCCACTTCTTGACCACATTAGCTTCGTGGTCAGGCGTAAATTCGAGATTTCCCATATCATCATAGTAATTGTCTTGTGTGAATTTTTTCATGGTCTTCCATTCACTTTCCGACGAGAAGAAATCGTCTCCTGCCTTCTGGGGCAGCAGTTCTTTTTGTTCCGGCTCTGGATGTGGTTGCAGCGGCGGCTCTAACGATTCATTGCCACTGGAAATCTTGCGATGGAGATTTTCCCGAGACATCCTGACTTGCTGGCTACTTAGGTCAAATTCAACGAACGATTGCTCATGATCTTGGGGAGCAGATTCCTCTACCTCCGACTCCGGATCGTCTTCATGATGCTGATCAGATTTGAACTCTGGGCCGAGGGACGGAAGCAGAGGAAGGTCGTTTAGACTAGTTTTTGTATCTCGCAGCCAGGCAGACTCGGTTCGGACCATTGTCCTTCGGAACTCCCAATCACTGCCCTCAGCGTTCTCCATATAGTTGACGTTGTAGATTTAAATATGAATAGTGGATCTGGAATCTGGAGATGTAAAATAAGCGACGTCGTGGAGGGGTGAACCTCAGCAAGAGAAAATGGAGGATGGTAGTCTAAATCGGGGATGCAGGAGTCTCCGCGTTTTGACGTCGCTAAGAAGTAGCACAACACCATTCCAAGCTAAATACAGATTGGAATCACCAAATGACTGGGTCAAAGCGAAATACAATGGAAGAGGCAAAAAGGAAGAAAACTACCAAATCAAGGAAAAGAGTTAGCTGTATGCAACATGGTTTTACTCAGACGATCAGCAGCCCAATGGCCTTCGTAGAGTCCAGGAATATGTTGCCACAGGCAAAGTGGCCGAGCTGCAATCCAGAATCCAGTGTTACCACCTTCGTCTGAATGAGCTCAAAGCCGGCCTGCTCACTCTCCAACCTGTCGACGGACCTACTCTGTTTAATGCTCCCTAGGGAACGACGCCGGGATCAACCACAGTCTAACCAGACCAAAGAACATCATGTGCCACACCGCTCAACCCGGACTACTAGAGCCCAGGGACCAGCACAACACAGATAATTCATGAGACCTGTCTCGTGAGAGACTGAAGGCAGACAGTGGGACCGAACATCAAACTTGCTTCACGAGCGCCGATCTGCGAGATAAGGCACCACAGCTACGACAGCATAATCCGAAGATTTAACGCTGCCGCGTGCTGGGATTCTAGACCTCACACAGGTTGGTTACTGAAAGAAAATTTACTCTGGTGCGATCGCGATGCCTTTTATATAGCGCGCACCCCAAGCAGGCCTGCCTGTGTATTACCCGCCCTGTATACCATACCCAATGCCCTGATGAGTAGAGCAGACAAATTCAGAACACGCCCCAAGGAGAGCAATACTGGCGGCAGAAAAACCCAGTCTGCCCAAATAAATGACAGCTTACCATTTGCTCCTGCCCAGGCGTTGCTTCCGGCCAAAGTCATCGACCTCTTCCTCGACAATTTCAAGTTCATCCTTGGATCTGAGGACCTAACGGAGATGGTTCAGGTTGTCAAAGGCGAATTATACCAACGAGACTATCTCTCTGCATTCGACTCAGACGACAAGCGCTTCGCCTATGCTGCTCGCTGGTCTCCTTCCAGGGCCTTGGCATATGCTAGCATCTTTGCAAGTCTAGAACCAATTACGCTGAAATTGGAAGATCCTTCTCGTCAGACCAAAGTTTTATGTGTGGGAGGTGGCGCAGCAGGTGAGCTCGTTGCATTGGCATCGGTGTTCTGTAAGCTCAAGCAACCCAACGGAGGTACAGACTCCAACTTGCTGATCACAGTGATAGACATCGCCGATTGGTCCACAGTCGTCAGAACGCTCACCAACTACGTCAAGAAGAATTGGCTCTATGACCCTGAGAAAGTCAACATGTCTTTTATCCATGGCGATGTGTTGTCGAAATCAGCCACTGACCTCGAATTAGCCAGCCTCGACCTCATCACATTGATGTTCACCACAAACGAGCTTCTATGTGAGAAGAAGGCAGAAACCATCCGATTTCTCCAGCTGCTCACCGCCTGCAAGTCTGGAGCGTTGCTTCTCATTACTGAAAGTGCCGGCTCGTATTCTCACATCACAGTGGGCCAGAAAACGTTTCCGGTACAGTTTCTTATAGACACCATACTTCTTGGAAAACCGGGAGCAAACTCCGGATGCTGGCGCCTTGTGGGCCTGAGCGACAGTTGCTGGTACAGAATCAATGAGAGAGAAATTTCCTACCCGGTGAAGCTCGAGAACATGCGGTTCTTCTACCGCTTATACGAACGCTGCTGAAACAGGAGTCAGAATTTCAACTTTCCCAACTTCTCTTCCAACTCGCTCTGCTCGCTCTCGGCTGTTTCGTCAGCCTCCGTCATACTCTGGGCGACTGCCTGAGCAACTTTGTGCGCCTTTTCGTCTTCCTTAGTGGGCTCATTCTTTGGCTCAACACTGGATTCACGGGACTTTTCCGGAGAATTCTCGTTTTCAAATTCGGATTTTGCCTTGGAGAGCAATGCGTGCAATCTCTCGGTCCAGCCCATCGCTTCAGCTATGTGGTTGGCCATCTCATCGCAATCGTGTTGGAAAATAAGGTCGGATTTTCTGTTGGTCACTTTGAAATCCCCTACTAGTTCCTTGTTGATCAAAACTCGCAATGCTTTCTTTCCCACCTCGCTTGGAAGCCCTGCAAATGGATACACTGTCAACGAAGTTCCAGCAACAATGGCTACCTCTACTTGGTCGGCATCTTCGTCCCAAAGCTCAAAAAACCGTGCTGGCAATCCCTCACCGAAAAAGACAATGTCTGGCTTGACATATCCCTTGCATTCACTGCATTCAGGAATCTCCTTAGCGAACACGGCTTTCTTGACGTCCGCCACAGAAACCTCCTTATTGCAGTCAATGCAGTGGTTTGCAGCGAACGAGCCATGTGCCTCAACTATGTAGGATTCGTCCACACCAGCCAATCGCTCAAGCGTGTCGATGTTCTGGGAGTAGATTCGAGCCATTAGGTTTTCCTCTTCGAATATCTTGAGTAGAAAGTGGAACCTCGAAGGAATAAACTTGCCAGGATAGAGTTCTTGACATAGAGTGTAAAAAGCCTTGGGATTTTCACGGAAGTAATCGATGTCGAATACAGCCTCAGGGTATGGTAGCTCAAGACGCTTGAGGTTGGCGTACAATCCTGTTTTGGGAGACCTAAAGTCAGGGATTCCACACGATGTTGAGACCCCGGCACCCAAAAAGAAGGTGACCTTCTTTTTCTTGTTCAAGGCATCGACTAGCGGTGCCAATTGCTTCTGAATCACCATGGCAGATATGGTGTACGGATGCGATGCCGAATCCATCCAAAATGCACCTCCATTGACTCGACCAGAGGAGCTGAATTAATTATAAATTGCCTTCTTCGTTTCATTCTTGAGCATGCTGTCATCGCATTGTTTTGACCTCTCAGGACACTATTGTAAGCATTCAGCAATGGATTCTCGGTTGCCACTGCGAATATCATCGTCACCATGAAAGTAAGTCCGAAACCAGGCTTCCAGTTCACGCCACGTACTAACTACAGCAACGTATAAATGCTCTTGATCTCAAGATTCTCACAGGCGAGCTTCAGGAAGCCATCGTTTCGTACCGTTTGCTGAACATCTACAACGTCGCCAACCTGACGAGACAGTATGTGATGAAATTTGCCCTTCCGGACTCCAAAAAATCTGTGGTTCTAGACGTCGGCAATAGAATACATCTCACAGATTTTGAGCGCCCTCTTGCTCCTGCCCCTTCGAACTTTTGCACGAAATTAAGGAAGCACTTGAGGTCTAAAAGACTTACGCAGCTTAAGCAAGTGGGGAACGACAGAGTGCTTGTTTTCGAGTTTGCAGACGGATTGTTCTATTTGGTTTTTGAGTTTTTCAGCGCTGGAAATGTTTTGCTTCTTGACCACGAGCAGAAGATCTTGTCACTACTGAGAATGGTGACCGATCTTGGTCCTGAAAACGACACCTACGCAGTCAATGAAACCTACAAAGTGTTTGACAAATCTCTCTTTGAAACTTCGCCTGTCGATGAGGTGGCGCACACTGTTACTGCGCAAGAAGTCGAGACTTGGGTAGAAGCCCAAAAGAATAAACTCCAGAGTTCAACAGAGGGAAAGAAAAAGAGGAAAGTGTTCTCCATACACAAACTTGCATTCGTCAACGTTAGCCACTTTTCTAGTGATCTAATCTTGAAGACCCTAGTTGAGCACAATGTTAATCCTCATCAGAGTTGTTTGGAGGCTGATCAGGAAGTTTGCGAAAACGTCGCCAAGGCGCTCAATGACACTCGGGGGAAGTACGACGAGCTCCTAGAAGCAGCTCTGAAGGGTAGAACGGAAGGTTTTATTGTGGAGAAAAAGAATCCGCTGTACAATGCAGAGGATAAGGATTCTTTGGAATTTGTGTTCGATGAGTTTCACCCTTTCCAGCCTTACAAGGATAACTTGAGCAACTTCAGATTTCAAAAGCGTGACGGCTACAACGATACCCTCGATCATTTCTTTCTGACTATAGAGTCCACAAAGTATGCTCTTCGTGCAGAGCAGCAAAAACAAAATGCCCAAAAACGACTTGACAAGGCTGTTAGCGAGAAGGACATGCAGATTGAGCGACTTAGGCTCCAGCAGGAATCCAACGAGCACAAGGGAAATTTGATCATCTACCATGCTGAGGCAGTGGAAAGATGTAAGAATTATATTCAAGAGATGATCAAGAAGCAAACAGACTGGACTGATATCGAAAACATCATCAAGTTTGACGCATCGAGAGGAAACCAGGATGCTAAGCTCATCAAAACGCCGTTAAATTTGAAGGAGAATAAAATCAAGTTGCAGTTAGTTGACTTGGATGCCCTCGATGTTGACGAAGTCGAGGACTCCGCCAATTCAAATTCTCAGGACGAATCGTCTCAGTCATCAGAGTCGGAATCAGAGTCGGAATCAGAATCAGAAACTGACTCCGATTACGACTCCGATTCAGAGAGAACCCCAAGGCTGAAAAAGCAAAAGGCACGGGAACCTACCCTTCCCACTTTAAATGTTGATATTGACTTGGCATTGTCAGCTTACGCAAATGCCAGAGTGTACTTTGACACCAAGAAAGTGGCCGTGACCAAAGAGGAAAAGGTTCAAAAGAGCAGTGAAATGGCTCTTCGGAATGTCGAAAAAAGGATTCAGCGCGATTTGTCAAGAAGCTTGAAGAACGAGACTGACTCGTTGAAAGCAATACGGCCGAAATTCTGGTTCGAAAAATATTTCTGGTTCGTCACCTCGGATGGCTATCTCTGTCTTGCAGGTCGAGATGATCTTCAAACTGACATGATTTACTATAGACATTTTAGTGACGACGACTATTACGTATCTGCGGATATCGATGGAGCATTGAAGGTTTTCATCCTCAACCCCTACAAGGGAGAAAACCTCTCGCCCACTTCCCTTTTCCAAGCTGGAATCTTTGCCTTGCTGACATCTAGTGCTTGGAATGGAAAGGTCAGTTCATCAGCATGGTGGCTCAGCGGACACGATGTCAGCAAAATTGACTACGATGGTTCATTATTGGGTCCCGGGCGCCTCAATTACAAGGGGCCGCAACAATATATGCCTCCCGCGCAACTAGTGATGGGGTTTGGATTATACTGGCTCTGCGATGAAAAGACTACCCGCGAAAATGAAACGTCAAGGACAGCCAGGCAGGAAGAGCATGGCTTGAAAATATCTTTCAGCAATAAGAAAAAAGATTTGGATGGTATGAATATTACCCTCGACACAGAAGCTTACTCGAAGACTGCAAAAAACGCGAACGCAGACTTGGATTCAGAGCCTGAGAACGGAAATGATGAAGAATCTCAATCAGGCAGCCGTGAGGATGTGGACGACATTGAGAAGACTAAAGTAGATAACCAGCTCGGATTAACAAACAAGGGAGTCCGTGGTAAGAAAGGCAAGTTGAAGAAGATCAGCAAGTACGCTGATCAAGACGAAGAGGAGAAGCGTTTGCGAATGGAAGCACTTGGAACACTCAAGCAAGTTGAAGATCGCAAGCAGCAAGAGGAAGAAATGAAGCGGAAGGCAGAAGAGGAAAAAGCCCTCAAGTATGCTCAGCGCTCGAGGCAGAGACAAAAAGCACAAGAGTCAAGAGAGTTACAGAAGTATTTGCAGAATGAGGAGAATGACGATGGATCATCAGATACCAATTACCTTCAACTTCTTGACCAGTTGCTGGCGAAACCTACGTCGGCTGAGAGCGTTGTCGGACTAGTGCCAGTGTTCGCCCCATGGTCGGCGTTGAGCAAATTCAAATACAAGGTCAAGTTTCAACCGGGTCTTGGCAAGAAAGGTAAGAGCATGAGCGATGCGGTGTCGTATTTTGTCAACCGCAAAATGGATAACGACAGCGAAGATTTGGACATTGATTGGCCTGTGGAGCACGAATTTCTAAAGTCTACAAAGGCCGATGAGCTTATTCGTTCTTTCACGGTCAACAAGGTCAAATTGGTTTTGCCTGGTGGGGCTGCAGACAATAAGTCGGGAAAAAAGGGGAAGAAACCCGGAAAAAGATAGACCAAGATGCGTTAGAGTGCTATTGGCGCGGTATCTAATTCATCACTAAGTCCGTGAATCGGAATTGCATAACCGAAATCACTTCCTCTTTGGGCAACTGAGTCATTGAGGCGAGGCTCGTGGCCCAGGATCAATTTGCCCCCGTTCGGCTCTGATTGGCAGACGCACGTACTATTTCGCAATTTGAAGTATTGTTTCAAAGATGTCAATGTCAGTCCTGCAAGTGAGCCGCACAGTAATAAAGAATAAAGACGTGGTGTGGGAAGTAATTGTCACCGGAGTGATATACATGACTGTAAGCCGTGGAAAGGCATTGTATACGCAAACCCCACACTTGGCCATTGCGTTTTATTGACAATGGGAAAGTCAATCGAAAAAATTTCAAGTCCCTGCGATACTCTTCTTGCATTATGCATCCTCACTCTGCATCCAGAGCCGCACTATCGCACGTGTTTAGTGAACTACGAACATATTACAAGTATGCGATGCGAGAGTATTTAAATCTGAGCTAACCTGCTAATAGATTCCGAATTCGATCAGTTTCATAGAAAAATGGTGGCTATATCTAAAATTCTCAACCAGGGTTTGCTCCTTGCTGGGCAAGAATTGTACCAAAACTTGGCCTCGCCTGAGCAGGCAGCCACAGACAACTACAATATCATTCGCTATTTGGGAGGATCTGCACCTTACATTCAACATCCTGGATACGGAATTGACACTGCTATTCCCGAGGGTTGTGTCTTGGAGCAGGTCCACTTGATGCTGAGACATGGAGAGAGATTCCCTTCGAAGAGTTCTGGAAAAACGCTCGAAGCGATTTACGCGAAATTTGCAGACTACAATGAAACGTTCGTTGGAGAGTTGGCTTTCTTGAATGACTACACCTACTTTGTGAAGGACGCGAAGTATTACGAGAAGGAAACTACCCCCGCCAATTCCGACAGCATCTATGCCGGAACTACCGATGCTTTCAAGCACGGTGCTTCGTTCAGAAGAAAATACAACAGCCTTTTCAATGAGACCACGGAAAAGTTGAATGTTTTCACTTCGAACTCTGGCCGTGTTCACCTCACTTCGCAGTACTTTGCTCGTGGATTCATGGGTAGCGACTATTCCGACGATACCGTGGACTACTACGTTTTGAATGAGGACGCGAGTATGGGTGCTAACTCGATGACTCCACGTGACGCCTGTGGCCCTTGGAACAACGTTTCCGACTCCACCATTTTGCTGCAGTACGACACTTCGTACTTGGACACTGCAAGAGAACGGATTATTGGAAAAAACACCAACCTCAACTTGACTTCTAAAGATGTGTACAATCTTTTCCTGTGGTGCGCCTACGAACTTAATGTCAGAGGAGCTTCTCCTTTCTGCTCGTTGTTCACCAACGAGGAATTCATCAGGTACAGCTACAATGTCGACTTGGGCGACTATTACAGTAACGGGCCCGGCAACAACTACAGTGTTACTGTTGGTGCTCCATACTTGAACGCCACCCTCCAGTTCTTGTTGGAGAAGGACCCAGCCTACAAAGTGTTGTTGGGATTTTCTCATGACACCGACTTGGAGGTATTCCAGGCTACTTTGGGTATCATGGACGTGCTGGGTCCATTGCCCACTGACCACATTCCATTCCCCAACCCTTACCGTCACTCACTGATTGTTCCTCAGGGTGCTAGAATCTACACCGAGAAGTACAGCTTCAATGGTACCTCCTATGTCAGATACATCGTGAACGATGCCGTGATTCCTATTCAGACATGTCAGGATGGACCTGGCTTTTCTTGTGAATTGTCAAAGTTCCAGACCTACGTTGAGTCGAGAATTGCCGGTACCAACTACGGTAGCCAGTGTCAGATTCCTGAGGGCGTTCCAACGTCGGTGACATTCTTGTGGGACTACGCCACCGCCAACTATACCGCGGCCGACATTGACTCGTGAGTCATTCTGTTGCTTTGAATATCTTCATTCTTCTTTCGCTCCTACTTTGTCGATCTGCATAGCTTTTCCTCCACTGGTGAACAGCGATTCCGAATCGACGCTAAAATTCGCAAGCCACAATAAAATTTCCCCTTTAATTACTACTTAGAGGCCGCAATTCCATATTTCACAGCCCTAGTGCTCTTTTACCGTGTCGTTCATTATTATGTCAGGCCGAGTATAGTAGAAACGAACGAGCGAGCAGTCGACGCAATACGCAAACTTCAAGGTCTAGTCCCCCCGTAGAGCACGCACCACCGCTGGCCGTCTCATCATGTATTTCGTCCATTTGTACACCTCGGGAAACTCCACCTTCAAGTTGATACCAATGCGATCCACAACGTTGTTCCATGGAACAAATGACAAGTCTGCAACTGTAGCACGGTCGCCCACCAACCACACAGGATAATCGAAGTACCTCAGCGAACTCAACGGGGTGGTGCCCGCCGAATATGCCGCCGCATTGTCTCTGTCAAGATCCATAATGAGCGCCTCTCTTCTCTCTGCTAGAGCCATCTCAACCACACCATAGACTCTTCGAACCTCGTCAGTATATCTTTCTACGGCCGAGGGAACAGGGCACGAATGGAAGTAACGGAAATGCAACGCCTGGCCAATCATAGGAGCGTGCCCAGAAGTCTGGAAAAACAACCACAGCGAGATCTGCAGCTGCTCTATGAGCGTATCGGACCAAAGCGCACACTCTCCATTCTCTCTCAAGTGCTTAGACACCAAATACAAGATGATGGCTCCGCTTTCCCAGATGGGAGTGTTGTCGCTGTAGTGGTCAATCAACGCCGGCACACGTGCATTGGGGTTGATCAGCACAAACTCAGGGGCTCGCTGTTCACCTGCGTTGAAGTCCAAAAAAATCGTGTTGAAAGGAAGGTTGAGTTCCAGCATTATAATAGCCACCTTGAAACCGTTGGGAGCCAGGCGGTGCAGGAAGAGCGTGTAGCCCTCGGTGGGCTGGTTGGCGAAAAATTTTGAGATTCGCGATTGCGTGGCCTCATTGTCTGTTTCATTATGGAGGTGTTGTTGCAATAGATTTAAGTTGACTGAGTTTTGTTGCTGGTCGGTCAACGACACCAGCTTGAGGCCAGCACTGAGATTCAGAATAGTTCCGCCGTTGCTGGGTTTAGTTTCGTCCATATGTCGAGTGGGAAAAACTTATCTATAAAGTCGAAAGATAGCTAGTGGGTAGTGTGTCTTGAATTTAGGCTGGAGTTGTGAGAAAATGCTGGACTAAAACGAGTAAGTGAGAGAGCGCACGTTGGTCAGTGTGCAGTGACCCTGACTTAGCGAGCCCAACTTGGACCACTGACAAAATGCCACTCCGACGAAACAGGCGGAGGAACAGCGGGATTTAGAGAATGGCTGGATTTCAGGCTCTCACAATTTTGTGATCTCGGGTCTAAGGGCATCGGTCACCACGTGGAGGTGGGGACGGCTACGAGAGAAGAGGGAAAGTGGGGAAGAGAATAGGCACAAAAAACAGTAGGAAACCGCAGCCCGAGAATTGTCAATCCCGGTTTCATTCATTTGAGAAATGCTGCCATAACCACCAGCTTAGACTCGCCCATCTACCGCACTGTATAGCCCGAATGCCAAAGTTACCGAATGACGATGAGCCCCCGGCAGCACGCAAATAACACCAGGTCACTTGGTTCCAGAAAACTGGTCTGGGGACTCCAGAATTGAATCTTTGCCGCTGTCCTGATTTTCCCAGACAATCCTGTCATTTTCTCGCGTGCGCTATTTTCCGACGTCATCTGCTGTTATCGCGCGTGGCTTTTGATCCCGCGACGGAAAATTACAAGCCACAGCACATGTCACCACAAATTGCTGTTCTTGTTCTCGATACTCCCATTGCGGGAGTTGCCGAGGTATTTGGCGACTTTGGAGACAACATCAAAGATTTGCTCCGCGATTCGCCCATCCCCGTGGTCACGTACCAAGTCGCAGTTCATGTTGACGAGAGCGGCCACGCCGAGGCGGGCGAGGTGGCGCTGATGAGAAAAACATTTCATGTTCTTGAAAAACTTATAGAAGCCGGATCCATCAAGGCGATAGTACTCAGTGGTTCGCGGTCCGACTCTTTTGAGATTGGCAATCCGTGGATAGATGCGCTAGACGAATTCATCCAGGATTCTTTGTTTTCTCGAGAGAACTTCCCAATTGTTGGGCTCTGTTTTGGCCACCAGATTCTAGCAAAGAACTTGGGCGCCCGTGTTCACAGAAACACCGCTGAAAATGGCTGGGAGGTGGGAACCACCACTATTTCGTTGAACAACAGTGTATTCGAGATCGAGAATTCTCCTTTCAAAAAGGCACTTACTGTGGAACTGGGAAAGCTTCTCGAGCATGTCAACTTGATAGAATTCCATCGTGATGTGGTCTACGGATTGCCGCCTTCCTCGAGCACCAACCCACGTCTTTCAAAAACCACTTTCCAAAGCATCGGCAGCACTGCCAAGTGTTCGATTCAGGGACTCATCACGGAGTCTGGACCTGTCAAGATGCTTAGTTTTCAGGGACACCCCGAGTTCACCACAGAGGAAGCTTTGAAGATGCTTGAGATCGACTTGCAAAAGAATTTGATCGACAACACCCTCTTTGAGCGCGCTACCTACAACACGAAAAACCTCATTAACCAGGGCATGTTGATTGCACAGGTCATCCTAGCGTTCGTGGCTTCCTTCTAGTGTATTTATAGACATGCAATGTAGAATGTGGCGGGGTTAGAAAACCGCCAGGGGACTTGCCACAGTCCTCTTAGTTTCTTGAACTCCCGCTTGTGATCTCGTCAATGTATTTTAGTTCCTGTTATTCCCAAATCCCTCACCTGTCGTCGAAAAGTTTCCTCGTGGGAGATACAACATCAAGGCCCTGTAGCCTTGGTCCCGGTGAAAACCGTCCATCACCAGACCTCTCCAGGCGTACACTCATCATCTCATTGATTTTGTTCGCGTCCTCAAGCTTGGCTGCCATGACTCTAATTTTGTCCTGAGCGACCTTAAGTTCTGCACCGTGAGCACCTCTCATCTTGGTGATCATCTCCCGGAGTTCATCGCGTTGGAAGCGAAGAGACAAAGCCTCAGCCTGGTTGCTACCATCGTGGTAAGCATCGCCACTGTAGTCCACAGAGGGGCTGTTCTTCTTTTTCATTTCACCCAATTTGTCCTTGAGCTCCATGTTTTCCTTGAGCATCTCATTATACTTGTGCAATAAATCTTCATCGTCGTTCTTACCACGCGCAGCCTCGAGCTCATCAACACGATCTTGCAACTGATTAATAATGTCTGTCTTAGCCAAGAGCTGTTTGTAGACCTCGTTCTTCTCGTAATCGAGTTTTAGCGCGCTGGGGCTTTGACCATGCTCAGCTAAAATGGCATGTTCCTCCGAGATAAATCTCAATCTGCGTTCATTGTTCAATTTCTCTTGCAATTCGACAAAAGCCTTGGTTTGTTGCCCAGCAGATGGAGGAGCTGTCTTGTGAAAGTTCTCATGGTCACCATGATGGCGTAATTGTGCCTCAAGCGCCAACTCGCGTTTGATTGACATCGCTAATTCTGTAGTTACCATTTGCAACTCGTTTTGAAGGTCATTATTGCAAGTCATGATTGCCAATTCCTCTTTTTTGAAAACGAGCGGCGTTTTCTTGACTTCGCCATATGAAGAGTTTCTTTGTTTTCCAGCGGCCGACAGGGCAAGGATAGGGTCTTCCAAATCGTCGTTAATGTTCTTCTTCAGTCCGGATCGAGAAAGTCTGTTGATAAGATTCCTGGATTTGGATGAAAACGACGAATTGCGCGATGTCCGGACTGGACGAAGATCCACCTCGCTCGAGGCAGCTAGGGGTAATTCCGAATCGATGAGACCACCATTGGGAAGTAGGCCCTGCATCTTAAGTTGCGAACCTGACCTGGACAACGAAGACAACCTGCGGTGCACGATATCTGGCTGCACAGATTCTTCACTGGGTACCTCGGGTTGGTCTCCGACAGTGTCCAGAGATTTTGCAGTATCTAGCCCATCAATAGCACCCGTATCAGTCTTTGAAATGCTACTATGCAAATGCTCCTCGGTAGACGGAGACTCTGAGTTTGCTTTAGTAGTTCCTGTTGAATTTGTGGATGTTTGGCTATCCGAGTCGGTCTCGATTTTGTCGACAGCAGGCTCATTCAGAGCCGGAGGAGATTTCGATGCATCATCCGGAATTGTGGCTCCCGAGGCTGTTCTGAAGTTGTTGAAAGCCGTGTTAGTAGTGAGGCTTCGTATTTTGATTGGCTTGCGAACAGAACCAGCACGGTCTTGTGGAGGCGTGGCTGGCAATTCTTTTGAACGTTTTTCTGGCGACCTGAACTCTGGTGCCGTAGAATAAATATCCTTGTCTGTATTGGAGACGCCCAAGTCGGCAAGTTTGCGGGATTGGTCCTCTCGCTGCGCCAACGCATCTTCATCCTGGCTATCGTAATACAGCTCTCTGACGGGTTCGGATTGTGCCACTGTCTTCCCTTCCTGTGCCTGTTGCGGTACTTCATTGAGGTCCTCTTCATTCACCTGCTCATCGGACTTGTTGAAAAGATTGAGACGGCGGACACGGGCTGAGTTGGTGCGCTTGATTGTAGACTTGCGCGAGAGCAGAGCACCCTCTGCTTCGTCAAACTTATACACATGGTCCTCGTCATTGAAGGTGTCCCGCTCCTCGGCTATGAGCAGCTTAGCGTCTTCCTCTTCCTCGACGACATTAGTGAGCGAATCATTCGACACCTGCGGACCCGAATGACGGGGAACAGGAGGCTGATAGGTGTTGGTACCACCAGGAAGCGAATTTATGCGAGGGTTGGCACGGCCGGAATTGAATTGCGGATTTTGCAGCTGGAACGCCGGGTTTTGTGGTTGCATGTTTTGGAAGTGCTGGGATTGGCCGTGAAGCTGAAAATTTGGGCCCTGGTTAGTCTGCCCTTGGAACTGCTGGGCCTGATAATTCACGGGGTAGCCTTGAGGAGGACCATTTCTGAGAGACATGGCTCGAGGACCGTAGGGCCCAGGACCAGGACCTGGACCATGACCGGGAGCGGGCCCGGAAATTCCAGGATGCTGGCCGCTAGGATACTGGACATAGGTCTGCCCATTTGGTACGTACTGGCCGTTGGGAACAAGATGCCCTTTTCCCGGACCCTGATTGTGAAATCCATGCGCTTGGGGAGGAGACGCCATCATGGGCTTCATGCCGGGACGAGGTCGCTGGCCGTTATTGAGCATAGCGTTAGAGTTCAACAGCATCGTGCGTGGCCCTCCCATGCCCATGGACTGTCCACCTAGTGACATGGCGCGCCCGTTTGCTCCCATCGACATGGCCCTGTCGTCTGGTATTCTTCGGAAATCGCTGCTTGTCATGGAATGCAAAGGAGCCATTGGATTTCCGCCAGCTAGGGAGTTGGCACGTGCGCCCTGCGCTAAGTTCACCTTTTTCTGGTGGTTCATCATCTGACGATATTGCATGCCAGAGAGGTTTTTCGTAGAGCTGAGCCCGCCGGCTCCTACGCCTAGCACGGGGATTATCGGCGAGGTGTCCCACACTTGTGCTGAGTTGGTATTGTATCGGGTGCCTGTGCCTCGTAAATGCCTGATATCCTGGAACGAGACCACGGACCCAACATCGCCCATATCGGCGCCTTCGTCATCATCAAACCCCGCAACTGGATCTCCCTTCTTGCGGCCAAAAAGCTTATGCATAGAACGCGCGGACTGGGACGTCATGGAGCCTTTTCGAGACGATACACCGGCCCTGGAGTAGGGATCCGTGACTGGCGTCATGACGTCGTGGTTGGAATAATGACTGGGTACAGGGTAGCCGCCTGCCATGGCTGGACTGGGCTGTGGAGGAACCTGTTGCAAACGCAGCCTGCCATCGGCGGCAAATCCGCTGAGGGTGTTGATGTCGTTTTCGCCGGCGAGAATCTGTTCTCTGAGACGGCCCGCGGATGGGTCCATGACGACTGCCGCGTTACGTGAAAATATGATATGTGGATGCGGAAGGAAAAAGTACCGCTGGAGAGTGGCGTAGGCTAACGAAGGTTAGATGTTTTTTGGAGTGGAGCGCTGGAATGAGGTCTCGCACCTAGTGCCTGTCACGTGACGCGGAGCGGATGTAGGCCGGAGACAATCCATGTTGGGACAGCAAGACATGGCCTTCGGCATGGCGCGAATTCAGAGTTTTTCATTATTTACTACTATTGCTAATATCGGAATTGAAAACAGCTATAGCTGAAAATTCTCTCCCGTGGCCAGTGGAAATTGGTGTTTTCTAGAATTCAGGCACCCATGAGGGTGCGTGCATCCGGGAAGAGCGGCTCACGGGCTGGAGCGGTATTCAATGGAAGTATTTTTGAATTCTTGGCCGCTGCCGCCATGCATCAATGTGGTGAGTGCAGGAGTACCAGCGCAAGGTGAAAGCGTCGAAAACTGTATAGGAGGTGCGAGTTGCTCCAAGGGCAGAGACCTGGAGGCAGATGGGACGAGAAAAAATTCAGCAAGCTACTACAAGGAATACGTAGCAGACAAATGCTTTGTTTTGCCAGGTTCTCGCCTAAATTATTATCATCTGGCGTTGAGAGCGTCGTGTTCATCGCGTACTGCACCGTCGTTCCTTTGCGCGTCTTCACAGTATATGCAGATGCCAGCGACCTCAAGCTGCCTAATGGGACATAAACTTCATGCATTGGCCTCACTGCCGTATTCCACCTTGAGGGCCATGCGCCGCTTAAGCTGGTCTTGCGGGATGTATCTCAATTTTCCTGGATAAAGCCCATCGGCAAAGCGGGGGGAATCACACAGATCAAGCTTATCAGATCGTCAAAAATATACGAGATCAAGGCACTAGGGAGGTGGGAAACTGGCCCAAATTGCGTCCACGAAATGGCGACGCCACGCATGCGGTTTCCAGCTAAAAAAAAAAAAATTGATCGAAGATGTAGGAATTCATGGTCGGTTCATTTCCTTTCCAATCATTGTTGCATGTCCAAGCGCAGATTCTCGACTGAACGGACACATTGAACCTGTGCAAGCCACCAAAAACATCGCAGACTCTCGCAGCATCTTTCATGTATCCAGGTGACCTGCTTTGTGATGGACGCCGGCTTCGGTCGGTATTCGACGTCAGCATCCATATCATAGCAGACGCCACGCCCTCACACTTTCTGCCAATTGGCTGAACTTCTCAATTAACTCTCAATGGCTGATTTTTCCTCTTTGCGACTAATCTGATAATCCACCACGGCACCCACTATGAAGTAGCGCTTGCTGAAGAACTCCTGCCACTTGTCCACGCGCTTGTTCTCTTTTTCCCCGAGATCGCTAGTGTCCCAAGTATCGTCAGTAGAATTCTGATCTAAATTGAGCCGATTGAGTCCGAGTAATCGGCTGCAGTCCTTTCCCACAAGCTTGTGGTAGCTTTTACCCGGGCCGTAGTTTTTGGAGTTACTAGTCACATCGTAGATATATCCACGTATTGCGACGTAGAGTTCGGGGCTGTCGACACCATTGTAGCGTGAAAGCTGGCCCCTGCTGTAGAAAGGAAGCGTTTCTAGCGAGATCTGCGCGTTATGTGCTTGGAATTCGTTGAGATCTTCCTCCATGTTGTAGTCGCACTGGAGATCACCATCAAGGAAATTGACAGAACGATGGGTGCAATGGTGAAAAACAAGAAAGCGGCAAGATTCTCTCAAAATCCAGCTGACATCGTGCAAATTTATAACGTTCTTCACATCGCAAGAGCCCTCGCTACGTAAAAAGAGTACTATTAACCCCACGTCACTTTCCTGCACCCGCTGTATCCACCCTAAAGTCCAATGGTAAGTCCAAAATCATCACCACGACCTCGAAAAGCCTACTAACTTTAGCCTCATGAAGTCGATAAGTATCCTTTAAAAATTCAGAAGCTCTTTGCCCCTGGCATGCCTTTACTGTACAAGCCCGCTGTTGGTTATCTGCCAGAGAAGAGGTCCACTCCGAATGTCACACCGTTGGCTCTGATCAAACGGCAGATACAGAAGTACAAGGAAGATTACTTGGGTGGCGGAACCGTCGCGGCTGAAACTTCTCACACCGATATTCCCCGAAAAGAATCGCATCATATTTCGTTTAAGCGACAATTGGAAGAATGGGAAGATGGCGGAGCATTCGCCCAGAACACATTGATCAAAGACCCATACAAGACCGTGTTTGTGGCACGCTTGTATTACTCGCTCACTGAGGAGCTGCTCTCTTCACTTTTTTCCCGGTTCGGAGCTCTCAGTCTGGTACGAATAATACGAGATAAATCTGGCAAGTCACGAGGGTACGGCTTTGTTGTTTTTGAACACGAGGCAGACGCCACATTCTGTGTCAAGGAACTCGCTCCCAAGGGCCTTGCCGTGGACCCCCCTGAAAGTGCCAAACCTCGAAAGGTAATTGTGGATATGGAGAGGGGAAGACTTGTGCGGAATTGGAAACCAAGAAGATTGGGTGGCGGTCTAGGAGGCAGACACTACACAGCAAGAGGTACAGCTAACCGGGATGCTTCTGCTGCCGCTTCTGGGAGAAGAATGAACCTACCACAGAATCCATATCTGGACAGGGCATCAAAGAGGGCATACCCTGATAGTAGTTTGCTCCCAGCCAAACGTTTAGCGGTGTCAAATGATTCACGAGAAGAATCTGCGTCTATTAGAGACAGATATGCAAAGTACCAAAACAGGTCTGGCGCCGCTTCGTCGTATCAGCCGTCCAATAATTCTGGACGGTCGATCAGCTCGATTCGGAGAGGCTAATAGTATATATAGGGAATGAATAATAGAATGGATGCTCATATTCTTCTCTCGTCCGTGTGGCGATGCTTGCTTACCCACTCGTCAAGCATGCTGAACATTTCAACGAATTTTCCGTTGAGGTCGAGCTTGTCGCTTTGAATGCGAGCCTCAACATCACCGATGAGACCTCTGAGGCTTTCGAGAGTCGAGTTCATCTTCTCGACGAGGTTGCCAGAAACGAGCAGAGCTTTTGCAGAGCTGTGTGAAATCTTCCGCTCCAAGCCACGTTCAATGTATCTGCACTGCTTGGAAATATGAGGGGTCAATTTCATCTCATTGATACTAAACTGCTCAATTTCCTTCAAACAGCGATCGTAGTAATTTCTTGCAATACATGACCGGAGTACTAAGTTAAGTCGGATCATCTGACGACTATCGTTTAGCTCTTCCTTGTTAAGGTCGTTCAAGAGATCTAACGTCCGATCGTACAATGTTGCGTTGAAACACTGTCTGGCAATGAGGAGCTTGTCGCTGGTGTTGAAATTCTCAATGTTTTCAGTGATGTAATTATCGAGCTGCAGCTTTGTGGGCTTCGACATTATGAAATCAAGAAGCACAAGTCGAGTAGCATGTTTCTGCATGCGAAAGAGGGGGAGTGAATTCAAGATGCTTGTTCTCTGGCTCGCTTCCGCGTTCCGCAAAGTGTTCTCGAGTACAGCAAAATCGGGTCTTATGCCTCTTTTGAGAAGATCGGGGATTCCTTCGTTCATTCGAGCATGCAAAGCACGCTGCTGCACCATCCAGTGGGCACCATATTTGAGCTCACTCCAGATCGCGGGATTGTACTTCTTTTCATTCCAGAACATTGATTGCTTTACTGCAAAAGGCGAAACTCCAGACCGAAGTTCAGCTAACTGGCAGACTTCGAGTAATCTCACTTTGTCAGCAGAAGATAATTGCAGTCGTTGCACCCAGTTTTTGAAAGCAAAATCAAAGTCATTAGCCACATGAGGGTAAGCCCTCACAAAAGCATCGTATAGCTTCTTGAGGTAGGTGAGCTCAATGGGATTTGTTTGAGAGACAAATTTCAGCATGAACAGTAGTAAGGGCAAGAATTTGTTGCTCGCCACATAGTGCTGGATGACAACATTTTGCATGAATCGAGAAATTGGGACGCGATCCTTTTTCATTTCGTGAAGCATAAGCTGCACCATTTTTAAAGACAGGTTAATTGAGCAGAACTTTACGAACGAGTCGTAAAATGCACTCAACGCAAACTTGGAGTCTATAATAGAGTTGCGGATGCTCATTACAGCCCGAATTTCATCAGCAGTAAACAACTTCTTCCTGTTTGAATCTTTGCTCTTAATAATTGCTTGAGTGTGTACCATCTGGACCAAGAAATTGGACTTGAAGCCCAAGCGCTCTACATCCTCCTCCATATCACTGGTTTCTTGAGGCAGGCCATATGAATAATGTAACTTCAAAAGAAGGGCAATTGTTTGGGGATTTGGGCTTTCACAATTGTCAGACACCTTCCATACGTTGTATATCGCCAAGATCTTGTCGAAAATCGCATCCACTTTAGCCAGCGCAACAACTGTTGATAGGAGCACACTTTCGTGGACTTGCTTACGCATACTAACAATACTCTCGAAGATGCTAGTTGCACCTTCAATGTCGTAATTATAGATGAAAGCGTTGATGGCATAACTTAAGGTGCGCGGGTCATAGGATGGCAGCTTCAAAAAAAAGTAAAGACTCGTCTTCAATAATGCGAGCTCATTCATGTGGTAACAAAGCCAGATGGAGTTCTCCATAAACCGGGCATCCAGTGCCCAGGAATCTTCGTATAGCTGGCAGATGTTGTGCCACGTTCGCATGTGCGGGTAAAAGCGAGCATATAGTGCCGAATATTCCAAGGAATTTGATCCGAGAAACATTGGAACCTCTATGCTATTGCGGTATATCGCCTCATCTAAGTTGTCCGGAGGCATGGCATCTCTGAACGCTTGTATCATGTCGTTTACCACGTCTTTGGAAATGGCGACATTTTCGCTCTTGCATTCTTTGAGAATCTCGTAAATTTGAGAGAAGTCTCCTATTTGAAATAGTCGAACAATCTCTAGTTCTTTCGCATGCGGAACATCCTGGGCAGTATCAGTATCTCGCTTCGGAAGAACATCCACGCTGGCCAAGGTGGCTTCCTTTGCTTTCGCCATGACAACGGGTAAGGAATTAGTTGGGTTGCGTTTTGACTTCAAGCGACTTATGCGTTTCGAGAGTTCTGCACCAAACTCCGTAGAGGTTTCTTTGAACCAGTATGTACAAGATGCATTGCGGAGTTGTTGATTCGTACAAAACGGATGCTGGGAGGCCCTAAACGGTGGCCGGTGGCTAGCTGGTTTTCGGTGCCGAAGATTCCACATAAGATTACGGCATGTCTGCGTGAGCGGGAACTCACGAACCATGATGGTGGTGTGAGGTGATTTTTATCGCGAACTGAGTGTTGGGAGAATATCAAGTGGGCCACGCAAATAGACTATGAACGGGGTCAAGAGCCTTTAATTTTGCAGGGGATTTCCCTTCAATAGCCTCGATGGCATTTGTACTCATTTGTACTTTACATCTTTCTTGAGTTTTGGGGAGTTGAACTTAGCTAGTACACATGGTCCAATGCAACCTTGACAAATGTCTTGAAATGAAAGATATTAGTATCTGATGGCTCGCATACCCCGGAAATCGTATGTTGATGACGTATGACTTTGAGTTCTAGTCCTAAATCGAGCGAGTTTCTATCAAGCGTTTCCACTGTCATTCTTGGCTTCCGAGACTTCAGCAGTCATTCTTAATTTCCATCTCAATTTCGTTTTCCGTTGGCATATTGATAGTTTTTTTCATCCACACTTTTAAAGTCTTCGATTTTGGCGATCTTGCATTATTCCATTGTCGTTCCCCCAATTCTCGATCTGCATACTGCCTCGGTTCTCCACATTACCATGTCCACGTTCAAGGAACTCTCTGGCAGAGGCAGCTACCTTGAAAGCAGCCGCTCGCCGTCCGATTTGGACTACCTTATTTACACACTTCGCAATCCCAACGAGACTTTAACTGCTCAAAATGTCCTAGGCTACATATACAACTACTTGCCATACGTCAAGCATGAGCACAACCTCCGGGTAGTTTTCTCGAGCTTCCTCAACAACCCGACTGTTTTCGGTATGCCAGCGCCAAACTTTGAACTGACTTACCTTATAATTGAAGTTTTCAAGTTGATCACTGACAAGAAAATTAAGATCTCGAAACCTACACTACCAGTCAAGACCTTCTACGACGTCATCGGGAAAGAGCTCGAAAATTTTGTTGCATTTGATCCTGTCGCAAATTCATGGAAGGCTCTTCCAATAATCGCTGGAATGTTTTTATCGCAGTCTACTAGAGACGATGTTCTCACTCGAGTGAATGTATTTGAGTATAAGATATTCTTCCGCAATTGGGACGCCCGAATGGACAGAATATTTAAAAATTGCTTACAACACTCCATCTACGGTGCTGCTGAGCAAGACACTGTGTACTTGTCGCTACTCTCGTTGGCAATTAAGTTCAGGCAGGGCCAGGAGTTGAAGGAATACCTCGGCAGAGTTAATCCTGCGTATCTTGTCAAACTCCTTTGCAAAATCACTTTGAATGCTGATTCTGGTTCACAAGCGTACAAGAAATTTGCGGAGACAAATCCTCTGGATGCTAATATGATCGAGTTCCTCAACGCCAACGTTTTGCAGAGACCAGTTCTCAAACACATGAGCCGACTTTCATTTCTTCTTGAAGCTGCATTTCAGGAGCTTCCCTATAACGATGCATCCTTTGACCTTATCTGTGAGATTTTACTGGAAATTGTTGCGTATGACAGGGAAGCGGCGAGTTTCACTGCTGCCCATCCAATACTCAATCAACCGTCCGATAAGCTTCACGAAAATGACCACTTTCAACAGCAATTTTGGGTATTGATGAAGACCATCTTATTTTCGAGAGTTGTCATGTTTCAAGGCTTATTGACGAGATTCACGTCATACACTAATTCTGGTTTCGTGAGATCCTATTTCGGCCCAAAACGACTGACTAGTCGACTTGAGAATGAATACAGGGAATTTTCCCTCAAGATTCTTTATTCGTTGTACTACCTCAACTTTGTGTTAAATTCGATAGGGCAAGGTGGCTTTGACTCGTACAACTTCGTTTACTATGTCAGCGTTGAAATTGGAATCCAGAATAACCGCGACATGGCCTTTGAGAAATTCACATCCTACTTGATCGGTGACTATAGAGAGCTCAACCTTCACCCAGAGTCTTTAAACAATGACTACGTGGCACGTTCGAAGGTACTATTTGTTCTCGGGCTCTGGGAAAACTATCTTCTGCATGCCCACGAGCGTCCTCCACAGTTCGTGCAGTTCATCTACGAAACTACCTTTGGAATCGCGAGCAACTCTCATTACACGGATTTCCAAATCATTGAAGCTGCACATTCCGTCCTCTTGGTGTATTTCTCGAAATTCGACAACACCCATGAGACGTTACATCGTGTATTGCAGTACTTTGAGCTACTCACCAGTCAATTTCCCCGTGTTCTCTCCGCAAACCAGCTAAGTGTCGCGGTTGAAACCTTGGGAAAGAAGATTTTGCTGCATCCTGTTCCAAACAAGCCTGTCCTGTTATACAGTCACAGTGTGGATGAATTCTTGAGCTCTGTTTTCTTCAAATGTTCGAATACTGTGTCGGGTCATCTAGTGAGAAATCAGAAAAGTCTAATTTTTTCGTCGGCGCAACCAATATCTGAGATTAGTGCCCTGTCCACTATGTCGCATCTTAAGAAAGATGAGAAGGCCGACATCATCAAAGAAAACAAGAGCAAGAAGCCTAAAGACCTAGCTTATGTTGATGTTTTGCCAACACGCCAAGGTCATCTCGGAAAGCAGCATTTTGAGGAGAGAAAAGAGCCTGAGTCATCCCGCGAGGCGATCGTGTCTGCATTCTTCAACGTCATTCCATACCTTCCCATTGACAAGCTTGTCTTTTGGCTCGACAAGATGTGGATGCTCGTGACCGCCAGCAACAATGAGGAGTACAAATTTTTGGCGGCAAAGTTGTGGTCCGTCATCAGCCTGAGCTTGGATCTCAACAGGAGCGAGATCGCTTACAGTTGGTGGTACGAGAAGAAGCGCGCAGTAGAGCAGAACATTCTGAGCTCACCAGAGATTGCTCGTTTATAGTCCCTTCAAGAAAATTATATAGTGTGTTGCACTTCCTCTGTTATCGCATCTACTCCTGTATCCAGGTGCGATGCCTGCCCCACCTCATCGAAACTATGGCTAGGAAAAAGTCAGCTGCCAAGAAAGCCAAAGAGGCTGAAATCAAGGCTGAATCTCAAGTTGATGCCTCAGAAATTAGCAAGCGTGATGAACCCACCGTGGACGAATCAAGCGGTTCTGGCGAAGAGCTGTCATCGGAGGAAGAAGATGAGTTTGGAGAACTTCTAACAGAAAATGTGGAAGGCAACATCCAGAAAGTTTTACAGGCTATCCAGCTGAAATCAAAGGATCTTCTTGATCCAACGGTTCGTTTTTTCGAAGAAGATAGTGAAGCTCCGATCATTAATTCTTCTCAAAAGGACAAGCCTTTATATTTGAAGGACTACCACCGCCAGACATTGTTGTCTGGCCAGTACAAGGATGACGATGATGATGACAATGCATACGGTACTATCGATGGTGAAAAACCATTTGTTGTTGTGGAAAGAGAGGAGAGAAACCAGTTGCTTGACGATATCAAAAATGCATTTGGGGGTGACGAGGATGATCTGGACGATGACATGTTGCAGATCAAGGAGCAATCGAGCGAGGAGCCCTCAAAACTGGCTCTGCTTCCTGATCCGGAAAAAGATTCTGGCGAATTCTTGAAGGCTTTCTTGGACAACCAAGCTTGGATTCCAAGGAAGGAAGACAAGGTTATCAATCTCGACGATATTGATCAAGGGGATGATCAGGAGTTTGATGAAGCGGTTGAAGATTTTGAAAAGGCTTACAACTTTCGCTACGAGGATCCCAATTCAGCCGAGATTGTTTCTTATGCTAGAACGCAGGCCACCTTGAGAAGAGGAAAGACAAATGCCAGGAAAAGAGCCAGAGAGAAAAAACAGGCTGCCGCAGAACAGGAGCGTGAGGAAACTGAAAAAGCACTTCAGCAGAAGAAAACCCAGAAAGTCAACAAAGTAATGGATCGGTTGGCGAAAATCAAAGAAGCCGTGGGCGACGAAATCGACGACAACATGATAGAGAAAGTATTCGGTGATTCATTGCTTAATGATGACTTTGATGACGCCGACTGGGATGAGAAAATGGCTCAGGTGTTCAATGAACAGTACTACGGAGAAGATGTTACCAAGCCAGTGTGGAGTGACGATGGTGAAGACATAGAGGCTGAAGAGGCGGAAGATGTGGGCGCCGACGAAGATGCGGAAATATCCGAAGAACCTCCGAAGAAGAAATCTAAGAAGGAGAAATTGCAAGAAAAGAAGAAGAGCAAAAAGGAGAAGAGCAGTTTGAAGGAAAAAGCCGCGCAGATTGTGGAAGCCAACACAACGAAGCTTCTTGATGAAGTCGAGGAGGAGCGAGGGCGGGGCAAGACGCAAGGATTTGAGAAATTCAAATACAGAGATGTATCGCCTGAAAGCTTTGGCTTGTCCACCAGGGAAATTTTCTTGGCCGACGATTCTGATTTGAACAAATTCTTCAGTATTAAGAAGTTTGCTCCATATAAGCCCAAAGAGCTAGCACTCAAAGAAAAGAGGAAGTACGCCAAAAAGAAACATTTACAGCAATGGAGAAAAGAGGTTTTCCATGACAAAAATGGTCCAGCCAAGCAGGCTCAGGAGAAAGACGACGAAATCTGGATTCCAGTGACCGAAGAAGAAGAGAAGGGAAAGAGAAAAGAGAGGAAGAATAGGAAGGACAAGAAGGACAAGAGAGACAAGAAGCCTCGCAGCACTAAGGCATAGATAATACCATTCCAATTCATATCTACTTGTGCAACACTAACTAACTCTATATAGACTCACTCTATATATATTTCATGTACCAGGGTTTATAAAACATTTTGAGAAAACATTAATGCAATATTCCTTAATCATAGCGATTGGGGAAACTTATTATCGACTTGGCGGCTTCCCGCTTGCGATACTTCATGCTGTAACTCTTGACTGATTTGCCGGCGGAATTGCCTTCACCCTTGTCTTCCACACGACGCAACCACCACCTAATGCAAGTGAACAATGTAGTCACGAGGAATAGCATGAATCCAACTATGCCAAACCACCAGGCATAACTTTCCACACCTTCGCCGGGAACTTTGACGTTCATACCAAACAATCCTGTGATTACATTAAGGGGAAGTAAGAGAGAACCAATCAAAGTGACATTCCCCAAGATTCTTGTGACTGTCAAGTTGGCGTTGAAGGACTCAACCTGCAATTGCGCCAAATAGTTGGAGTGGGAGCGACTGAAAATTTTCTCATAAGCGGACAAGTTTTGGAACATGGTCACCACGTGATCTTGAATATCACCAAGATACAAGGCAATGTCGGCACGAGGCTGTGCTCGGTTGCCGCCACTGTAGACTTGTTCCAGCACAAGGTTGGCCGGAGCGCCGGGACCAGGACCAAAACTGATCCCGTGACTTGAACCTGAGGGAGAAGTCATGTAAGAGTTACCCATGGCATTCAAGTTCACGCGAGATGAAACGGGTACTTCTACCTTGTTTGCTTCATCCTGACAACGTTTCGCGAACATTTTGATAACATCTGCCTTGTTGGAAAGCAACCTCATCAAAGTCATGACTTTGCGTCTAGATTCTCCAATCTTGCGCAACATCGAGCTGAAATTGATCGATGCAGCGACAAGGACGGAGTCCTCAATTGCGTCCGCCTCGTATTCAATGGCAGTAATAACTGGGGCAAAGCCATCGGTGATGTCATCAATCAACGCATACGAGAGCCAGTCCGCGCTGACGTCGACGTACTCACGCAATTGCCTAACTCTTCTCCTCACGTTGGCGGGATGCGAAATAGGTGAGAAGTGGAACGTCAAGATTCCCTCTCTGAAAACAACAATGTACACATTGATCGGCTCCAAGTAGTCCTCGGACTCGATATCAGGCTCGAAAGTGTGGAAACAAACGAAGTAGTAGCTGCGAAACAATTCCACCTTCTCGCGCGTTTCTTGCATTCGAATATCTTCGGCGGTAAGTGGATGGATACCGAACGCTTTAGCAAGCGTTTTCATCTCTGCATCCGTGGGACAGGTACAATCCAACCACCACGTGCCATCGCCGTTCTTAAAAAGCTCACGTGCGCCCTGGCCATTAGAAAGCAACAGAGGAATATCTGGACCGTGCACGGTCTCCTCATTGTCCGAGTGGAAAAACGAGAAGCGGTCAGGCAAAACGAGATCACCATCCGTGACTCTTGTGCTTCCAAACTTGACCTGGTCCGACGACTCGTCATCAAGCATCAGACCCTTCTCTTGGATATAAGAATCCGAGGAGTCGGTGGCCTGCTTCTCAATCATCTGTTCGGCACCTGACTTCAACTTCGTGACAGTACGCATTAAAATATTCTTTGGGGTGTACTTGACGGTATTCTTGTTGGGCTTCGAGTAGGAGGTGCCTGAAGCTTTAGTATCAGTCTCTATACGCAACCGAGAAGCCTGCAATTGTTGCCGTTGCTGCTCGGAAAGGTAGTTTTCGTTGGCGAGCTCCTCATTGCAAAAGTCGTCAATTTCGTCGAAGTCGATGCCGTTGATACGAACGTGCTCACGAAGCATCGGGAAACAGACATCTTCTTCTGTTTCCTGCGACGTGCGAGATCCATGCGAGTCGGCATCCGAGTCAATACTAGTCTTGGATAGCCTACGGTCTCTCTTCACATAAAGGCCCTGGCCGTCAGTCGTAAATGCAGAATCATTGGTCCGCACTTTACCCATGAGGTTAGCGTCTGGCTTGGGTGCCCTGGATGGCTTGCGGCCCCCTTTCAACAAAATTCCTGGGGTTTCTTCCTCATGCACGGAAATAGATCTAGAACCACGTCTTTGTTTCTGGGAACGGGTCTGCCGAGCCAGAGGAGACAACAATTCAGGATCATCAGGAGGAGGAAGGGTTTCTCTCTGGTTCCTGTGGTCGTTGAGTACTTCATCCGTCTGGGGCTGGGCGGTGATGGAGCGGCAAGATGCCGACGACGAGGATTCGTAGTCAGACATAATAAATAGCTTTAAGTGGGAATCCTTAGATTCGGTTGAACTTTGTGATGTAAAATCTAGCTGCTAGGAGCAATGATGCTAAAGCGACGAAAGGAATAGCCCTATTGGTGTTCTGTCTCGTCGTTATGGTCGTTGCTTTATGGGAAAAGCAGCAGAGCCATATTTGAGAGGTAATTTTCCATATAGGTTTATAGAAGTTTGGCGACGGAGAATTCGGTACACCTGAAGATAGAGGGTTAGTTTTATATCGTGCAAGATGAGGGAAAAAAAATGCAGGCTCGCATCACCACCTGCAGAATATTCGCCCATGTGCGGCACGCCTTTCATTAAAAGAAAGTACTAGGGAGAACAATGTTTCAAAATTAAGCTCCAAGGCGTAGTTCAGCAACCTCGTGGTTTTTCGGAGGCATGTTAAAACGAAATTATAACAATCGGGTTTCAAAGAGTAAGGAACGTCCATTGAGCAAGACAATTCTGCCACCCATATATTCAATTCGACATGTCATCCACTTATGCAGGTTCGCTAAGCGTCTCTGTGTAGAACTGAGGGAATTTTGAAAGGCATTAAGCATTTTCGTAAAGTGAAAGGGGCTCATGCTCTTGTTCGCCGAAGAAGGGCGAATGCAGAGCAACTAAGCTGTCAGCAAACTGTCATTTATTTTCTTTTCTGATTCATGAGCAATCAACGCCAGGGCGATCTACTAATAACCCGTGCGGCTATATACATCTGATTCAATTTTCAGACCCACTCGACGGGATTCTTCAAAACCTGTAACAACGCATCCTCTCTAGAGCCCTGCTCCGGATGGTGGTCGTAAACCCACAGTGCGGTAGCAGGCAACGACATCAAGATGCTCTCCACACGAGATCCTGGAGTCTGGAGACCAAATTGGGTGCCACGGTCGAGAACCAAGTTGAACTCTACGTAGCGGCCACGACGAATTTGTTGCCACTCCTTCTCTTCCTCCGTAAAAGGCTGGTCTTTGCGTTTCTCGATAATTGGCACGTACGCAGGCACAAGAGCATCGAAGCATGACTCGACGATCTTGATGATCTCGTCGGGCGACTTGCTGTCGAAATCGTCAAAGAAAATTCCCCCGACTCCTCTCGTCTCGTTGCGGTGCTTGATGTAAAAGTACTCGTCGCACCATTTCTTCCAAGCAGGATAAAGCGTGGCATCGTACTTGTCCAATGCTTGCTTATGGAGACTGTGAAAATGGCGAGCATCTTCCTCGTACAAATACGATGGGGTCAAGTCCGCGCCGCCGCCAAACCACCATGCCGTCACCTCGTTCGTCTTAGGGTCCGTGGTTTCGAAGTATCTATAATTGGCGTGGGTAGTAGGAGCATGAGGATTGCGAGGGTGAATCACCAATGAAAGTCCACAAGCGAAAAAGTTCACAGATCCGTCGGCGCCGCTGGGAGTCAAGTTCTTGTGGTCCGCTTTCATTCGAGCGACCGCCTGAGGAGGCAAAGTGCCGTGAACCACGGAGATGTTGACACCTCCTTTTTCAAAAGTCGTGCCATTTTGCAACACCATCGACTGGCCGCCACCGCCGTTGTTGCCCCTGACCCAAGAATCAGTGTGAAACTCGACCGTGTCGACTGCCGCGATTGCCAGGGTGATTTCCTGCTGCTTCTGTCTGACAAGAGCTTCAAAACGCTCGCGCATGGTGCGGCTTGTGTCGTGAATTATGCTCATTATTGACTGAGAATTCTGACACTGGGATATGTGGGTGTGGTGATTGATGCCTTAAGATTGACAGCTCGCGCAGCGGTCTTTATATGGAGTCCGTACGAGAAGTGCGAAAGGTGGGGTGATCCATCAGGCTACCCGAAACGAAGGTACGGCGGCGTTGGGAATATGAAATTTTGGGCTGGAGAAGGTAGAAATTTATGCCTGTTGGCGTCTTGGTACGCTAGAAATTTTCACGCCGTTTATGGTCGGAGTTTTCGAAATTTTGCACCCACCGAAGCCTTTACGGCCCATTTGGACGCAAAGAACCAAAATTGCGAATTTTACGATATTACAAACACCCAAACTTTCGAAGGTCTTAAATTAAAGTATACGCATAAGGGTTATGCTGACTTACTCTTGGTTCTACCGCCCATGGGAGTTACCTCAGATCGCCTTAGCACCGTACATTGTTGCTGAAAGCGGCACAAATCATTCACCCCAACTCAATCACCACGTCCGGCTTTCTTGTGTGCTGCTGGATGTAGATCGCATTCTGTAAGTCCAGCCCATCGGCTCTCTCCTCAGCCTCTTGCGTAGTGGCAGCAATACCGCTAGCCAAATGCCGCCTGACAATTCTCTCCCTGACAGTCTCTGGCGGCGTACTCGCGACCCATAGCTCATTACAGACGTGTTTAAGCCGGTTCCACGGCTCGTCTTCAAGTCCAACGTAGTTGCCTTCTATTAGCACCACTCGGACGTCATCGCCGATATCTATGTCGTCCTCAACAGGATCTTTTTTGCTGTGGTCAAACAGAGGCACTTTGGTATGTTTACCGGCAGCAACAGAAGTCACATCCTCAACGAATCGTTCGGCGTTGAAAGTAAAGGGAGCCCCACGTCTACGGAAGGCCTCTTCAGGATCCTCGAATTGAGCCAATTCCAGGCGATAGTAGTGATATCCATCTTGAGGAAGCACAGCTGCCAAAATTTTCTTTGTCCTCAACTTTTCGACTAGGTGGCCCACCAAAGTGGTTTTGCCGGCTCCAGGAACTCCTGCGACTGCCACAACCACCCTTTTTTTTTCCCGAGCAAGATTTTCAAGACGTTGGACTAGTTGATCTTCATTGGAGATTTTGTAACTCATGCTACTTCCTGGCAAGTGGAATGTAACAAGCGTGGGGAAGAACTCCTATATGTATGGGGTCCATGTGAGACTGCTGCTGTATGGAGTCTACATGACGGACATGACTGATGTGTGGATCGATGAGACCACCGAGGAAGAGATTGTGAAACGTGCATTACAATTGTCTATTTCTTCGTTGGAGGAACCCTCGGCAAGGGCGAATTTTCTAGCACGCTTGGACGAACAATTTGCCAGTGGAATGGCCCAGGTGGGCGAGGTAAAGCGCGATAAAATCGTGATAGCGTCGCAGATAGACTCGATAAATTGGGAGTGTAGTTTGAGGAAAGCCCTGGATGCACAGAAGCTAGAGTTCTTTCGGGAATTGTGCATGCTCTCGTTTTCAAACCACCGCTATCTACTACATCACATAGGCACCTTGGAAAGAACTCTTCGGGCACGAGACAAATACGCCTTATATCTAGAAGAGAACTACAAGACTGTCAACGGTTCCGAGCTTATCAGGAAGTATAAGCGCCAGCATCTCGCAGATGCTCCACACTTGGCGAGGTATGATCGCATCTCGTCCCAAAGGGAAACCCGCGTGCTGTACCAGGCGAGCAGAGACGAATGGGAACTCATTAGTGACGTAGTAGCAGACAAAACAGCCTGGAATGGTGAGCCCCTTTCTCTGGAGCCAAGTGACGAGAAGACCAAGCCAGTTTCTATGAAAAGAGAACCACAGGAAGACAATGAAGTCAAGTCGGGCCCGGCTAAACGCCGCCGCGTTGGCATTATAAGGAGGTGAATATTTGGCTATCTGAGTATTTCAGATCTGCCGAGCTAGTTGGTTCCAGCGGTCGACTAGCTGAAGTAGTGCCTTGTTTTGGGCTCGGTCCATTAGACGAGAATACATTTGTCGAAGAAAATCACCCCAGAATCGAATAAATTCAATGGCTGCAGGCTCTGTACTAGGTATGTGAAGAAATCTGGCACCGTTGAAGCTTCGTTCTTGGAAATAAGACAGAAACACTGATGCCCAAAAACGAGTCACCACAACAACCGCATCTTCTAACGTCTTCACCAGACCACTGCTGTAATTTTTCACAAGAAATACATCGTCACCGTATTCATGGACCATGCTATGATGCACGATCGATATGACGAGCTTTTCTGTCTCCTGGAAGACGGTCAGCGCAGGATCGGCAGCGACAGCTACAGACTGCAGTTGACGAGGTGCCTCAAACGTCTGGGTGAAGACTTCACCATTGATAACCCCAAATCGAGCAATGTTTTCCTTCTTTATTGTTTTGGCGATTATCTCTGCACTCATTTGTTCTCTGAAACTGACGGTCAAGATGTCCTCCAGGAGCGCCTTCATACAGAGATTCTTATCGTTGGACAAGAGGACCTGGAGACTTTTCGGCCGCTCACGTTTAAGCCAAAGGCAACAGTCAAGAATGGCATCGTCTTTATCGGCAAACTTATCGATTTGTTGGCCCTTTTTCTGGCCTGATACATGTGAATTATTGACTGTAAGCCTGCTGTAAATCCAGTCGTTCGCCCAGCGCGCCAAATGGCTAACAGAGTTGTTAGCCATCGACTTCAGTGACGATTTGAGCCCATCAAGTTCTCGTATCACTTGTTGCGGCACAACTATTTCAAGGCCATGGCTAGGTGCCAAAATCAGTAGCCCGTCGACGACATCTAAGTGTGAAAGAATGAAATTCGTGTCTAACACTAGATACGAGGTATTTGCCCCAACTGTTACAGTTCTGGTGAAAGTGTATGTGGAGTCTACGTCCATGCTGTCTAAGTCTTTCAAAATTCCTTCACTCCTAGAATTGGATATAAAATTCGAAAGCTCAAGTGCAGTCTTAGAGTCGTGAACTGGGATGAATTCGATTTGTCGGGAACCGGGCAGTGAGTCGAGGTCCATTGTGCCTCCAGGAGAGCTCGATCTTAATTTGAGTTTATAATGTGCTATTCGAGGTCTGGACCTGTTCACTTGAATCGTTCGACGTGCATCATCTTTAGATAGACCGTTCGGGCTGTGAATCGAAGGCAACATTCATTAGGTTAGAGATCAATTACTTTGTCGTGTGCAGGATACATATAACGAAGGGAGGGGTGGTATTCAAAACTTTTCTGTTATATGATTTCGAGGAAGAACTCGAAAATACTCACGCAAAGACTCATGAATATAATGACAATAAGCATCACCAGGATGCGCTTCGTGCTTGACTCGTTGATGCTATCGCTGATGATATTGGAAAACTCAAGAAAAACCTTGCACCTATCGTTGAGAACTTGTACCCGTTGCTCTATCTCCAAGTAGTCACAGACAGCACTGTAAAGCGGATGAAGAGCAGGCTCAACGGACCAGAAATACTGCGGGGTGTCGAGAATGGAACTCGACAAGTTGACGTCAACGCGAAGTTTGAACAACTTTCCTGATTTTTTTAAAAGCTGCTGCCTTTTGAGACCGAGTCGGCCCGTTAAGGCCAACTTTTTCGGAAGCTTGGAGATGGACTGCAAACTGTGCACCATGCGGGACTCAAAGAGACACAACTTGGTCAGCTGAGCTATGGAATGCGACATTGTGAGTTTGATAAGATGGTCACCAGATCGTAACGTAATCATGTCATTATAAATTCTCGGCCGCTGCACCTGCATGTCGTATTCAAAGTGGAATTCCTCAGTCTCAATATCCTGTTCACTGATGGGGTTGATGAGGAGTGGTTCCGGCCAGTCCAGGGCAAACGCCAAATCAGCAAGGATGTTTTTCTCGTGGGTTTCTGACAAATTCCAAAATACCACAATCCCGTATGCGAATATGAATACTTCGGCGTGATGCTTGGAAAGTTCGTCCCCCGTGTCGTGGGACTTTCTCCCGCCGTTACGAGAGTCTGAATTCGACTCCGTCACTGAGCCTTCGGGGCTACCACTGCTGCCACTGTGGGTTTCGTCGGCAGCATCTGTGGGTGCAAAAAATTGAGGCTCGGATGGGTCAAATGGTCCATTGTTGTCGGCAGTTCCATCCTCTGGATCCATGGAGTAGTTGTTGGCATGCTCAGGTGTTTCAACTCCAGAGTAATACTCATACAAATGGTCCTTCAACTCGGAGCGGTCGATCATACGCTCCATGTTCTTTTTAAACACTAGCGACTTGGCAGTGTCGTTAGCTCGGACTCGAAAACCGTCGGTACCTGGAAGTAGAGGCAATGCATATGGCACGTACAACGCCTCATCATACAGACGTGGTTTCACATGGTGGTGAGTTTCAAGAAAATCGCTGAGTGACAGAAGGTTGAATTCTTCACAGATGTAGTATGCAGTGACCCGACTAAACTCCTTTGCACGGGCCTCCTTGGGCATGAGTTCTGCTCGGCTCCGTTGCACTGAGGGCACCAGATCTTCAGCGGGCAGTCCCACACGTGGCTGCTGACCAGGTGCCGAGTCTTCTGGTATGAGCACCAAACGCTGAGAGTTTTTGGAGGTTCGGGCGGGAAGGCTATGTGAAAGTTTGGGGATGCTTCTAATATTTCGGCGTCTCTCAGGTAACATCAAATCGGGCTGGGACGCCATGTTTGTTGGAGGTGGAGACATCCGCCCAGGAGGCAGATTCAATAAGGGGAGCCTGGCCTGCCCGGACGGAATATCGGAGGAATTGCTAAGAAGCTTATCGACGGAAATATCGGTGTATCTGTTTGCTCTACCATGGAAACGTTTGTGTAGAGCTGGTGGCTGTATAGGGTGATTGCCGTTTTGACGGTCTTGTAGTTGTTGCTGCTTACGGAAACTGTGGCCAGCAAAGGGAGCCCGAGCTCCTCGGACATGATCTGACCGAACGTCCGTCACGAGAATTGACGGCAGTCGTTTTGCAGTGGGGCGGTTGGGCTCAGAGGGCATCGTGGATCATTAGAGTGAGATTGGGGAGTGCATGTGGGCAGATGACCAGGCAACCAACACGTAGAGAGCAGAGTTAAATTCGGTACTTGGTGGAAGATTACCCAAACTAGAGTATCGGCTAAAAGTGAGAGGAGGAATCAATTTGCTTTTGAAGGACGTCGCCATATTGAGGAGCCGGCTATACAGATAGATGAAAAACAGGTATGGGCCGAAAAACACTTAGACGACAACGAATTCCAAACAAATTGTCCTGCAATTCCAGCCAGAAATATGATAAAAGTTGAGTAGCACATGTATACTGAGCATAACTGATGTTTTCGCTCTCATGCCTCTGCAGGGCCTCGATTGGCATCACATCCAAGCACAAGAATGTGAACTTGGTCATATTTAAGTTTATCAAAGTAGTCAATAAATTGCACTTTCAAGTATAAGACTATCATCTTTCCACTACTTGTGGACTCGTGTACCCTTCTCTCTACTCCACGTGACCACCAAATTTTCTCTTCGCACCGATCCGCTTCAGAAACCTACCATGTCATCTCTTACTGTCGCCGCTAAGGCGCCATTCCTTGCCTATTCGGCACTCATTGCATCCGAGTTTGCCAAGGCTGAATCAGAAGCCGTTTCTGTGGAATTTGTGGATGACAAGTCCGCTGACTCATCGAAGGAAGTGAATGTCAAGTTGACTCAGACCGGACAGACCGTGTTGGGAGAACAGAAGGTTTTGGCTGCGTTGGCGTCTGGGATTCCTTCCTTGAAATCCACTGTGCTGGACTCCGAATTCTGGGTAAAGTTTGCGACTGAAAAATTGGCCAACAAGAACTTCAAGGCCTTGGCTACGGACTTGGAAAAGTTGGATGCTCACTTAAACTTTCGCTCTTTCGTCGTTGGCTACGGCTACTCGTTGGCGGACATTGCTGTGTGGGGTGTTTTGAGAGCAAACGCAGTTATGGGCTCGGTCATCAAAAACGAAGTGTACGCCAACATCTCCAGATGGTACAACTTCATTGGTGCCGACGAGAAGTTTGATGTGGCAGACAAGACCACCAAGGCTATCAACGAGCTTAGAAAACAGGCCAAGGCTTCCAAGGGCGAGAAGAAAGAATCACACAAGGCCAGCTTCGACATCGACTTGCCAAATGCTAAGGTTGGTGAGGTGGTGACTCGTTTTCCTCCTGAGCCTTCTGGATATTTGCACATTGGTCACGCCAAGGCCGCTGTGTTGAACGAATACTTCGCTAAGGAGTACAAGGGTAAGTTGATTGTTAGATTCGACGACACCAATCCCAGCAAGGAAAAAATGGAGTTTGAGGAATCCATTATTGAGGATCTTGCTTTGATGGGTATCAAGCCTAACGTGGTTACCTACTCGTCGGACTACTTTGACCAGATGTACGATCTTGCTGTCAAGATGATCAAAGATGGCAAGGCCTACTGTGATGACACGCCCTCCGAGAAAATGAGAGAGGAGAGAATGGTGGGAGATGCCTCGGCTAGAAGAGAAAGATCTGTCGAGGAGAATTTGCACGTTTTTACCGAGTTAATGAAGAACGGCACCGACGAGGGATTGAAAAACTGCTTGAGAGCCAAAATCGACTACAAAGCCTTGAACAAGGCATTGAGAGACCCTGTCATCTACAGATGCAACTTGACTCCCCATCACAGAACTGGCTCTAAGTGGAAAATGTACCCCACTTACGACTTCTGCTCGCCTATTGTTGACGCTCTTGAAGGTGTAACCCACGCCTTGAGAACAAATGAGTACAGAGACAGAAACCCACAGTACGAGTGGATGCAGACAACTCTTGGTTTGCGTCACGTCGACATCTGGGATTTCGGCCGTGTCAACTTCATGAGAACGCTCTTGTCGAAGAGAAAGTTGCAGTGGTTTGTTGACAAAGGTCTTGTAGGCAACTGGGATGACCCACGTTTCCCTACCTTCAAGGGTGTGAGAAGGAGAGGTATGACTGTCGAGGGATTGAGAAACTTCATCCTTTCACAGGGACCTTCAAGAAACATCATCAACTTGGAGTGGTCAGCGATCTGGGCCTTTAACAAGAAGATCATTGACCCTATTGCTCCAAGACATACGGCTATTGATGCTTTGAATGCTGTGCCTGTCACACTCTCTAATGGACCCGCCGAGGCATACTCTGAGAAGAAGCCAAAGCACAAGAAGAACCCTCTGGTTGGCGAGAAGAAGGTTATTTTCGCTAAGAATGTTCTTGTGGATCAGGAGGATGCCAAAACCTTCAAGGAAGGTGAAGAAGTTACTTTCATGGACTGGGGAAATGTCATCGTTCGTAAGATTCACAAAGACGGCGACATCGTGAAGTCTATTGATGCCGACTTGCACTTGGAAGGTGACTTTCGCAAGACGGAGAAGAAGGTCACTTGGTTGGCTGACACGGCTGACAAGGTTAAGGTGCAGTTGGTGGATTTCGATCATTTGATCACGAAGGACAAATTGGAGGAGGGTGACAACTTCGAGGACTTCCTCACCCCCGACACGGAATTTAAGAGCGAGGCCATTGCCGATGTGAATGTTCGTGACTTGAAGAAAGATGACATTATTCAGTTTGAGAGAAAGGGCTACTACAGAGTAGACCAGGATCTCTCTGAGGGCAACGAGTTGATCTTGTTCACCATTCCTGACGGAAAGAAGAAGTAACACAGCGGATAAATAGACCTCAATCGATGGATTGATGATTTTGCGGTCATATGTAATGCACATTTTTGTCGTAATCAGGAGTTTCCTCCATCTTGTCTAGCTCCCCCCTTACGCGAGGAGGTAGGAATAAAACGATTGAGGTGTCGTAGTAATCGGCCATCTTGGAAAATTATTTTCCGTCGGCTGTACTCACCAAGTAATATCCTTACAAATCTGTTGACTTTACGCTAATCTACCTCGTCAACTGGAAGAGGCGCCATCATCTTGTCAAGATCCATTTCCGCTAGAAGGTCTCCTGCATGTCATATACCTTTGTGCAGGTACAAGTTTGGTATATATGGCCAAGTAAATCCTCGCGATCAGTGTCCTCTAAACAAAGTTCACATAGGAACGATACCCCGTTTTCGGTATTGAAGAGGCGGGGACCATATAATCTATGTTTCCGGGAGTTTTCACAAAAAAGTGAAATATTGATACTCATGGTAATGCTAAGATTTTTGAAGTTGTGCTTCGTTCCTCATGGCCCAATGGTCAAGGCGTCTGGCTACGATTTGTAACCACTTCTGGAACCAGAAGATTCCAGGTTCGACTCCTGGTGGGGAAGCATTTTTTTTCTATTGCATTTCTCCACGTCTCCTTCGCACCAAGTGAGCTGGAGTTTGTTGACAAAGTGTTTGATGACTTGAATCGTTCAGCCGGTTTCGTTGCATTTTGAAGAAGTTATGGTAAATTACTAAATTACACTAATCTTTCCACAGCTAACCTCAAGAAATTTCCAGTTTCCATGCAGGTCCTGCGCGGACAGGTTCGGTGCGGGGGGTTATACACCAGTAGAGACCGCATTCTAACCAGCATAAGCAAGAGTTCCAGAAGTTGCACGACATTGCTTGATAACTTGCCGAGGCTAGAATCCACTTATTTTAGAAACCTGCAAAGTTCGTCAATTCAACCGGCCTACTTTTGCTTTTCTTTATATCCTCACAGCTGGCTTCTCAGGATTGCTATACCTTACCCATCATGTCAAGGACAGTTCTTTTTAGGCTCTCTGACCACGGTGTTCCCGTGGATACTGGCATTTCCAATGGTGTGCTTTTCCTTCCTTCGTTAGCCCCAAGCGGAAACCACAAATCTGGAGACCCCTTGTTCAAGTTGAAAGTGACACTCAATGCCGCTGCCAAGGTGAGCAGAAAAGGTGAGTTCCACACGAATGTTCCCCAAAGTGAAACACAGAAGGCTTCAGCTTCGAAGTTCTTCTCATATCCCCTCAATTCGTCGTTTCACGAGGATATTTCTGTTGAGATCCCTATCTACCACCCCGGACCATTCGCCTACTACATCACTTACGAGAACGATGAAAATGAGAAAAAAGTAACAGATAAGTATTATTTCATTGTACCTCCGCAATTGTTCATCAAAGACCGCTACGTCCCTTTTAACTCCATTAACATCCAGACGGTAGTGTCTAAGTGGGCAGGACCCTTGGAACAGTGGGACGAGCTCTTCTCCTACATCGCCAAAAAGGGTTACAACATGATTCATTTCACACCCTTGCAGGAACGCGGAGCCTCTAACTCGCCTTACTCCATCCAGGACCAGCTCCGGTTTGACCCGGCATTGTTCAAATCCAATGAGGAGGCGGTGGCCTTCATTCTGAAGACCTTGAAGAAGAATAACTTGTTGGCGTTGACCGATGTTGTGTGGAACCATACTGCAGACACCTCGGAATGGCTCAGAGAGCACCCAGACGGTGGTTACAACTCAGAGACAGCTCCTCATTTGAGATCTGCCATAGAGTTGGATGCGAAATTATTGGAGTACTCAGACAAGCTTGAGTCACTTGGTATGCCCACGGAGATCACATCGGCTCTGGACTTGGACAGAGTCATTGAGGGATTGCAAGAGCATGTCATCGACGAGCTCAAGTTGTGGCAGTATTATGTTTTTGACGCTGTGGATGCGTTGAAGCAATTACGCGAGGCTCACAACAGGGACCATATCGAGCCCGCAGAAATTCCCACCTCTGTGGACAGAAACGACTTGGCCAGTGTGGCTTCGTTCGTGTTGTCGGCCGCCAGTACCAATGGTGGCGTAATTTTCGAGGACAGATCCTCCAACAACTTCGACGCCTCCAAGCTTTTGGCTATTCTTCTTGCTCTCAATAACGAGCGGGATATAGAGACGTTGGAGGGCTCAGCCAAGAAGATTATTGATGAGATCAACGCCCCACTCTACGCCACATATGACGAAGATGTTCGCTCCATCAAGGCTCAGGTAAAGGACAGAGCTCAGTTCATGCGTTTGGCAGATAATGGACCCAAGTTGGGCCCATTCACCAAGGAAAACCCGCTCTCTGAACCCTACTTCACTCGCTTTAAGGGAACCGACGGAAAGCAATGGGCGCTTGCGAACAACGGATGGATTTGGGGTGGAAACCCGCTTGTGGACTTTGCTTCGAAAGACTCCAAAGCATACATCAGAAGAGAAGTCATTGTATGGGGAGACTGTGTCAAACTTCGCTACGGTTCTGGCCCTGAAGACTCGCCCTACGTATGGGAACGTATGACCGAGTACACAAAGTCTTGTGCGAAGGCATTTGACGGTTTTAGGCTTGACAACTGCCACTCGACGCCTTTGCATGTTGGCCAGGGGCTTCTCGAGGCGGCAAGATCGGTGAACCCCAACTTATACGTGGTGGCCGAGTTGTTTTCTGGGTCGGAAGAGATGGACAAGATCTTTGTCGAGAGATTAGGAATCAACTCTTTGATAAGAGAGGCCATGAACTCATGGAGCGTTGAGGAGCTTTCTCGATTGGTCCATAAGCATGGTGGAAGACCTATTGGTTCGCTCACGTGGATGCCTCTTGATGATTTTTCGTACCCAGCGCTGAGCGAAACTAACTCGGCAAAGTATACGGAATGCAGCTCGGAGTTGGAAATTCCAAAGGTTCTCTCTGCCCAGGCTCCACATGCGTTGTTCATGGATTGCACTCATGACAACGAGACTCCAGCTCAGAAAAAGACCGTTCAGGATACGTTGCCTACTGCTGCCTTGGTAGCGTTTTGTGCTTCTGCAATTGGCACCACGTTTGGTTTCGATGAGACGTACCCTGCTCTTCTTGATGTCGTTCTGGAGACGAGACAATACTCTTTTGACTATGACTCTGGAATTGCTCGTGCGAAACATAAGTTGAATGCTATCAGAGAGCTGCTTTCACGCGAGACGGAAGATGCCTACAACGACCAGGAGATGTACATCCACCATGAGGGCCAATACATCACAATTCAGAGATACAATGCCAAGACTGGAGAGGGCTGGTTTCTCATTGCGAGACTGAAATTTGAAGAGCATCCTGGTGAGCAGGTGCTCTCTCCGGTTGAACTTAAGGGAACTATTGTGAAGCCGGAGTTCGCTTACATCTTGAAGCAGACTGGAGAGTTCGAGTCCGACAGCAAGAAACTCACCGGAATTCCTACTAAACTTGAGGAGATTGATTTCCCTGGCATTGAAAAGGCCGATGCCGACACGATTATTCGTCCCACAGCCGCTTTCGCCCCAGGATCCATTGCTGTGTTCAGCACCAAGTGTGAAACTGCCAATTCTCAATTGGATGAGTTCGTTAAGAATGGTGCCATCGAGGCATCCATTGACCTTGACCTTAACGATTTGAATGCCATTTTGTACAGGTGCGAGCCCGAAGAAAGGGATGCAAGCGGAGGCACTGATGGAACATACACTATTCCCGGATACGGAACCCTTGTGTATGCTGGTCTTGAGGGCTGGAATGGTGCGCTCAAGCACGTTGTGTGGGAGAACAATTTGGGCCATCCAATTTGCAATCACTTACGTGATGGACTCTGGGCTGCTGACTTTGTCGTCAACCGCTTGGACAAGTACGCGGCCAAATCCAAGGCGATCAAAAAATTCCAGGAATGGCTCCGTTTGCGAGTGGAAGTTATCAAGAAAGTGCCTAATTTCTTGTGGCCGCATTACTTTTGTCTTGTGGTGGGTACCGCATACGAGGCAGCCAGATTCAGAGCTATCCGGCTTATGGCCAAGTATTTCCATACTGCGACCAATTTTGTTCAAAGTTTGGCGCTCACGTCGGTTCAAATGTGTGGATACATGCAAAACACATCGTTGCTCCCCGATAAAAACGTGCCGTGTTTGGCCGCGGGGCTTCCTCATTTCAGCAACGACTACATGAGGTGCTGGGGCCGTGACGTGTTCATTTCGTTCCGCGGTTTGTTGATAGTTCCAGGTCGCTTTGACGAGGCCAAGGAACACATTCTTGGCTTTGCCAAAACTTTGAAGCATGGTTTGATCCCCAACTTGTTGGACGCGGGGCGCAACCCCCGCTACAATGCCAGAGATGCTGCGTGGTTCTTTGCACAGGCTATTCAGGAATACGTGACGCATGCTCCAGAGGGAGAATCCATTCTCAAGGAGAAAGTGTCTAGAAGATTCCCGCTTGACGATACCTGGATTGCCTGGGACGACGAGCGTGCTTTTTCGTACGAGACTTCGATTGCGGACATTCTCTACGAGATCTTGCTGAGACATGCCAAGGGCATTAAATATAGAGAGGCCAACGCCGGCTCCAACTTGGACTCGCAAATGAAGGACGAGGGATTCAACGTGGAAATTAACGTGGATTGGGATACTGGGCTTATTTTTGGCGGCTCGCAATGGAACTGTGGCACCTGGATGGACAAGATGGGCGAGAGTGTTAAGGCGGGAAACAAGGGGTACCCTGGCACTCCACGAGACGGGGCTGCTGTGGAACTCCAGGGTCTTTTGAAGAGCACGTTGAGATTTGTCAATGGTTTGCGCAAGAAGGGTAAGTTCTCGCACACAGAGGTCGAGAAGTCTGACGGATCGAAGATCTCGTTGGAGGACTGGGAAGACTTGGTGCAGAAGAACTTCGAGAAATGCTTCTATGTGCCAGTGGATGCCAGCAAGGACTCTGAACACGATGTCAACCCCAACGTTGTCAACCGCAGAGGCATCTACAAAGACCTCTACCGCAGCGGGAAGGAATTTGAGGATTACCAGCTCCGCGCCAACTTCCCGATCGCCATGTGCGTAGCACCCGAGTTGTTCACGCCGGAAAATGCCGTCACTGCCATATCAATTGCTGACGAGGTAATCCGTGGGCCTGTGGGAATCCGCACCTTGGACCCGTCGGACTGGAACTACCGCCCATACTACAACAACTCGGTGGACAACGACGACTTTGCCACGTCCAAGGGCAGAAACTATCACCAGGGGCCCGAGTGGGTGTGGTGCTTCGGCTACTTTATCCGGGCGTTTGTCTACTTCAAACACGTGACCTCTGACGGGTCGAAGCCGTCGGATGAGTTGCTCACGTCGGTGACTGATCGCCTTCTGGGCCACATCAAATGGATTCGCGAGAGCCCATGGGCGGGGCTCACAGAGCTCACCAATAAGAACGGAGAGCTCTGCGGCGACTCTAGTCCTACGCAGGCTTGGAGCACGTCGTGCTTGTTGGACTTGTACTACGACCTCTGGAAGCGAGACGCCTTTCAGTAGCTGAGGCAGCCTAGAAAGGCCTAGATCATTAGAAAAAAGTGAATAGAAGATTTGAGTTTTAGTTGTTTTGTTTTCTATTCTACTTATCCATCTTGATAGTCTCTGCAATCGTGGCAGATCTGGAACAATGCCGCCTACAAGCTAAGTTTCTGTCGTTGGCTGTTATAACTTCGGTTCTCCAGACTCCACCATCTGCGACATACCCCACAAATTCTCGGCCCGCGCCAACACCGACGCGTGGCCGAGGCAACAATTGGAAGTAATTGCCACCTCCACAGAATAAGTGAACCCGGGTCGGTTCGCAGCATTTCGCAACGCCAACTTTTGGCTCTTTCTGGGCCGGAACCGGCTCTTTGTTCAGCCGTTCTCACTGGCGGATTCGCGATTCCTCTTGCACTTGCCTAATCGGGCTAAACGCCCCCACGATCCCGCGAGCATCCACCAGCTCCAAGGCCAGCAAACTCCCAAAGCGAAACTATTCCTTCAGCGCCCCAACCACCCATGAAGCCAGCCGCGTACTTTTAGGCTCTGCCCCTCCGATGTCTCAGTGTGGAAATTTTCACACCCTTGCTCCGGCAAACAGTCTGCATACGACGCCCCGCATGTGAAGTGCGGAAGCGCTCAACCGAGTTATATAGAGGCGTCGATCCGGGCCACTTATTTTCACATACCCTGGGTGTAACTTTCCTACTGTTCTGTATCTCTCCCACCACACAAAATGTTGAGAAACTTCGCCAGAATCAGACCAGCACGTATCGCGGTGCGCCGCCTCACATCGGTCACCCTCAACTCCACCACCGAGCTGTACCCCACAAAACACTTGGAGACTGGCACCGAGCCGTACGTGACGCCCTCGTTCCAGAAAAACCAGCTCTTCAAGTCTGAGTCGGACACGTGGTTCGACATCCACGACCCCGCCACCAACCAGGTGATTGCCAAGGTTCCCCAGTCCACCCCTCAGGAGTTGGAGGATGCGGTGACTCAGGCCGACGAGGCGTTCCAGCTGTGGAAGAACGTGTCTGTGATCAAAAGGCAAAGCATTGCGTTCAAGTTTGTGGAGCTTTTGAAGAAAAACCACGACCGTCTTGCCGGCATGATCGTGTTGGAGCAGGGCAAGACGTTTCCCGATGCCAAGGGTGACGTGTTGCGTGGACTCCAGGTGGCGGAGGCCGCGTGCAACATTCCCAACGACTTGATGGCGTCTTCGCTCGAGGTTGCCACCGACATGGAGACCAAAATGGTGCGCGAGCCCTTGGGCGTGGTGGGGTCGATCTGTCCCTTCAACTTCCCCGCCATGGTGCCTTTGTGGTCGTTGCCGTTGATTCTCGTGACGGGAAACACGTGCGTGCTCAAGCCCAGTGAGCGTGTGCCCGGCGCCGCGTTGATTATCGCCGAGTTGGCTGCCGAGGCCGGAGTTCCTCCCGGCGTGTTGAACATCGTTCACGGAAAACACGACACCGTCAACAAAATCATCGAGGACCCCAGAATCAAGGCCATCACGTTCGTTGGTGGCGACAAGGCCGGCAAGTACATCCACGAGAAGGGCACCTCGCTTGGCAAGAGAGTCCAGGCCAACTTGGGTGCGAAAAACCACTTGATTGTGTTGCCAGACGCCGACAAAAACCACTTCATCAACGCGTTGAACGGCGCTGCTTTTGGAGCCGCGGGCCAGAGATGCATGGCCATTTCCGTGTTGGTGACCGTCGGTCCCAAGACCAAGTCGTGGGTGGAGGAAATCGCCCACGACGCCAAGCAGCTCAAGGTGGGTTCCGGGTTCGATTCGGCCTCGGACTTGGGTCCCTTAATCAACCCCGAGTCTTTGACCAGAGCCAAGGAAATCATCGCCGACTCCGAGAAACAGGGTGCCACCGTGTTGCTTGACGGCAGATCCACCGTTCTTTCCGGCGAGTTCGCCAAGGGCAACTTCTTGGGCCCCACCATTTTGACGGACGTGAAGCCCGGCATGCGTGCCTACGACGAGGAGATTTTCGCGCCAGTTTTGGCCGTGGTCAACGTGGACACCTTCGATGAGGCCATTGCGTTGGTGAACTCCAACAGATACGGAAACGGTGTGTCGCTCTTTACGCAATCCGGTGCTGCGGCACAGAAATTCAACAAGCAGATTGCCTGCGGCCAGGTTGGTGTCAATGTGCCCATTCCTGTGCCATTGCCCATGTTCTCGTTTACCGGTAACAAGGGCTCCTTCTTGGGTGACTTGAACTTCTACGGCAAAGCTGGAATCACGTTCTTGACCCAGCCCAAGACCATCACGTCGTACTGGCGTACGAGCAACGTGGACGAGGTGTTGAAGCCCTCGACCTCCATGCCTGTTCAGAACTAGTGCGGCTCCCAGTAGTGTGACTAGTGCAGTTTTAATGGACGAAATACGAGGACGGCCCCCACCTTTATTTTCTTAGCCCGGGACTCCCGGAAGCCAAGCCGCACCGAATGTCCTGTTCCAAAACTAGCTGCAAGGTTTTGCCGAGAGAAAATTTTTTTTTAGCCGTCTTAGCTCACTTTCATTGTCAGTTCATCGCGCGCGGTGGCACATATCGGCGTTTAAGGGAAAAGTCCGCGCTGTACCCCGGATATGTATCCGCGGAACATGTGGGAGGGCAGCGGGCAGCCAATGACGAGTGCGGCATATAGAAGTAAGCAAAATAGTGGTGTTTCAGAACCCGTGCACCAGCAGTGTGCGTTTCTTTTCTCTTCCGCCTCTTCCGTACGTGTCCAGCTCCTGCGCTGTTCGACCGCGTCTTCGCTTCCGGCTCTCCAGGCCGAGCATATGCGGCGCCAGGCCGGTGTCCTGCACATAGTGCGGCTGTTTTGGGCGTGGGCCTAAGACTGAGAATCGCGGCCAGGTAATTTACGACTAGCAAAGGCCAGCAAAAGAAAGGAAAGTAAGCTTGAAGGATTTTCTTGCATCCCGTCTAAGATACTGCTATATATTTGCCCCAAAAATGAGCAAAACGCCCTAGCTCGCACTCGTAAGTCACTCCCTTCTGGGGTAGATCATTTCTCCCGGACACCCGCTTCGGCCATCGGTGTTAAGTACAGAGATCACAACAAGAGGCGGAATGCAAAGGAAGCGAAGACAATGGCAGTATCACGAAATACATGTTTGATTCAATCTAAAAGATAATGCAGTTTTAATTTCTAGCAATCGCTTTGCCGCGGAACAGATTTTGGCGATAGCAAAGTTGATTGTAAGAGCGAGGGTCGCACCCGAGTATTCCCGCGCACCTTTTTTTTGACCCTTTCGCAGAGGAAAATTTTGTGCTGCCCACCTTATTTATATATCGACCCATTGGCCCCCCCGGCATTTCAGCTTGCGGTACGCACCGAATACACCTTTGAATCGAGATCATCCAAATTTCGGAGGTTTCTTCGGGGAACACATACTTCACTACATTTCCAATTATTCATTCACCCCATTAATTCCATCCCATTGGTTTGCAATCTGGAATTGCCCTAGTCAATTTCCACTTGTCTCATATAACCACCCATCCACTACCGGCACGGTGTTCACACCCGCATTCCCACCACCCGCGTACACTCTGGATATTTCAAAATCTTTGAAAAGAACAAGAGAAGGCATTCACAGACTCCAACTAGTATATTTTTGCTTGCTTAATCCACAAAATTTCAGTCCCTCTTCCTCGTCCGTTCGATGATTGCACAATGCTACCAGCCTCCCAGAATCGTCAGCAACCGATATTGACCATCACCACATCAAAAAACTGGGTTCTTCCCCCGCGACCCAAGAACACCCGCAAGCAAAAAGACAAGAAACAAAAGAAAGCCCCGGCTGCTGTCGTGGCTGCGACGTCTCTGGCAAAACTGATATCTCATAAGACCAGCAATTACCACCCTCCAGCAACGGCGCAGGCGCCCTATAAACCCACAGATCCCAGGGACCTCCATGCCGAAATCCAGGTGATAGAGCGCGAGAACTATCAGTTGAAAACTAGACTTCTTTCGTTGATCCACGACTACAAATGTCTACGGTCATCGGTGTTGGCCCTGGCCTCGCTGGGCTCTTCTAGCCCTGCTGCGTTCTACGACGACATTTCGACCGCTAGGAAGCGCCTCTACAACGAGATGGGCGACCCTATGAACGAACTAATCACCAACATGAGCGGTCTACTGTACAAGAGTTCTGAGGCGCTCAATTTCGGCGGCGACGCTCATGTGCTGGACTCGCTAGAGACTCTGGCGTCGCCTCTAGATTTAATCGACTTCGTGAAGTTGGACGAAGAGTTTCTCGAACTCGACGAGCTTGCTGACAACGACGTCGATGACGAGATCGATCTGGCTTCTCTCTCGAGGCTGATATCGCCATCGGCATCCGAAGCGGAGGAAAACAACTCGCTTATGACGTCCATCACCAGATCAACCACGGTGTCCACCACTAGCTCTATTGTGGAAAAGCGGCCCGAGAAAATGTTCAAGTTCTTTGACTTGCCGACCTATTCCGAGGACGACTACTCTTTCACGTTCGAACCACTTGACGGGCTCAAAACTATGTCTATAATCGAGGAGGATCACTACAATCAGGTGGCTGACTTTCTCGAAGAAAAGCTCTTGAGCAATGACGTCAAATATTACGTGGAGGAACTGTCGAAGTAGCCGTTCAGTTATTTATTTTATGAGACCAATGTGCATCACGACTACTAGTAGAGTATTTCTGCTATTTCTTTGCGTTTCTTCTCGTAATTTGTTCACGCGTTATATATTTTGGCGTCTGCTTCAGTCTCCAGGTCTTGCATATAAACGCGCAACACTTCCCGAACAGGAGTTGGGTGACTATATTTAAGCCTCCACCACCTCGTCTATGGAATCAATCGCAGAAAAAATCAACGAAGCCATCGAATTCCCCATTGATTTCGTGGGCCAAAAGAAAGCTGACATTTACGCCAAATACGGTCTCGTTTTTACTGCTGTTCTTAGCGTTGTCTCTGGTTTAGTCACTGATAACATCTTCGTTAGTGCCTACGTTTTTGGTGCTTGTTTGTTGGCTGTATTTGCTGTCGTTTTACCACCCTATCCTTTCTACAAGAAGAATCCTTCTCAGTGGTTGCAAGTGAAGTATGAATTCTGATTCAGACCTTTTCTTGGGGTTTGACTTGTCTACTCAGCAGCTCAAAGTAATTGTCACCAATGAGAAACTCGCTGCCTTAAAAACCTACGCGGTCGAATTTGATAAAGCCTTCAAGATCAAGTACGGAATAAAGAAAGGCGTCCTCAACAATGACGAGACGGGCGAGATTTTGTCTCCGGTTCACATGTGGCTCGATGCACTCGACCATGTATTTGACGAAATGAAGAGTGACAATTTTCCATTTGACAAAGTTCGTGGGTTGTCGGGATCTGGAATGCAACACGGTTCCGTTTTCTGGTCCCAGAGTGCCAGCGAGGCTTTGAACTCAATGAAGGGAAAGCTGAACCTATCCGAGGCGTTGACTGATGCATTTGCTACTGAAATGTCCCCTAACTGGCAAGACCACTCTACAGGACAGGAAATCAAAGACTTCGAAGCGGTGGCTGGTGGCCCAGAAGAATTGGCCACCCGTACAGGTTCGAGGGCTCATTACAGATTTACCGGTTTGCAAATTCGTAAATTGGCAGCTAGAACAGCGCCTGAAGTTTATGCGAATACGGCTCGTATCTCTTTGGTGTCCAGTTTCCTAGCATCTGTACTTCTGGGTGAGATTGTACCGTTGGAAGCGTCCGACGCTTGCGGAATGAATCTTTTTAATATGCATGACAAAAATTTTGACGAAGAATTACTTGCTGTTGCTGCTGGCGTCCATCCTAAGCTCGACGGGGTTTCACAGACAGAGTCGGATAAGGGCGTGGCTGATTTAAAGCAAAAGTTGGGCGAAGTGACACCTGTGACTTACCAACCTGCTGGCCAGATTTCTCCCTACTTCCAAGAAAAGTACGGATTCCAACCAGATGCTCAGATCTATCCCTTTACTGGTGATAACTTGGCAACGATCATTTCCATGCCCTTAGAAGAGAATGACTTGTTAATTTCTCTTGGAACATCGACCACGGTTCTTTTGGTTACAAAGAACTTCAAGCCTTCTTCGCAGTATCACTTATTTGCGCACCCCACCATGAAAGATGCATATATGGGCATGATCTGTTACTGCAATGGATCGTTGGCTAGAGAAAAGGTAAGGGATGCCGTCAACGACAAATATGGATTGGAACATGATTCTTGGGACAAGTTCAATGAAATCCTTGACGAATGCAGCAAATTTGACGATCGTTTAGGAATATATTTCCCCTTGGGAGAAATTGTCCCCAATGCTGCTGCTCAGTACGAGAGAGCAAAATTTGAGAATGGCAAAGACTTGAAATATGTGGAATCTTGGGATGTGGAGAATGACGTCAGCTCGATTGTTGAGTCGCAGACTATCAGCTGCCGCTTGAGAGCTGGCCCCATGTTAACGAGCTCCAGAGGCCCAGACATGAAGACTACGGAGAACAAGAAGTTGCAGAAGTTGTACGACGATGTTGTCAGTCACTTTGGAGAGATATCGACGGACGGGAAAAAGCAAGATTTTGCCTCTTTAATATCTAGACCGCACCGTGTATTTTTCGTTGGTGGCGCCTCGAGAAACACCAGCATTGTCAGTAAAATGGGATCAATTATGGGTGCCACAGACGCCAGTTATCAGGTGGAAATTCCGAATGCTTGTGCCTTGGGAGGCGCATTTAAAGCCAGCTGGTCATTCCAGTGCCAGCGTGAACAGTGTTTTGTCGATTTCAACGAATACCTTAACCGTAACTTTGACTATGGTGAGCTTGATAAGTTGGATGTTGAAGACCAGTGGGAGGACTACTTTCCATCGTTGGGCATGCTTGCTAAGATGGAAGAGAACCTCAAGACAGAGTAGAAAACTAGATAATAAAATGCATGTGCTTACCACGTCCACTGTAACTAACTCTAAATACCAAACCTGCACGCACCGCTATAATGCAATCTGCTCTGGGTTTTATTCGCCGACAGTTAGCAATTGGAAAAGCAAATAGCCCGGCTATTTTTTTTGGAGTCAGGCGTTCTGGAGTTAGACGGTCGTTCTCACATACCCTTTCCCCTTCTCAGTCTACGAAGGCTCCACTCGCAGCTGAAGACCTATCGCAGGTTCACGAACTCTTGAAAAGTGATATCCATGCCGACAAAGTCAATGAGCTCTTGATTCGTGCCATTCCCGAAGATTTCTCAGTCTACTTTACCTTGATTAACTCAGGAAAATCCCATTCATGGAGTGATGAGGCATTGGTAACTCTCATTGAAGCAAACCCAGGAAGAGTGTTCACGGCTCAGGATTTGCTTAAACGACACGCCATAAACCCGAATCTGAAAGTTTTGTTTTCAGTGATTAAGAAGTTGCTTCTTGGCGAGAAATCAGACTTGCGAGATGAACCAACATATGTTCCCAGCAGCGAATCACTTGTCCATGCAGCGAGAATGACGAAACTGTTGGAGCAGCCAGAGAAATTTCAGGCCCTTGAATTCTGGTGGGAGTATCTTCTCGAGAATAAAGCACCATCTGCCTTTTTTCAGTTATGCGATGAGAACACCGAGCAGTGGGTGGCAGGCAAACTAGACGCCGTAAGCGATCTGTACAATTTCCTTATTCTAAGCAGATTGATGTTCACCCGCAAGCCCCATATATTGACAAAAGTGCAGTACTCCAAGATTCTTAAAACATGGGGCCTGGTGTCTGCTGAAAAGTTGCAGGTGGCTTTAGATGCGGATAAGTCCGTTTACACCGCATTGGGATATGAAGATTATGCACCGATTTCGGAGGACTTTTTTAATGCCGTCCTTGACTACATTAATGATGCAAAGTTCGATACGGATACCAGAGATCCCGAGCTGTTACTCCTCCGAATGCAGATGATTGAAACGTACGCTATTGACAAAGACGACACGACCACAGCTCTTCGAAAATTTCATGAATATCAAGCTGTTGAAAAGCTTGGCCTTGAGCTCATACAAGCGAAAGTTGTCCAGGCATTCTGCTATCATGCTTTCAAACATGAAGAACCTACTTCACTCAAAATTGCGGAAACGCTTCTCGACCCACAAGAGTTGGCAGTGAATACTGTGGCTCAGCTTATTCTTGCACACGGTGCTTTTAGCCCAGAGAAGCTGCTCGAGGTCTACAACGACTACATCAACCTAGTTCTGAAAGATGTCAACCAACATAGCAAGCGTTCTGCGAGCGGAATCCTCACTGAGGCAGCCATGGCAGCAAACCTTTATGACGGAGATCGTGAGTTTGCCATGCTTCTTCTTGAGAAGGCTGTTCAGAACAAAATTGTCAAGGAAGAACTTGAAATCGCCCAAATGAGGAATTTGTTTAAGGTATACGGGGAGGCGTACGAAGACGATTCGTGGGACAAGGCCAAAGAGATTTTGAAGCGCTATATTCTTCAGAAAATCAAGGCTTTGTAAATAATATGCTACGTTTCTTTGTGAGTGAAGCACTCGACCAACTTACTACGAGTCCAGAGGAAGCTCAAAATCTACATGTAAATAGAATGTCTCGCTGGAATAAGAACTTCGCTGAAATTTTAGAGTGTCAGCAAGATATTTCGTCATCATAGCTGTATCGGCCCCGGTTCTGACTCATTCTCACTGTGCACTACCGCGTGTATATCACCACCCGCAGCGGCAGTTTTCCAGGCACTATCTACAATGGCCCCAGTTATTTTACACCTCAGAGCCGAAACCAAGCCCTTGGAGGCTAGAGCTGCCTTGACGCCTACAACTACTAAGCAATTATTGGATGCCGGATTCAAGATTTTTGTTGAGGAGTCTGAGCAGCTGACTTTTGCTTCCAGCGAATATGAGAAGGTCGGAGCCACCATCGTTCCTGCTGGTCTGTGGAAGACCGCTCCCAGTGACAGAATCATCTTCGGATTGAAGGAATTGCCTGAGAACGAGACATTTCCTCTAATTCATGAGCACATTCAGTTTGCGCACTGTTATAAGGACCAAGCAGGATGGAGGGATGTCTTGAAGAGATTCCCTGAGGGAAAGGGAGTTTTGTATGACTTGGAGTTCTTGGAGAATGACGAGGGACGCCGTGTTGCCGCTTTTGGCTACTACGCAGGTTTTGCCGGTGCCGCCATTGGTGTTCTTGACTGGGCATTCAAGATCACTCACTCTGACAGCGAGAACTTGCCAGCGGTAACTCCCTATCCTAATGAAACAGAGTTGATCAAGCACGTGAAGACAGAATTGGATGCTGCCCTTGCCAAAAACGGCAATCAGTACCCCAAGTGCCTCGTCATTGGAGCCCTTGGTAGATGTGGGTCTGGAGCCCTTGATCTTTTCAGAAAGGTCGGCATCCCTGAAGCTGAGTTGCAAAAGTGGGACATGGCCGAGACTGCGAAGGGCGGGCCCTTTGAGGAAATTGCTCAGAGCGACATTTTCGTGAACTGCATCTACTTGTCCAAGCCTATTCCTCCTTTCATCAACTTGGACTTGCTCAATAAGTCCGACAGACGTTTGAGATCTATTGTGGATGTTTCTGCTGACACAACTAACCCTCACAACCCCATCCCCGTCTACACTATTGCTACGGTGTTCAACGACCCTACTGTTCCGGTTGAGACGACTGCTGGGCCCAAGTTGTCGGTGTGCTCTATTGACCACTTGCCTTCTTTGTTGCCCAGGGAAGCCTCTGAGCAATTTTCTAAGGACTTGATGCCTTCGTTGTTGCAGCTTCCAGAGAGAGAGACCTCTCCTGTGTGGGCCAGAGCTAAGAAATTGTTTGAGCACCATGTTGGAAGATTGTAAAGCATTGGTGTTAGAGGAACCTTAGAAAAGAGGACTTTGTGGCTGCGTAAGGATGGTGTAGTTTGCAATGTCGTATTTATCTGTGGCGGAGGCAATTAGAAAGTCGTGGTAATAAACTCTAAATCTACGTTGCAAACTCAAAGTACATTTCACATTTCTCAGAAAGCTAGTTTAGTTTTGCTGCTCCTAGATCACTCCGGCAACTTGCATTCTGACAGTTAAGTAGAGCGAGCTACACAATGGTTGAATTGTGGATCCTGACCCAAACGACAAAGGTATGGAATACGAAAACCACAATCAGGAACCTGGAAAAGGGATGCCTCAAATTTGTAGAATATCGTTGTAACGACATTGCCATGTTTATTCGATGAAGGAGGTAATTTATGTGTTGACTCGTTGTATGAGTGAAGCCAATCACAGTTTTTATTCCAAAGAGACCGTAACTTTGGGCTTTTTCTTGTTCCTTCTTTTTCTGGCCCTCTTGCTACCCTCGAGAACCTTGCGCATCTCCTCGCCATCTGTTTCGTACTCAGACTCACTCACTGCTTCCTTGTCCATGTCACCATGCAATCGTTTGATGGTTTCAGTCTTTTCCACGGTTTCGCCGCAAACTGCTACACAATTGAGTCTTTCTCCAGAGTCAAAAACTGCCACCTGGTCCCTCACATCTTCGGAGAGATTCCATACCACGATGCGCCCGTCTGACGACACAGACGTTAAATAAGGAACATCATGGGTCTCGGAATTACACATAAGTGCAATGCCTTTGACGCGATTAGAGTGGCCACGGAGAACGAAGTCGGGCTCTGGCTGCTCTTCACTCTTTAATAGTTTGGAGAATTCGAAGAACTCAATAGCTCCATTTCCGAGACCAACAACAGCAAACTCCTTTCCACCGACAACAAATATTTCCAAACACATTAATGTTGCCTTTGTCTTAAACTTCTTAACAAGATTGGCCTCTGAATCATAGAGGAAGTACTGGTTCAACAAGCCCACAACAAAATTGTCGCCGTCATGAGCCCAGCGCACGATTTCGCTCACCTGACCAAGATGGTCTTTTCCCTTGATTTTCAATACTGCTGCTTTTTTTGCAGTCATCAAATTCCACAACCGAATGGTGTGGTCGGATGATACCGAAATAGCGACTTTTCCAGATGGATGGATATCCAAGTCAGTTACTTTACCCTGGTGTCCTTTGAGGGTTCCGAAAAGCTCCCAATCTTTTGATCTCCAAATGTTAATGCGGCCATCTTCAGACCCGCTTAAAAGCCATTTTCCAGACTTGTGACCATCGGTATCTTCGCCCAGCTCTTTCGAAAATCGGAGAGTAGTTACCGTACCCTGGTGGCTCAAAAGGGTGCCCAATTCCTTCCTCTTCTGGAGATCATAGATACGAATATGCTCATCGTTCGATCCTGTGACGAGGTATCTCTTGGCAATGTCTATGGATTTAATCGACAAGGTGTGTGCTTGGAAATGGAAAATGGGCGTGAAAACAGGATCGGAAGTTCCGGTCATGACAAGTGAGAGACATAATAAATTATGCTCGTACAGTCCGACCATGATGCGGAACTGGGTAAGAGGCATCTTCTTCGATGACATGGTAGGGCCGATGTGCGATGAGTTCCTGGATGTAGGAGATTACGATAAGTATCAGAACGAAGAGACCCTCAGCACACAAGAGTATAAAATTTCGCCTCATACGGATTCAGAATGCTGTTTTCGTCTTTTCGTTTACAGCCTTATATTCCTTAAGCATGCACCAACAGCACTATTTGATACGGTGGACGCAATCACCCTTGTCGACTCGTTAATAGCGTGTGATGAAACGAGATTGGACAGCTTGACTGTATCACTGGTATTTTGATTTCCCTTGTTTTTCACTCTCTGCTCGTGTTTGGTCTCCAGTCTCTGCTTTGTTCTATGGTCCCACGAACGAGCCGCAAACGCCACATTCCCTGTCAAAGAAATTTTCGGTATCTGTGGCAATTTAGAATTATTTTCTTTTCGATTACCCCAAATTTGCCCACGATCTCTGCACAACCGTACCACCATACCAACTACCTACCCCAGATACTACTCGCGATCTGCATACTTCATCAACAAATGGTGCAAAATCAAAAGACACCCCTGCAGCATAATCTGACGTTGTTCATTCTGCCCCAGCTAGCCAACAGAAGACAGAATGTGTTTATCACCCCACCTAATCCCCAGCACAACTTGTTTGAAAGTCCTGGGAACTCCCTGCTGTCGTTGTACAACCTCGAGAATTCATCGCACAATCTCGGGCCGGGAAGAGACGACGAGGAGCCACTATCACGCGCTGATAAGCTTCGACTTTGGCGCCACGATGCCTTGCTACAGCACCACTACACCACGGCGGAGTTTATTGGTAACAAGGTCCTCTCACTCACCAAAGACCCCAATGACGCGTTCTGGCTAGGACAAGTGTATTTTTCGAGCGGTGCTTATCTCCGTGCACAGCATCTTCTTAGCCGTCCCGAGTTTGAGCTTCTGCTTAGTTGTCGGTACTTGTGTGCCTACTCATTAATAAAGCTAGAAAGGTGGGATGATGCACTTGATCTACTCGGCGAAACGAACCCATTTAAGGACAATCCCGATAAGACTAAGAACACCGACGGCGGTGTTCAGATTGAGGCTTCTATGTGCTATCTTAGAGGCCTCATCTACGTAAATCAGAACAATTACGAGAAAGCCAAGGAGGCATACAAGGAAGCCGTTCTCGTTGATGTCAAATGTTACGAAGCATTTCATGAACTCATCTCTGGCGAGTTGCTTTCCCCTAGCGAAGAATGGGAATTCATAACACAGCTCAATTACAAGGATGCTGATGACAACGACGAATTAGTCAAGTTGCTCTACACAACATGTCTCAGCAAGTACATGAATATTCTGACGTTTGAAGAGGCCGAAGGCATACTCAAAGACGAATACCGCCTTGGAGAAGACGCTGATTTGCTTCGGGCCAGGGCTGATTATCTCTACACTCAATGCAACTACGACGAGTGCTTGAAAGTTTGTGAAGAGGTTCTCGAACGCGATCCCTATAACTTCGAAGTTCTTCCCAATTATTTGAGCTGTCTTTATGAGCTCAAAGGTCGCAACAAGCTCTTCCTTAAAGCCCACCAAATGGCTGAAGAACACCCCACCAATCCTCTAACGTGGCTGGCGATCGGCATCTACTACATGTCTATCAACAAGGTGATGGAAGCAAGGAAGTTCTTCAGTAAAGCCACAATGCTCAATCCTAACAACGGTCAAGCCTGGATTGGTTTTGCGCACACGTTTGCTTTAGAGGGAGAACACGAACAAGCCATCAGTGCATACGCTTTTGCATCCCGCTTGTTTCCAGGCTCCCACCTTCCCAATTTATTTCTCGGAATGCAGCATCTTCAGACCAACAATATCAATTTGGCAGACGAATATCTTCTGGCCAGCTATCAGATTTGCAGAACGGATCCGTTATTGTTGAATGAGATGGGCGTAATATGCTACAATAAAGGGAATTACAAAAAGGCTGAGGCCAACTTACAAGAAGCCCTAGGTGCTGCCAAGTTCCTTAACTCGGAGTCAAAGACGTGGGTGTCTATACACCAAAACTTGGGACATGTGCATCGACGTACGGGCCACCTACACAAGGCGCTCGACTGTTTTTTTCAGGCTTCCAAGATCAGCCACGAAAAGGACGTCAATGTTCTTTCACTGATGGGTTTAGTTCTCTTAAATTTGGGTCAGACTCAAGACGCTATTGGTGTGCTTCATGAGGCGTTGGCCATTTCATCTACCGATCTCATCGCAGTGGATTTGCTCAATAGGGCGTTAGAAATCAGCTTGCAGAAAGAGTCACGCAATTTCCATGATGGTTATGGGCCAAAAATAAGTCCTCTTTCTCAGCGTGTCGAAATGAACAGCGATATGCCAACCAGCAGAAGAGACATAAACGATGTCACTTCACTCGCCGAAAAGCTCAAAAGAGGGGCCGACTCTTCCGACGATGAGGAGATAATGGATATGGTGAGTGACTGATCTTCCCCACCTTTCGGATCATTGTGCGACGTTTTTATTTTTGCAATCCGCATAAAGCCGCTGCATGTTCCTGTGTGGAGCCCCATGCTCAAACAAGCACCATCGATAATAGACATCGTTGAAATCGGAATGTCCAGAAAGCCTTGCTGAGCGGTGTACATTAAAAGAATCGTGTCTGCTTGCTGAAAAGTTCCCCTTTTATTTCTCGATTACGTCATATCTGCTGGTAGCCGATCCTGCTCGGTAGCCGGTGAAATCGGGAATTCGCATTCCAAACGGACGCCACGTTTCCTTCTGTCAAATTGCCGAGTTGGGAGGATACTTGTCTTCTCGAATAAACCAATGGGTTCTCTGGGTGATAATGACCTAGAAATCTTGGATGTTTCTTTCAACCAAGATGAGGGCTTGTTTTCTGTGGCGCACGAAAGGGGCTTTCTCGTATACAACTCCAATCCCATCGACCTACGAGTCAAACGGCTTTTCACACCATCAGGAAATGCTGGAACAGGAATTGGGCATATTGCAATGTTACACCGAACAAACTATGTTGCCTTGGTCGGCGGCGGCCGAGACCCCAAGTTCCCCAATAACAAAGTGATTATATGGGACGATCTCAAGAAAAAGACGAGCTTAAGTTTGAGTTTCATGCATCCAGTTTTACGCGTACTTATGTCGAGAGTTCGAATTGTTGTCATTCTATCGAATCAAGTTGTCGTGTACGAGTTTTCCGCCCCTCCCAGAAAGCTAGCCACCTATGAGACATGCTCGAATCTTCACGGTATCGTGGATCTTTCGGCACATACTTCTGCATTGTCATTTCCGGGTATTTCGAATGTCAATTTTGGGGAGGCTCATGCGCTTAAGGATCATGTGAAAAATCACATTCTTGTGTTCCCTTCGCGAGCCATTGGTCAGATCCAGCTCATTGATATCTCCCCCGAAGGTCAAGAGTCCAAATCTGCAAGCATCATTAAAGCACACAAGTCTAATATTCGCTGTTTGGCGCTCAGTAGGCTGGGAGCGTTGATTGCATCAGCCAGTGAAACTGGTACCATAATCCGTGTACATTCCACACATACCACTGCATTACTCCTCGAATTCAGACGCGGTCTAGATCGTGCCATTATCACGTCCATGAGGTTCTCACCCGATGGAAGAAAACTAGCGGTCCTTTCTGATAAAAACACGCTTCATGTATTCAACATCACAACCACGAACAGGAGATCCAACTCTGAAACATCAATGGATAATGGAAGACTGAAAGAAAGTCCTACGAACAGAGAGCATATCTTGAACAAATTGCATCTTCCAATTCCTATCCCAAACTATTTTAAGTCCACTTGGTCTTATTGCTCGGTCAATACGAACAAATACCACCAAAATGCGGAGGGATTATCTGATCTCACCTCTGACGTCGGCGTGCTAGGGTGGTCTAGCAACGACACAATTATATTGGTATGGAGAAACAGAGCCATATGGGAAAAGTACGTCATCACCGAGACTGCTAATAACTCTGACACCGCTCAGCCGACCTACGAGCTTACGCGATACGCATGGAAAAGTATCGGTCTCACAGACGATTGATTCATTAGTCTAATATCTCACATAGTATGGGCGCGCTAAAAATCTTGTCGCTTCTACCTTTAATCTTATCCCATTCGTGGCCGTGGTAGTTTCTAACGAATCGCTTAGCGTTGGCATTGTCTTTGAAACGAATGATTGTTGTAGACGTCGATGTGGCGGCATTTGTGGCAATGCGAAGAATTGATTTTTGTGGATCGTTTGGCGTCCAGAAATCGTAGTCCCAGAGAAGGTTTTCAAGGGCAGGCTGCGTTACGCCAAACGGTAGGTTTTTGACGAGGACCTGGGCATTGCGGCTATCACCATTCGAAAATAAATGAAGAAGATCATACAATGGATCCTTCAGGGTACCGAGAAACTGGAGCAGATCTAACTCGAGGCTGGCCAATTTGGATATGAGTACCTTCTTGGGAGCAGAAAGCTCAAAAACATCCTCAGGTAGCCTTCGTGGTAGATCAGCCTGGCTCAAATCAGGTGAGAGGAGTGGCGAAGCGACTTTGCGGAGCATTTTCTCGGACGGAGACTCGAACTGTAAGTCAAGATCAAATCCGTTCACGAGCTTATTCGTGGTCTCCTGAATATATATGCATGCTTGATTAACGTTAGGAAATACCAAATAGTAACATCCGAGAAAAGAAAGCGTAGCCGGATCTCTGGCCTTCACGGTGTGAAATCGAAGCATTTTTCGGAGCGGGCCATCTAGGTAGTAGTAGCGTTCCCTGTTGACGGGAAAAAGATTCTGAAAGTCTTCCCTGCCAATGAAGAAATTTCTGCAATTGAATCGGAGGATATTTGTGAGTTTGACGTCTTTAAATTTCGCTTGTACATCGGCCACGGCTGTCTCCATGGGTTTCTGTTTCAACAGGTCGGCCGCCAAATCTAGAAGTGACTGATCTGAGTTGAGAGGATCCAGTTCATAGAGAACTCGTTTTATGATCGGCACTTTTGTTTTAATTTCCGGGAGGGCCCGCTTATATAGTAGGGCGAGTAGTTTTTCATAGCTCTCTTTCGGTGGTTTAGCCATGGCGCGTTGTGTGGAGGAATCGAAAACTTCCAAAGTGGGCCGTTCCTGGAATAGTTCTTTTGTATTGGAAGAAATTTTAACAACCATTTGAGAAATCGACGAGAGAATAGGGATAATGGGCGTTTTGGGCACAAATAATTTTATGCCTCCCGCCCACATTTCGTGCTTAACTTCATAGCGCTCTAATAACAGCGGAAACCAAATTCCGTCACATCAATGGAGGAAAGAATGGCCACTTAGTTTCTCTTAACAACAAATTAGAATGATTGGTTTGCTTTTTTACGACCACAAATTGCTTCGTAGTAGGTTGTGTCTCCTAGTTCAGAGACCCATTCCTCTGCATGTTCCGCTAGAGGTTTTTCAATGAAGTAGCTGTGAAAATTCATGTCAATGTACTATACATTTTATCGCCTTGATTTAATCGACGTGGATTCATACTTCGTTTCTGACAGTTTGACCTGTATATACTGTGATCCGCCTCCGCTACCTAATAACATCACCAATCTTGACGGTCCTTTGTGTTGTGGTTCACACTATTTATCAGGAGCCAATACTTTCAGACTGTCCCGGGATTTGAACATAACTCTGGGTCATTACATATCCGTCCAGACACTTTCCCTTCCGATACGAAGGGCCTTTGACCTCGACGATTCCGTCTCGGTCGAGCAGTTTATTTTTTGAAGGCAACTTTGGAAACTACGTCTAGAGTCTTGGAAATTTGAGCTCAATATGCCATCTGAAACCATTTGGTCGTCATCCTCAGGCTCCTCAAGCCCGCACGCCTCCAGCTATAGAAACGTCATCGAACTGGTGGATGCTGATGTTGCCAAAATGTTTGGCGACACACCCACAGAGAAGCGCCGTTTCTCATTCAACGAATCTGGAGAAATAGAATCGAATCTTTTCGATTTCAAGGCATCTTTGGTTACTTCTTCCTACGCCGCTAGCACTGGTGGTTTGCACGCGCCATTTGCCGTATCGGCCAAAAAACAGCCTTTTCAATTTGGAACAGCATCGATAGCTGGTGGTATTGCTAGTCGTCATCCTCCCCAGGATTCTTTTTTGGCGAAGTTCTCGTCAGTGGCTGATGCTACTCGAGACATCGAGATGGCAAACTCGTTGGGAACTCTCTCGTTGGAGAATAGCGGTAGAAGAGAAAGCACGAACGGTGATCTGAGCCTCAAAGCATTTAATGTTTCGCCACATGGCTCTTTGAACGAAAATCTCAACATGCCTGCGACCAGAAACTCAAGGCACCAGTCTATCAGTGACAAGATCGACAACTACAACAATACTTCGCCTATTCTGGCCTCTGCCACCTTGAACCAAGGTGCAGAAGTGAAACCAGATATGGGTTCTCGGCCTCAAAACTTTTGGAATCCTGCTGCTGCTCCTTCGTTCCAGCCCCAGTCGTTCAACTACTTTCTAGAAGGCTCGGCGCCTCCACCACCTCCTCCGAACGCCACTTTGCCTACTGCTATGTATGGAAGACCTGGAGTTGGCTTTCCAACTATGAGTCCTCCGCCTTTCATAATGGCGCCACCCCAATTTGTTGATCCTTCCATGTATGGTATGTTAAACTATGGGCCTCAGCCGCCACTGGCTCCAGTTCCGGTTCCAGAAAAACAAGGGGATGGGACCGAAAACGAGCAATTTGATCCCAATGGCTCGCCAGACTCGGGCTCTAAACTGTCACCCAAAGCAACGAACGTGTTGGGTGTAGGTCTCATGAACAGGCAAGTGCCTCCCGGGCCTGGGTTTGTGTTCCATCCCTTCAACCCCTATCCAGTTTATCAGCAGGGCATTGCGCCAAATTCACCTCCTAACGCTGGACCGAGCTCGGGTTCCTCAACTCCTCAACCGTACCGAGAACAGAGGTCGGGCAATGCATCTGGCGCCCCGCCACTCAATAGCGGGAACTCCCACTCCAAGAAAGCTAAAGCTAGGAACAACGGATCAGGAAAACCCGGCCACCATATTTATAGGTCGCCGTTGTTGGAAGAGGTACGGTCGAACTCGAAGCACAAGGAGTACACTTTAACGGACATTTACGGCCACGTTGTGGAGTTCACCAAAGACCAGCACGGCTCGCGCTTTATTCAACAAAAGTTGCCCTCGGCATCTAGTGAGGAAAAGGAATTCGTCTTCAACGAGCTTCGTGATATATCGTATGAGTTGATGACAGACGTGTTCGGTAACTACGTGATTCAGAAGTTCTTCGAACATGGCTCCACCACGCAGAAGGATGTCTTACTAGAGTGCATGAAAACCAAGATCTATGAATTGTCTTTGCAAATGTATGGATGCAGGGTGGTGCAGCGAGCTCTCGAGTACGTGCTGTTGAAAAATCAAATCCTCGTGGTGGAGGAATTGAGAAGTCACGTTTTGGTATGTGCCAAGGACCAGAACGGAAATCACGTTATTCAAAAGGCCATTGAAAAGGTACCCTTTGAGAATGTGAGATTCATCCTCAACAGCCTCAAAAGCCACATCTACCACTTGTCCACTCACCCTTACGGATGTCGGGTGATTCAAAGATTGTTAGAATACTCGACGCCTGCAGATCAGCGGGAAATAATGGCCGAGTTGAATCGCTTTGTATTCTATTTGATCCAAGACCAGTATGGAAACTATGTGATTCAGCACATCTTGGAACGTGGGGACCCCAAGGACAAGGAAGAAATTCTTCAAGTGGCCCTGGAATCTGTCGTTAATTTCTCGAAACACAAGTTTGCATCAAATGTGATCGAAAAGTGTATTAAGTTTGGCTCGCTCAACCAGAGGAAGCAGATGTTGCACGAAGTCATGCTTGGGAACGAGGATCTCGAGATAGAGACTGTCGACGACGATTCGCCGTTGGCACTCATGATGAAGGACCAATTTGCCAATTACGTGATCCAGAAACTCGTTGAGGGTTTTGACGCTCGGAGTGAAGAGAAGCGTAGCCTTGTGACCAAGTTGCGCCAATACTTGAAACAGCTCTCTTTGAAGAATAACTATGGAAAACACCTCGCTTCCGTGGAAAAGATGATTGTTGTTGCCGAGACTGCGTTGGTTGAGGCCGACCGCAGCACATAGTGGGGACCGACTACTGTTGTATATAGCTCTTTGCGAGGAGCAAAACCGTCCGTCCTCAGGCTAATTTCTACATATTTATGAAACGTCGCAACAAAACTGAACTTGAAAATTCGTCGATTCTAGGCATTTGAGCCTCTTGCGCTGCATACTACTGACATAATTCAAAAAGACACCAGCACATGCTGTTTGTTCTGTATAATTATACCTATCCCTAATCCAGTAAAGTAATCCGTTCGAAGCAAGCGAGTATGCTCTCCATATTCGTGAAACCTTCCTTTTTGTAAATGTTTCGTATTTTGGACGACTCCCTAGCGAAGTTCTTGCCGTCCTCCGAGTACACAATGAAGTCAAAGTTCACGACCGTCTTGAGCAAATCTGTCTCTGACCACAGTAGCAAATCTGCCTTCAGCGACCGGAATGTCTGATCAGGAAGGGCATTCTGCACGCCGAACGTCAACCGCGAGGGACCCTTGAGTTGGTCCTCGCTATCTGAACTGGCCAAGGAGGAAACGTTGTCTTCATCCATCGACCTCGAACGAAAGCACATTCTAACCTGATTGAGAGAAAGCATCAGTGCATAGCTGTCTTTACTGTCCAACGTTTGCTCTCTCACTAAGTTGTCATTCAAATGACTCAAATCTGAGCCAATAGAACCACCAGGGTGCTTCATAGAAAATAGTTTCTTCCTCTTCTGAATGTCACATTCAATCATCTCGGCCAACGCCAACACCACGGCATCAGCTAAACAAAGAGCAAGTGTAGTTGATATGGTTGGGGCAGGAATTCCGTGCACGGTGTTCTCTTTGAGGTGATCGGGAAGATACGTGAGAAGTACACATTGCACCTGCGGGTGGCGGGCCAAAGGCGAGTCTCTGGTGCATGTGAGTAGCACCACAGGGACTGAAGGTGGAAAGTGGGTAAGAAGCCCAATCAACTCCGGTGTGTTGCCACTGGCACTGAAGTAAATGACAACGTCACGCGCATTCAACAATCCGAGATCGCCATGTAATGCTTCCGCGGGATGGAGCACGTCGGCAGCAATGGAGAGAGACTTAAGGGTGGCGACTGTCTTGGTGGCGATCTTATACAGCTTTCCGATGCCGCAGGCAACGATCTTGCCTCCTCTGGAGTGAATTTCGTAGAAAATACGCAAAGCTCTGGCAATTTCGAGCTGACTGTCCACATCTTCATTGTATTGATTGCAGAGATTGGCCAAGGCGTCCGCCTCGTGAGCCAAGGTTTCTTTGACCGACTTAAGTGCCGTGCGAGTGAGCTTTTCCGTGTCCATAGCCAAGATGGTACTTAAATTTCGTAACCGTAGATATCAGGAGTGATACGCGAGAAGAATCAGAGTTCAGGCTTTCGCCCGGTGAATTTGGAACTTTTCGTCTGATAGAGCAGATAATCGCTTTTTTTTTATACCGGTGCGTATGTGCAAGACGCTGCGGCGCGAAGTGACCCTAATCGGGGACCGGATTTTGCTCGGCCATAACGCGGCTATCGGGTCCGAATTGAGCAACATTGCTAGCGGCCAAAGGCGGCCCTAATTTCTGAAATCTTTCCCTTCTGTTTCCGATGAATTTGTTATTTGCATAGATTTGCCACACCGTTAAATTTTTCACAATTGCTCATGTTCTTCTCGGACCCGAATAATTACCACGTTCTCCCTCTGCAGGCTGTGAAGCCACATGTCCGATAGTCAACATTTGTCAGCTGCGCCTTCGCTTGTAGCGGAGTTCGGGATGGCTACAATAGCCTTGCCGACGACGCGCCAACGACTGGTAGCTAGACGCAGAATTTTGCACGTAAACCACCTAAAATCCGTGCTTGCCACCCATATTACATTTCTCATGTCGCTCCCATGAGGTCAGAGTCCACAGTCACTCTCACCATTTTCGCGACATATTGCTCGTTCGGAAAATCTTACACACCGGAAAATTACTGTGCGGGGACAGGACGATGGCAATTTAAGCCCACGAGCATCAGGGATCTGAAGTTTGCTTTTTAGGATCCTCCGCGTATTGTTCATTATACTAACTTCCCTGCTTTTTGTTTTGATCATACGAAAGAATTGAATTCCACAAGCTTGTAGATGGAGCCATCTTGTGGGCCGACATGCTCGTAGTTGATGGCGGTGGTGGTCATGGGCACCGGCAGCTTCGTTTCTTGCAATTGTTCAAGGAAGGACTGGGTAGTGGAGCCTGCCATTCTCTCCTGTTCACGGCTCTCCTGCTCTAGCTTATCTTGTCTATGCATTTCGAGTGTTCTCAGCCGCAAAGTTTCAATCTGCTGTACTCTTCGTTGCCAATTAGTGGTGTAAATGCCACCTGCTGAATCGTTCCATACGTGAGCAAACCTATCTGACATGAGCACTGAGTTGCAGACGTAGGATCCGACTTGATCCAGACTGATCATCTTGAAATGAGAGGACGAGAAAATGCCAGGAACGCCACTGCGGCGGTAGGTCTTGACTTTGTAGAATGGCTGCTTCGCTCCACTGTGTGATTTCGAAGGAGGAGTAATCACGATGTTGATGAAGTTGAATTGCGACTTCACCACGTTGAAATTAAACGGCTCCCCGGACTCATCAAAAAACACATTCACATGGTTGTTGCCAATGTGTCTCTTTTTCGATGCAAAGTACTTATCACCGGTCATGTTCGGCATCATCGTCGTAGTGTGGAATATTAAATGCGAGAGTTGATCACTCCAAAATATCGCGTAGTCGCCATCTGCGCCGTTTTCACGGTCGAGACCGCCCACATAGATCGAGTCACAGGATTTAAGCTTGATAAGGTCGCCAATCTTGTCCAAAAAGTCCTGGTATGCCCTCAGTCCGATAGTATTGCCGAGGATATCTGCCTCTTCAATTTGACCAGGCCCAATGTAAATGATGCCGGCTTTATGATGAGACACCACTGGAATCCGATCAAATGCACTGATAGCCCTCTCTGTTGCAGTGTCATCGAACAACGCCAAGGGCTTGCTGGTAGACGTGATATCCATCGGCTTGAGCAACTGCAATAGGACGTAACCGTCCAAAATCATTGGCTTAGTGGTATCCATATTTTCAGGCAACATTGACTGGTCCATAGTGACATTCATCACCAGTACTCCAGTAGGACGGCGTAGCGTGATTCTGGAGTTTCCTGTCATGGGGTCCGTGCCAATGGTTACAATGGAATGACCCATAATCCACCGATGGACCAAGTTATACGGTTCGTGATTTGTTCTCAACCCTGGACTTGTTATTTTGAGTGGAACGTTGCTGTATGTGAATCTGGCTACGATGTCGAGAAGGGCAATCACGCTCTCATCCATGTCTTCGACGGTTGTCAAATTGAAGGCCAGTACGATGTTTTTCACAATGAAACTGCTTATTTGTCTTCGATCTCCAAGCTCGAGTTTCGTGAACCATCGAGAAACAACAATCTGTGAAACGACCAAAAGATACTCTGTGAGTCTGGGTGTGGTCTCAGTGTCCTCCGTGGAAGCTAAGTTATTGACTTCAGCGGCTTTTCCGTATGATGGGGTGCCTCCCATCTCCACTGAGGAGGCTCGCTTGCGATGATCTGCCCCGAACTGAATGTATTTGAATGCAATTGCGATCACCTGCCGGTAGTCGTTAAGTGAGAAGCTCACTGTGAGTAGCGGAGTGTTCAAAAGAGAGATAAGAAATTCCAAGGTTGGAGAGCTGGCAAATGCGCTAGTCACGCCTCCTTGAAGTTTGTTGAGTATGGCAGTTAAAAACCTTTTCACTGACATGGGAAGTTCGTAACAGCAAACCGTAAGGATATGAATGCAAGGTATAGCCGTCTTCTCCCAGCTGCCAAGGGCAAATAATAACAGACTCACGATAAGATCTTCTTCGTTTTTGCTAAACTGATCATGGTGACCAAGTAGTCCAGACATGCATCGGATAATAGCTACCTGCAAGTTAGCCTTGGTGAGATCAGAGGGGAGAACAAGCAATTTCGGAAGGTTCAATGTTAATTGCTCACACATAATCTTGTGGATTCGTAAAAGCACCGGGGTCTGAAGGCTGAATAGCGGAATATTGCTCATTTGTTGGCAAAAGTGTGTCCATGTGTAGGAGTATATCTCCCAATGATAGTATTGATCGAGAATTTGTGCCACTCTGTCAAGCCAAAGACTAATGTCTATGGTCCAGTCGTTTTCCTCCCAAAGACGGGAACTGGAGGAGTCGAAGAGAAGTAAATGAACGTTAGGCTTATTTAATACCGCAGCAGGAAAGAAGTCGAGTGATTCTGGGAAAGTCCAGGCCCTCTCCTTTCCGTCGCAGCTCTGTTTGGATCTCCTGAAAGCGGATGCAATGCCCTCGACGTCTCCATGAGGTGACAAAAAGACATGGCCTTCCTCGGTGACTCGTATACATACAAGCACGCGAATGATATTGAGAGCGGCTAGATGATGGCCGTTTTCAATGCACATGGAGAGAAGGGTCACCAAAAATTTGTACGTTTCTGCAGCTTTCTGAGCGCCTTGGGGCAAGGAAACTGCAAATGCCCCCGACATTGTTTTTGCCAACAGAATCAAAAACAGTGTAAAGTTGCCCTCGCGTACATCGATTGTAGATGCTGCGGAATGCACCTGGAGTGAACTGGGTGCAGAAGTAAAAGAGGTGATGGAAAGGATTCTTTGTGGCAGGACCAATATCTGCAACATCGGAGAGAGGACGTTCAAGATACTAGAATGGAAGTGTGGCAGTGCCGATCGTAGAAGAGACCCTAGAAACTCACTGACCACGTACTCCTGTACCTCTGGATTTTTAATCTCTGATGCACTCTGGATGATTTCGAGGAGAATGGTCTTCTGGACGTTGATCTCTCCGAAAATGCTGAAAGATTTTTCATGACTCGCTTTGATCATTTGTAGTACTCGAATTCGTGTACTTGAGCTGACACTGTCTTTATTGAAAGCGGTGAGAAGACCACGACAGTTTTCCTTCCACGAAGTTTGTAGTAGGGTACACATATTCTCAGATGCGTAATGCTGAAGGATGTGAGAAGTGACAGCCTCATTGAGCAATGATGGTTTCCGGAGCAAAACCTCAATAATCTTATCTTCTGGGATCATAAGGTCGTGCGTTAGTACTCGTTCGTAGAGAGTTGTACAGATTGAGGTCCAATAGGACAAATCAGGAGAACTTTCAAGGTCAAATGCATGGAGAACCTGAAAAATTGTAGAATTCGGCTTGTACCAAATTTGAAACGGAAACAACCTGGGGAAAGATGCCTTCTCTGTTGTGGCAAACAAAGCACTCAATAAACGTAGGATTCCCGAATTTACAAGTGGAACTTTCACCTGCAAAGCTGCGACAAATCTTCGTAGGATGGTTTCCACCACGAGGGCAACATCCAGAAACCATTCTCTCTCCATGTGAAGAAGAAGGTTTTCAATTACTGTGAGGGCGCCAAGGGCAGAGCATACCTCGGGACCGGATGGATGATCCCATTCCAGATCCAGAAATTTTGCTAAAGCAGGGTCCACCAACGTATCGCACAACACGTTGCTGAGTGCAAGTGCCAGTTCGGCAGACAACAGCTTGATCACTTCCAAGCATGCGCCGAAAAGATTAGATTTACGCAAGCTTATGCCACATAATAGCCGTACCATTTCGCCATACACCTGGTTCGGTAGGAAACCAAAGCTGGTGGTTGATTTGAGAAGGTCGATGAAGGCCAGAAGTAATGCCTCGTCAGCAATTGTTACCATAGGCGCCTGTAACAGCGAAAATAGATCAATTACAAATTGCTCTTCTAGAAGGCCGAAGTTGAACTTGAAACAGTTGCTCACGTACATAATCAATTTGATCATGTTCAAAACAGCATCTTCATCAGACTCTGCGGTCGTGATTCGAGATGACAACGCATTGGTGACCTTAAGAAGAAATCCGCACCAAGTGCATTTACCATCGTAGACATAAATGTCATGGATATCCCTGCCGTCCAATGTGAGCTCTCTTAATGCCTTCAAGTATATGTCAAACTCGGGATCTACCCAGTTTGAACCAACCTCACAGAACGCCGTGATATCGCTGAAATAAAGAAGGCGACTGCTAACAGCACCCTCGTCCTGTCTGATACACAGCACCATGAGCTTAACTGCTGTTCTGCGAATGGCGGGCTGAAACTTAGAATGGCACATGTCACGCGCAGAGTACCAGATTTCAGGAATCGAGGAAATAGAAAATCGGTCAATGGAGGCCATTATTTCTTGAGCAGCTTGTGTCCTTTGCGGTAGGTTGCCGTTTTGGAGCTGATATAGGAGCCTGGGCATGTCGGCACCTCCGCCCACTACCTTAGCATTAACTACCACGGGAACATTGCCCGATGCCGGCTTTAGAGATTTGGTAATCGATTTGAAGACACTGCTAAGGCCCAGATGTCGTGTGCTAGGATAGTTTCGAGACATGGATTCGATGATGCAATGTGCGTTGAGATGCCTGTGCACAGTAAATGTGGGGGACAATGGCACGTCACTATGTCAACAAGACAGGGGCATTCGCAATATATGGTAGGGGTCAGATGAGTTAAACATTGCTACTCAATCTGTTTCGACTAGGTATTTCCTCGAGACTCGGCGTTCCAAGAGAAGCATGGTCCCCGGCTTCGAGAATGCTGACTGACTACATCAAGTTGATTAAAGAGGTGATTTCATTTGCCTTCTACAGGACGAATACATTGTAAAGTGCCTTAAGAATAACAAGGTATCGCCAATCGGCCTAATGACCACACATAGGCACCAAGGCGGTAGAGCAGGCGGTTTAGAGAAACATGAGCGGTAATTCGTCCCAGATAACTGACAATCTCCGTTCAATGAAGTATAATTAAGCGAATATTTGTCTAACACCAAACGCGATAGAAGCGAATGTACCACGGCCTCGAGCGCAATGCTGCTCTGCTCATTCGAAGCTGCTCTTTCAAAAGTTCCAAGTCAGTTTCACGGCGACCTGTGTCTATGTCAATTGTTCCCGCTGGAATTTGGAATATCCAATTGCGCTGCCAAACCTTGTGACCGAGGTAGAACACGATCAAAATCACACCACCCAAGTACGAGATGAAGAAGTTGTATGCGGAGGGCGGGTCGCCTCCAACAGGATAGAGTGCAATCCAGAACTGAGCCACGAGAACAAGTGTGAAAATCACTATGCCAAGATAGGAACCAATAACGCCTGTCTGCGATACGAATGCCAACTCGTCAGTGTCTCTGCTCTGTACCGAGAGCGCCCTTCTGAATCTTACGTGGGCCCAGTTGATGCTGATCCACGTCACTATGGAACTCAAAGCCGAGATGCTCAAGAGCCAATCGAAAACTTCACTTTCTTTGCCGCTCGCAGCGATGAACGCCAACAAGGCAACAAAATTCGAAATACAAATAGCAACCAAGGGCCGCCCAGCACGGTCCACGTAGGCACAGATTCGGGGAGCAAGACCTTGCTCAGCCAATGACGTCAACGTTCGAGGCAGCGCGTACACGGAAGTGGAGGCCACGGAAATGACGGATATCAAAATGACGGCGTTCATCACGTGTGGAAGACCCTTAATGCCGCCCTGTTCAATGGCAATCACAAAGGGTGAGGCAGTCACATCCACCGACGAACTAGCTCCCAAGAGCCTTTTGGAATTGTAGGGAACCAAGAAGCAGATGAGGGTGAGTGAAACCAAGTAGAACATCAAAATTCGCCAGAAAACCTGCTTGATTGCGCGTGGCAATGCCACACTGGGGTTTTCTGATTCGGCTGCAGCAAGACCCACCATCTCTACTCCACCATAAGCAAAAGCAGCAGTAACAAAAACGGACACCACGCCCTTGAAGCCGTTTGCAAACGCACCGGGGTTGTACCAGTACTCGACCCCGTGATGGTTCCCATTTGGCCCGCCGCCCGCAGCAAGGACAATGCTAACGATGATGAAACCCACCACTGCCACCACCTTGATGGCAGAGAATACGAACTCAGTTTCCCCATAAGCACGCACACCAAACATGTTGATCGAACAGACAACAACGTAGAAAATAAGCACCCAGATGTCCGCGTTGATCGAGGTGTTCCAGTATTGCATGGTGATTGCGCTGGAGACGAGCTCAAGTGGAAGCAACACCAAGAACTGAATAAAGTAGTTCCAAGCCACGGCAAATCCAACGGAACGATCAATGAAACGGCTTGCATAGAGGTTGAAACCTCCGCTTACGGGAAACGTCACTGAAAGTTCTCCCAAGCTTTGCATGGTGGTCAAGATACCGATCCCGGTGATTGTCCACCCGAGTAAAATACCCGCGGGCCCTCCAGTATTGAGTGCCTGGCCTGAACCGACAAAAAGGGCACTTCCGATCGATGACCCAATAGCAATCATGGTGATATTTCTCGTTTTGAGTTTGCGGTGAAGGGGTGACTTCAGCGTGAGTAGATTGGCCCTTTCGGCATCATCAAGGTCGTCCAGCAACCTCGGCTCATCGGTGGAGACTCTCTTAAAAGAGTCTTTAAAATTTTGCCATTTCAGAGCTTTGGCTTCAACAGTGTAAGGCGATGTCAGTTCGAAGTCCTTTTCCGAGAACGACATGGCTTGAGACGATATGTGAAGATCTCCAAAATAATCAAAAAATCTCAATAGTTTTGACTATCGTACTCCGCTTTTGCTAAAACCGGAGAATCAGGGTATAGACTTTTTCTTGAGCTCAGGAAGATGACTCGTAGCTACATCATCAGACCCGCGCACGGCGATTTTGCAGCCGGCATCGCACTCACGTGACGCGGAAGAATGGGATACAGTCTTGTATGTAAATGTTTATTGTCATATGCGCACCCGTGCACCAGCGATCATTAAAGTGCAGTTACCCGTAAATTAAGTCCACCACGAAGCAGAACCAGCCGCCCCAGGTGACTTGCTGAAGAATCTTGCGGAGCCATACAGGTTTCACGTTCATGAATATGCGTCCGCAATTGTAGCCCTCGCTCTCTACTCCAAGGCCCCATTTAATGTTCTCACGAACATTGCACCCATTCCAGAAGTTCCACCACTTGTGCCTCTCGCATGGAATGATCCGAAGAAGGTTCTTCTTGAGAGGACCGCGCGGTCCATCAATGTACTTATAACCCCCGATGAACGAATACCGCTGTCGGGGGTCTGAACTGGGCAATTGTTGATCTCCCCAGTGGCCAGTGAATGTAAGCCAGTCTCCGTATTTCAACTCTCTGCCAACATGCTGCTTATTCGTATTGCTTGTTGCTGGCGATACAAATTTTCCGTCGTAAGTGTAGCCAAGATAATTTTTCGTAGGGTTCCACAACGGTCCTCTATCGGTGAAATCACACAAAATCTCATAGGGAAGGTCATGTGGATGGGTGCCTACTGAAACATAGTTGGCATGTGTCCCTCTTGCTGAGAAGATGATGGGATGCTTCGTATCGAGCTCGTACTTCTCAAGATTGTGATAATGGTAAGCACCACCACCTCCATGGGCAGACATCCACACAATGATGGGTTGGCCTTTATAGAATCGCACAAGCGAATGCTCCCAGTCACCGACATGATTGCCGTACGGACCGGAGCCCATAACAAAGGGTCCGAGATTAAAGGAGTAGAAGTAAAACCAGAACGCATCCACCCAGCCGTTGCCCTTATCAACGACGATTAGAGTTGCAGGCGCATCTTTAATTTCACCATTTACCAATGATGGCTTGTTCTTGCTTCCCGTAATCCACTCCGGATCAGTGTCAAAGTCCTCATTAGCAGTAAGGTATATCTTAGCAATCTTGGGCAACTCGCCTAGCATTGTGATGTTTAGCTCACCGTCCTCGGCCGAATAAGCTACTGTTCCATTCTTGTAAAGAACATAGAAGTGATTCACGAATTTGGCAACATCGTAGGGCCAGTATCGTTCTTCAGAATATAGGTGCACATAGGGGGCGAAGTCAACAACATACTGCGGAATTTCGCCATCTTCGAGTGTTTTCTGGTGACTTTTGGGCAGTCTAAGAATGGGAGGGAGATTCTTGAATCCGTTGGGAGACTTGAGAACGTTGTCAATTTCAACTGGGTCGTTGTTTAGCACGTTCGCAATATATCCTTCATCCATTTGCCACCTAGGCACCGCCGTAGCGGTAGCTAGCAGAACAGCAAGGGCCCATTTAAGGATAAGCATAATGCTGTAAGTCTAATATATAAATATTTGGAGTTTGGCGGTTGTTGGTAGTAGAAATAAGGTAGTAGTAAGTTGTTGGATGCAATCCGGCCCGCACAGGGTCATGCTCTGCATGTGCAGGTGCCTATGTTGCATTCACTTAAGCGACGGAACGAACGGAAAAACTTCTACGATTATTGGTGAACAATTAGTTTTGACAGAAAACAAACAATCCGCTTAAGATTTTATCATTCAAAGCACTAAGGACGAAAAGAGGCCCCGTTTAATCTTTAGATCCGGTCAAACCACAAAGAACGTCACCAGTCTCACACGGACTATCGTATGAATTTCTTACCCTGCAGATTGTCTAGAATACAAACACCTTGTCACCCAATTTAGAAACGGGCTTCGCCTTGGGGTATCCCAATGTCTGAGCCGCCTTCTTGATTGCGGAAACCATCAATGGAGGTCCACAAATCAACAAGTTGGTGTCCTCGTCAGACTTGGGCAAATGCAAGTCCATGATTTCGGGGGTGACAAATCCAACTGAACCCTCCCAGTTTTCAGGGGCATTGTTCAACACATAATGGATGGTCAATTGGTTGGAGTGCTTGGCCTTCAATTCTTCCAACTCTGCTCTCAACAAAATGTCGTTCTCCGACACATTGGCATAGACCAAGTTGATCTTGGTCTTGTCTTCAGGGTTGTCCAATATAGCAGTCAAAACCTGGTACATAGGAGCAATTCCTGTACCACCGGCGACCATGCCGAACGACTTCACCATGTTGGGGGTGTAGGTGAAAAATCCCTTTGGACCTCTGACCAAAATGTGCTCCCCAACATTCTTGGAGTCCACGTGTCTGGAAATGTTACCATTTTCGTAAGTCTTAATCAACAAATCGAAACTGCCCAACTGCTCGTCGTTAGAGATGGGCGTGTACGATCTCACCACCTCTTTCCCATCGATGACCGCAGAAATGGAAATGTGTTGGCCGATAGGCAATCCCAATCTGTCGGTGGAGTTTGGCAATCCAAATTTGTAAACACACGAGTTGTGGGACACTCTGACCTTCTCGATCAAAGGAAATTTCCGGTACTCCGTAGGAGACAATACCGGCTCGGCTTTCTTGTTCTTCTTGAAAAAGTACAAGGTGATGAACGAAGTGATGATGGCAACTACAGTTGCCAAGACTGTGTAGGGGTTGGGCTCAGACGAAGACATTTTCGTGGATATCAAGTTGTGGGAGATTTCTACAGGATATATTTTCCCAGCATGTGCGACATGTTGGCGACTTTCCACACACGGGCGAACTGCATATAGTAATCATGGACGCGCGCTCCAGATCCAGCTAAGGTTCCCTTGAGTGGGGAACCGGATATAGGAGCAGCAAAGGGAATAAGCACCCAGAGTTCATGAATTAATGTTTTGATTTCGTATCACTTTCTGTTTCAGGGCTGAGGTAGCAGGAGAGCGGATAAATTTCATACGTCTTTTGGGGAACACAATAATTTCTAACAATCAGTTCCGGCCGGGCAAACGTCCGAATGCGGAAATCTGTTGAAATAGGGAGGAAATCTTTCTCAATTCTTCTTATTTATTTCCGAACTTTCCACTTCGTAAGATTGATAAACTTTATATTTTCCCTCTCAGGAAGTTTCGACTATATCCGCACAATTCTAGGCGGAATACGAATGTGTCTTACGCTATTTTCACCACCAAAGAAGCGACTTTCGTAGTATTCTGCTTAAAATCATAGCTGGTCAGTCTCTGCCTCATCTGGGGCCTGAATATTCCACTGGGCCGAGATATCCCACCGCAGGCCCTTTGCGTTGATACTCACATACTTGACAAATTTCAACACAGTGGGGTCTCTCACCATTAAGCACAACGTGTTCCATTTGCACTGGCTAGTATAGAGAACAGAGTCATCGTTGGGGTCGCTGGCTCGGTAAATGGCGGGGTCGTCATCTTCAAACTCAGAATCTGAGTTGTTTGCGCCCAACAGCATGCAGAGCTCGTAGCCACCAAACTCTCCTGACTCCCAGTTTTTAGGGTCGGTGGCAGTAGGCGTGAGGTTCAAGGTCGCCTCAAGCAACGCATTCATCTCCGAGCCTCGTGCAAGGTTCTTATCTGTAGCCGTTGCCAAGATAAAATCCTGCCCGGGCCGAAACTTCCTAGCAAGAATTTGGTCGCTTGTAGTCACAAGCCCAGTGACCAACACTAGCCATTTGCAGAAGGCCGAAGACTTCATGAAACAGCAAAGCTCCGCCATTTTGCGATCGCTCTCCAATTCGCAGAGCTGTCTAGTGAGTTCGAAGTTTGCGAGCTCTTGGGACCCAATGTGGTTTCTCTCCCGGATTGCTGATTCTGTGAGAGGAAACTGGCTTTTTCCGTCAATGTAGAGAAATCGCTGTTTGTGCGGGGGTACAGCGCATTTCCAAGGGAATTGAACCTCTTTCAGCGTAGCTGGGGTCTTGCGCTCCAACTCGGTTTTACGGAGAGTGGTTTGGAGCAAGTCGGCGAATTCCTTGTTCAAAAAGTGAGCGATTTCAACGACTGACTCTTCAGCAAACAGCTCATTGAGCTTCTCAAGATACTCGGTGTTCAAGTAAACAGGATTGAGGAATCTGCTCAAGTACTCCATCTCATATTCAGTAAACAGCAGACTTTTAGCAAGCGCCTTGACCTGGGCAGGTTGAAAATCATCTCTCAATGGCTTCGGAAAGTCATACTCTTGAAGCTCCTTAGTCTGAAGCTGCTGGAGCGTACTTTTTGCCTCTGTTTGCTCCTGCTCCCCGGGAATATATCCGTCCTCGCCAGGCTGGGGAATATGAAACCAGCCCTGGATCAGCAAACGCTGCTTATCAACGCGAACTTCTTCGACATCATGGAAAGACAATCCTGGCTGAACTGTGAAGAATGCTATTTGGTTAAACTGGGGAATCAACTTATTGGACCAGTCCGTTTCAGGAACGTTGGGCACAATCGCAGGGAATAGGCGCAAACCGCCTCCGTAATGACCTTTCCAGGTTGAATCTGGATCAGGCATGTACAAAATGAAACTGACGCGGCGAGAGCCGATGACGTCGTCGTGAGTTAAGAGATGACATCCCTTGGTGTAAGTGTTGATGGACATGTCGGTTTTCACTCCAGAGAGTTTACCACAGCCAGTCACCGTGGAAATGAAATCGCGGAACTCCTCTGAGTATATGGCGGCCCGAAGCTTGTATAGCGAAGGAAGCCGTGACAAGTCGTCCCAATCAAGACCTGATAAGTTGGCCAAATCACCCGACTGGTACACCTTGTAGATATCTGTTTCTTTTTTCGTGAACGCAATTTCCCCAATGACTTCTTTACGGACACTTCTTAGAAGTTTGTCGTCGAGTAATTCGGTAACAGTTCCCCACCTGTAAGGCTGAGAGCTGGAGATGTCGGCCGTGAGCTTCTGCTGAAAGACTGGATCGAAAATTCGAGTATTAAGGAAACCCTTGATCTCATCATGACTAAATTTTGTGTCTGGCTTCTTTGCCTCAGGCTCTTCACCTTCATTGGGTCTTTTCGTCATAGTGAGTGAATCAGGTGATAGTGATCTGGAGATGAGAGGCATGCAGGCTAGTAGTTCCCCAGAAAAGGCGTCGCGAGGTGCGCAAAATACGTCACTAAGATTGAAAAACAAGAGTGCGTAGCGAGCAAAAGGTATGGAGCGCACCGATAAAGCATGCAAAATTTTTTTTTTGAGGAAGTTCTGGCGCCCATAGCGGGATCGAGGCGAGGGCCGGAACCGGCGGGTCACGTGACCGCGCGCGATACCGATACCGTTGACTCACTGACTCACTGCAATTCTCTCATCAACAACCATGGTATCTCCGTCACCAACACTCTCAGCCGTGTCATATAACTCGGTGCTCGATCTCAAAGAGCTAAATTCTAATAAATGGGTCGTACAGAAATTCGGCGGCACTTCTGTGGGCAAGTTCCCAGAGAATATTTCGGATGATATAGTCAAGGAATTCAGCAAATCCACACGCGTGGCAGTCGTGTGCTCGGCACGGTCATCCAGCACGAAGAGTGAGGGTACGACCTCTCGATTATTGAGGGCAGCGGATATTGCCACGGAGAACGGCGATTTTTCAGGCCTCCTAGACGTTATCGAGAAAGACCACGTGGAAAATGCCCAGGCCAAGATTAGCAACAGTGAAATCAAGGCAGATTTGGTTACAAAAACTCGAGCAGAGATTGAGCGTGGCCGCGAGCTCTTGCATGCGTCTCGGGTCATCGGCGAAATCAGCCCCCGGACCCTCGATGGCATCATGTCTTTGGGTGAAAAATTGTCGTGTTTGTTTATGGCTGCATTGATGAACGACCGTGGTCTCAAAGCTCAGTACGTCGATCTCTCAGATATCATTCCTCTCGACTACAATTTCAGCCGCGGCTTCGATGATAGTTTCTATCGCTTCTTGGCCCAGGAACTCGGAAAGAAAGCGAAAGAGTGCGACATAGATACCATCCCGGTGTTTACCGGGTACTTTGGTGTGGTTCCCGGAGGACTTTTGAATGGTGTTGGTCGCGGCTACACCGACTTGTGTGCTGCGCTTGTGGCTGTTGGGGTGCAGGCTGATGAGCTCCAGATCTGGAAAGAGGTGGACGGAATTTTCACGGCCGACCCCAGAAAAGTGCCCAATGCCCGTCTCCTAGACACCGTCACCCCCGATGAGGCCGCTGAGTTAACGTACTACGGGTCTGAAGTCATCCACCCATTCACCATGGAACAAGTCATTAGAGCCCGGATCCCCATTCGCATCAAAAATGTTGTCAATCCTACCGGAAAAGGAACAGTGATATATCCTGACAATGTTGGCAGAAGAGGCGAGGACACGCCTCCTCATCCTCCCGCAGCATACGAGACATTGTCCAGCAGCTATATTCAGATCCACAAGAAGAGATCGGCTACGGCAATCACTGCTAAGCAAGACATTGTGGTTCTAAACGTTCATTCCAACAAGAAGACGTTATCGCACGGGTTTTTAGCCAATCTTTTCACCACACTCGACCGGTTCAAGTTGGTAGTGGATTTGATCTCCACATCTGAGGTCCATGTTTCCATGGCCATGCATGTTTCGTCCGAACAGGAGACGTCGCTAAAAGAGTCAATCAAGGAGTTGCGCAAGATGGGTACCGTCGACGTGACTCGCGAAATGACCATTGTTTCGTTGGTGGGCAAGCAGATGGTCAACTTCATTGGTATTGCGGGAAACATGTTTAAGGTGTTGGCAGATGAGAAGATCAACATTGAGATGATTTCACAGGGCGCCAACGAGATCAACATTTCGGCAGTCATCAACGCAAAGGACACCATTCGGGCTTTGCAGTCGATCCATGCCAAGTTGTTGGAGGGTCACTACGGATTTGAGCACGAGACGTCGGCTACAGATTCAAGGCTCGAAGCCTTGAAGATGCAGTAGACAACAATACACACAGAATGAGGAGACATTTACGATAGAGAGGAGAGTCAAGGCACTGACGATAGAATATACAAGAAGCCAGTAATAGCTTAAATGTTGTAGTCAATTGCTTCAGGCAGATAACAAGCTGCAAGTGAGCGGCCAAGTCAGGATCAGGGGACCAGGGCCCCTAGGTGGGGCACGTCCCACATTCTGACATTTCCGCATTCATTATATCCCATAAATTTCGGTTATATATCAAAATCTGCAGACTCTTTGGCGGTCTTGGCAGCAGTGCTGTCGTCAATCAAGCTCTCAAACTCGCCCACCATGTTGCCCAAAAGCTCCAGCGCCAACTTGTGGTACGCTAACTGCGCCTTAATCAACTCAAGGAGCTCCTCAAGCGGCTGAGCCTGCGTCAACACATTCTGCATCACACTAAGGGCATCCTCCACAGTATTGGCGAAGTCATCTTCGGCATTCTCCATAGCAACACGCAACTGGGGCTCCTTGGCTGGGTTGGTGCAGTTGGTCAATGCCTGACGAGCAACATCGTAGTCAATGCGCTTCTGCTCCACTTTCTTCTGGATGGTACTACTCTGCACTAGCAAGGTGCGCATAGTAGTGGACAAGGGCTTGTTGAATTTCGACTTGATCAATTGATCCTGGCCCAAGCGGGCGTTGGCGATTTTATTCAAGTTACTGGAGTACAAGTCCAACGCCTTGATCAAGGGATCCTGGGTCGCTCCTGCAGATGACGTCAAGATCGATCCGTCGGTGGCTCTGGCCAAAGCATGGTACAAAGTCTTCGGAGGCTTGAATTCAGCGTTGGTGGGGTTGATCAATGCCGCCTGTGCCTCTGCGGGCGTGGTAGCTTTCGACAATCCAGACACTCTTGTAGAGATATTCTTGCCGAATTCTGTGAAGGACTCTTGCAAGTTGGTAGGGTAGTCGTACGACTCGCTCTCGTAATTCTGAGTCACCTTCAACACATTGCGGTAGAGTTTCTCAACATTGTTGCATTTTTCTGCAAGCTCGGTGTATTCGCTGGGCAATTGAGATATCTCGTCCACATTAACCTTACCTATTTTCTCCTGAACCATACGCGAGGTGCGCTGGGCAAAGGGCAAAACCTCCTTGTTGAACTCAGTGGAGACTTTGTCACCAATGTTCTTTAAATTGTTGGTAAAAGTGGCAAAATTGAACGACATAGTTTGGCTAGTTCGTGAGACGTGCGAGATTTGGGAATACCCCCTGCACTTATGCACGTGACGCGAATGTGCATTCGAGTGTGATTGTGGTCCGGGTACGATGTTCTGCGAAATTCATTAAAATTGGACTAAATGAAGATAATCTACTTTGTCTTCGGGCGAGTCTAGTACTCAAGCCCATTCTCGAAGAATTCATCCACGGCAGCCGCAAACCGCCTGGAACCCTCTGAGATCTCTGCTTCAGACGCCGCTGGCGCGTAGGTCAATCTAAAAAAGTTGCCACGGTCAAGGCTGAATTTCTTGTCAACAGCCATGTTCAAACCGGCCACGACATAAACACCGAAGGATCTAAACTTCCACTGCAACAACTCCACTTTTTCCGGCACGTTGGTGCCTTCAGGGAAGTTGAGAATGGCGCTCACAAACATACCCGCCTGGGGATCAATCAAGTTGAAGAACCCTTTCTTGTAGGCCTTGGAGGAATATAAAGCATCAAGCATCGCGTCACGACGAGCTGCGTAAGTTAGTCTCATCTTCAATACCCAGTTCAACCACCCGTCGACACCACCATGTGCTTGCTGGATCACGTTGTTAACAATGATCTGAGAGGCGCCAGATGGAAATCTTGTTACCACCGCAGCGTAGTTCGTGACGGCCTTGACCATATCCTTGGATGCTACAATAAAACCCAAACGCATGCCGGGAGCGAAAAGCTTAGAGAAAGTCTCGACTCTGACAACCCTCTTGGACGTGTCAATAGTTAGGTAAGATGGCTTCAAGTGATTGGTGAGGTACTCTTCCAATGTCAAGAAATCGTCCAACTTGAACTGCTTGTTGGGCTTGGAGAACGGAGGAAGTGTCAAGTATCCGTAGGGGTCGTCCTCGAGAATTCCGAAATCATATTTCTCGGCGAGTGCGTACACCTTCTTTCTGAAATCCAAGTCCTGAGTGAAGCCTGTCGGGTTCTGTCCCGAGGCGATTGTGTACAACGCCTTTGGCTTTTTGCCCTTAAGCTCGGGTCTCAACTCGTCCCAATTTTCCAACAATTCGGTCAAATATTCCAAGTCAATGCCTTTGCTCTTGTCAGCCTCGGGATTCATGTCCAACTTAATTGGCACCGGAATGCCTCCGGCGTTGCGCACGTTTTGCAATACAGGTGTGAAGGTGAACTCTTCAATCAAGATAATGTCTCCCTCGTCCAAAAACAAGTCGCAGGCCTTGTTCAATCCGTCACCTGCTCCCAATGTCAACACGGTGTCCCAATCGTCATGAGCAGGAGGATGGGCCTTTGCCACCAAGTCTCTAGTCAATTTTTTCAATTGAGGGTGTCCGCTTGTCTCCGAATACTGCAAGCCTGCCAGAATGTCAATGATGTTGGGGTCATCGGAATGTTTGGTTGTAGTGACGATGTTTGATGCACCAACTGTGGCGGTGCCGAATGGGTCCTTCAGTGATCCGTTCAGCGCCGCGACATTCTCTAGCGATTCGTTACCCACAGGCAAATTATACGAATCCTGGAATGGGTAGTCTTTCACAGCAATCAGAATCAGGTCGACGGGGAAAAAGCCCACGTTGGGGGTACCGCCATCCAAGTGCAAGGGACTACTATGCGGCTTGAAACCCGGAGGCGCCGATGCATAGTCTACGCCAGAAAAATGTGAAACACTGCGGGCCAGCGCTCTCTTGGATATTAAATGGGACATGATGCTTTTTTTTTGTAGTATAAAGAGGAAATCTTTTGGGTCTAATCGACGGGGCTGCTGCTTATAAATACTTCCAATTGGGAAATTGCCGCGTGCCATAGTTTAGCGGTGCAAAATGCGCGATAACAGATACGGTGTGGCTCATGTGCACTGCATCCGGAAAAATGAAGCACTGATCCGCCGGTTCGGTCCGGCCAACGAAAAAGTGCCCGCTAGATTTCAATTTTCAAAACTCTAGAATCTGACCGTCACATTGGGGAATTAGGGTCTGCGAAGTAGCCAGAGCTAGTGCTTGCCTTATACTCGTTGACTACCGTGAGCACTGACTCCTTGCACTGGTTGAACACGTCCAAAACTTGGTCGCGCTCCAGTGCGTCATTAGACTCGGTGTAGAAATTAATGTAAGCCGCACGTTTGGCTAGCAAATCGTACTGTCTGACAATTTGCGAGAACATCTGTACCACAGAGGTGTTGTTGGAGATCTGGTACCCACTCAAGCCCGGCTGAGTGTCAAATGGCAGTTTGCGTCCGTTTACTACGTGAATAGTCGGAGACGCCCAGGGCACAAATTTAGTTCGCAGCTGAGCACGCAGTAAACCTTTGCGGATTTCCTGCTGATCTAGGCGGTCGCCCACCAAGAAGTCCAACACCGCGATGTACAGCGGAGGCTCGCTCACGTGATTCAATTTGTACTTGTCACTTAGCAACTCGAGGAGAATATCGTGCTCGTTGAGACTCACGTAGCGGCTACGCAGGGTGTAACCGGGGATGTGCGCATGAGGGGCTATCGAGGTCGATAAGAACTTGAGATCTGGGGTAGGAACAAGCGAGGAGATCACCGAAGCATACGAGCCGTACATGTAGCTGGGAAACCGAAGCAGATTACTGGCCCCCGCCATTGTGTACGCCACCAATTTGTTGGCCCTCTCAAACGCTGCCGATCCTTCGACATTTCCGGGCCCGAGGAGAGCTGCTTCGGCAGAGTTGAGCGAGTCGTTGTCAAACACAAACGTCGCGTCGCTATACTCGATGAGCCGCTGTAGAGTAAGGATTGTGTTGTAAGGCTGCACCACCACGTCAGACGTCCGTGCGTTGGAGGGAAATACGCTGGCGGTTGTGACCAACTTCTTCAGGCCGTAGTGGTCGTTGACAAGCTGGAGCACGTGACTGCCGAGGCCCGATCCCGTGCCGCCCGCGACACTGTGGAATAGCTGGAATGCCGCAAGATTGTCGCACCGGTCGGCCTCGCGGTCCAAGATGTTGAGAATTTCTTCCTCGTGTTGCTGAGCATACGTGTAGCCCTGTTTCCAGTTATTTGCAGCACCCGAGCCGTTTTCGCTGACGTGGATATTTCGTGGGTTGATCATGGGTTGCAGCGTCAAGCATTTCGCCACCAGCGAAGGTTCCATGTCTAGAAGAACAGACCGCTGAGTGAACGTGCCGTCGTCCGTGGAGGAAAAGAAGATTTCGGGACAGTCTGTTCGCAGGTGCCGAAGCGTGTTGTCAGAGCCTAGATATCTGTCTTCGCTTTCGAATCGCAAGTCGTGGCTAGTGTAGGGTAACGCGACACCCTCTGGTGTGATGCCGTGCTGGAGGGCCAATTGTGCCCAGTATTCACGGCCAACTTGGTTTCCACATTGGCCTGCCTGTATACTGATAATTTCGCTGTTGTTAGTACTGACCATGGGCGTGTGTGGAATAGAAAGCGCTGGACATACCCTGGCATGTGTTTGTTGTGGTGCGCGGTGAGACCGGTGAAGCGATGCGCGATGGTGGAGAGTTGCAGAGGCACGGGTGTGGAGGTGTACGGGTGTGAAACCCACCGGTGACTAGAAAGATGAACTGGAGACATCGGAGAGGCAGAAAAGTACTAGGGCGGTCGTTTTAAGCTGGGACAAAATGAGGAGTGTGCCGAGCGGAACGTCACCGAGTACGAAATCACATCTTGCACGGCAGAACTGCAATATCACCGCTTGTACGAGCGAAAAAGAGCTACGACGAAAAAAAGAAAGCAAAGAAAAACCTCTAATTTCTCAACCGCGAAGATCTACAAGCATATCTCGTGATCATTGATTGGCACGCCCCTAGTGTACAGTGAAAGCAGAATGTGGGCCCGCCTTTTGGATATCCGCCTCCAGGCATTTCTGGGGCCTTAGTAGTTGTATGATCTTCTCCGTCTCTTTCTCTTGCACACAGTGCCGGAAGGAGAACCACTAGGGAGCGTTGTCTGGGTAGCCGTGAAACTAGGGAGGGACGTCGTTACGGTCGTCTGGGTGGTAAGACCAGTTGGCGAACCAGTAACAGTAGAACCTCCACACTGGTCAAAGGCGGCAGCCAACGCATTGAAGATGACGGTTTTGAGAGTATCAAGATTGAAGAACTCCTTGAACAAAGAGGGAATCAAACCCGAGTCGATGATGGCACTGAGCAATCCCAGGTAGTTGATAAGGCCCTGCTGTGCCAACGTCTTGATCAAAGACGCACCGTAGCTCAAGAACTGGGGGTCCACAATCAAAGCCTCCACCACACTGGACGCCAAACCCGAGTTGGCCAACGACTCCAACAACTGGTTGACCACTCCGTTGGGGTCGTATCTCTTGTCGAGACCCAGAGCATCGGGAGCCACTACAAACTCCTCTCTCTCATCAAACCATCTCTTCACAGAGACAGAGTCACCAGCAAGTTTGGCCTCAATCTTCTTGGTCAAGTCCGAGATATACTGGGCCGCCAACTTGTAGATGTTCTGGTAGAACTCACAGTCGTTGATGATGTCCTTGATAACACGGGTAACCAAGCCAGACTCGGTCAATGCCGTGAACAAAGTGTTCAAAGAGATGAGACCACTTTTGATGATGGCAATCACAGCGTCGGTGACGTATGGCTGCAAGTTCTTGTTGTCCACTAATCCCTGGATGATCTGGGGTGCCAAACCAGTGGAGTTGATGGCGGCCAAAATCTGGGTGACGATGGCGTAGTCTCTCTCCATGAGCTCCTTACCATCGTGGATTAATCCTCTTTTGGTTGTGTGAGCGTTCATGTCAGCAATAAGTGCTCTGATTTCCGCTTCTTGTCTCTTGGTAAGGGCTACGGAGGAAACGGCGACATCGGAGCGGGCGACGACATTAGCAGGAGCAGCTTGCACATTGGCAGCCAAAGCCAAAGCGAGAGTAATTGAAACGTTAGACACCTTCATATTAGACAAGAGTCCTTGGGGAGCTGAGGTGCAAGATTGGTTATGGGTGAAGTGACAAAGTTAAAAAAACACCATGGGCGGGCTCAGACCGCCTTATATTTGGGGGCACCATGTTCTCCTCCAAGTTCCCAAAGAAGCGGGTTTCCTTAAGCGGCAATTTGTTTCTGCTGGGTAGCAGCCACTCCTTGTCCACTACTAGCACTTTACCCGATTGAGAAACAGCTGGGGTAAGATTCTCAAGCACAATTACCCAATGCGGTTATGTTCGCACTGTGCATCGTCTATGTGCACTACGGTCCCTGGTCTATTCCATCTCCGAAAGCAGTGATCGCTACTATGTTCCATTTCCCGATTGGGGATTTACTATTTTCTTCCGCAAGCCCACATTCGCGGCTTTGCAAGAGTTTGGTTTGTTCCACGGCGCTAATAATAGATGGGTTACCTCCACTGCTATTGTGCCCAGACTGCCATGCGCCCCCGCCAACATGCATCTTTGGCAGAGGCTGCTGCTTCTAGCACCCAGGCTGCTGCTTCTAGCACCGAGGCAGACGTTCCTGTCAAAATGTCTATGGCCTGGCCAGAGCAGTGCCAGGAAGTCGCGGCAGGTGCACGCCAACGTATCACGTGATAAAGACACGTGCCCGGCGCACGTGCACGTTTGTGTCGTTTAGCACCCGTGCCCCACCGCGCTCGTTTGGAAAAAATCCCAGCCGAACCTCAGACGTGCACATCGAGGGCCTCCATCTAGGCCACACTTATTCCGTTCTGTTCCCTCCCCAAAAATTCTCCCCAACCAGATGCTCCAGATGATCTCGCGAGCGTCTGCGGCAGTGGCACGTGCTTCTGCTAATCGACCTATTCACATTGCAATCGTCGTGTCCCTTTTGGCCCTGGTAGCGTACCTAGCAGTGGTGGATGAGTATCTTCCTGAAGGTTTTGACGATATTTCTGGCTTGAAATTGTACCACCCACCCGGAAAACATTCCTACAGCAAATGGAGCCCCGTCGAAGACGCGGCCAACTACCAGGATGCCGACGCCATCACCATTGTACCATTGAAGTTCAGACAGCTGGAAAACGAACCAATTCCTGAGATTGAAGGCGCGGTCCATGGACCAAACGGTGAACGAATTCTTGTTCTTCCATCCGACAATTTGGAGGAGTCCTTGTTGAGCCTCGGCAAGTTGACGTACGGTGATGTAACCTGGAAAGTGAGAAGTCACAGCTCCATCAGCAGATTGTGGGGGTATGCTAGGCATGGTATCCACCGTCTCCAGTCTCTCGTACATGGTGCCGAGACGTTTGATATCGGCCTCATATCTGCTGCCTACGTTGCAATGGTGTACACTATTGGCAAGGTTTTCGTAGACATGAAACGTAACGGGTCCAACTTTTGGCTCGCGTTGTCGACGATTGTGTCACTGGCATTCGCGTTTGTCATTGCCTTGGCTATCACTTCCAAGCTCATGAACACCAGGGTCTCGCTTCTCAGTCTTACTGAGGGCATTCCATTCTTGACTGCGGTGGTTGGATTTAAGCACAAAATTTCGGTAGCCAACACTGTGATGAAGCAGTCTACGGGACCCTCTGACGCGAAAACTATTGTGTCGTCCGCTGTCGGGAGCCATTCTGTCTCTTTGCTCAGAGACCATGTCGTGGTGATCGGAGTATTGGTATCTGCTGCGCTTTACGCCCAGAACATGACGGGCTTGCGCAACTTCTGCATCTTGGCGAGTATGATCTTGTTTTTCGACTTGATTTTCCAGTACACTTTTTTCTCCGCCATGCTCGCGTTGAAAGTGGAAATCAACCGTGCTCGCCGCACCGAAGAGTTGAAGTCTGCGCTTGAGGAAGAGGGTGTGGATTCTTTGCTTGCGGCTTCGATTGCCAACAAGTCCAAAGATGTTCGCAAGGGCGAGGACTCTGTTGCGCCTTTGGGAATGTCAATATTGTCGCTCAAGGCTGCCATTATAGGCGCCTTTTTCGCCTTGCACGGATTTTGGTTGGGCAGCTCGTGGTTGCACGACTCCAACCTGGCCGATCTGGTTTCTTTAGCACTTCCGCTCCAGCTTTCCAAGTCCGCTGCCAAGTACGTCCCAATTGGTGCTAAGGGCACCGTGGTTACTGTTCTTGCACCCCGCGTGTACGTCCCCTATGGATTTTTGTATATTGTGGAGGAATACTTCTTAAGAGCCGTGAGCATCGTCTCTGAAAGCATCAAAGATAGCATCATCTCAAAGTTTTTGTTGTTTGGGTTTGCAATTTCCATTACCTCAAACGCATACTTTTTGAATGCCGCTCGCTACCAGCGTAAAGCCACTAACAAGTTGATTGAAAAGGAGATCTCACGCCCAAAGTTGGTCGAGACGCTGTTAACCAACTTCAGATCCAACTCCTCTGCCGACTCCACCGACACCGCCTTGTCCGGTGAAGGCCAATTGACCTTCTCTGCTCCCAAGAAGATGCGTCCGATCAGTGAGTGTGCCGAGTTCATGGCGCATGGCAGAATTGTTGAGTTGAATGATTCCGAAATCTCCTCGTTGGTGGTGGCAGGTAAATTGCCCTTGTATGCGTTGGAGAAACAGTTGAAGAACAATCATCGTGCTGTTGTTGTGCGGCGTAAAGCCATTGCCAAGTTGGCTAATGCCCCAGTTCTTGACTCTAACAAATTGCCTCATGCTCACTACGACTACGACCGTGTTTTTGGCGCCTGTTGTGAGAACGTTATTGGCTACATGCCTTTGCCTGTGGGAGTTGCAGGACCATTGATCATCGACGGAACTCCCTATCATATTCCCATGGCGACAACCGAGGGTTGTCTTGTGGCTTCGACCATGCGTGGGTGCAAAGCCATCAATGCTGGTGGCGGTGTGCAGACCATATTGACCCAGGATGGCATGACTAGAGGTCCTTGTGTGTCTTTCCCAACTTTGCGCAGAGCCGGCGCGTGCAAGCTCTGGCTCGACTCAGATGAGGGCCAGAAGACTATTAAGAAAGCCTTCAACTCAACTTCGAGGTTTGCTCGTTTGCAGCATGTCAAGACAGCCATTGCTGGTACGCAATTGTTTATTCGTTTTAAGACTACCACCGGTGATGCCATGGGCATGAACATGATCTCCAAAGGTGTCGAGCATTCTCTAAATCTCATGATTAATGAGTTCGGCTGGGACGATATGAAGGTTATTGCCGTCTCCGGTAATTACTGTACTGACAAGAAGCCAGCCGCAATCAATTGGATTGAAGGTAGAGGCAAATCCGTTGTGGCCGAGGCTCGAATTCCTGGCGAGGTTGTCAAGAAGGTTCTTAAATCTGATGTGGATGCTCTCGTCGAATTGAATATCAGCAAGAACTTAATCGGTTCAGCCATGGCCGGATCTGTTGGTGGCTTCAACGCACACGCCGCCAACCTCGTTACTGCAGTCTACTTGGCTTGTGGCCAAGATCCCGCCCAGAACGTCGAGTCTTCCAACTGTATTACTCTCATGAACAAGGTTGACGACGGTGATTTACAAATCTCCGTGTCCATGCCCTCGATTGAAGTTGGAACCATTGGTGGAGGAACCATTTTGGAGCCTCAGGGTGCGATGTTGGAGTTGTTGGGTGTCCGCGGACCTCACCCTACGGATCCAGGCAGCAACTCGCGTCGTTTGGCGTGTATTGTGGCATCTGCAGTGTTGGCAGCGGAGCTTTCGCTTTGTTCGGCGCTTGCGGCTGGTCACTTGGTACAGTCCCACATGCAACACAACCGTAAGGCACCCTCCGCCGCTGCCCCTCCATCTGCTAGCGACATCAAACGGTTGGAGGAGGGCTCGAAAGCAGTGTGCCTCAAGTGAGCATTCCCAAGAAAAGTTTCTGAGACTTGAAGAACGTCTGAGAGAATCAATTTAAGAAGACGCACTAGCGAGGATTGCAAAAGACTCCTGTGTGTTTCTATGTATTCCTAGAATATAATACTTGCATGGATCCAGGACCGAAGAAAAGATGATAGGCAAATCCGGTTTTCAAAATTAACACGCCGCCATATTTCGTTAGTTTCTATTTTTTTTTTCTATGGTTTTTTTCTTTTGAATGGTCTCGTTCACGCTTATCTGTTTTTTTCCACCTCCGATCTCGTTGACTCATATACACACTTTGATCAACGACAATGCCCTGCCAGGAAGTTGGGGAACCCATACCCGAGAACACGGCACATGCTGTTTCGGTAACATTACCAACGTGGAAAGCCGTCATTTCCTATGAAGAAGGAGATGCTGCTGTCACCAACGCAATGAAAACTGGGTACCCTAGATTTTTCATTCACAATACCATAAAAGAGTTGGCTTCGAAGATAGAAAAACGGTTCGCAAGAGAGGGGGAGCTCTGCATGGTCTTCCCTTCTTACAATGTGGCCAAGAGATGCCGAGAATTCATCAAGGCCAAATCGAAGAATCCCTCAAACTTGAGAAGAGTCCTACAGTTGAGCACACCACCACCAACGACAGAGAACGAGAAGTCTTCCATCGTGGAAACCACCATCGGTGTTGCATTCTTTCCTGCTGAAGAATTCCCTTTGGCAAAACAATATTGGCAACATTCTGGCGAAGGCATTCTGTCTCGGTTTAGCGAGTATGTGTTGAAGGAACTTTTCAGCGATGACTCTAAGGATCAGTCTCGAGTTAAGAGCCGGCTCAAGCAGGAACGTCAAGCATATCAAATTCAGCAAAAATCTCCCTCCATTTCGGCGTCGATCCGTTCCAAATCTCACTCAGAGAATGAGGAAGTAGAGAGAGACTTCAACACGTTCATTGAACAAAAGTTCGGTAGAGTTTTGGATTTGAAGTTTGCTACGGGTGCTAAGCGTGCATTGAGGAGAAGAATTTGTGGGCATACGGGCTACATCTCGCTTGCAGATGAAAACTCTGCATCGCCCGAACCTCTGCAAACATCAGAGCCTGGACTCAGAGGGCTCGATCTGCTGGATGTTTTTTTGTATCCCACGGGAATGGCATCCATTTTCAATGCCCATCGCGCACTTTTGAATGTCGCCGAAACGCCGCTCCGCTCCGTGTGCTTTGGATTCCCCTACGTTGATACCCTCAACATCTTGAGAAAATGGGGCCCAGGCTGCCTCTTTTTGGGCTTTGGAGATGACGAATCGTTAGACGAGTTGGAAAAAACATTAGAGGGGGGCGAGAAAATCTTGGGCCTTTTCTGTGAGTGTCCACTGAACCCATTGCTCAAGACTCCGAACTTGAAGAGAATCAGAAGCTTGGCTGACAAGTACAGCTTTGCCGTGGTTATTGACGAGACTGTGGGCAATTTTTGTAATATCCTGGTTTTGCCGTATGCTGACATTGTCGTCTCGTCACTCACCAAAATCTTTTCTGGCGACTCCAACGTTATGGGTGGCTCGTTGATCTTGAACCCGGCTACGCCTATGTACGAGAAACTCAAAACATATTTCACGGAGAACTATGAAGATTTGGTGTTCTCTTACGATGCGTTGTACCTTGAGCGAAACTCACGCGATTTCGATAGCAGGTCTCACATGGTGAATGACAACTCTGAAGCGGTGGTAAAGCTTCTTCTTGAGGACCCAATCATTCTGGATGTATTCTACCCCAGCGTGGTGCCATCGAAGAAGTACTACGACGAGATTATGCTACCCAAAGCGGGCTACGGAGGATTGATTTCGTTCATGTTCAAGAAACCAGAAAATGCTATCAAATTCTATGACTCTGTTGACATGCACAAGGGACCTTCGTTGGGAACGAATTTCTCGCTCATGTGCCCATACGCTCTCTTAGCTCACTATGGCGAGTTGGACGAAGTCGAAAAATGGGGCGTGGACCGCAATCTTGTTAGACTCAGTGTGGGCATTGAAGACCGTGAAGTGTTGATTGGGGTATTGAAGGCGGCACTCGAAGAGTGTAAAAGGTGACCAGCATGGAGTGCTCTGAAGTCTGGCCATGTGTGATATGCACCCCTACGGCGTGAATATCCGGCTGTCTTGTGCACTTGTGTAATCTCAAGACGAAGGGTATTTTATGTGTCTGCATGGTTCAGGGGGCTCTCCGGTCAAGGGCTCAAGTTGGACTTCTCCCACCTTCCAGTACTTGCCCTTGTCGAAGTATTCCTGCCAGCTGGCGATATCATGTTTGGCTTCGTCCTCATCTAGACCGCGCAAGTCGTAAGTGAACTCGTCCTTCTTATTGAAACATCCCGTCACAAATGCTCTGGCAGCATCTCGGCCACTGAAAAATCGATACGGCCCTTTGGGCCCGTACATATGTGGGGACGCTGTCACATCGTAAACGGAACCATTTATCGCAATGTAGATTGGAAGGTCTGCGTCCAGCCCATTGTAGATAGCCAATTGATCTAGAGTCATGTTGAGGTTTCGCCCACAAGTCATGTGGATGAAAAATCTATGGTCTGTCCATCTGCCTTGATATCCCCAGAGTGTAGAAGATGTAAAGTACCACGAGGAAACCGCGTTGACAAGAAGAATACCACCGACGATTCTTAGAACGTCGAGTAGGTTGATTCTAGTTCTTGCAGGTTGAGACTCCATGCAGGTGGATCAAGTGAGAGTGGGTAGTAGACTACAAGGATTTGAATACACGGCTGCCCACTTCGTATGGCACATACCCCTTTCATTGTTTTGGATTGAAGAGCCTCATTATTTAAGTGTATACTAGAAATCTCTAGAATGGTGCAAGATTCGAGCAAGGCAACGCGGCAGCGGGGACTTAAGTCAAGCCACCTCGTCATAGCGGATTATTCGCGACTCTGCTATTAAGTGCCAATTCTAAATGTAGCATAATCGGGGTGCGGTCAGGGTGAGCTGAGCACAGCATAGACCCGAAGATCCAACACGTCGACTCGGCTAACGGCGGAAACTCTTCATTAGTACAGGAAGAACATGCTCTCCACAGGCATGACCGGATCGTTCTGGGCAAAGTGAAGCTTGTTTCGGTCTGTCGTGAGTAAGTTCAGCCAAAACTCTTCATCTAGATTGAAAAACGACTCGCTGCTGCTTGGTCGTATGGCGGATAAGTCGGCGATTTGATTTTGGAACATCGGACTTTTCTCCATTGCATTATTCCCGCCGTCATCACCATTTGTTGGCATAGGTGAGGATGTCTGTAGCGTGGTCGGGTTAAGCTGGATAGGTTTTGTGTCATTTTGGGCAGGATGAACGTTGTTGAGGGAAGTATTTGTTTCGAGCTGGGGACGATCATGGGCCAGGAAAGCCATTTGATTGGGCTCAGAAGCGGCGCCACTTTCAGAGTCAACTCTGTTTCTATGAGCAGCCGCTGCATAGGAAAGCAAGTCAAGATGAAGCGCAGGATAACTTTTGTCCACCCCGTCACGAAAGATTGGGTCCGTTTTGAAACTCACCAAACTTTCGGTGATGTGATCGAACGGGTTTCTGTCTGGTGGTAACTCTGGAACTCTAAAGTTTGCAGGCGTTCCTTCTTCTTGGCCCACGATTTCTTGCACCTGGGCCACATAGGTCTGAATGAAAAGTTGAAGAACAAGGTGGGTCCGTTTGAGGTAATTGTTGTGGGTGTACACGTTCAGGGCGACGGTTATATTTTTGTTGAGCTTAGAGATCGTGTACAAGGCGTACCTAGGCACGAGCTCTTTCTCGATGAGTGAAGGCAACAGCAAGATGAGAAATCGGAGCCGTAGAAGCATACCGGCAGTGTAGATAATGCGCGAGCCATAGAACAAAGGAAGGCTGGCAATTTCCTCCGGAGAGAGCTTGTTGAACTCGTCAAGTGAGTCCAAGCATGAAGTAGTGCAGTTGGCAATCAACCTCAATGTCTGGTTGCTGAGGTTCTTAGAGGTGCGCGTGGGGTGATCGGAGAGGTTCCCATGCTCGTTTCTGACCTCGGAAAGATCGGGTTGATAAAGATAAGCCTCCACGGAATAGAAATAGGATAGGGCGCGGTGGTCTGTTGGGGAAATGGTGTTCTTGATCATGGAAAGATTAGCCAGGATTTCGGCAACGGCAAATTTGGAGACCTGTGGCAGGCGATTTGAATCAGCCAGGTGCACCATGTGGTGAATGCGCTCAAACTCGCGGTTGAGGCGCAGTAGAACTGCGATGGACTTGTGTTCTTCCAGATTAGACAGCTCGAGGAGCCGGCAGCACTCGTCGACAAAGGGCGTCCACCGGGTGTAAATGGCTCTCCGAAGTATCATACAGATGCTGACGGTAGAGAAGTAGAGCACCATCACAAGGGCGCGGTACTCGAGGGTCGGGCTCTCCAGCGCCATGACGTTGTTGGGGTTGTGGCAGTTGAAAGAGTACGAGAACGTCTTCTTCGTCACAATGCCGAGGTCATGAACCAACGCCACCGCCACTGAGCTGAGAATGTGATAGCGTCGCAGCTTAAAGAACTCCGGGCTGTTGTACCACAGCGACAAGAGAATGAGGCTTTTCACTAGCTCCACCGACTTGGCTCCGTACACGAGAACCTGTTTGACAACAGCGTCTGCTGCGTGTGCCTCGAGCTTGATGGCCATATCGGGATCCTTGCTCTTTTGGTACACCATGCTAGCCACCGACATGATCACGTTGAACAAGTAGGGCTGGTCCTGGATGAGCAGCTCCAAGGCCACAGTGTGGCCAATATCTACAAGCGGCGCCACCAGATAGAGCCGCAGTCTGTAAACATTGAGTCGTTCGCGCGCCTCGTCCATGTCGATCAAGCCGAGGGACACCACGTCGACGGCTCTCTGGTCAGCGGCGAGCAATTCCTTTCGGCGGTTTGCCTGCAACTTGATGCCCAGGGCAAGTTTTCCGAGCGCCACGGTGTCATCGGCTAAAATGCTGAGTTCCTTCTGGAGGTCCAATTTGGAGACGAACTCGGGACTGAGAACCGAATGCAGAGGCTGGCTGGAGATCATGTGGCGCCCCGGGCCGGATGCGGCGTACTGGGGATTTTCGCCCATCACTGGACCCATGGCGGCGCTCGTTGCCCGAGCAAGTTGCTCTTTCAAGTCTCGGATCTGATCGTGGAGTGCAGCAACATCGGCAGTCTTCCCAGCCGGGCGCCGGCGCTTGCGAGGCTGTTCGATGTCGATTTCACACGTTTTTTTGGCGTTTGTGCACCTCACACACGGCGAGCTCGGATCCAGCAGATCCACGGGCTGGCACCGGACTTTTAGCGAATGGCACAACTTGCATGCGCGAGCACGCCGAGGTCGGGAGTTTTGCGGTGACCGAGTGTCTCCAGGGCTGGACGGCGAGTGAGTCTCTGCGTCCGACATTTTCTGTAGTCAGAAAGTATCAGCCTCCGGGAATTTGGGTACTGACGTGGGCGGAAACTCCTTCTTCGGGGGAGAGATCGTCGGCAAACAGTAGCTGGAATCTTCGGGGTGCGCGGCTAGAAGGCAATGATGAATAGACCGATGCAGGATGGCCATCCCACCATAGAATTCAAGAGAGCGGGGGAGAAAATTCCGCTTGGTTGGGGAAACTCTCGGTTTTTCCCGAGGTCATCAATTTTGCAGCCTGCCTGCCTCCCTCGCCATTGTTGCCATGCCGCCGGGCAAGATCCTAACCCACCGCTGAGCCTCGGCAACTTGCGCACGTGAGGCCCCGGCCCATCGGCTCGTCATCGGCTTTACAGAAGGCAGACGTAGCAAAACGGGACAGGAGAGAGGAAAAAATTAGGAGGGAATTCAGGGGCAAGATGGTGCTGCAAATTCGGCTCCCTTCGATTGTTTGGGCTAGTTTTCGCCTGCGGCGGTGCGGTTGTCGCATGCTGTGGCTGACCGCCCCCAAACTTACTTTGTAGGGCCAGGGCTGGAGGCGGCGGATGTGCAATTTGTGAATTTCCCATTACTGGATTTCTCCATAAATTTACTAAGACGAAGCCGTTCTCATTTCGAATGTCCGCGTCAGGAGAAACCGCTGGTGCAGTGGGTGTGGCACCACATATAATTATGGCGCATCTCGATGATATGGGGCTGCCTAGTTGGCAGGAGGCTCAGCATGCGATGCCCCGCTGCGGGGCGCTCTCGCTTGCATTCGCGACGATTTTCAGTAGTTCGCCATTTGAGATTTTGGCGAAATGAACGGACCTCAGTTGGGTTTCGTGAACTTGGAGGTGCTGTGGTGAGCTTGCAAGGCGTAGCTGCCTTCGGTTTCTTGTCTCGTAGTGTGCCATTTTAGAATTCGTTGCTTTTTTCTGTTTGGAGGCGTCTTGTCGTTCTGTTTACCTCGGCTTCTTGGTCTCAGCTAGCGCATAGTCCGCCTTGATTCAGCTGTATGTGCGGCTAGCGGTGTTTCCGCAACGAAAATTGAGGTAATAGGCCAAATTCTGGCTCTCGAGGACATTCTCCTATCGAAGGAATAGACGCCTCCATCTGCTGATGTCCACTGTTGGCTTTGGCAAACCTTTGGTAAAGCGACATCATCTCTTTCTCCACCCCGCTACTTATATTCTTTCTCCCGGAATCTTGCCTGTTTCCATAGTTCAACATTATTCAATTCGAAATGTGACGCCTGGTGTGCAATTTTTCATTTTGCAGTTTCGCGTCCTTTGTTGCCCTCCGTTTCTCAGTCCCCCTACCACTCTCGCGAAATACGCGAAACAGCTGTCCCCACGCGACACTAATTACGCCAACTACTGCTACTTTTCCTCAAAGTACACCTCCTCGCTATACAAATGTCAGCTGGTGAGCCATTGAGTTTTGTGAGTCACAAGTGGTCATCGCGAAATCAGTCCCTTCCTCTCTACAAGGATAAACCGTCGGGGTCGAAGGCATTTGTCCCTGTTCGTTCCCGCACTTCCAAGAAAATTATGTTAGTACGTGCGTTTATTACAACGGTATTGGTATACTTTGCCTGGAATTACATTTCTCTTCCCTCGGTTTCTCTCCCTGGTGGCTCTTCCAAGAATAACTGGGTTCTGGCCAAACAGGAAGTCAAGGACGTGTTCTTGGAGTCGTGGGCAAGCTATGAGAAACACGCATGGGGAAAAGATGTTTACCATCCCGTGAGCGGCAAGGGCGAAAACATGGGCCCCAAACCTTTGGGCTGGATGATTGTTGACTCCCTTGATACTCTCTTGATCATGGACTGCAAGGATGAGTTCACCAGAGCCAAGTCGTGGGTAAAGCACAACTTGGACTACACTTTCGACTACTCAGTCAATGTTTTTGAGACCACTATCCGTATGCTAGGCGGATTGTTGTCCGCATTCCACTTGCTGGAGGATGATGTGTTTCTCGACAAGGCCGCCGATTTGGCCAATCAGTTGATTGGCTCGTTTCGGAGTGACAGCGGACTTCCCTTTTCATCGGTTAACCTTAAGTCTGGCGTGGGAATTAAGAACCACGTAGATAACGGAGCATCTTCAACTGCCGAAGTGGCTACCTTGCAAATGGAGTTCAAGTACTTGGCTAAACTCACCGGTGAGAAATTGTACTGGGATGCTGTCGAGAAGGTAATGGAGGTTCTCGATAAGAACCAGCCTGTTGACGGCTTGGTGCCCATATACGTCCTGCCTGACTCGGGCAAGTACCAGGGCCACTACATTAGGTTGGGCTCTCGGGGCGACTCTTACTACGAGTACTTGTTGAAGCAGTACTTGCAGACTGACAACAAGGAAGACATCTATTGGAAAATGTACCGCGAGTCCGTTGAAGGCGTGAAGAAGCATTTGGTTGGAAAGTCGTTTCCTGGTGACCTTACCTTCATTGGCGAGCTCGAGACGGGCATCGGTGGTCCGCTTTCTCCCAAAATGGACCATTTAGTCTGCTTTTACGGTGGCTTGCTTGCTCTTGGTGCTACCAACGGACTCACGCTCGCCGAGGCCAAGAAATCTCCTCTCTGGGACGAAACCAAGGAGAGCGACTTCAAACTTGCCGAGGAATTAACCTACTCATGCTACCGGATGTATAAGGATGTGGCAACCGGGCTCTCTCCTGAGATTGCAGTCTTTAACACTGATCCTAAGCGTGACCGCGATATTTATATCAAGCCCTTGGACAAGCACAACTTGCAGCGCCCTGAAACGGTCGAGTCAATCTACTACCTTTGGAAGTTCACAGGTGACGAGAAGTACCGCGAGTGGGGCTATGAGATCTTCAAGAGTTTCGTCAAGTATACGAAGGTTGTTGGCAAGGATGGCTCTGTGAGTTATTCGTCCATTGACGACGTCACCTCGTTGCACCCTGGTATTCGCGACAACATGGAATCGTTCTGGCTTGCGGAGACATTGAAGTACTTGTATCTTTTGTTTGACGACGAAGACAAAATTCCGCTCTCCAAGTATGTTTTCAACACCGAGGCCCACCCCTTACCCAAATTCGACATGGACCCTCTCTTCAAGACTGGGTGGACGAGATCTGCCACGGATCCCAGAAACGCGGTGGATGTGAGCCAATCAGTTGGTACGCCACAGGATCACGTGTTGTCCCGAGAGCAGCCCAAGATCGACAAGAAGAACCCACCCAAAGCAGCCCCTGCCGCCAAGAAGGTTGACGAGGAGCTCTTGGAGGAGGTGAAAAAAGAGCCGCTGCTAAAAAACAGTGAGCAGAAGGAAGTCGAGAGAAAAAAGAAGATCGAGGACGAGCTTCAGGAGATTAAACAGGGGTAACGACGAAAGTGACGATATCAAAATGGCATTGCAACGCCAAGACGGACGGATATCTTTAATGAGAACGAACGTTGTAATGTCTTTTGTCTTTGGTTCGTAGTGCCATCAACCACTTAATAGTGGCGATTTGGCCCCGAACCGCAAATGGGCCGTAGTTTCATTGCCCAGAGGCGCCTTACCTCATGCGAATTTTCTAAGTTTACGAGGCAGCTAATTTTGACTACATGATTGCTATAGACGACGCGGTGCAGCCACCCAGTGGTGCCAGCCATCTGCATCCTGCATGGTGCCCGGTCGCAACATGACGTAAGCACTGTCAGCAAAACCCCAGAGTCTCACCTCTTCTTTACCTCGGGCAGCAGATATGTCTGGCGACGTATGTCTAAGATTTGCAGCCAAGTTTGCCTCACTGACATTTACAACCGTTTATACTAACTCCAGCTGAAAACGTCGTTCGATCTTGAGTTGAATCCTTTCGAGAGTTCCTTTGCCTCTGAAGACATTCTACAACATCCGCGTGGTGGTAATGGACAACAACCCTATTCGAATCAGTCCGGCGCGGGGACATCCGGAAAAGGCGACGCTCCGTCGCTGTCTGACAAGCCTTCAGCTCCATCTGGAAAGGGATCGAAGTTGAAAAACCTGAGGGGCGCGCAACATAACGATGGTGCCCAGAAACATCAACAAAACAAGGACAAGGCCGCAAAGAGGAACAACCTCAGTATGAACTTGCCGCCAGAGAGGGTCCCCGGGCTCACGCCTCCTCTCTTTACTCCCGGCGGAAGACGGCTACCGCCAATTCACCTTCTGCCTGGGGGCCCTATTGGCAGTCCGGGAACGCCCGGGATCAACAGTCTCTGGACAAGCTTGCTTTCTGCCACATCAGCCAATGGCGCGAAACTGCCTCGGAATGAGAGCATAGGAAATGTTCTGGCTCAGAGCCAGGGCCAGTTTCTCAATATGCTCAAGAAGCTGGGGCTCACACCTAATGAGCTGAATTTGCGGCTGGGGTTCACGCCCGGTGCAATAAACCATCCAGGATTCAATTTTGGCACTTCCGGCCAGATCACCCCTGGCTTGCTGTCACTATTGGGCTTGTCAACGTCCCATCCTGGCACTGAGCCTCACAATTTCCCAGTTCAGCCCCCTATTGATGGTATGCATGGGCCTGCGCCTTTACCTCCAGCGCCTTTACATGCGCCTGCCACCGAGCATTTGAATGGCCATGCGCCGATGATTTCTTTGCCCCCAACGGTTCCCGAGAACTACCAGAAAGAGGAACGGTCTGCAAAGAAGGAAATTGACGACGACGACAGCGAGCCTGATCAAACAAATTTCAAACGGGATGCGGATTCAGATGTAGAAGAAAGCCGTCCCAAACGAGCTCGTGGTGGTGGTAGCCGCAAGAAAGCACCGCCCAAAGTGAAGGAGGAATCGCAAGGTTTATCGGACGAAGAGAGAAGGAAGCAGTTTTTGGAGAGAAACAGAGTTGCTGCTTCCAAGTGTCGACAGCGCAAAAAACAGCTATTCCGAAAAATGGAGTCAGAGTTATCGTTCTACCTGAATGGCTACAGGGAACTCAATGCACAGGTGGGCCAGCTTCGCGACACTCTCATGCTCTACCGCGAGCTCCTAATGTCCCACAAGGAGTGTCCAGCGCTTGCTCAGCAGGTGGGTGGATATCCCCAACTTCAAAATTTGTTGGCGCAGGCAGATTCGATTCCCGAATTGGGGGTTGCTGCGGCATCTAATATGCCGCTTGCGCCCACGGGGATTCCTGTTGAGGTCAAAAAACCAGGTTCAGAACAAATGCCCGTACTTCCGATGGGGGATCGCATTGCGGTGGGTGGCCGACCACCAGAGCTAGCCATGGTGAATTCCATTCCGCCAGGAGCACAAGATAATTACTCGCAAGTTCTCGCAGCAGGTATGAATGAAATGGCCTCCAATGGCTTGCGGCCCGTTAGCAGCTCGTCCAACATCCAGAACTCCCAGCGTGACCCGCTGTATGGAATTCGGCCAGTCGCTAGTATGATTGAGATGGCTCTGCATCCGCCTCCAGCCAAAACCTTCGAACTCTGATAGCCTATCTGAGATTTCTGGGTACCAGGCTACAAGAACCTGGGCAACCGGCGAAATGACTTAGAATGTTGATTACAGAAATTGGAATTGCAGAGGTGTTCTTCAATGTTAAAAGGCTAGGTGCTGCCCCAAAGTTTGCTAAGCTTGTCAGATTTTAGGTCTCTGCTCTTATCCAAGCCATTACAGATAAAAATCTATTTTTTTTTTTGAAGCATCTCAAGCGATTGGTTGTTCAGGCATCATCTGTAGAGATGATTACCATGAATCGCCTTCACTTAAATTATAGAGAATAAAATTTTTAATTCGTATACGGAGATGCCTGATTTGAGGAGGAAGAGCGTCTCCCCAGTCCTGGCGTCCACCCCCATGTTGTGTTGTTCCTGGCCGTCTGCATGACGATGATGAGAGCTGCGATCGCCGAACTAAACTCGGTAGAATGTAGGATTTAAATCAAATATTCGAAAATCGAAAATTGCGATGCAGATAAAAAACTTCGCCCGTTCTATTTGCCTCTTTCTATGCGCCACTATTGCTTCGTCTGCCGGATCTTTCGGTCAACCTGAGGCCCTCCGGGCAGTGCTGCGCGTTTCTCAAAGTCAACTACTCTGCATTAGATGCCCAAAAATATCAACGTACACATAGCCATATTCTACTAAACAAAGTCATCGGTTAGTAAGATATCATGAAAGGCTCCCGGCTACCTTCGCTTCCGGCGCCGCAACCACAGCCTGGCGGCATCATTTCATCGGATCAATTAACTCGCAAGAAGCTCCAGGCCTTGCTACATCTCATGACCCAGGACTTGAAGTCGAGAGGCACTAAAACTCCTCATATTTTTCTTCCCTTCAGATCGCGGGTCGACGATGCCAAACTCAACGTGTTTCTCCAGCGAGTGTTTCCGGGTGGAAAATTGATCGATACATCGAAGGCCAGCGCAGTGCGGAATGTGCTACTGGATTTTGATGAATTCACACTTATCTGCGGCCTCAAGTTTCTATGGTCTCGCTTGCCAAACAACGAAATCATCGGATGGAATGTGTACTTGGAATTCAAGAGACGCGAGCAAGAAGCTGATTATCCAAAAGACGCGTTTCTATCGATCATGCCTAAGTGCCTCTCATCTTCTTCACACGCTTCGATTGTGTATGATTTTCTTGATCTCTTGATCGGCATTTCATCCAATTCACAATACAACCACTTGAGCGGACGCAAGGTGGCCAAGATGGCGAGTTTATGGGCGTTCAACAGCTCGGCACTGCCAAAGTCGGCGTTCTACGATGCGACAAAACCGAGAGAAAATTCGTTTTTGGATGGCTTGGAAGCGTGGTCGCTGACTTCCAATGCTCTATTTCACCTACTATTGGCATTTCTTCGCGCCATGCTTCCTGATACCGAGGCGAAAACCCTCAGCCTTCCGAAGACACTTCAGTCGCTTCTCATCACAAACTCCTATCCTCCACCCGAAAGCCTGAAGTCCGTCAAGTCGGTGATCACAATTCCCTGCGTCGAAGTCAAATCTACTAGAAGATGCAGCAACCCATACGAGCTCATAAGCAAGGTCAGACAGGCGCTACGGTTTGAGAAGAAAGATTCTTTTATGTCGATTGAGAATTTCACAATTCTCAAGAGCATCTTCCAGAAAGATTCCACTAACGACATCGTGGCTACATTGACAGAAGAGTCCAGGCGTGTGCTAACTCGTCTAAGTGCCGATCCGGTAGATTCGGACTATAATTTATACCCTGGTTGGGGCGTTCCCACCGACACCGTGGACCCCGATATTCCGCTTTTCTCTGAGGTCACCATAAGCAATGTCACTCTACAGGACTATTACATCTGGACATGGCTTTCCTCGCTAGCGTCGGATCAAAACACGGAGAAAAAATCGCTTTTTGGACGCTCCTTGGTTATTGAAGCAGGATTGCGTGGGTTCCAAAAGTGGCTCATCATCACAGAAACAACCATCAGTTCGGATGATTATCTCAAGAAATTCAAGTATTTGAGCAACCCTCGTCCAGTTGATTCGCCTCAACTCTCCAAGGAGCTTCCCGCAGCCCCCGGTCTGGAGATCTCAGACAATTATTTAATGGCAGATACTCTGCACGCTTCCTCGCGTGATTATGGTGGCGACTACTCGTATGACAGCCATTCAGAAGCAAAACCGACTCCTATTTCCAAAGACAATTTCTCAGATCTGTTTGCTCAGGACGAGAACTTTGCTCCAAGATCGCACCATCATCTACGTGACCATAGCCCGCAAGGACAACAGAACTTAAATGCTCTGAAACCCAGACCGAGACCTCCTCCACTCGAGATACACGATTCAAATACGCAGCGACTTGATAAGATGAAGTTGAAGATTCCCAAGCGCGCTCCAAATTCCTCGAAATCAGATTTCGATAGAGACCCGGAGCCTCCAGTGCCGCCTGCTGAATACGAAGCTTACCTGGCATATGTACAAGCGCCAAATAACGGTCCTGAGCCTTATGAGAATTATACTGCCGCATTTGATAAACCTCAGAATCGTGGAGAAGAGCCATTTGACAACTACCACGTGACAGATGAGCCACATTACCCGAAACTTGATGTTGCACAGCCGCAGATGCAGCTGCAAACGCGCGTTCCTCGTGAAGATCGTCTCAAGACATCTACAGGCTTGTCCCATGATCACGGGGATAATAGGCAATTCCCGGAAGATCGCGAGTATCATCTGCAACCAAACGCCCAGTACTTACCACTGTCAAAGCAGGAGCAGGGAAATTCGGCTCCCCAAAATGGAAATGGGAATTCCCTGGCGCTGTATGATCCACGGAACTCGATGGATAACCTTTCTTTGGATATGGCCCGAAACCTCGAGATCAGCCGAACCCATGGTATTGCCGAGAAGGCAAAGGTTCCCGACCCACCTCAGGACAGCTACAACTACCAGTACAATGGGCAGAATGGTAGCCAGTTCGAGGATCTCAATCAGCCACAACCAAATCAGGAAATCCGGGAGGGCTATCAAACTGTTTACCATTCCAATAGTGGGGGCTACGATACATATGGCGAGCTCCCGGATCCCAATTCTCACCATGCTGTCGACGCTGACAAAAAGAAGAAAAAGAAGAAAAAGAAAAAGGCTAGGGAGGGCAACGACCTCATGATGGGCCCACTTCCTGATGGCCCACCTCCTGCTCTCCCTGATATGACCGAGTATTCAAATTCACAGACAAGTTCTCAGAACTGGGCTCTGGGCCCGAATGAGGAAGCTAGGGCTAACGCGCATTCACAGGAAGCTTACCCAAAGTCAGGGAATCTGCTTCCTCAAGACTCACATTTGCTACGCCAGGATGTTAATTCTCATGAACTATACCTGCAACCTGAGGCGCCTGAGTCGCGCAGTAAGTCCCGGTCCAAGAAGCCTCATCGTCGGCGGCCTCAAACCAGCGAAGAGCAGTACCGTGCGCCTGGCCAACCAGAAACCCAGCAGCATAGTTTGCCTGACGCGGGAAATGCATCCAACGGTGTAGCAATGCCTGGTTACTCTACTCTGCCTGTGCCTCAGCATGTTCCCTACTCTTCGTCTGAGCATGATCATTCATTGAGGCCGCACGGCAGATCACCTGTACCTGTGCAAGGAGAGTACAGATCTCAAGGGGAGCAACGGCAGAACGGGGTGTACTCACCTTCTCATACTCAGCATCATTTTCAAACCCATTCAGGTCAGGCACAGGCATTTCCGCCTCAGGCGCAATACGCACAGCCGCAGTACCTTTCACCCAACCCCATGCAGCAGCCTGTTGCTTCTGCGCCGGTTTCGCACGGGCCACCTCATTCACAGTCCCTGGCTCCAGTTCTGGGTGATCTGGTACATCTACAGACCACTCTGGCACCTCCCCAGGCAATGCCGGCTCCTCAGGCTTACCCACAATATGCTGTACCAGGACATATTCCCCAATATCCACCTCCTCAGGGCTATGCTCCTCCCCCTGGTCAGTATTACTATCCTCCCCCACCACCACAGCAGGGTTATTACCCACCACCCCAAGGTTACTACCCTCAGCCGATGTACTATCCTCCCCCAGGACAAATGCCAATGAAACCAAGACTCAAACCAACTGCAAGCGATCTTACCATGATGGGAATGCCCGACACAGGGAAGTTCCGTCGTTCTGCCAAAAACAAGAACACCGCGCAAATGGGCTTACGCAATACCATTAAAGATGGGAGCTTTGGAATCTAGCCTTGAGCTTGGGCCGGAATGGCATCCTGGAGACTGTATTTTATTCTGTTACATAGTAAGGGCGTATATAGGTGACTTTTTTTACACAATGATGAGGCCAATATCAGTACTCCGACAAACGAAGCTTTCTCTCAATGTCTCGGAAAGAGAACCCACTGTCGCTTCTAGATAAGAAGGGTGGCTCAGGCGACTGCCCACGTGATTTGATGTCGTCTTCACCCATGTCGAAGTAGTTGTAGCCTCCAAGTAACGTACTGAGCGGAGCACTCGCTTTGGGTACCGGTGCCTTGGTGACAATTTTGGATTTGAAAGTCATTTGTCCGTTTTCGCCGACCTTGGTGTCAATTGGAGCATGTACATTGTTGTCCTCGCTGGCGTCTTTGAAGACCCTGTACACCTCGTTAAAGTACAGCTCAAGAGTCACCAACAAACGGCTTGTCTGGCGATGCTTGGAAGACGCACAAATGGAAATAGAATCGTCCTTTATGATGTAACCAATGCCAAACCCGTTGGCACTGACGGGACCAAACCCGAAAAGACGCAACGAGGGATTGCCGCAATTGGAGGTGGAAATCACAGTATTGTTCAACTTGTCCCAGCCATTGTCGGCGAAAATCAGGGGAAGCTGAGATAGCTCCAGGTTGACAACATCGTTACCACCCATGGTGTGCTCTGAGGAAGTACTTGTTAATTCGAGTTGGGTGACTGTCTCATCATTCTGCATTTCTTGAGCTGCAAACTCTGTTAAATCACCCGCAACGTACCGCTTCCAAATAGAGAACAAAGCATACAAGTGCCGGTCCACACCCTTGCCCATTGAGCAGCGCTTCGTCTGCTCCGAGTGTTTCGCGCATGCATCAGCAAGATACTTGAGCTTGTTCTGACTCGACTCTTCAGGGTCAAAAAACTTACGAATGAAAATGTTCAGTTCCTGACTGACTGTTCTAATCGCTTCGGTACGGCCGTGGAAGAAGGCCTTTGTCATTGCAGGCTCGTAAGTGCATTCAACCTTACCATATAATGCGTAGTAGGTCGCCTGAAAGGCCATTTGAACGAAAGCATCAGGCGAGAATTTCATTTTCTTGATAGTTGAAGACCCGTAACTTTTGAATTCCAAATGACGAAATTCGTTCTGGTTGATCAAATCAGAGAGTCTTGTCTCACCAAATCTCAACGCAAGAGACAAGTCTGGCGTCAAATCCCACTCCAACTTGCGAGGAACAGTAACAATCTCACCCTTGGGCAGGTCGGGGATTGTAGAGTCTTCACCCCATAAAGTTGGCGCATTCAGGTTGATGGACTGTGCAAAAGAGAGTATGGAGTCGGTGTAGATGTCGCTCACGTACCGCAATACAGTGTGTCCGTCCACACCAGTATGCTCGAAATTAATACCCGCCTTGCCGTTTCGGGTGATAATAATCTGAAGCTTGTCGTACCAACGGTTAGTACATGTTCCCACCTGTACACCGCGGTCAAGAATTGAAAGTCCACACAACATGTTCTTGGACAACTCGTCGAGGTCGGAAAGCTCAAGATCATCCAAGCAGATAACAAAGAGCGCAGAATCGATTATGGACAAAATTTCTCTGTTGTTCACATTGCTGACAATCGTGGGCAGGTTTCTAATCTTGGCCCATATGCGCCTGTTTTCGGTGGTGAGAACACCAAATGAAGACTTGGCGATCTCGTTACGTGGAGTGCTGAGCGAGTCCTGAATGATCGAGGTAAAATTCACCAGCAAGTCTTGCTCCAGCATGATGATGTTGTTGTTCTGGTCCAATACATCAAACCAGTAGAACTGTGACTTGCTCATCACCACCACGTGGTTTGAGTTGGGGTCAGACTGCATCACGCAGCCCTCTTCGGTGGGAATTCTCGATGCTCCAAAAAGCTTCGAATACTGGTACATGCATAGCGGTTTCCCGTTTCTCTGCTTGTCCACTGAGAGTGTCTCATTCTTGAGAGCGCGGATAAACTTCAACGATGAGAGTGTCAATGAGACTGCCCGCTTCACCTGCGGATTGACGCAGGTTGCCTCGTTGTAAAACGGATCATCCTCCAAGAGAAAAAAAGGATTCAAGTTGAGCACGACTGGCGAGTCGTAGGTCAAGTACGAGTCATACCAGAATTGCTCAATGTAAGAGTTTCTGGTTTCGGCGTATTTCCTTAACTCGGTGTCCAAGGACTTACCCGATCCGCTCTTGAGAAAAGATTCAACTGCTTGGATAGTTTTTTCGTGTTCCCGTTCCGTCTGGAGCGGTTTTAACACGCTCAAGTAGTTGGCGCAAGTCTCCTCCAAAGGGGGAATTGGTAGTTTTTGCAAGGTGCTCTGAAATTCGTAAGTCATGAATAAATAAGGGTAATAAATACGGAGTTAGTGGCTGGAGGATCCCGATTCACGAAACAAACAAAAAAATGACGACGCCGCCGTGGCGAGGGACGATACTCTTATAGTGCGGGCCCGGAGTTCACCCGCCGAAATCTGGGGAATCAATTGGCCCACACCGGCGATTGGGCACCACCCTGCAGATAACGTCGGAGTTTGGGGAAGCCGGCCGGGCGGAATGAAGGGAGCTGCGTGCTACGAGAAAAGAATGTGAACATCGTTGGTTTCAATTTTATTCTTCTGCTCTATTTCGTGTGGTCTTTTCGAGCTGGTCTAACATTGCCCCACAATGTTTTGGATTGTCTGCAGGCACCCCCACAAATCCCCAACCACCGCACAGATGATGTACGCCGAGCTTGAAATCTCGAGATTGATGCCTGCGCTCCATACAGGACGTTAATCGCTCGGCCGGAGTTGGAATGCAGTTGTGGTGCATTGCCGGGGACGGAAAAAAATCAGTAGCCGTCCGCCATGCCTCGCTTGCGCCAGAAATCGCTCACTCCCACCCACTGGCTTTCCTCGTTGGTGTTACTCGTGGCCTCCTTGACTATGCCATTCATGGCAGTCAACGCCCCTGATTCGTAAAACGTGTGGCCTAGTTTTTCGAGCTCGCACAGCATGCAGTGCTTGTATTCGCCGTTGAATGATGTAATGTTCTCGATCATGGCAAACTCGGGAATCAACTGGTGATGGAGACGAGGAAACGCGATGGTTTTCAAAAGCGGGAAATTCTCAAAAAGCGTGCGGATAATGGCCTGGAGGATAGCGGTCACGATTCTGGATCCGCCGGCGGCGCCAATGAGGAATTCCACCTGGCCATTTTTCTTGATGATGGTCGGCGCGGTCAGCGAGAGGGGCCGGTGCCCGGGCACAATGAAATTCAAGGCGGAGGGCGTCAAGTTAAACGCATTACTGACGTCAGGAATCGAAAAGTCGTCCATCTGATCGTTGAGCACGATCCCTGTCTCGTTATCGTACACGAGCGAGCCAAAGAGCAAATTGACAGTAGTCGTCATCCCCACCGCGTTGCCGTGTTCGTCGACCACCGAAAAGTGCGACGTGCCCTTTGGTTCCGTCAACTCATAGAGCGGACTGTAGTGCTCCCACGAGAAGGTGGTGTTGTCGGAGTAAAGGCTGCTTGCGGTGTCGTGTGACCACTTGCTCAGACTATACTTCGACACCATCTCACCCCAGTAGGAGCAGTTGAGGTCGCCAAGATGCGAGCGCGCCAGTGCCGTCCACTTCATAGCCTCGATGAGACGGTGAGTTTTCACGACCAGCTGCTCGGTGGGGTGTTTTTCGTTCACCGACGTGTAGAAGTTGAGCCCGGCAATGAGCGCCAATCCCGACAGAACGCCGCCCGTGGTAAAAAGCTCGTATTCCTCGGGGCCCGAGGAGAAGTTGAATTTCAACGCCGTGCTCACCTTGGGCTGGTAAGCAGCGAAATCGGCCGGCGTAACGATGCCCCACGCACGCGAGACCAGGTTGGCCAACAGCGGCGCAATAGGCCCATCCGGGTCGTAGAATATCGCTGCCGAGCCGTTGCGCGCAATTTGCTCCAACGTGGCTGCGTAATTCGGGCGCCGGATGATACTGCCGATCTGCACCAACTGGCCATCGTCGTCGTAGATATAATCCCAGGCGGCGTTCAACGCGGGCACACGCAGCAACACAAGCTCGTGCATTTTGTGAACGGCACGCACCCATATTTCCTCAGCCGCCCAGCCCTGGCGGTTGAGCCGCACCACCGGCTCAAACAATTGTTCCCACAGCAAGGTTCCCAGGCCGTGGACGCGGTGCAACTCGTGGAGACCGGCCAACTCGCCCGGAACTGCCACGGCGAGCCCGCCAAACATCGCCAAAAGCGGCATGCCATCGTACATGTGCTTGTGGGCCGCAAACGGTGCCTGTTCTCTGGCATCGATGCTGACGACGTCATCGCCGTGGGAGGACACGATAAATCCGCCGCCGCCGATTCCGGATGAGTGCAGGTTTACGCTGCCAATGCACAACGCCACCGTAACTGCAGCATCGGCAGCGTTGCCGCCCTGGAGAAGGATCTGCTTGCCCATGGTGGAACACAATGGCACGTCAGAACTCACCATGGCTTTCGAACCATGGCGCTGGTACTGCCTACTGGGATCCAATGACGGCTGACCAATCTTGTCACCGACCGGATCGTCGACGAGAAACACGGGGAGGTTTCGAAGCGGAGTTAGCGCAGTGCCAACGACAAAGTAGCAGACGGCCGCCACGAGGGCTAGAGCCACGGCCACGTGACGCAAGGTTTGCAATCGGCGGCTATTGGCGACACCGCCGTCATAGCGGCTACCCAGGAGCCATATCGGCACTTCTTTAGAATCTGGCATGGAGATGAGTGGGAAGTGGGGCAGCCACACTTCGGTGAGATAAGCCGGATCTAACTTCGCGCATATGCAGGAGGCAGCTGTCAGATGCATGCAGATTGGCCCGCGAGACTATGATGCGGTGAAGGAGGAAAATGCGGATCGGCAGCATGGAAGGCGCGTCTGTTACGCTAAAGTGTGTGGGGCGGCTGCCGGCATTGTGGGGCATGGAGAGGTGTGTGTTCGCGTCACGCGACAGCTCACTTATCGCAGCCTCCTATGCTCCCAGCCCCTCAGCGCTATGATACATGTAATGTTGAAAGAAGACGCCAAAAGTGACAAAAAGGCGGGAAAGAAGAAACGGAGCCGACCATCGGCTTCGCCTTCGGCTGCCACATAAATTCAAGTGCCCCCATTCGCTGCTTTTCTTGGCTATGCCGTGCCGTATGTCTTCTATGCAGGCCTCGGCTCTCGCTACTCATCTCTCCATCATGCTAGACCCTCCACCCCAGCTCCAGCCCGTGCTGTCGGCAAGAAGTAGCAATGGCGAAGATCTCATCAACTCAATTCTACCTTCGTACTACATGTTTAGATCCACGATCTCCAAACGATTGGTTCCAGACGACGAGAGCTACAGAGACGACCCGCCAACATACGAGCTCTCGCCAATGTCTTCGGCAGCAATCACGCCGGTGATGTCACCATCACCACCAGGTCTCGAACCGACCACCTCCTATCCGTTCCCCACCATTGACGATCCCGATGAGCTCACTTTCACTCAGAACTCCAACGAGCTCTGGGAGGGAACGGTGCTTGCGAACGTGCACAAACTTGCGAATCTCAGCAGCTCAGGCAATGCGCTTGCCTCCAAATTGGATGTCAACGTGACATTCACCGCCGAGGTATGCCAAAAGGGCGTGCTTCCCACCATCATCGACCTCTCCAACCAGGAACTCAAGCAAGGCGATTTCATACATGGATACGTGACAATCACCAACAGATTCCACGAAGCTGTGCCGTTTGATATGGTGTACATTGTGTTCGAGGGCAAGATCGTGGTTGCCCAGGGTCTAAACGAGACTGAACCGCCCATGGTGTTCAAATTTCTCAACATGCCCGACTTGTTTGCCCTGTGGTCGTATGCTAATATTGACCGCCTAGTAACTGATGAAGGAGACCCCCACGATTGGTGCGTTGGTGAAAGCGATCCCATCGACGGCACTGTGTTATCCATAGACGTCAAACGACTTTTCCAGCCAGGCGTGACTTACAAGCGCTTCTTTTCCTTCAGAGTACCTGACCGCCTTCTTGACGACAATTGCGAGACACACAACTTGAATTCACATTGTCTCGTGTTGCCGTCGCTTGGTCGGGCCACGGACATCCACAGAGTTAGACCACAAGAGCCCCGAGACATGGATATTAGAGACTTTTCCTTCATGGACACGTTTATAGACTACTCTGTGTCGGCTCGTATTATTGGACGGGCTCACCAGTACCAGCATAACGTCGAAAAAGACGCCTACGTCATGGTGAGAGAATCCACTAACCATCTTCGTGTCATCCCCTATACAACAGACGTTGAGCGTCCACAAATCTACGACATGAAAGTAAATGCTCAACTTAGGGCACTCAGGGAAGCTGTGGATGAGAAAATTCACGCAGGCGAGGCGGTTTTGGAGAGCATGCGAGATCTGAATGTGTTGCTTCCCTCCATCTCAGCAGCTTCGTCGTCGACTTCGCTCGTATCTAGTACTGGAGAAAAGCTTCGGCATCTTTACCGTCGCAATCTATCTCAGAACAAGGGCACCAAAGATCAGGACATTGACATGTACCAACACCTCTGTCCACACAAAAAATGGTCGTTGACCGGATCGGGAAAAACCTTGGGGGTGTGCTCCATCTCGTCCCCCAAGGCATCCTACCTGATGAAGTACGTGCCTCCATTGCGATTCCGCGACCCAGCTCAACAGTATAAAACTGTGGTTGAGGTCCCGTTAGATATCTCTTACTTTCAGGAAGGAGGAAGCTCCCAGATTCCGGAGCCCAAGAGCATATACTGCGAGTTGGTAGTGCTTTCCATCAAATCAAGGAAGCATTTCATTCCCGTCGAAATCAACCTGGATATGTGCTTCACTTCGAAGACAATCTGTGAGGATGAAAACAAGATTTTAGACCACGAGAACTTCGACTCTTTGGTGATTCGGCCGTTTAAAGAGCACCACAAAAAGTTGGTGACTTTAATGAAAAAGGTGGGCTTCGACAATCGTGCCTTTCGCGTCGAGACTCTGCTTTTCAACGATGTTAAGGCCATGGCTCAAATGCAAACCAAGTACATTAATTTGAAGATCCCTGGTGTGGATATCAAGTCGAGGAACAAGGATAGCGGAGGGCAGCATCGAAAATTGGAGCTGATACCTTGGGAACAAACAGTATCATCGACGAATTCAGCTCACAAAATCTACACCAAGAAGATGATCGTCCTGCTCGATCTTAACACATGTTTTCCCAAGGGACAGCACGAGCATCACCCCGCATTTGACAATTTCACCTTGGTTCCCTCCTTCCAATCTTGCATAACTGCTCGGGTCTACTACCTACGCATCATGGTGAAGCAGAAGAGCGGTCGCGTACAAACCTTGCACGTGCCGTTCACTATTTATGAATAACGATCCAGCTCAAATAAATTCCGGCGTAGCATTCTTCAACTCAGTCCTCCGAGTTTTGAATGGAGCTGCTTTTTAGTCTCCGCGAACCTACAAGCCGAACGCTTGTCTGCACACCGCATCTCATCTCATGGTGGAATCCAAAGGTATTGAGGGTTGGCAGCAAAGCAGGTATATTCCTAGGGCCGGAGAGCCAGAATTGCCACCACAGCTTTCAGATATAGCGCAAAAATCTAGCGATGAAGTAATGACCGAGCTCAACAGGCTCCCCTTCTTCATGTCTCTACTCGATGAAACGGACGGTGAAGGCGGTAGCAATGTCGAGTTGGAGGCTCTCAAGAGCCTCGCATACGATGGTGAACCAGATGAGATTGCCACCAACTTCAAAAATCAAGGCAACGACTGTTTCAAAGCCAAGCAATACAAGAATGCCGAAATCTATTACACCAAGGGATTAGATGTCAATTGCAAGGTGGATGCTATCAACGTGGCATTGTATGTGAACCGTGCAGCATGCAATCTCGAACTTAAGAATTATCGTCGTTGCATCGAGGACTGCAAGAAGGCATTACTTATCGATGCCATGAATGTCAAGGCCGCCTACCGCGCTGGAAAGGCGCTTTTTGCCGTCGAGCGGTACGATGAGGCTAAGCAGATTCTCGAGTTTGGCCTTCACATTGACGCCGAAAATAAGCCGATATCCGATTGCATGGACAAGATCAAACAGAAAGAGGCCCAAATCGCGAAAGCCGCTGAACGAAGAGAAGTCATCAAGAAAGAGAAAGCTGCCGAGATAGACAACCTCGCAAGTGCTTTGAGCCTTAGGAGCATCACTCAAGTGAAAACAACTCAACCCGTTGAGTTTCTAGAAGGAGCCAAACTCCGACTCGAAGACCCAAAAGACCCCGAGTCACAGCTAATATTCCCAGCGGTCGTCTTGTATCCAACAATCGACGAATTTGACTATGTCGCTGAGTTAGGTGAGTTCTCTTCAGCAGCCGAGACCTTAGAAATGTTGCTTGATCGTCCCCAGGAATGGTTCGACGACCCTAAGCACGATGGTTTCGCAGTGAAATCCTTGGAGTGTTTCATGGAAACTTCATCAGGGGGCTTGGTTAAAGTCGGCAAAAAGGCACCCTTGAACAAAGCGCTCATGTCGGCATCGCCTAAATCGCCCTTGTTTGACGGTGCACTTCGGCTCTATGTGGTGCCAAAGAGAGACACCGAGAACTGGCTCTCTAAGTGGGATAAGACGATAGCATTGAGCAAACGCACATACTAAAATGGACACGAATTTATTCCTTGGCAGTGTGAGATTTGAAAACCTCATCCATGTTCAACGCAGGCACATCTCCGAAAATCTCAGCGGGGTCCATATTCCTGTGCTCCACCATGGTCCTAAGTAACTTCGGTGTTTCTGCCCACGAACTGTAGTAGTTCTTTTTCTTCCAAACATCATCATCTGAGGGAATGTCAGGTAGATCCTCCACAACAAGGCCTGGGCTCGTTTTTCTATTATATGCGACCGAGTCTCCTGCTGTCTCCCTTCTGGGTGGTTTCATGTCCACGGTTCGCCTCGTCTGCTCTGTCTTTCGGCGGGAGAAATTTCCTCTAGCAGCAGCCGGTAATGGCACAGCATTGCCAGTGAGAGGCTTTCGAGGGGCGACATTCACGTCTCTGAGGTCGGTTTTAGATTTTTTCAAGACTCTAGAGTCATCCGGCTTTTTGGGGCTCTCTCGCCTCAAGTCTTGCTCTTTCTTGTTGCTTCCGGGGCTTTTGGAGCGATCACCAAAGGCATTTCTTGGCGCCCTCAAATCCAATTTCAGCCCCAAGTTGATTCCAATCTTCTGTGCCGGCCGGCTTGAATCGACACTGTAGCCCGTAGCAGCTCTCTTGAAAGCCGCCAACCTCTCGTCGTGTGCTGCTCTGGGTTTTGCTGACGTTATTTTGGCAGGAGACCTGCTCCTCTGCCTCCCAGGCGCCAGAACAAACAATGGCGGTTTCTCGGGGTCGAGCTTAGTCGATAAGAATTTGTTGCGGAATCTTTCGGCTTGCGTTTCTCCCGGGTAGTTTTCAGTCTTGATTCTTCTCGGTTCTGGGCTGATTCCGTATTCAGTTGGAGAAGCCTTTGCGCTGTTATCCGTCAAATGGCTGTATTTGGTTGGAGAGCGGCTATTGGGCACGCTCGACTTGGGCTTGCTCGATGACCACTGTGTGGGCTTTGGAGTAACAATGAGTCTCAGCTCAACAGTAGGGTCTTCCCTACTTGGTGAGCCAGACTCAGTGGTCCTGCGCAGCACCTTGAGCGGCCTGTTCAAGGTTTTAATCTTGCCAACGTGGCTTCCCGGATGCTTTACAGACGGCTTGGTAGAAGGAGTAATCGGTCGATGCTTACCACCTCTTTGAGTGGAGCGAGTCAAATTCGCATCCGGCTCTTCAGTCTTCACTAAACTAGTGGCCGCCTGCGGCCGCGTTACCTTCGAGATCTCGCCCTTTTTTTCTAACTTTACCAGTCTGCGGGCAAACGAAATGGGCTCTCGAGGAGGTAGTGAGACAAACAACGAAGCTCTGTTGCTGCCAATAAACGACTTGGAACGGACAGAGCCCGCCAACGTATGTCTCGAGCCTTGAGTCTTTTCCTTTTGGGTCTGGTCTGATTTCTCTGCTGTGCTTGCCTCTTCGGCCCTGTTTTCGCTGGTGAGCGTACTCTGCTTGTCTTCTTTCTTTAGAGGCCGCTCGACGGGGGCAGCTATCGACAACTTCCCAGCAAAACTCTTACGAATGGCCGTGCTGATGGCCTCGAACGAGTTTTCTACCTCGTTGTCGCCATAATCCTCAGCGACCGGAATGAACGAAATATGAGTGTCCGGCGAGGTCGTAGGGCCCTGTCTGGAAATCTGAACGGGTGACAAGCCCGTCAAAAATTCATCTGCAAGTGAGTTTCCATTCGGAGGTTTGAGAGTGGGGCTCTGTGGGATAGATAGAGCGGGAGAAGCGTGAGGTGGATTCTGCGGGCTAGCATGGACAGCAGGCTCCGGGATAATATCAGTGCGTGGCATATTATTCAATTCATCTTCCCGCAAAGTTCTGTTTTTGCTGTTTTCATTAACAGATACTGCAGTGCTGGTGCCAAGCGAGTCGCTTTCTCGAGACTCAAGGCGTGAAATATTTTGGAACGAGGCAGGCGCCACGATGGGCTCAGCAGCCAAAGCAGCTTGTAAGAGTTTCTCTAGACTTTGGAAATCCTGACTGTTGACCTGTTCAATCACCTTGTTCAACTCATTCAAGTGTGGACGTAAAGTGGCACCTATTGCCGAGGAGCCTTCGTGGGCAGTTTTTAGTCCGGCAGTCATCTCGGATATAATGTGGTGTGAAGACCCGGGAACCACATCGACGTGCGTGCTATTTCGGGCCAATTCAATGGCCCAGCGGTACGAGCTCATGAACTGGAGATGAGCGACGCGTCGTGCAGGAGGATGGTAGGTTGATCTGATAAAGGTCCGCAGGTTTGGTGGGAGTTTGGAGCAAAGCAAATTTTGAAAAATGGATATGTTTCTTTGAATACTTGCATAATGAATTTGGCAAACTGCGCTAGTTTGAGATGGTGCTCTTGGCTTTGCGTATGTTGGTATGCGTATCTGCTGGGGTATCATAGGTTCACAACTGCAGTCTGGCTCGAGCTACATCGTCACAAATTTAGTCTACATCTTACAAAATACAAGGAGAAAGAGGTATCTGCCCCAGTTTTTGCCCGCCTCATGGGGTGATGCACCCTTTATAAGTGGGCCCGGCGTTCACGACCACCAAGTACAATTGTACCCAATTGTCAAAAACAGGACAATTTGCATGGACAAGCAGTTTGTGAGTCGTGAAGTTTCCACCATTCGCTGCCATCATATCCATATCTGAGTTACCCTCTCTTCATCGCTCCTGCGCGCCCCCACTTTTCGCTACCCACCGTCATAAACTGCCTCTGTCTCCGGCATTTGCATGGGTATCTTCTTAAAAGGGGCGCGCAGGTCTTCTATTCATGGCACTAGTTCCCCGAATGGAGACCCAGCAAATCGACTGCGGAGCCTGATTTCTTCACGCCCACCACTTAATTACTCGGCATCTGCTGGTGATGTCTCCTCCTGTGGGCCGGTGAAGTCGGCAGAATACGAGTATGCACCCGTGTGGAATATACTTCCGCTGTACCAGCTTTACGAGCTGACTTTTTCAAAATCCGTGGATCCGTCTCAAGACGACATGGGTTTTGATCCCCCAACCTACGAACTTTCACCGACTGAGTCGTCTGCATCGGACTATTTCGGCACTATTCCGCAGGCTCCCCAGGCTCTGGTGCTGAGGTGGGAAAACTCCATTTTGGGTAATACACATAAGCTCAAGCGACTCAATGCCTTTGATGCGACCACTGCCGATAAGATCAAAATAGACATCACCTTGACGCCTAGTATGGGCCGAAAGGGATTTGCGCAGCCGGTCTACAATCCAGCTACTCGTGAATTTGTTCAGGGTGACTCGATCCATGGCTTTGTACGTGTGACCAACATTTCGGACAGACCACTTCCGTTTGACATGCTTTCGGTGGTGTTTGAGGGCAAAGTCACGGTGCTCGGCGATGACAACAAGCCAGCGATCTTCTACAAGTTTCTCAATATGTTTGACTACAGTGCATCATGGACTCCGGCCACGTGGGACACATCGGAAACACTAGAAGAGACTGACCCAGTGGACGGAAACAGGCTCCAGTTTTCGTGGTCGCGGGTTCTCGAACCGGGAATCACCTATAAGAAATTCTTCACCTTCACCTTGCCAGACAAGCTCCTTGACTGCGCCTGCGAGTCCCACGACTTGTCTGGTCATTGTCAGCTTGTTCCCACTTTGGGTCTTGATAAGGAACAGTTTCTTCAGGATGCGAGGCGTCAGCGCGAGAAGCCGATAAGTACACGTAAAGGCGCAGCCTCTTTTAGTATCTCCGGAAGTCCGGCCATCGAGTCTCGCTCGAAGCTGAAACCTCGGATCATGGTCAGAGATTTTTGCTTCCCCGGTACTTTCATCAGCTATAGCGTGGAGGCACGTGCTGTGGGCAGATTACGAAAATACGTTACGCCCAAGTCTCCCACCGCAGAGAAGGAGGAGTTCATCATCTTGAAAGACACGAGTTACCCGGTCCGAGTGGTTCCTCATACTCCTGCGGTGGATGTAAGCAACGCCAATTTGGCGTCTGCAGTTTACAACAACTTTGTGAAAACCATCAAAAACAGCATCGATCGCGGCCGTGCTCTCGCGGAAGGCTCCACTGTGGCCCGTGAGCGTGAATTAGCCATCAAGCGGTCTCAGCTTTACCAAGTGGAGTCTTTTGATCAAGCGCTCAACCACGAGCGTGAGGACCAGGTGCACAAGGTTTTCTTACCCGTGAGGAAAAAGGCGCTCGGCCAAAGCCTGAAAATATTGGGCTTTCTCACTGCCACCACTCCACGCATTGTGTACGAGATGGAGTATGTTCCGCCTTTGATATTCCTGAATGCTGCTCCAACAACCAAGAATGTGTTACAAATTCCTGTACTGTATGTTTTCCAGGGATCTGACAGTGCTACACTGCCTCCAGACTTCCGGGGGTTTTCTGCCGAACTTGCAGTCTGCACTTTGAGAACAACGAAGTATCCGATTCCATTGGAGCTTGCAGAGGAGATGATGTTTCGGAACAAGGTGAGTCAGGACGGCATTGAGAATCATGTAACTCACCCATTTTCTCTCTATTTACGTGAACTCTCGGGGTTCGTCCAAAAATACGGCACCGATGCACTTGAACTAACCTCGCTGACCATGATGGACGTCAAAAGTTTGGCGAATATGCACGTCAAGTACAATACCTTCAAAATCGAAAACTGCGTCCCCAGACCGCAATCAAAATGGATTAAAAAGGACGGCAAATCTGAATTGAAGACTTCTGCCGTTGTTAACTTAAGCGGCTTATTTCGCAGGGAGAAATCGAGTCTGTCCGATGATCTTCTGGCCGAGGCTATGTGCCTTGTGCCGTCATTCCAAAGCTGTATTGTTTGCAGATACTACATTTTGACTATCTACGCCAAATTCTCCTCTGGCGACGCTGTACCTTTGAAAGTGAGGGTAAACGTGGGGAAGCTTTAGAGTAGGGGACATGGTCCTGCACCCGGCGAATCCGCACTCGACTCGCCTCCAACCCCAACTCCGAACTTCCACATGTGGGTCCAGTCACGGGATTTCCGTACTTTTGCCCCTGAGGAATTCTGCAAGGTTTACGATGGAGCATCCACATTTAACTTCGTGCTTTCGTTAGGAATCACGTTGGGCATATTTCTCAGCTATATCCCCCAATATGTCCGTATCCACCGCAAGCAAACATCAGAAGGGTTGTCCGTGAATTTCCTCTTATTGGGATCATGCTCGCTGATATTCACTTTCACGAATATTATCCTTATAAGCTCAAGAGCGCGATATTGTTGCCGCGTTGGCGCACTCACCGTATTCAACTGTATCAATTCGCAATTGAACTTGATTCAGATTGGACTCCAGTGCACGTGTGCCATCATGATATTGGTACTTGTGTTGGTCTTCACCAAGGACTCCATTAAGCAGGATCGCGATGAGTACCGCCGAATTGTGAGGGTGGGCAAATTCGTGGCGCTTCACGGTGCGCTTTCTATTGTGCAATTGGTCATCGGATTTTCGTTCGAGAGACCTGTGCTCCTCTTGATTGCACAATTCAATGGGATGATGTCGACAATCCTCACGATAATCAAGTACGTTCCCCAGATTCACACAACCTACAAACTCAAACACCCGGGCACGCTCTCTGTGGGTATGATGTGCATCCAAACCCCTGGCGGGTTTATTTTTACGGCGACCTTGTTCTTCACGAAGGGCTCGCACTGGAGCTCGTGGTTGTCTTACCTTGTTGCCGCTCTTTTGCAAGGTTCATTGCTTGTGCTCTGCATATACTACGAGCACTTCGGCGCCTACCGGGCACTTGAGGAGCAGGAAGTAGCGAGAATCATTGAAGAGAACAGCGAAGCACGGCACGCGGAATCTTAAATAATCGCGAGGAACGGGGCCGTGGATGTGGAGCATAAAACCCGGCAGGAACACATACTCGGAATAGCACTCGTGTGCGACAAATGAAAAGAAAATATAAATGTATAGACTTTACTGAATGAATCCAAAGTGCACGTGTTGACATACGCCAGACTTTCACCTAGTCTGCACCAACGCTTTCCTCCCGTCCTAGAGTATGCGCCGATTTTCCACCCGATAAGGTGCGTGCGCGCGCAATAAAATTTTTCTACCGAACAACCACGTTTTCTTATCATGTTCAGATCTGTGGTCAGCACCTTTCGCGTGGGGGCCCGTATGGTGCCCTCCGTTCGTCGTACGGTTCTTTCTAGATCCTACGCCGTGTTCGATCGTTCCAAACCCCACGTCAACATCGGTACCATTGGTCACGTTGACCACGGTAAGACCACCTTGACTGCCGCCATCACCAAGGTTTTGGCTGATAAGGGTGGTGCCTCGTTTTTGGACTACGGCTCCATTGACAAGGCTCCTGAAGAGAGAGCCAGAGGTATTACCATCTCCACTGCCCATGTTGAATACCAGACCGAGAACAGACACTATGCCCATGTGGACTGCCCAGGTCACGCCGATTACATTAAAAACATGATCACTGGTGCCGCCCAGATGGATGGTGCCATCATTGTTGTGGCTGCCACTGACGGTCAGATGCCTCAGACCAGAGAGCACTTGTTGCTTGCCAGACAGGTTGGTGTGCAGCACTTGGTTGTGTTCGTGAACAAGGTTGACACCATCGACGACCCCGAGATGTTGGAGTTGGTTGAGATGGAAATGCGTGAATTGTTGACTCAGTACGGCTTTGACGGTGATGAGACACCTGTGATCATGGGTTCTGCACTCTGTGCTCTTGAGAGCAGAGAGCCTGAGATTGGCCAGCAGGCGATTGAGAAGTTGTTGGACGCTGTGGATGAGTACATCCCCACGCCTACACGTGACTTGGAGCAGCCATTCCTCATGCCCGTCGAAGATGTGTTTTCCATTTCTGGTAGAGGTACCGTGGTCACTGGCCGTGTCGAGAGAGGTTCCCTCAAGAAGGGTGAGGAGATCGAGATTGTTGGCGATTTCGAGAAGCCCGTCAAGACCACCGTCACCGGTATCGAGATGTTCAAGAAGGAGTTGGACGCTGCCATGGCCGGAGACAACGCTGGTATTTTGTTGAGAGGTATCAAGAGAGACGAAGTCAGCCGTGGTATGGTGATGGCCAAGCCCGGCACCGTGACCTCGCACAAGAAGATCCTTGCCTCGTTGTACATTTTATCTAAGGAAGAGGGAGGTCGTCACTCTCCATTTGGCGAGAACTACAAGCCTCAGTTGTTCCTCAGAACCACCGACGTCACAGGTACGTTGAGATTTCCTCAGGGCGCTGACGTGGACCACTCTGCCATGGTTTCCCCAGGTGACAATGTGGAGATGGAGATTGAGTTGGTGAAGAAGACACCTCTTGAGGTGAACCAGCGTTTTAACATCAGAGAGGGTGGAAAGACTGTGGGTACCGGATTGGTGACCAGAATCATCGAGTAGTTGTACATAGCTGTAAATAAGAACAGATTCGACAAGGAACTACGTAAAAGTTGTGGTTGCGGGCTTGTTTTTTTCCGAAGCCTTACAGTTTTTGGGAAGTAAATCCCTTTATCTCTCTTTTTTTTGGGTTTCCTATGTTCTTCTCCTTGATTAACTCTGTTTTCCGACGTATTGTCATTTTCGCTTTCCCCACAATCTGCTCACACATAACAGTTGATGGCACTCAAACTGCCGTGTCTCGACATCTCCTCCGAGATCAATGCCGAGGCTTTTCCGGGATATCGAACCTACCTATTTTCACGCAGCCGACGACTCCTAGTCTCAGAAAATGAAGTTGTTGTTTTCCACGGCCCGACAATGGCTCGCAAGTTGATCTACGATGAAGAAGTGCTCTTCGCAACATATACGCGATTCTTGGGAATCTCGTCCTTGGAATCAGAAGAAGCGTTGGCTGTTTGCTTTCGCACATCGGCTCGATTGTACTACCTGCTGGGAACTGTTCACGATGTGAGTTTCCCATGTCTGATGAAGAACGCGTTTGGGCTCGATTTGGGTATTCTACTTGAACGAGAGTTAGATAATCTGAAACATGCCGCCTCCAGTTCTCTTAGCGCTCATCGATTTTTCATTCTAGTGGACTCATTCGGTGACCTACGGGTGGTGACAACCTCATCGACTTCTGTGCTCAACACCCACGAAAGTCTATGGTATTTCCCGCCTCGTTCGAGCAAGAACTGTAAACTATGTGCGACCTATAATCCCCGCCAGCACACTGTCAGTGTTTATCACGTCAAGCTGGCTTCAAGAAAACCCGCTGGCCCTGGAAACTCCATGAAACGCAAAAGTCACATTCTTACTCCAATGCCAGCCAAGTTGACAGAGGATGATATTTTCCAGGACTCTATGCAAAGCTCGTTTGCTTCGGGCCTTTCTCAGTCGTTTTCGGCGCCCATGGATAAGAAAAGAACGAGTACGCTTCTCTCTGGAGTATCCTCGATGGGTCGAATGGCATCCGAAGCAAGTCTAGCTGAGCCAGGCAAAATTCTAGCCGGAAGCATGGAAATGAGCTCGTTTCGTAAGGAGATGATCTGGACCAAAATCGACACTCTCACCGTCAGGGCCAGACGGCCGCACTTGACAATATGCGGACTTGCATTCGAGAACAAGGAGGCAATTGTGGTTTGCAATACTGCCACTTTTGAAACAACGTTGTGCATCTATTCCCAGCAAAGCAATCAACATCAGCGCCACGAATCCTCCTTCACCGTCCGTGCTGAGCATGTGGCTTCGCTTGAGCATCCGCGGTTTCCAGGATGGCTTCTCGTATTGAACTCTTCCGAGCTTCGGCTACTCAATCCTTTCTTGGATATCCAGACGCCTCCCATTCCACTTAACGGCCAACTATCCGACTTGAACCGCATCGCCAGCTCGTTTGAAAATTGGGTGGTTCTCTACTCGGTCCCAGGGCTGCAGGCGAGGATTCTCAGCTTGATACTTGAGCCCACAACTCAATTGTGCCTCAGTTGCTTAAAGTCATGGAAATATTTGGCCGGTTCCAAGATATATGAGCAAGTTTGGGTTCGCTGGCGCAGCGCATTAATGCTTGACCCAGAAAAAAACGAATGGGATGCATTTGTGGTCACCGTTCTTTCAATGATATATCCCTTTGGAAGAGACGAGCCGGATCAACTGGGTCTTCAGAAGCCTATCTTTGCATTCATTGAGAGAGCACAGATCATACATGACAACTTTGAGGTCGATTACTCGTTTAAAGACTTGATTCCTTATCTTGCAGTCTGCTTGCATTTGCTATACGAGGAGCTCAAGCTTGATGTCTTTGCCAAGAACGACCTCCTCAAGCTCGGCAGCTTTCTCACCCAGTTGACTGTTTGGATGGACTGGCTGGACCTATGGACAAACTTTTATGGCGTTGACCAAGCTCAAATTGATTGCATGGTGAGATTACTGGTGCCCTCCCTCCTTTATGAGCCCCCGGACTTATTCTCCACATTAATTGCTATGCTTGAGGCCAAACCACTTCATTATCGCAAATTTTCAGAGATTTTCGAGGAGGGAGAGGATGCAGATATTGAAATGACCCCACGGACTAACATGGTCTTGCATTTGTTCTCTGTGCTCTCAAATGCACATGCTTCTCCACCAACTATTGTTAGAGTCATGTGCGAACTCAAAGTGGACTCATTCGTCATAGAGTCTTTTCCGGTGGGGATTGCCTTACCGTTGAAAAATTGTTTGTCCATCTGCCAGGACAGCTCTCTCTCAGAGTGGACGAGTGAGGCATTAAAACTTGTGGAAAGAAAAGATTTGAGTCGCTTACTCAATCCTGATGAAATTTGGCCTCCTGCGAATGGGCCTGACTCTCGGCGTATGCCACCGAGTGTGGATGATGTCCTTGATCTGGTTACTCAAAACTCCAAACCTGAGGATGCGAAAGAGTCCGAATCTGAAAGATCCCATGTCACGAAGCTCATACACGATAAGGACCGCAGGTTTAATGAAATTCAACGCTTGCTCCGGCACAACGAGACTCAGTCTGCGATTCTAGTGACGGAAGAACAAGGCGAGTATGAGCTCACGCTCCTCAAACGAGAGTTGGCTTCATTCGTGGCCACCCGTACACTTAGCATACCTGTGGGATCTGCCTGTCTCAAATACCTGGGAAGCATGCCCTTGATCACTGAAACGTTTCCTATTGCTGATTTTGACTTGGATGCTCTCATCGCACCAGCCATGACAACAATTCTCTTCTCGGCAACATCTGTTCGTCCAGAGGTTTTGGAGTGGGGACATTTTCACAATGGTGCCGCTGCTGGACTCCAAATAAGTCCGCATGCTAAAGGTATTACAGGCAGTTGGGTCATTTTCAACAAGTCAGCGGAAATGGCTGACCAACACGCGGGTTTTCTACTCGGGCTTGGTTTGAATGGACATCTTAAGAGCCTTGAAGAATGGCACATATACAACTACCTCGGACCCAAACATCCTTTGACCAGTGTGGGTTTGCTCATAGGAATGGCTGCTAGTCTAAAGGGCACTATGGATACAAAACTTACGAAAGTTCTCTCTGTCCATGCTGTTGCTCTCTTGCCTCAAGGTGCCAATAACCTATACGTGCCTGTTTCTGTTCAAACGGCTGGTTTGATTGGGATTGGCCTCTTGTATTTGGAGACTCAGCACAGGCGTATGAGTGAAACGTTGTTGTCGCAAGTAGGCGGGTCTGATTTGCCATTTGATGACGATGACGAACAAGAAGGCTATCGTTTAGCGGCCGGCATTGCCCTTGGATTGGTTAACCTTGGAAAGAGCCATGACCTCAGAGGATTAAACGACACTCGCTTGGTGGACCGCTTATTGGCGTATGCTACGTTGATGAGAGACTCACAGCCTCTAGTCGAGTTTGACAAGTCTGGATCGGGTGCCACAATGGCCCTTATGTTGATATATTTGCGCTCAGAAAACTCTCTGATTGCTATGAAGTTGCGGGTACCTTCATCGGAGCAACTTCTCGACTATATCAGGCCAGACTTACTCCTCTTGAGAACTATGGCGCACAATTTAATTATGTGGGACAACATAAGACCCACTCAAGCATGGGTTGAATCCGAAATTCCCGAGCGCCTTGAGAGGCATCACTCCATTGCAGCAATCCAAGCTCTTGACAGCGACCAGATTCCTTATTTCGCAATTCTCGAGGGTGTTTGTCTTGCGGTTGCCGTCAAATATGCCTCCTCGCATAGTTTGGAGGCCCGCGATACTATCCTCTACTACTTGGACCATCTAATGAAGATCGCTGAGTTGCTGTGTAATATTTACGATCAGCGAATTGCAATGCAAGGCGCCATCCAAGCGCAAAACATTCTCGCCCTCTGCGCCGCTCTCATCATGGCCGGCAGTGGCGATCTCGAAGTATTCAGAAGGCTCAGAGTGCTTCATGGCAGAGTCGGCGCCAAAATGACGTACGGCGATCACATGATCGTCAACATGGGCCTTGGTATGCTATTTTTAGGAGAGAGCCACTACGCATTTGCCAAGACGAATTTGGCCATTGCGGCATTGGTAATTTCGATCTATCCGGTTTTGCCAAGTGAGACGACACACCATGAGGCTCATTTGCAAGCTCTCCGACATTTTTGGGCCCTTGGCGTCACCCCACGGTGTCTTATAGTGCGAGATGTCGAGAAATCTACGCCATGCAAGGTTCCTGTTACTATAGTGGACCGCTTTGGCGGAATAGAGAAGGTAATGACACCACGGCTCCTCACCAACTTTGACGACATCAGCTCGATCAAAATCCGCTCCAGTGAATATTTCGACATCGACATCAACTTCCAAGTCAACTCAGGCTATCTCGAGCAGTTCAAGAAGACATTGGTTATTTATGTTCACAAGCGGCTCAATTACCTGACATTGAAGTCTTCGGTATCTGGCATGCTACAGAACCAAATGTCGTTTCACAAAAGGCAGCCCATTACCCACCTCATGGATCTCCCGTTGTGTGAGCCACTTTCCAATTACGAGAAGCAGGTTTTTACAAACTACATCACGGAGCAGAGAGATGGACTTGGTCCGTCGGAGCTCTCTGTTCCCAGCATTATTAATAGCAAACTCGAACTCCACAGAATGTCGGTTTCGCCAAAGAGCATGCTTGAAATTCTCAATCTCAGATTGCTTTTTGCATACGCGGACCACATTCAAGGCGAAGAAGCACAGTTTCTCAACCCCGCATATATGGAGCAGCTAAAATCCAACTTGTGGAGAATTGCTCAAGCGACAGCGCCGAAAACTGGAACTGGATTTGAGTGAGTACATAATTTTTTGAGGCGGATAATAAATTTTCGGCATTCGAAGGTAAATTCCCCTGGATGCGCTTATCCGGGGTCGTGTGCGTGAAATACGAAACCTGTATGTAGACAGTGGTGAAGTACCTCGCGCGCGTGTGAAGTATCTGTTTATTTGAGGGCACAAAAATTTAGACCCTCCTGGTTGCAGGTCCTAATCTCACTTTTTCCACCAACTTGAAATTGCATACATCTGTACGGGCTTTAAGTGGTGAATACTTTATCGGTGATTTTTCGAACTCAGCAAAAGAATTTCCATCATGGTGTACCGTCCAGTACTGTTTTCCGAAACATTTGTGCTCAAGCGTAAAGCTTACCCCCATCTGGCCCTGATTAATGGTCCCAATTCTATGAACATACGCCAGCCGCTATCAAGAGCATCAACCGTTGCCGAACTCACCCATCAAAGATGTTTTCATGAGCTGATTAATGTCCAGCCTCGGTACTTTGCCGGTTACTACCCGTCTTTCAAATCTCGGGGGCTTTACTCGTATGGTCCCAGAAACGCCCGTCTTGGCCTCTCGAGGAGACACTTCACGACTGCACCTTTGAAAATCAAAAACAAGACGCGAAACATTCACCGCTCGCTTCTGAACCGGTTTTTCTCCGCCGAGGCTCGCCAGAGAAGAAGAGAAAAACGTCGTTTCGTGCGGTGGTGGACGTTGACGTCGATTGCCGTAGTCCTTGGTGGTGTTGCAGCTAGAATCAGTTACGAAAGAGGTGAGGAAGTGGACGAGAATGAGCAGTTCCATCAGTACACTATCCGGCCCCAGTCGTGGCAGTTGTACGCTTACCAGACGTTGCCTTTGAAGACGATATCGCGCTTGTGGGGACAGGTGAACTCCATCCAGTTGCCTGTGTGGTTGCGTTCACCTTCGTACCGTCTCTATTCTGCTTTATTCGGGGTGAACTTAGACGAGATGGAAGATAGAGAGTTAAGCTCATACCGCAATTTGTCGGAGTTCTTTTATCGAAAATTACGGCCGGGTGCCAGAACAATAGAAGACAGCGAGCTAGTCTCGCCTTCCGACGGAAAGGTTCTCAAGTTTGGCGTCATCCAAAATGGCGAGATTGAACAGGTCAAAGACATGACGTACTCCATCGACGCTTTGCTAGGGTTGTCAACAAAGAGATTTGCTGCGCCTACACATCAGTTAGTTTTTGAACATGACGGGCACACTGAGGCGGTCATTCGCCGCGATGAGGAGTTCGCCAAATTGAATGGTATTTCCTACTCTTTGGATGACATCCTTGGAGGCGAGAATGAGCAGACGCACCACATTCATGAAATGGAATACGAGGATAAGGGAGACGGAACTGTCAAGAGCTCACGGCCCTCGTTGACCAAGGGTTTGAGTGTGGCGAGAAAATTGGCGCCTACCCCAAGCGACTTACTCAATGTGAGCTCTCACAGTAACTTGTATTTTGCTGTCATTTATTTGGCCCCCGGCGATTACCACAGGTACCACTCGCCTGCCAACTGGGTCACAACCTTGAGGCGTCACTTTATTGGGGAGTTGTTTTCTGTGGCACCATTTTTCCAAAAGACCTTGAAGGGCTTGTTCGTGCTTAACGAGAGAGTGGCGTTGTTGGGCTACTGGAAGTATGGATTCTTTTCGATGATTCCAGTGGGTGCCACCAACGTTGGCAGTATTGTTGTCAACTTCGACAAGGACTTAAAGACAAATGACAAATACGAGCACAAGGTTTACACGCAAAGCTCAGATAGCTCAGACAGCGAGACTCAGCCGCTCCTCATTCCAGATGACTCAAGCTTGGATTCGGAGACCACCCTCAAAACCACCTCTTCGACAAAGTCCAGAAAGGTCAAGAAAAACACAGTATACGAAGCCACATACACTAACGCTAGTTCTTTGCTCGGAGGATTCCCTCTAAGCAAGGGCGAGGAAGTTGGTGGATTCAAGCTCGGATCCACTGTTGTGTTGGTGTTCGAGGCGCCCGACAACTTCGAGTTCGATCTTGAGGTGGGCCAGAAGATCAAGATGGGTCAAACGCTTGGTGGTTTCAAATGATCTGGTACATAAATATATACATGAAAAGGCTTCCAGATCACCACTTCTTCAGAGGAGAGTGGTATTCCTTTATATTGTCTCCAGTGTCAACTACTTCTATGTTTAATGTAAAGCGAGCTTATGCAGAAAACGTCTCAAATTGATTTATCTATTTTCTCAGTCGTCGCCTGCGATCACCTTGTGAAGCACCTTAGCCGCCTTCACCACAGTCTCATCGGCGTATCGTCTACCTGTCAATTGCAAGCAAATTGGAGCATTCTTATGCTCTTCTGCAGTTCCGTAAAGGCCGTATTCGTACTCCTCAATCGGATTTCTGGGCTCAAGTTTCAACACCGTGTCAGACTTTTCGTCCACCTTCAAGCCGGTTGGGAACACCACATTAGGGAAATCCAAAATGTTCCATAAGTTCGTGTAACCCCAGTAGGATGCCAACTCAGGTCTTGGAGCCACGGAGAAAAATGTAGGGGACAAGATGAAGTCAATATTGCGGGCATTCAACTGATTCATGTACGAGATTCTGCCGGCGTCTCTGACGTGGGCCAATTTCTGCACCTCAACGCCGGAATGGCCGTTGTCGCCCGGACCAAATGTCAAGTACTTTTCGGTCAAGTCCAAAATAGGCTCTCCCGAAAGGGCCAACGCCTTTTTCTGCGCAGTGTTGCCGTCGGTGTTGTATCCACTGTAGGCAGCTTGGATAATCTCTTCTACATCGATATTGTGCCATTCAACCACGGTGATTCCGGCTTTTTCCAACTTTTCCTTGGCCAAATTGAGAGCGCGAGAGATTGGAGGCGCTGGTCTCACCACACCGTCGTCGTAGATGATAGCCACCGTCAATTCAGTTGGCTTGGGCTCGGGAACCTGGCGCCACGGAATTGGCACAATCAAAGGATCGCTGTTCCAGGGCTCCTGTCCCAACACGGCTGACATAAACAAGTCGATGTCGTCGGCGCTTCCGGCCAATGGTCCCAAGACAGGGTACACAATTTCCTGAACCTGGTCTTCGTAGGCCGAGGCCACACCCAAACACGAGATTCTCTTCAGCGACGGTCTGAGTCCCCAAACGCCACAGAAAGCCGCAGGAATCCGGATCGACCCGCCGATATCGGAGCCAAGTCCAAATACAGATCCTTTCATCGCGGCAAGGGCACCCTCTCCACTCAGAGAACCACCGGGGGTGAGCGAGGTGTTGTTGGGATTTCTGCACTTTCCGGTGATGTTGTTCAGCGAGCAGACATGCATTAATGTCTGCGGCTCGGTGCTCCGGATATAGAACACGGCGCCTTGGTCGTACAAATTCTGGAGAGTAAGGGCGTGCTTTTCCGGGATGTTGTCGAGGTATCCGACGTAGCTGGCATGTGTTATACGGCCGGCATAATCGTAGTGCTCCTTCAACGACACAGGAAGCCCATGCAAAGCACCCACTGGCTTGCCGTGTTCAGCAAGATAAGCGTCAAGCTCCTCGGCACGCTTAAGTCCGACGTCAATAAACAATTCCATAGCCGCATTCGTCAACTGATGACAAATCACCGCATTTTTCGCGAACGCCTTGAATACCTCGACGGAGGTGTAGGTTCCCTTGGCGATCTCTCTGGCAAGAACAACACCGCCCAAAGCGGTAATCTCCTTTTCACGCGCGGTGGCGTTGGCACCCACGTACTTGGTGGCGTCGATTCCCTTGTCTAACTCGGTCTGCAGAGGAACCGTTTCGAGACGGTATTCCTTGAGAATTCCCTTGGACAAACTGTCTCTGTAAGCCTTGATCTTGGCCTGCCATTGCTCGTACTTAACGGGATCGCTTGTGGTATCTGTGGTTTTAGCGTAGAGCAACATAGTTGAGAGGCGGAGCGGAGGTTTCGAAGTGAAAATTTCAAAGTTCTGAGTGCTAGTGGCTTCTCTTTATCGCAACCGGATAACACCTGCACCTATTCCGAGGTGCGGCAGACCCAAAACGGAAAACGATATCGGCATTCGCGGCAACGCTGTGGAGAAGGATGTCAGATGCCGGCCGAACATGTAGCCGACGTTTTCAAATAGCGAGCCGGGACCCACGTTTTGCTTAACGCTGCTTCGGAATTGGTAGAGGGTGGTTATTTTTCTTCCCTTCGCCATGCACCACTTTCTCGCTTTGTAAGTTTAGGTTGCGCAGATAATGCCAATCTTAAGCACGACTGGCGGCGCCGCGAATCCAAGCGCATTACCCAAATTGGCACCGAATGCTGTCGGAAAGCGCTCGGACTTGGGTGCAGCCCTTGGAATGTGAACCTTTTTCCTGCGTGTCTACCGATCACCCTTTCTTTGGCCATGGCATTTCAGCTTACGCATGACTAGGTTTCGCCAGCAGATCATGTATTGTCGACAATATGAACCAGAGGCGGGAATACAGAAACGAAGTGCAATACTTTTGTGTAGTGTGTAGTCGGCACCAACCCATGGAAGTCAAGATGAGCACGTGCCTTCGACTGCTGGGGGAAGCAAGCACTGCCGCGATGCCAGCGGTCGATAAATTAACAAAGCTCCAAATCTCGCAAATGCGCGCGGCCAATATCCAGGAGAATTCCGTGAGCCCACCCATTGTGATCACGTGACCATCACCATTAGTTTCGCGTCGCAACCCTGCCATCAGATCAAACGGCCCAGCCACAACAAATTCTTTGCGGTCGCCATGTCGTTTCTAAATACCATCCGCGGCCTAGGCCGGTCTCAAAAGAAAACAAAGAAGGAATTCGAGCCCCAGGGCATTCTCTACACCCACAACAACGGTTCATCGTCCTCGCCAGTACGCAGAATGCATTCGCCTGGCAAAATATCTCCCCTGAAACAGCGCCAGAGCCAGATCTCGTTTGTGCCACTGTCGCCCACGCGAAGATCACGCATGAACCGCTCACGGCTGCCGCATCGAGAAACTTCCTCCGACCCGGCGTTGTATGGAGACGATCTTCCGCTATTTCTCTGCGAGCCGTTTGTGAAAACGGCGCTTGTCAAGGGCTCTTACAAGACGATTGTGCAGCTTCCCAAATATGTGGATTATGGAGAGTGGATGTCGCTAAATATCTTTGAGTTTTACGGCCACATCAACTCATTCTACGGCGTCATCTCTGAATACGTGACGCCCCAGCAATATCCCACAATGAATGCCGGGCCAAACACGAACTATCTCTGGAAAGACGCTAGCGGGCATTCGGTTAATCTCCCGGCGGCGCAATATATCGATTACGTTCTCACGTGGATCTCCAACAAAATCAACGACCAGTCGGTGTTTCCCACTAAAACTGGAGGTGCGTTCCCGCCAAACTTCGTTAAAGACTGCAAAAACATTTCTCGCCAGATTTTTCGCATATTCGCTCATATCTACTACAACCATTTTGACAAGCTTGTGCACTTGTCGCTCGAGGCACATTGGAATTCGTTCTTTGGCCACTTCATCAGCTTCTGCAATGAATTTTCGCTTTTGGACCGCCAGGAACTCGAGCCTTTGTTGCCGTTGATCGAGAATTTGGAGCAGCAAGGTAAGATTATATGATGACTAGACACACGGACGGAAGCTCGCTGCAGAAAGGCTATCGAAGTCGGCATCGATGATGTCTCTAAAGGACAGCACTCTGGAGTAAAGGCTTGGATCCGCATGCCGTTGCTGAAGGCACTATGACTTGCTGAATGCTGGCTCGCTGGTGCACATTTTTAGAACACGCCAGCTGAGCTTCCTAGAAATACGCTCTCGAAGACGGCAACAGCACAAGGCGTCAGTCCGGCAAAGGAACTCAATGTCGCGCAAAATCAACCTACTACCGCTCATTTTGATAGGATTCACGAAGATAAAATAAAAATTTCCGTAAACAACGAGTAGCTCAACAAGCCCCAGTTTCAGCTGAGCACCAAGGCTCGCTACTTGTGCTAAGTCATTTACCGATGCTATTGCTATATACATATGCTAAGAGAAGAAGTATGGCGACTCCTTCACAATATTGACGTCGAGGTCGCCCTTGACAGGAATATCAGGAATCCGCAAAGGCACCAAGATCTGCATGGCCTTGCTGCTTGATGCGCTAACAGCCACGTCATTCAAATCAGGGTACTTTTCGGCCACGCTCACCGTGGTTTCCATGTCACGGCCCATCTGAACCTCGCGGGCGTCTGCCGACTCAAGAAGAGTCTGGCGTTTTTTCTCGATGTAGATTTCGTCTGCCACAGTCATGGCACGGCCAAGGGCCTTGACGATTTTACGGCGAACGGCCTTGATTTCTCGGGCGGCCTCATGTTCGCCGGGAATGCTAATAACTTGCAAGAAGCCCTTGTATCGGCGTTCGAACTCGTCTCTAAGCTTCACGACTAAGTTCTCGCTATGCAACTTCACAAATTGTTCTCTAATGTTGGCACTCATTTGGTCAACGTCGCATGCGTGGGTCCAGTATGAGTCATGGACCGAAGCAAAATGAAGTCCAGATTTACCACACAGCGCCGCCGTCATGAGCATGTGAGTGGCATCCAAAGAATGGATAAAATTGGGGGGAAAGGCCGTCTGCTGCTTCCGCGCGTCAACCTGAGTTGCTCCAAATGGGTCGGATATGGTAATGTCCTGCAAACTGGTGGTGACCACCTGGCGTTTAGTTCCCCGGTATGGCTGAACGCACGGAAGTCCAAGCGGCGTGGTCCAGATGACCGACAGAAGATGGTTGGGCTTGTTGGCGTTGACTGCCGTCGACTCCTCGTAGTCGATTCTCACGGACTTGGAAATGCGCTTGGCGGCCTCACCCAACCAGTCCTGAATCAAATGGGCACCGTGGAACAACTCTCGCATGGAGGCGAAAACCAAAGCGGTGAGGTAGCGGGCGTAGTTGCTTACATCGGAGCGGTCCTTCTTGTCAAACAAGTGCACGAGCTGTTTCTCGATCTGAGCCACTGCTCCAACAAATGTGACTCCGTACACGTTGGTCATCACCGTCTGCTTGACGACTTTGCGTGTTATTTTGCCCTTGAGGAATGCTGCGTACTGATTGCCAGCCTCCGCCTCCGCCGTCAACCTCTTTTCAACGAGACCAGCAACGAACTTGTACACATCCTGTGGCTTGTCGGCGGGGATTAAGTTGACCTGTTTGGCGCCCTCAAAGTCACCTCCGAGCGCTGCGTAATGCTGAAGGCCATTGCAAGTGCCGTCCTGGTGCACGGGAACATGGCTCAAGAACTTGGTTGGGTCGTCGAGCTGGTGGGCCTCGTGCAACTCAGAGCACACACTCAAAATCTGCCACGGCTTGTCGCCCTTCATCCACCAGCGCGAGCCGTCAAGCGGATTGGTAGCGCTTTCAAACACTTTGTCGAGGTTGTCGTTCACAAATTTTTCTCTCTCGTCGAGAGGCGCCTTGTCCAATCCGTACAAGTTGGCGAGGTGGATCTTCAACCAGCGGAGCCCGCGCTCGCCAAGCTCGCGTCCTTCCCAGAAGAGAAACAACGACCGGGTGAGATCGTTGCCCAAGTGATTCAAATGCGGAGGGAGTGGGTACGCTCTTCCTCGGAAGTCGACGTTGTGGGGGAAGAACACCTTCTCGCCCACGAAAGCACGGGCGATTTCGAGTTTGTAGTTCGTGTCACATCGTTGCGACCGGAACGCCGCCGCCTCGTTGAGTGCCCGGCGCACCTTGCGCAGGTACTCGGCTTTCTCGGACGGCTCGGCATTCATGGGCAACGGAGCAGGAAGCTGAGGTTCGTCCACAATGGGCGGAATGTCTAAAAATGCCTCGCCCGTGTTCCAGCACTTAGACACCACCTCAAGCACGCGGTTGTTGATTGTCCACGGGGTGTTTCCCAACACGTTGAGTCCTTCGTAGAGTTCGTCCAAGTTGTTGGCCTCGGACGCAGCTTTGACATACGCCACGGTCTCCGACGAGTCCTTGATTCTCACCACGGTGCTGGGCGTGAATCTGTAACCGCCCTGGTTGTGCGACACCCACGGCCGAGGTGGAAGAAGCATAGGAAGGAACTGCGGCTGCACAGAATTCAGAAGGGTGTTGGACGCCAACTGGCGCACGAGATTCTTGTGCAACTTGATGACACCAAGACGCTGGCCGCCCACAAACTGGTACAGGTGGTGGAACGCCGGCTGGATTCCCTTGACTTCCTTTCCCGTTGCAGGGTCAACACCCACAACAGGCACCTTGGCCACATGGATCAAGAAGCACGTGAGTACAGACCCCAACTTGGCGTATATGGGGTAGTCCCACTCGCTTGCGGTTGTGTCGTCAGCCACCGGCTGGTTGCGGCGGCGCAAGAGCTTCCTCCACTCGTTGGACGACTTTGCTCGTTTTCCCATGGACCGCTTCTCCACTGCCACCAAGTTCTGCGCCTTGTACTCGAGTTCCACGGCCTTGCCCACGGAAATCACCGCGCGTGCTGTGCGCATGCCGTCAACAATTCCACCCGTGGAATTGAGCTTGAGCAACTCGAGCACTGTGATCACCGAGAGCTTTTTGGGCGGAATGAGCACCAAGTAGGGGGCGTAAAATGCGCGGTCCTTCATTTGCTTCTTCTCTTCGGCCGAGAGCGTTTCCAGATCCGTCTCGCCGCTGAGCAACTTCTTGCACAACTCCACCTCTTCCTCGACGTATGGAAGCATGTCCAAGTACCACTTGTAGAGCTGGGCGTTGAGGTTCTTGCTGACGGCGAGGCCACCACGCGACTGCAAGTCCTCGAATTCATGCTTCCATTTCTCTCTCGCCGCATCCACGCCTTTGCTTTCGAGCTCGCGCTCGCGGGCTATATTGAAGATGTCGAGCGCCTCGTCGAACAACTTGCGCTCCTCGGGCGTCTTGAGCTTCTTGTAGATTTCATGGTAGTTTCTCTTTTTGCCGGTGCGCGAGCTATGCAAAAGGTGGTCCTTTTCGTCCTTGTCCAAGTCCTTGAAAAGGGCAACAAGGTCGAGCTCAGTGCTGGACTCAAGCCCCAAAAGCGTGTGGCGGATGACCTTGAGCCCGAACGAGTCTACGGAGCGAAGCTGTGTGGTGTCATTTTCAATGGTCGGCGCTTGCACCTCCTCTTTCTGGAAGTACTCGGGCACTTCTTCGGGTGCACCGGCCCTCACCTCGTTGAATAGGCTCACCAAATCGTGCGGAACATGGGCCGCCTCCAAAAACGGCTCCTCGAAAATTTTGGCGAGGCTCTCCACACTGAGCACGTCCACGTGACTAAGAGTTCGGCGCATCATAGCGTGCGAGCTCATGGCATTGCGCAAAAATCGGCGGTGGTCAGCACCGCATTGGAGGGCCTTGCTGATGAATATGGCGTGGGTGCGGTCGTTGGGCCGTACGCCAAACTCCACGATCTGGTTTTCGAGAAAGCTCTCCAAGTTCTCCATTGTGCAGCTTTCCTCCATCAGATACGCCTCAAGATACTTGTTGACGAAGGGCACGAAGTTCTGGGTGCTGTTCAACAACGGATGGATTGCTTTTAAGATGTTCTCGGCTCGCGAGTAGTTTTTGCTGGCAAGAAGAGCATCAAGCAACGACTGCAAATGCACCACGTCTTTGGCAAACGGTGATCTGGTTACTGGATCGTAGCTCGATGACCATGAAAGTTCCTTTTTGGCATCTGGAGGAGGTTGCGATGGCGTGATTTCGTTGAAAGCTTTGGAGGAAATGCTGAAGGGGGCACGATTCGTGCTGTGCGACTCTCGGAGCTCTTCTACTAGCGAGGCGTAGAAGTTTACATCGCTTTTCAACGGTAAGCCGGTATCGGAAGATGGGGTTCGGGTGGCAGTGGCTGCATAACGCAAGCCGGATTTGGTCAGGTGAAGCCGGGTGCACGCTAGCGTGAGCCGCCGTCTATATAGGACTGCCGTTTTCATTTCCCATGTAATTAATATATTGTAACTGATGAAGTAGAAAAACGATGGAGATGGGGCAGATGGCGTGGGACTCGCGTGCAGGACGATGCGGAAAAAAACCCAGCTCGCACTAACCAGCTCGCAAGATGCTAGCGAGCAGAAACCAGAAACCCGAAACCCGAAGCCGCGAACTTTTGCGGATGTCAAAATGCCAAAACAAGTGAAGATGTAGTCTCCTTCAAAAATCTCGGCCCCGTTTCTGGTTCCCCGCATATCGCTGCGCACATCCTCATTTCTCCGTCAGCAGGCCCTAACTTCTCTATAGTCCCATCTCCGCCTGCAACGCCCGCAACGCCTCTTCATCCTCGTCCTCCTCCTGGGGCTTGGCTTTGTGCACCTCGGGAAACAGCGGCAACGTCTCCTGTTGTCTCTGTACAGGCTGCTTCTGGACTTTCTGCTCTTGAGCCTCTTCTTGTAAAGCCGCCAACTCCTCGTCCAACTCGTCCTCGTCAACATACTCGGAGCCCACAGGACGCGAAATCGCCTCGGAAATCTCGTCCGCAAGTTCGACCTGCTCGCGTATGTCGTCCATTGTAGACTCCACCTTGTCGACGTCGTACTCGCCGTGTATCTGTTTCATGGCCAGGGCACCCTGCTTCATGGCCTTCATGGTTTCGAGGTTCAAATTGGCGCTTTCAATGGCCGTCAATTGGGTCTCCAAGGAGTCCACCTGGTTCTCGATTTTCATCAAGTTACCCTCGTATCCCTTCTTGCGCTTCAAGGCGTTTTTGGCCATAGCCTTGTTGGTAGTGATATACTTGCGGGCCAACAGTTCCTGCTCGGCGATTTGCAGCTCCAAATGGCTGCGTTTCTTGTTGAGCATCAGGATGTGTTCTCTCAACTCCACAATTGCCTTCCGGGGCAACTCCTTCTTCTGCTGCTTGTTGCCGCCAAACCAGTAATTCCACATGGCTAGCTGATGAGATGTGAAAATTTGTAGTTTAGATAAGTGGAGGAATGATCGGTGATATTGTGCGGCGCCTGCTTCGTGCTTGGGCTGGAGTCGTTGATAAGGTGTCTCTCCCGTGGGCGCGCACGACCAGCATGCAAGAGTGCCCCCAGCCTTGAGCGATGACTATACGAACGCAAAGAAAGAAAATGCGGCTCGAGCCGTGGCCAGAGATATGGGCGAAACAGTTACCGATGAAAATGATACAAAGAACAAAGTTACGTCAGCTGCTACGCCACGCGTGTAGAGTATATTGGCTGTGTGATTCCGCTTTTGCCACTCCAGCGGGCCGGCCAACGTTAAAATCCCAGATATTCAATCCTCTCTCATGCTTTAAAGTAAAAGGGAAGCGTTTCCCATATGTAGGGGGCCCCACTTCAGCCCACCATGACCCACAAAAAGAAGAATACCAACAAAACGCCGAAAATCTTGAGAAATAGCCAGCGGTTGTTCGAGATCCGAGCGTAGTACTTGAGCAACTCCCTCTGGGCGCCGCTGATGTTCATGTCAATGTCGTCCACGTTCTGGTCTATTCTTTGGATCGTCTCACCCTGCTCGGTCACCATCGTTGCCAACTGGTGGAACAAGTTGCCGACTTCGTTGATTGTAGCCTCTATCGTCTCAACAGCCAGGTTACGTTCCTGGAGATATTCATTGCTCTGTTCCTCCATGAGCAAGAGCTGCCGCGTCTGGTCGGGAATTGAGAGTAGTTCACTGCCGCCGTTGCTGGCGGGTTCGCTGTCGGCAAACAAATATGGATTTTCTCCGAGGTTTGTGAGCGCTCCACTGCTACCGTCGTCTGAAAGCGGCGTCAGGCTAGCGGCTCTGTTGGATGCTGCCAGGAGAAAATGCTCCTTGCGCAGCTTGTTCATGAGCTCGTTCTTCTGTCTCACTTCCAACACATTCTTGAACTCACCGCTGACGTTCTTCATTTTAGAATTAAGCAACGTCAACACGTTCTTCAGGTACTGAGTGATCTGCGAGTCGACTTTTATCGACGAGTCGCCCTTGGCGAACTTCTGCAAGTTCTGGATGCTTTGTTCAATCTTGAAGATGTTTTGCTTGATGACGTAGGTGAGCTCGCCAATCTCCACCGGCCTGTCGTCAAAAAGCGGCTTTTTTCTCGCTAGCAATGCTAGCTTCAGCAACAACTCGGTTGTGTGCGCAATGTCCTTGGCGATAATGGAAGCTTGTTGGCTGAAGCGGGACTTCTTGTTGGGCTGCTGCTGTTGCTGTTGCTGGAAAGATGGTTGCTGTTTTCGGTTTATCTTGTCAAATGACGAGACACATTGTTGGAATTCGAATGTGCGGTTCTGGATCGCTGACGACATGGTATAAGGGAGATGTGCTGGAGCTCGACCGTGTAGCGCTACATGCACACCACCACAACGGCCACGCCCCACCCAGATCGCCCAGGACAGGAAAAAACGACGCCGAGGTCAGGGAAAAAAATGTAGATTTGCACTGAATATTATAATCTGTTGATTTAATTTCAAACAACGGCATTTCCTCTCATACTTTGGTCTCACCTAGTATTCGCCCAACCGGTGCAAATCGATAAGCCAGATAGCGAAGAATGTTGCCACCAGAAGAAGCCGCTAACAAATTTAGCCCGGCCCTCTCTGTGAATTGTGTATCTAGGTTATATTGCGGCGCCATTCTGTGGTCGCAGCTATAATCTTGCCTCCCGTGCCTTTTTGGTCGCCCTACATCTCAACTCGACCTTGACAGCATCATTCTGAATCTGTTCAACCACAAAGGTGCAAGGCGGATTCCCCACAAAGTGCAGCGAAAGCACCCTATTAATAAGAAGGATGTCCCTTCCATTGTGTACTGAGACACGTAGATTCTGAATACGGCCCAAGCTCAGACCCGAGAATCTCAAGATCTTCTCCAAATTGAGAATAGCGTTATTTGCCTGGGTTTCTGCATCCGGAGGAAGAATTCCTTCAGAATCGGTGCCTAGACTTCCGGCTTCTAATAAATGTGAGGAGCTTCTCTTGCTCGAAAAAAAATTCTTGAGGAAGGTCATGGGAGTAGTATTCATTGAAGAATATCTGTAATCTATAGCTTTCGAGCATATCAGGTGGTACGATATTCGGAGATACGACACCTAGGGCCAAGCTGAGCACAGCGAAACTTCGTGAAACGAGCTAAACTTAACTGAGCATGCATTTCTGGGATGAGAAGAAAACAAGTACGGATATTAGTTCTATTTGAGCAGGTTGCACGAATGGGACCTGTGTCCCTCTTGACCAATAGAAAGTACGGGACCGGTCCAAGTTAGTAGTATCACATCACCTGATATGAAAATATAGCTCAGTTCCCCTATTTTATAGAATTTACTTCATCCAATAAATTAACGAGCAGTTTTTGTCGACAGATCCTTTCAGCTGCTTTCTCATTGTTCGGGGTTTCGTGATGACGAGTGGAAACCTCGGCAAAACTAAAAATCACCAGAAAAAAAATCCGCAATTAGCCAAACTCTGTCTTTGGCCCTGAGGAAAGCCAGCCGCGTCTCCTAGAGTTCAGATGTGCTTAAAACGCTTACGTCTGTTACACTCGATTTTTTGCCGTAACGAATTCCGAATTGGGAAAAATATCAACACTCGGGATAGTGTGCGCACACCGAAATCGCCTGGGTTCGCACAGAAAACAAAAACAAATACTCGTCTAGACTTAACGCATCGACACCCTGCAACCCCTTTAGGACATCATGAGAGAAATTGTATGTCGCCTTCATCAATGAGCTTTCTTTCATTGGGATAGAAATCACCAATGTCAGGTGCACCGAGCCCTGGTTCGTGCTCTGTTTCCCGGCTGAAACACGCCCCTCCAACCCCCGTGTCCAAACAGCACTAACTTTCAGATTCATTTGTCCACTGGTCAATGTGGTAATCAAATTGTATGTAACTTAGCTTTTTGTCCGCTTTGAAAACTGCTCGTTTGAGCATTTTCCCCTGAATTTGTATCCGGTAACCCGCGTCTCGGTTACACCATTTGTCCTCGAATACTAACGACTAGGGTGCAGCCTTTTGGGAAACCATCTGTGGTGAACACGGATTGGACAACAACGGAAACTATCACGGTGACGATGGTATCCAGAAAGCAAAGTTGGATGTTTACTTCAACGAAGCCTCCTCCGGCAAATACGTGCCCCGTGCGGTTCTTGTTGACTTGGAACCGGGCACCATCGACAGCGTCAAAACCTCCAAGATTGGAAACTTATTTAGACCAGACAACTACATTTTCGGTCAGTCCTCGGCTGGTAACGTCTGGGCTAAGGGTCACTATACCGAAGGTGCGGAGTTGGTTGACTCCGTGATGGAAGTAGTGAGAAGAGAGGCTGAGGCTGCAGACTCTTTGCAGGGTTTCCAGATCACTCACTCCTTGGGTGGTGGTACCGGTTCCGGTATGGGTACCTTGTTGATCTCAAAGATCAGAGAGGAGTTCCCCGACAGAATGATGGCCACCTTCTCAGTTGTGCCCTCGCCTAAAGTTTCTGACACGGTGATTGAGCCTTATAATGCCACCTTGTCGGTGCACCAGTTGGTGGAGAACTCTGACGAAACCTTCTGTATTGATAACGAGGCCTTGTACAACATCTGTCAGAAGACTTTGAAGTTGCCACAGCCCAACTACGACCACTTGAACAACTTGGTGTCCTCTGTTATGTCTGGTGTGACGACTTCTTTGCGTTATCCCGGACAGTTGAACTCGGATTTGAGGAAATTGGCCGTCAATTTGGTTCCCTTCCCCAGATTGCACTTTTTCATGGTTGGTTACGCACCATTGACCGCAATTGGTAGCAAATCATTCAGATCCTTGACTGTTCCAGAGTTGACCCAGCAAATGTTCGACGCCAAAAACATGATGGCAGCCTCCGACCCAAGAAACGGTCGTTACTTGACGGTGGCCGCCTTCTTCAGAGGTAAGGTTTCCGTGAAGGAGGTTGACGACGAAATGTACAAGGTGCAGACCAGGAACTCTGACTATTTCGTGGAGTGGATCCCCAACAACGTGCAGACGGCTGTGTGCTCGGTGCCACCTAAAGACTTGGACATGGCCGCCACGTTCATTGGAAACTCCACATCTATCCAGGAATTGTTCAAGAGAGTTGGCGACCAGTTCAGCGCCATGTTCAGAAGAAAGGCTTTCTTGCATTGGTACACATCTGAGGGTATGGACGAGATGGAGTTCACAGAAGCCGAGTCTAACATGAACGACTTGGTGAGTGAGTACCAGCAGTACCAAGAGGCAAGTGTCGAGGAAGATGACGAGTTGGACTATGGGGCTGAGGAGGCGCCATTGGCCGACAACATGGAGTAAGGCACTACTGGTCTTACTCAGAATGATTCAAGTATGAATAGAAGCTAATACCCACCTTTTGCTTGCCTCCTTCGCGGGCCCTGGTCGGAGCTCGTCCCTTTACTTCAAATATTTTAATTTACTGTGTGTTTTTAACTTATAGCCCTCGATAAAAAAGGAAAACCGTTTCTGCTTGAGTGAACTTTTTTATTTCGTAATATGTGAAATGACAACCTCTGGATTGCTTCTCTCCTAAATGCATTCATGCGCTACCGCATTCGACGACTTGACTAACTCGTACCTCTCAAGAAGTTCTTGATAAAATCGTTCTTGTCGATCACTCCGTAGGCCTCCTGGTCCTCGAAGTATCTCATAACATGGCATTGTTGTTTCCAGAAGTTAATCAACTCCTGAAACTCCATTTGGCCCTTGGCGTACAAAACATTCGTGATGTCCAAGTCATTCACATATCTTTGTCTTTCAAATTCCTGTCTAATCTTCGTCTTCACATTAGACACGGGCATGTCCAACTCGTATAAGTTGCAGAACTCCTTTGAGTTTCTCATGTATTTTCTGTAGAGATGAAGAACTCTCTTGCTCATTTCGGCCTGCGTGAGCGAGCGGCGTGTGGTCTCCGCAAATTCAGTAGCTAGCGTCATGTGGACTGGGTTTTTCCGGTTAAGTTAACGGTGCACTTTACTATTGAAAGAATTTGGTTGGTCAAAATGCGCACGTCGTGCACAGCTCATACTAACACTGATCGAATACTGCGCAAAGTCTCGCCTGTGGGCTCAAGTAGTTTAATAAACCGACATAATTCGTAACTTTGCTCCCACTTTTCAGATTCAACGAGCATGCGAATTATCTCGAGAATGATCTTTTTATCTTTTTGGTTCAAAATTGTCTCAGGGTTCACGGCCCCGGAGAAATCCTCGCGCTCCTTTTTGAAGTTGAGGTAGACAGTCAAAAAATTGTAGCAAATATCCACGTCCTGAGAATCAATGAGTGTATTCATGAATTCCACTGGTGTCTGCTCCTTAACTTTGAAGAACTTTGACCAGTGAACCACCTCGATCTTCCGTAGAAAGTTAACATTTACCGAGTTTGCAAAAGGCGTGTGGTCGACTAAATTGCAAACACTCTTAAAGTTCGAATCGTCCTTATCCTCGAGATGGTCAAAGAGTAACAATTCTAGGCAGTAGCTGAAATTATTGAAGGAAGTGTACTTCTTCACAATAATATCTGCTGGGAATTTGATCTCCAACAAGTCGTGCTCAATGAACTTGTTTAAAACAAGCTGCTTGAGAGGAAGCGTTTGAATAATGGGCGACTGATGTTTGATCAAGGTTCGGTAACCCAATCCTGCAAGCGCAATGGACTCCTTCGTCTGAACAATTTCCAAGGGCACAAACGAAGGCGATGGGATAACAATTGGCTTCAAGTGTTGTTGCCGCGTAGTCTCATTTCCGTCCTCCGGGTCGTTGAATTGGCTAGCATGAGCGATGAGTTGCTCAAGATCAAACGCAAGGGTAGAGTTCTCTGTGAAGAGAGTAATGAAATGTTGTCCCTTTTCCTCAAACGTGAGCTCGCATATTTGGAAGCCCTCCACTGATGAATGTATTTTTATCAAATCATACATGTTGCTGGAATTAGAATCGTGAGTGTCGCCTTCATGATTTTCTTGATTTCGAAGGAGCACTAGTTCTCCTGAGCTGAGCAAAAAGAGGAAGTGCTTGTTGTCGACGGAAGCAATTTGTTGCACCGCAAGCTTTCGGCGAATGCTCGATAAATATATTGTCTTCTTCACTCGAATCGATAGCCTGGACGCAGTTGAGTTTCGGTTGACAATTTTGGTGATCGAATTGAAGTCGATAGCCAACACCAATATCTTTGAATCGCTGCCGACGAAAACAAGCAGCATCTCGCTGCTGTTGTGCAACTCGGTTAATTCATAGGCAAGAATTCGATTTTTAAACGAGTGGCGCCAGATGATGGCGTCACTATCGAATTTGTAGTCAATGCCTTGAGCGCCAAGTTTGGAGTCCTCTGTGTTGAGTAGTATAAGCTCATCTATTAATTGGCCATCTTCGGATTCTTCGTCGCCAATTCGATTGATAATCATCAAAAGGCTGTCGACCCAGAAATGGTCAACAATATTGAATTTCTCGACAAAGTGGTTGAAAAAGTTGTACCACAACGAATGAAATGGCTTTCCACCAGATGTAACTGGCGTTGAGACAGCAATGTCGTTCCCGAATGAAATCAGAAGCTGGGAGTATTTGTTCATGGAAAAACGAAGATGTCCTGACTGGCGCTTTGTCACTAGCTGCAGCGATACTCCATTAAGTCTCTCCATATTGGCAATGATGCGCTGGAATTTGGGTAAAATTGGGTACTTCTCAAGTGCACTTTCTTTGAAGTTCAAGACGTTAAAATAGCATCCATCAAGGAAGCTTGGGGTACCAGCAAATTGCAGCAGGCTCCTGAGAATCTGTACCTTAGATATTGATGTTTTATCAAACAAATATATTGCCATGGCAGAGGGCGCCACTTCGCACCCAGAGATTTGACAGAGAGGGGCAATTTGGTCGAGATCGTGCTCCTGAACTATATCCTGTCTTATGGCCTGCGAATCAAAGTACGTTATGCCAAGTTTGGATATAAGGCGCCATGATGAATTGGGTACAGTGGCTGTCAAGAAAGATCCGCAGGGAGACCAGCGGTAAGTCAGATTCTCCGGGGATTCGATTGATTTCACGAATGAAAATGACCACTCTTTGCCAAAGAATACGATCTGGAAGAGTTGCAATTCTGCTGCCAGCTGCACGGCCGCAAGGTCGATTTGAGGGTTGAAAAGAAAGTGCAGAATATCACCCTTCAATTCCTCAAGAAATGAGTACTTGACATCCAAAGTCTCATCTTTCTGCTTCATAAAGGCAATGAGCCCCACTTCACCTGACTTGCTCAAAAATAAGAACCAGTTATGGTTGGGGTTGTACTCTACAAGTGCTGGCTCCGAAAACCAGTCTTTAGTAGACAAAGCAATAGCATGCGACTGGAATGTTTTCATGTTGAAAACCTGTAGGTCGTGGCTCTCGCTATAGATGATGAGGTTCTGGGAATTAGGCTTGCACCAGTAGTTGACGATGGGCAGATTTGTCTTGAGGATCTTTACTAGGCTCAATTTTACCTGGGGAATACCAACATTCCTCATTTCGTCATCGCTCTCGCAGCTGTTGAAATGCTCGACATTTACCAAATTGGGGCCTTGGCCACCCTTGATAAGAGACCTAGTGGCTGTTCTTAGCATCTTGGAGAGCGCATTTTTACGGCTATCCTCCGACATAGGCAACAGATTTTGCAGTAGTTTTCCGTTCCCTACCGCGTCGTAAACGTCGTAAACAGAGCGGTTGTAGTTCACGAGTACATGGTATACCAAAACATGGTGGGATTCAGTTCGGAGGAAGACGTTACACGAATGAAGACGGGAAAGCGACGACGTGTCTGCGGTGATCTGACGTGTCCGCATGTCAATGGCCTTCCCGTGTGATTCCAAGCATTGTGGTAATCTCTGGTGAACTGCTAATGGAAGAAGTGTGGCTGAATCGAGAATGGCTAGGGAGTCAGCGGTCAAAAGCGCTATAATTGGCAATTTCGAGATGCATTGGATCAGAAGCGTTGGCAGCGAAAACGGCAGCTGCACGCTGAAGTTTGGGGCACCGTTGACCCATGCCATGAGATTGTGGTGTGTATACAGAGTAGATTGGTTGGCTGGGTAGATTGGCAAAATGGGGGATGGGAAGAAGCGGCAGAAAACAAAATCAATGTCATTACCAGAATCCTTAGAAGATTATTGAAGTGAGGAAACTGCTGTCACGGAAATGGCAAAGGCTAACTTTTTCGCAAGCGGAATTTGCACCGGGGCGAGGCGGATGGCATCAATTGACGCAAAGTGAGAGGGTGGTGGGGTAGATTGCAATTTAAAGACAGCAGATGTCAAGGAAGTAAGGAATCGTACTTTTGAGAGCAGACGGAGCATTACGAGCACCCCATGGTATTCTCTGGAGTAACAGTTGTAGTCGACGACGGCATGCATTTCTCTAGGTCCTAACCTCTCAGCCAAGACTCTCTCCCCGTCGTCCCTCTACTCTCTTTACCCTCCTACGCATTTCTGCTATTTTGTACATTAAATGTAGATGCATCCCACAAAGTATACCAAACACCTTAACGGTAAGACTTCTGGAATCTGGCTCTGGCACCACGACCACCGAACTTCTTGGGCTCCATTCTTCTGGAGTCGGCAACCAACAAGGTGGTGTCGTAAGAAGCGAAGATCTTCTTGAGCTCGTTCTTGGAAGCCTCGTCGACGTACTTCTGGTGGTAGGCAACAAGACCCTTGGCAATGGCCTGTCTGATGGCGTAAACCTGAGAAACGTGACCACCTCCGGTAACCTTGACTCTGATGTCGATGTTCTGGAACTTGTCCAAGCCGGCCAAAGTCAAAGGCTCGTAGACCTTGAATCTCAAGATCTCGGGCTGAACCAAGGTGATGGGGCAACCGTTAACTTTGATGAGACCCTTACCGGCCTTGACGTGGGCCACGGCGGTGGCGGTCTTCTTCTTGCCAAAAGTCTGGACAGATGGGGTGGACATTGTCTGTGGAAGAAAAATGGAGTTGGTGAGAAAGAGAAAAGAATTTTTCGAGAGTGTATACTGGGGCGAGGAGCGACAGTGAGGTTGACGGAGTGTATATAGGGCCGCTTGTGCGACAGTAAGACTGGCGCGACAGTGAGCAGCGGGCGATGGTGTGGTGCATATAGAGCAGTTCTGGTGGGGCCGTGCTGGATTGTGCGCGCGGGCTGGCGGCTTCTCACCTGACCTGTGACTGTTTTTTTCCTAGGTGAGCGGTCGCGGGCGGTGTGCAGGACATCTGGGTGGCCGCGGGACCAGAGCGAAAAAATCTTTCTTCGCTCCAACTTCATCACTCCTCAACACCACCAAAATGGCCATTGCTAAGAACTTACCATTGTTGAAGAACCACTTCAGAAAGCACTGGCAGGAGCGTGTTCGCGTGCACTTCGACCAGGCCGGTAAGAAGGAATCCAGAAGAATCGCCAGAAAGGCCAAGGCCGCCAAGGTTGCCCCCAAACCCGTGGATGCTTTGAGACCTGTGGTCAGATGCCCCACCATCAAGTACAACAGAAAAGTCAGAAGCGGCAGAGGCTTCACTCTTGCTGAGGTGAAGGCTGCTGGTTTGACTGCCAAGTACGCCAGAACCATTGGTGTTGCCGTGGACCACAGAAGACAGAACAAGTCTGAGGAGACTTTCAACGTCAACGTGGACCGTTTGAAGGAGTACCTTTCCAAGATTGCTGTCTTTGACAAGAAGACCAAGCCTGAGGGAACCCAGGTTTCTGCTGCTGCTACTTTCCCCGTTGTTCAGGATGCTATTGAGACTAAGCCCAGAGCCGTTGAGGTTTCTGACAAGACTGCTTACGCTACGTTGAGACAGGCTGCCAACGAGAAGAAATACAAGGGCATCAGAGAGAAGAGAGCCAAGGAGAGAGCTGAGGCTGAGGCTGACAAGAAGAAGAAGTAATCTTGTGACATAGGTTAATGCACTGAAGGTAGAGAGAAATGTAGGAGGTGGGACGGTGTTCTGCTTTCTAAGCTGTAGATTCTAGACTTCTACACGTCGGGGCTGGAGTGCTGTTTGTTGCAGTCGAGGTGGGTATAACCGTGTAGGTTGGTATAACCGTGGAGGTGGTTCGATGTTGGCAGGCTACAAGTGGAGCGGGCGGTATGGATTTGGCGAGGTTTTCTATATCTGTTATGTTGTCGCCCGCCCTTTGAGCTCTGCAATTTTATCCGATCTTGCAAATCCGGTTGTGGGCCAGATTGGCTCCAGCAGCCAAAGACGCAGACACTCCCCAGCCACGATATTCAACTTTGCATATCAGTAGGCCATCTAGATATCTGCTTATTTTCCGGGGATAGTTTTCTCCGCCTATCGAGGACGGTCCTTCGGCTGGCTTCAGGTACCTTGGCCCGCTGAATGGCAGTGCCATCGCCTCATTCTGGGTATTCTGGTTCAGTTTCAGATCTGCCGTTCTCTTTTCTTGTCATTCTTCTCTTCTCTTTCTCCCTCTCCTTCTCTTCACCACTGCAAGCCTGCACTACTATCTACACTACTCCACTCCACCCCACCCCAGCTCTCCACTTCTACTCTACTCATCTTCGTTATAAAGAGGATGTATTATATGGTACAAACGGCAAAGACGCTTAGTCAAACAATCCGAAACCCATGTCGTCGTCAGACTCCTCCTTGGCCTCTTCCTCCTTCTCCTCAGCAGCCTCCTCGGCACCACCGGCAGCAGCAGCACCTCCAGCAGCAGCAGCGGCAGGAGCAGAAGCAGAAGCAGAGAAGTTGAAGAAGAAGTCCTTCAAGTCCTTGCCCTCGAGGGCCTTGGCGAAGAGGTCAGCCCAGATGGGCTCGATCTCAACGTTGGCCTTGGCCACCAAGGTGGCGAGCTTGTCGGAGGTGATCTCGACGTCAGCGTCGGCAAGGATCAAAGCAGCGTATGACAAAGCAGATTCGGTGGACATTGCGTAACTAGAGATAATCGATTTAAGCAATAGCGGACTATGTCTTAGTTGTGGTGGGTGGCAGATTTTTCGCGCGCCCACTTGATATGCGCGCGTCACGTGCGATGCGTTAGGGCTGTGTGTGTAGGATGGCTCTCGCCCCACGAGGGGGCTCGGAGGGCCAGGTGAAGGCGTAGTTTAGGCGTTGGAGGTTTTCGGGTGAGGGGGCAAATTTCGAGTCTGGAGTTGTGCTGTGCGGGGCTCTCCGGCCATTTTGTGGAGTTCGCCGGTGCGACGCGATATTTTGCACCCACGCGACATCCGAAAACCGACGAGATGGTTGAAGGAAAGCAGAGTAGGGGTGAAAAAGCACGGCTGGAGATTCGTGAAAATGCCGTGCAAATGCCGTCGGACAATCGTTCTAGTTCACTGAGGCTCTTTGTCTGACCTGGAAAATTACTACGACATTGGATAATCAAGTCTGGGGTCTCCATTCTTCAGCTGCTCACACTCGCCACCTCTGATTCGTTCCGTCGCTTCTCTCCTCCTAACCTCAGTATTCGACTAAGCTGGCTGTTTAATTCCCTCATTATCATCACTTGCCACCACAGTTGAGCTATTCGTTCCTGCCAACGAGTGTTACGCTGGAACAACGAGTGTCACGCTGGAACAACGAGAAATTCAGTTTATGCTTCTGTATTCCCTTAGGATTTTCAAAAGCGTGCTGTCGTAACTGCTGTGCTTGCACTGATCCACGTGGACCTTCACGGGCAAATGAGAACATCTAATGCAAAAAAGCCGCCCCATTTTCGAGGGGCAATGTTTTCGTAAGCACGCCCACTTTTGACGTATGCAGCTTCTTCTCCACCTGTATTTTTGGGTACGTGCTTTGGGTCTGTGGGTGTGGGTTGGAAGACGTCGAAATGCACGCTTTCAGGATACCAAATAATTTTTAAGACGTTGTTAGCTCTCAATTATTTGTCGGCCTTCTCCTGTCCTTCAGGGTTCCGTATTGCTGCTTGTTGACGCACCGTTTTGGCCGCATGGGCCGCAGGGCTCACCTGAACTTCAAAAATCTCCCGACTTTTGAGAACGTCCCCCCTCTTCGCCATTTTCTTCAATCTTGCTCCACCTCCACACTTTCTCTCTCCTTTCATTTCCTTTGCTCGCTGCTTTTCTCTCCCTTTTTTCTTCTAGCGATTGTGTGTAGGGGCCCTCCCCCCGCCCCCGCACTGCGCTCCGCCCAATGTGGGGTGAACGGCCCTTGCGCTAGACGCTTCCGCTTTGAGAAGTTTAACCGACCCTTTTCTGACGATGTGCCGCTTGACAGGTGATCCAAATTTGAGATTTGCAATGCCTGGAGAACATCAATCTGTTCCATCTTTCATCGCTTTTAATTTTTCCGGCCCGTCGAAATCCCGATTCGGGGAGTCGTTGTCTTGGCTCATCTCCACCTTTCTCCAGATTTGCATCCCGGTGGAGTGGGCGAATCTGCGTCTCCACCTCCAGCTAGCACGCTGAGCGCGATATAAATACAGCTGGAATTCTTTGGCGTTTTTCTCTCTCCCGTTACTTTTCGATTTTCTTCTTCCCCAGCCCTTCGAAATTTAAATGTCAAACCCTTGCCTCATTGTTACCAAGGACGGAGAGCTCATCCAGAGCACAGCCCCCTTGCCAGAGTGTGGCGAGAACCAGGTGTTGGTCCACGTAAAGTGCACAGGTATTTGCGGAACCGATATCCACTTGTGGAAGGAGCACGGTGTGGGCGACTTGAGAATCAGTGAGGATCTCATCATTGGCCACGAATGCGCCGGTCAGGTGGTCAAAATCGGCTCCAAGGTGGTCAGTAACCTCGCTATTGGAGACCGTGTGGCCATTGAGCCTCAGTTTGCCTGCAACGAATGTTACCTCTGCTCACAGGGTGACTACAACCTCTGCCTCAACGTGGACTTTTTGGGAATGCCCGGAATGCCAGGCAGAGCCAAATCCTACCACGGCAGCATGCAGAGATACTTGCCTATTCGTCCACAGAACGCCCACAAAATTCCCGACTCCATGTCTTACCAGGAGGGCGCCCTTGTTGAAGTTTTCTCGGTAGGCTACCATGGAATTGAAAAAGCCGGTGGGTTGGATTTGGGAGTGCCCGCATTGGTTGCTGGGTGTGGTCCCATTGGTTTGGCGACGTTGATGTTGGCGGATGCAGCCGGTGCTTCTCCTTTGGCTGTGGTGGATGTTTCACAGGAAAGACTCGAGCTCGCCAAGCGCTTCGTGCCTTCTGTGTTGACCTACAAGGTGGACACCAAGCTCAGTGCCAAGGAGAACGCCCAGCAAATCCGTCTGCTTTTCGGCACCGATGAAGGACAGATGCCCAAGAAGATCTTGGAATGTACTGGTGTGGAATCAAGTATCAACACTTGTGCCTACGTTGTGCGCCGCACGGGTGTTTTGACGATTGTGGGTGTATCGTGCAAGAACGAGATTAACGAATTCCCTTTCATGCCTCTTTCCTTCGGTGAGGTGGACGTGCGTTTCATCAACAGATATCACGCACTGTGGCCACCAGTGATCAACTTGATCAGCTCTGGCAAGATTGATGCCAAAAAGTTGGTCACACACTCGTTCGATTTGAACAACGCAAAGAAAGCGTTGGAGACCACAGCTGACCCCCAGATCCCTACCATGAAGGTTATGGTGGAGGACCACGAGGTGGACTCAAAGTTGTGATTTAAGCACCACATTATAGATGAATATGACCCAGTTGTGTTCAGCAGGGCTACCGCTGTATAATACTACTCTTTCTCTTGACACGAATTGTTTTCCATCGATGTTCTGCTTCTGTTTGCCCGGATGGTTTCCACCAGGCCCACCATATGGCCAACAACGACAGCAAAGTTACCAGAATTCCTATAGCACAGCCTTGAGATATTGCTACAAAGAAGCATAATCGTCTCTCCATCACAAATATCCATTGAAATATACAGCAAGCTCTCTATGTCAAGAAGCCGTCTCTTCTCTGGCAGAAGTCAAGGTACCACGGCTTGGTCCATTTGCGAATGCGCTTACCGTAGATTATAAAGGGAATGCAGCCCATCATGATCACAAACGTAATCACTGCCATCACGATGAAAGTGTTCGTGTTACCCATCTTTTCCAACCATGGCGAGCAAGCAAATGTGAAAATACATCCAAACATGTTGTTGATCACAGACACTCCCGTCATCATTTCGATGACCATGTCAGGGTATGCATCCATCAAGTATCCCATCGAAACATCACCACTGGCACCAAATCCGAGACCAACAAGAGCCAAGCCGAAATAGGTGGGAAACCAGGGCCAGTCTTGGTCAGTGCCGACAGCGAAAAGGATCAAACCAACGGGACACAAAACAGCAGGAATAATAAGGAAATATAATCTGAATTCGGCCTCCTGGATTCCGTTGTTTCTCTTGGCCATCCAGATCGTGATGTAATCCGAGAGTGTACCGGCGTAGAAACAGCCAATGACAGCACCAATCAAGCAGGGAATGTTCATCAAGGCCACGCCAACATTTCCATAGTTGTATGGTGGGTCGTAGTATTGGTCATCCTCGACCGTCAAGTAGAAAGTCAACAACGCATCTTGAATGCCCCACACGAGTCCCGAAAACACACAAGGAGGGAACAAGAACACCTTGAACAAGTGGAAAAGACGCTGGATGTACTGCTTGATGCCAAATCCAATAAGGTTGAGGGCAGGGGTGATTAATTTGATAGTCTCCCAGTAGCTTTTCTTGGGCTCGTTGGCACCATTATTGGCAGTCTTGGCGGCTTCCAAGTTTCTGTCGTGAACTGACATCTGCAGAGAAACAGAGAATTCTTCGTTGCTGGAGCCAGTCTTCTTTTTCTCTCCAGCTGGCTGATCTTCGTAGCGCATTTTGGTGAGATCCTCAGCCGTCACCAGGTCGTGGTAGAGGTGGCGGTTGAACACGGTCTCATGCATGCCAAAAACAATAACTATGAGCGTACCCGCAGAAATGAAAACGGCGATCCATCCGACCCAGCGGAAGCCACAATACTGGACAATGAAACCAGCAATCAACGGTCCGAGGTATGTTCCCACCGAGGTAGCCAACATATAAACCGTCAACACAGACCCAAGCTGGTGCTGGAAGTACATGTCAGTAAGCGACTGTTGCACGTTGGCCTCAGCACACGCCTCGGATGCCCCCACGAATAACTGTGACCACACAGCGTCGCTCGTTGTTTTAACAAGAGCAAACCACACGGCACCCACTAGTCCAACGAAAATACAGATGATGTAAGTAATTTTGCGACCATATAACGATGAGAAAGGTGCAAGGAAGAAAGTGCCCCATCCAATCGCAATGAACAACACGCCAGCGCCAGTGTTCATGGATCCATAGGATAAGTTATACAACTCGTTCAAAGAGTCTTGTGTGGCACCGGCATCATTAGATGTTGCAGCAGTGAAGCCGGTGATGAATGCCAACAAAGCAAAGTTCCAAGCCTTCTTCAGAACGCTCCAGTTTAGCGGGTCGTTGACGGAATCCGTAGGCTGTGGCAACAAGATAACATTTTGATCCGTGGTCTTGAGATTACTGTCGCCATGCTCGGCACTGAACGAGTATATATTCGTGGTGCCGGGGATGTATTCCTCGTTCGTTTTCGTATTTATCTGGTACAAGTCGTCCGACATGGTGAATAGACGGAATAGGACTTGGCGGTTGGTGGAAAATTCTTGGGCCAATATAGAGCTCGGTTCTGAGCCTTGAAGGAGGGGACCACTGAGTGTGCTTTTAAAAATCCCGAGATGGATTTGCGGTTCCTCTTTATCGATCCGGACTTGAGTCTGCATACTGCAATGATAAGGCTCGCGGCATGTCAAACGAAGGCTCGAGCTGCCCAATGAGGTAACCGCACCACCAGAGTGCGCCGAACACTATCTGAATTTCGGGAATTCGGATGGACATGGCCGAAAAGAGAAATTTACACTTTTCAAAAATCGGGGAAAAAGCAGGACATACGGCCAAAAATCCTGTTTGCGCGTCTCATTTAATTATGTGTCAAAATAGCCGAGAATTTTGCACAAAATTCTTGCCTTCTGACACCCTGTCATCGGTTGTCGCTGACGTCCCCGCGCGGCACCTCCGTACATTCTGCATGAACAACAGCCCCACGACGAAGTAACACTGTCAGACGGATTCGTACGGCGTAGGTGATTTGGTTTTTATTTCGGTTGGTGCTGCACCTTTTCAGCAGTCTTTGCTCTAGCGGCGTGCTGGTATTCTGTCCTGCATCGCGGCGATCAGAGGGCATATTTCAGATGGAGATCCAGATGGAACCTACCTTTTGGGGTTCCTGTACGAACTAGCTTTCCCCGTTGTCTAAGATCGGCGCGAATTTTAAATTGGAAATCCGAGCCTGTGGAGGCTGAAGCACCGGATTTACGGTAACAAAACACAGCCCAAGTGTTTCCGCCATGGGTGAAATCTTCTTTTCCTTCTTGGGATGCGCTTTCCTGTAGTCGTATTGTTCTCGTTTTGGAACCAGTGTTCGTGTTTTGGCAGACGCTGATTCGTCGTGTGCATCTTAACACCACGGGTTCGTATCCGACTTCTTTTTGAGTCGAACTTGCGGTCCTCAAACAGGTTGTCGGTTTTCTCCGCGTGCTAGCGGACCAATAATAAGAATGATGGCGCGGCATCTGGTAATCCAGTGAGAAACTGCGTTAGTTTGTTCTCATGAGGAGCAGACTACGTGGTGTCGGTCTCATAGCCCTCGATCGACAAGTGGTTCTCGCTCCTCGACCAGATACGGCGGAAGTGCTTCCATAGTTGCGGACAAACTGTTTGTGAATGTCTATTAGTTGGCTTCATCGCTGTCAAGCGCTGGGGCCAGAGACAGAGGAGCATAACATGTTCAGTTTGGAGTCGAGCAGTTTAACTGGGGAAAAACGAGCAAAACACGGTGCTGAAAAAGGAGAGACGAAATAGAAGTACAAAATATCACTAGAGCACTCAAGCGGTTCACTTTAGCACTTTCTGCCCCTCGCTTGTAGTCGCAATCCATGCCACCAGCATCTTACCTCAGGTGGGGAAGCATTCCGCAATGACATCACAGCAAAAACAAGGCAACCAGGCACGAGTTCGTCTTGTATGTAAGGGGTGGGTCCTTCGCATTGCATATTGAAGCTCCTGGTGGCTAGTCCACAAAGCCAGGTTCTAGCGCCGCAATGTCTTGGCCCGATTCCTCGGCCTGGCGACATGGTGGCACTTTACTGCCCCGCACAGCGGCACGTATTCAGCAATCTTAACGAAATCCCGAGTCTAAAACTAAACGAACACAAACATAGTTTAGCGAAATCACAAACTACTAGCCGGGTCTTCTGGTAAACCCGCAGGGTCGCTCAAGGCGCCAAGTTGATTGTTCCATGCGCCATGCAGGTGGGGAGGACCGACAAGCGAAACGACAATGAGCAAAGACAACGTGCATAAATGCGAGCAAGAACAAGCTCAACTGCTGACTTCGATAGTCAGCAGGTTGCATTTTGTAGAGGAATAGGGGATTTGAATTCTCTGAATTTCTAAAGCTGACTTTCTCTCCAGCGATCCTCTGCAATATTGCCCAGCTCGATGTCTCCCTACAACTCCGAACTCGTATAAATTAACTGCGGCTTCGGCGCGGCAGGTGTCGGCGCCGGGCCACCAACGTTATCAATAATATGCAGTCCCGATCCACGGGCGCGAAACCGCCTGATAGCCAGCAATCAGTGGTTAGAAAAAAGAAACGAAGGAAGAAACGCAGCAGCAGCGAGAATGTTATGATCAAACATTTTGGACGCCAAACTTGAAACAACCAGCAGCTCTGAGTAAAGAAAGAACAAGTAAGAAACATCGGCCCAGTTGTTTCATCGCCACCCTGCGTCCTATACTCGCAGGCACGGCCGCGAGTCGGCAGTGGTTGCTAGTTAGAGAACGTAGCTCTGGACTAAGAAAAAAGGTTAGCCTACGACTTCCACCCACCTGCTAAGATTTAGTGGCCAGCACACGAGAGACAACAATGCGTCATCCACCACCAAAAATAACCCCCGAGCTGTCAACATAGGGAGGGGGCGGGGGACCTATCCGTGAATAAAACTCTAATTATAATCCGGATCAACATATGCGCGTGCCTGCACCTAAAGTCGAGAAAAGACGCATTATCGCCTCTTGAGCCACAATTCAGGAGGCGGGCGTAGGCAAGGAGAACAGCGCTGGCGAACTGCGAAGCCCCCGCTATTTGGAGATTATCCTAGCGGAAGATATTCTCCATCCTTATCGCCGGAATATCGGCTCGCTACTTTGTGCCAATTCCAATTTCATGCCTCCTTATTCCGCAGTGTCGCGCACACCTCCTGGCGCGACTTTTCTTATGCCGCCGCGCACGCGTACGAGCCGCAGCTCTCACAACATATGCCGCACCGCGCTTTGCAGCCCAGTTTGTGTGCATGCAACGTTCCAAGCAATAGTTTCACAAGCAGCTTCAAGTTCAGCTACCAGTACTACTTTTTCTCTCTCCGTTCGCTACAAAAACACGCTGTATTCGCTGCCTGTTGGAAAGAAAAGAGTCGATCACCACACTTGACCAAGCATCCTCTTCGTCAGCAACCATTACCTTCCTGCTACAAAGATAATTACCTCCCTCGTTCCCAGGCTTAGTCTAACCTAACTCCGCCTCCCAATTTACAGACTCCTTCGCTAATTATAATATGAAGTTACTCCAGTCGGTGGTTTTGGCGTCTGCCGCAGCCTCTGTGGCTTCCGCTATAGCCCTCCCAAAGCGCAATTGGGACTACCAGAACGATAAGGTCCAGGGTGTCAACCTCGGAGGCTGGTTCGTTTTGGAACCCTACATCACACCCTCGCTCTTTACGGCGTTCGACAACGGCGGAATAGCCGGCGGCAACATTCCAGTTGACGAGTACCACTACACTAGTCAGTTGGGTAAAACTGAAGCTTTCAAGCGTCTCAACAACCATTGGCTGTCGTGGTACACGGAGGCTGATTTCAAGGACATGGCCGACGCCGGCATCAACACCGTGAGAATCCCCATCGGCTACTGGGCTTTCAAGACCTTGGACAATGATCCCTACGTCCAGGGCCAGCAGAAATACTTGGACTTGGCCCTCGGTTGGGCACGCACGCACTCTATTCAGGTGTGGATTGACTTGCACGGAGCTCCAGGCTCCCAGAATGGATTCGACAACTCGGGACTCCGCGACCAGGTCGATTTCCAAGATGATGACAATGTGTCGTTGACGTTGACGGCCTTGCAGATGATCTTTGATAAGTATGGTGGCGAAGATTACCAGGACGTGGTCAGTGGCATTGAGATCTTGAACGAGCCCTTGGGTCCTCTGCTTGACATGAATTCGCTCAAGCAGTTTTACCAGTGGGCCTACCACAACATGCGCTCGGTGTCCACCAACACCGTGATTATTCACGATGCTTTCCAGGCATTCAACTACTGGGATGACGAAATGACCGTCAGCCAGGGCTACTGGGACATTGTGTTGGACCACCACCACTACCAGGTTTTTAGCGCCGGTGAATTGGAGCGTCTGATTGATGAGCATATTGCTACTGCATGTTCTTGGGGCACTGGTGCCCAGGGCGAGTCCCACTGGACTGTTGCGGGCGAATGGTCTGCTGCTCTCACTGACTGTGCCCTCTGGTTGAATGGTGTGGGCCGCGGCGCCAGATGGTCCGGAAACTACGACAATTCTCCATACATCGGCCTGTGCGATGCTTACACCGAAGCCTCCAATTGGACAGATGAGTACAGAGCTAACGTGCGCAAGTACATTGAGGCACAGCTTGATGCTTTTGAGTTGACCGGAGGTTGGATCTTCTGGAACTGGAAAACTGAGAGTGCTATTGACTGGGACATGCTGCAGCTCATCAGCGAAGGTGTGTTCCCACAGCCTTTCAGTGACAGGCAGTACCCCAACCAGTGTGGATTTTAAAGGCTGAGAAAGTCTTTATAATTGCCTAATCCGCAATGTTTGCCGGTGAGCTAAAAGTCAATCGCCAATAGATACGGCGGCGGTTGGCCCCCTCTTTGAACCCTTTATTGGCCGCATAAAGTTATCTGGTGCCGATACGAGCCCCACTGGTTGTCGTGGCTAGATTGGTTGCTACGATAACCTTCAAAATTCTATATAACTTCGTTCGTTTCGGACTTGCCTTGAGTTAAGCTGCATGCTCTTTAATGGCGCAAGCCCTAGCATTCGTCCTTCAGTCAATTACAGTTAGTTTCAAATAGCCGTAGAATATCCGTAAAGAGAAGCTTTCCTAGATTTTGGTCTCTGGTTCTTTTCATTTCTATGGATGGACATCGCCGTACCTCTGTCTACTCTGCCTAGGACGTGGACTTAGCACCCTCTCTGGCTGTGTACGATTGGCCGGCCCGCAGTAATCTCTACCCCTATTCAATTCTAGCCTAAAATTTAGAAGTCTGCTGGCTGTCAAGAAGTCAACACAAATGCACCAGGGCTCGTATCCCTGACGTACGTGCCATGCAATGATGTGGGTGGCAACATGCGCCCGCCGTGCATTGCACGTCAGACCGTGAATCGGAAACAAAGCTGTTGTGCCCAGAGCTGTCAATGATGCATTCATGGAATTGGGAACACCTCAAGCGCATTTGTCAGCCAGAGGAACCGACCATATGTGACGTCATGGCATATAAGTGTAGGCCATTTCTGAACAACCCAACCATGGTATCCGCGCCCCCACGTGGAGGATAAAGAAAGCTGCTTTGGGTCTAAATTCTTGCCCGGCAATCTAACAATGTTCATCTCTTTGGCATATATAGTGAGTTCCGTAATTCCCGAATTTTGCGATCAAGCCTCTGGGCGGTCTCTCGGATTGATCGATCGAGTACCAAATCACGAGTACCAAATCACAATTTGGTACTCGATCTCTCAAATACCTCCCGTAATGCCTTGTCGAACGTATCGCACGCATACTCGTAGTCGCTCTCTTCGTTATACACCTGCGCAGACAACCGGATGATTACTTTACCTGCGTGGATTCCCACGGGTATCATCGTCCTATATTTACTCGTCTGGCACTTTATCACAGCATCAGTGAACTTGGCTACTGCCGCTGGGTCCAGTGTGTCAAAGGATGGCAGGTACTTCTCAATGGGCAAAAACATCGTGACCATTGCGTTCGTAAACGTTTCCTCGGAATTCTCAATAACGGTGGCCCCGAGTCTTTTTTCGGCAATTTTGCCTGCCTTTTTTGCCAAGGCGTAGCACCATTCTTGGATGTGTTTCTCGCCGCCGCAAATCTGCTTTCTAAATTTGAGAGCTTCCTCAACACAGGAAACGGCAGCATCATTCTTCAGCCCGATGAAAGTAAATTTCGAGATCATGAGCTTGTCCTCTTGCTCCAGAGTAAGCGCTGCATCCGGAGCCACATACGAGTGGCTGATCGGCAACGTCTGCACCTCTCTGTGGTGTTTGGGGTCCACATAGAGCAAAGCACATCCCCGGGGCAAGTATAGCCACTTGTGCAAATTCGTGCAGAAGAAATCAGCCTCCAATGCGTTCAAATCAAGATCAATCAATCCTACACCATGAGCACCATCGACAAGGGAGAGAACCCCAAACTTCTTGCACGATTGCACCATTCTCTCGTAGGGAAGACGCACACCGGGCATTGAAGCCACGGCGTCAAAAAGCGCCAACTTCACTCCGCTAGTGCTCGCCAACGTGTCCTCTAAAAGGCTCACGATCTCGTCGTTTTCAAGAGGTAAGTCCAATTGAACGAACTTGTGCTTTATTCCGAACTCGCTCAAGAATCTGACCGTATTTGCGCATGCTCCGTACGTCGTGGAAAGGAGCACAATCACGTCGCCTTCCTTGAATCGCAACAGTCTAAGCACCGTGTTAACTCCCGAGGTGGCATTTTCAACAAAGGCCAAATTTTTTGCGTCGGAGTTGACAAATTCAGCTATAGCCTCCAATGATCTCAAATATTGCGCAGGCTGGTGCAATCGCAAGTATGTATCTGGTGAGCGCAAATCGTTGTAGGTGCTCTGAAAGTACTTGTCGATCACCTGCTGGGGAGGAAGTCCGTAGGAACCATGGTTGACTGGCACAAACTCATTGTTTGAGAGCGGGAAATATTTCTTTTTGAACGCGTGGCCAAACATAGAGAAAGCGTTGACGCAGTGGAAGAAAAACTGTGGGAGGTGGTAGTAACCTCGGCAATTGGGGTATTCTTTATCTAGCGGGCGCCGCGCATAACTTATCAAAGGCTAGGAGTCATCGTAAGAGTCATCGCGCATCAGAGAAGAGGTTGGCGAGTAATTGATTTACGAAAAACTCGTGCTTCATTCTTCGAGTTTCGATCGATTCCAATCGTTCATCTTGTGGATGATAGCGGTTTGTGAGACTTGGGAGAAAGAACTAGCCACCTTGCCCAAGAACTCCTCGGCTAAAATCGCAAAATGCTTGAGAAGAACGTCAACTTTGGTATTGATTACCGACGGCATTTACCAATGTGTCAGAAGCACCAAAGTCGGCATTTCCTACATCCGTTTGAGGATGAAGCGCTTATTCAGTCAGCAAATTTGGCATTCAGCGCAATTGCGGCGCTAATTCTGCAATAATACGATCCCGATTTTTCCATTGTGAGCAATTTATTGACGATTTCTTTTGAATTTTGCAGTCAATGTTGCCTCCATAGCAAGTCAGGTGGTTTCCGCACTCGCACCGAGCTCATCTCACCATGAGCGGCAGGCACCTTCTCCACAGCCGGATTCTTATCCGGTCACTGCGCTGGCGACCAGTGGTAACCCGGCACTTACTACCTATTTTTCCATTGCGATCTGCACGAAATTTTTCGTGGTCACCAACTTTGGCCCACGCACTCAAAGATCAAGATCCCACTCAATACCCCAAGAGAACACCACACAACACGCCACCACTCAAGAATGACGCCATACCATCCAATGAAACACCCGAGCCTCCAAAGACTGAAGAGCCTGTGCCGCCTAAATACACTGCTAGCACCACGACTCGAATTACCAAAGACCAGCTTCTTGCTAAAGCCAACAGCGCCATTTCTCGCATGCACATACGGCTTAAGTGGCTTCTCAAAAAATCCAATCGGCCCCTTAATACAGATGACTATCTGGCGCTTGTGTCGTGGCTCATGGTCGGAAATGTGCTCGTGCTAATTCTCGGGACCACCACATTCGTCTCCCTAGTTATTTTCACAGCCAACACCGTGTTCGCCCAAGAATTCGTTGCCCGCAAAATGGGAGAGTTCATCACCAAAAACTCCAACTTGACAGTCACTTTCGAACACGCAATCGTGCCCGGCTGGTCCGACGGCAAGATCTCCTTCCGCAAGTGCTTTGTCAGCAAGCGCCCCAAGCGGTCCTCCAAATTTGCTAAGGGTTCCCAAGCCGAGGAATACGCAAGATCGCAGGAAGTCAGCGAGCCAGAGGAGACCGACGACGGCAACTACACCCAGTACGACCTAACGATGGAGGAAATCAACATGACCCTCTCATTCTGGAAATGGGTGAACGGCACCGGCATCGTGGATACGTTGGAAATCAAGGGCATGCGAGGCGTGGTGGACAGAACCCACGTGCACTGGGATCCAGATGACGACGCCACGAACTACAAGAACGTGCACCAGTTCGGCGATTTTGAGTTCAACGAGTTCAGGTTAGAAGACGTCCTATTCACGCTCATGCAGCCCAGCGGCTTCCGTCCGTTCGAAGTGGCCATCTACAACTGCGAGCTCTCGCGGCTCCGTAAGCACTGGCTCTTTTACGATTTCCTCAACGCCAGAGTCATGAGCGGATCGTACGATAATGCGCTCTTCACCATCCATAAGCGGCAGCGGCTCGACGACTTCGACAAGGATCTCGATACCGATAACATGGCGCCTCTGCTTTGGAAGAGAGTCACCCGACTCCGGGTTGACTCGCTAAGCATCGATCATCTCAACAAGGGCCTTGAAGGGCCATTCGGGTGGATCACTTCGGGGAAAGTCGACATGATCGGTGACGTCATGGTGCCGGAGGACTCCAAAGACCTCCAGGTGTCGGAGATTGTGAGCGTGATTGCCGAGCTGATTCAGAAAGAGGCCATCCGCAAGCCCAACAAGTGGGTCAAGGAAGACCGCAAAAACATCTCCAAGTACTTTGTGTTAGATTTGACCATTCGGCTCAACGATGTAAGGGCGCTGGTTCCGTTCAAAGCACCCGAGCTAACGTACATCAACTACGCCTTGATCCGGCCCATTGTCGGTTACATCAACTCGCGCAATGCCATAATCGAGGTGAAAAGCAGGATCGTGAAGAATCTTGAAGATTTCTCCGGCTCCTGGACCGTCTATGACTCGCTACTCATGGATGACATCTCGGAAGAGGTGTACGATAGTTTTGTCAAATACGTAGCCGACGACGAGGCCCGCCTCGTGCGTATGCGAAAAGTGGCTTTCTGGTCAGTGCAGTTTCTTGTCCAGCTAGTGGTGTTCAGTCTTGGTGCCTTGACATAGTAAGAGTTGGAATCACAATCTGAGCACTAGGACTAGCATGGCCACGTAGCTCGCAAGGCTGACGGTGGTGAGAAGGATGACAGAATCTCCGGCAGTACGGAACTCGTCGTGACCCTTGCTCGGGTTATAATATGTGTCAACGCTGGCGGCCTTAAAGACCCCAATGAAGTATAAAAGACATCCATATGCGGTATAAACGGTACCGATGGGAAGAAACTCCGACGAAAAGAGCTTAATAATCACAATCGAGAACGAAAGGCAAGATATTGCTGTTCTAGTGTAGGCGCCCTCATAAGTCCTCTGATGTGCTCTGACGTCTAGCTTGAGCCCGTTGCTGAGATCGTCAAGTCGAGACGTCCTGCGGCTGACTGGGTCCATTGTAGTTGTGATTTGAGAAATTTAGCACTCAGGTATCCAGCAATCAAGAGTTGTCCGGCTATTTTCCCGCGGTGAGTATCAATCCAGGTTATTGTCAGTGAAGGTTTGGGGAGCGAGCGAACCTGCATTCACCACGAAACTCAACCGCCACAGTTGACAAGTCAACCATCCTTTGCGCTCGGATATAGTCAGCAGCCGATGGCCAATAAACTCGTTGTCAAGCTCAAGGTTCGCCTGGAGTTTCTCGAGACCCTTCCGGCGTTTGCCCCGGCGAAAGTTAAACGAGTCAAGAAAATCGCTTCTGAAGAGAAGAAAAGCACAACTACCAGCAGTCTAGCATCTCGAGGATCAACACCAGGATCTGAAAGTCTCCCTCAGCGAACCGCTCCCAAGGACTACACCACCTCAGGACTTATGATGAACTCTCTCAACCAGCTTCTCGATCGCTCAGGGAACCCGGCCAAGAAATGGGTCAGGTCACCCAGGAAGTGGAAGACATTTAGCGGATTCAAGTTAGAGGTGAAGAGTTGGAGATCTGCCGACAAAGCAGAAAAGGGAAGCTCGGCAGAGGCTGAACCAATGGATATGGACTTGGAGCATGAGCCACCAGTGGTCGAGGCATAGATCTGCCAGGCGAAATGCGCTGAAAATTGGAAGGAAATAGAGAAAAATGGATGTTGGAAAGCAGGATCTGGAGCCATGAATGCCGGTATCGTCTATTACTGAGTTATGCCAAGCTAGAAATCCAGGCGATGTCATAGTGTCCGTAAATTTGATCTTACATTGAGCGTAGAGTCGAAACGGAGCCTGCCACAACGATGCGTAAATCACTTTTTTTTTCAAAAGAGTGACGTCAGATCTTATTCTCACGAACTTCAACATGGCCATGTCAACCCATCATGGTATCCTCCTGCAGGACGATTCACCATGAGAAGATGGGTCCAGTGTGGAGGCCGCCTAGCTCGCCGATCCTGCTCTGGGCTGCAGCAATCTTCATCCACAAACTCTAATCATGCCATATCCAACAAGCAACTTCTATACACCACGGATCCACTCACTCCAGGCTCCATATTCTTCTTACCACATGGAACAAGAGTATTTAACAAACTCTTGTCATTCATGAGAAATCAGCAATCCAGGTACGGATTTCAGGAGGTGATTACTCCTCTCATATATAAGACGAAGCTTTGGGAGACGTCTGGCCATTGGGAGAATTACAAGGACGACATGTTTAAAGTCGTAGGCAACGACCTTTCCAAAGAGCAGGGCGACAGTGAGCCAGATCTGCACTTGCATGAATATGGACTCAAGCCTATGAACTGCCCCGGTCATTGTCTCATATTTTCGAGGTTTGAGCGGTCCTACAATGAGCTACCAATCCGGTTGTCTGACTTTTCGTCGTTGCACAGAAACGAGTCCAGTGGGGCACTCTCAGGTTTGACTCGAGTTCGTCGATTCCATCAAGATGACGGCCACATTTTCTGCGAGTTTCATCAGATCAAGCTGGAAATTTCCAATACCATCGACCTCATTAAAGTCACTTACAAGGTGTTTCAGATTCCCGACAGCGACATAGAATTCTTTCTCAGCACTAGACCCGAGAACTTCATGGGTGATGTTGAGGATTGGGACAATGCCGAAGCTCAACTAGCAGAAGTTCTTGATGCTACTTCCTCCAAGTGGTCGGTGAGAGAAAAGGACGGTGCTTTCTACGGGCCCAAAATCGACGTGTTGCTCACAGATGCCTTTGGAAAGAAGCACCAGGTTGGCACGGTACAACTCGATTTTCAGCTTCCTGACCGATTCAAACTCAAATACGTTGATGAGAACGGCAACAGAGACGCCCGCCCCATCATGGTTCACCGTGCAGTTTTCGGCTCACTCGAGCGATTCTTTGCCATTCTACTTGATCATTTCCAGGGCAAATGGCCCTTCTGGATCAACCCGAGACAGGCCATGATTGTGCCGGTTTCAGAAAAGCACGTCACACACGCAAAAAAGCTCCAAAAGAAGCTAGTGGGAGATATTTTGGGTGGGGACGAAGATGTCGCTCCCTTAAATGGCTACAATTTTTACGTCGATGTCGATAGCCGCAGTGAGACTGTGAGCGTCAGAATCAAAGACGCAATCGACAAAGGGTACTGCTATATTCTCATGATCGGCGATAGAGATATCGAGAAAGGTACTGTGGCGGTGAGAGAGCGTGGGTCGAAGAAGGTGGAAAACCTCGAGCCTGAAGAAATCTACCAGCGGTTCGTAGACCTCGAGAAACGATATCGCTAGGGCTTGTATATACTGAGGGCACGGAGATGTTCTGTTTATCAAATCTACATCCCCCAATAACTGACTCTTCCATTTATTTTTATAGTACATCTAAGAGGCATACCCACGCAGCATGAGTACCTTCTCCAACTGCATCCACAAGTCTCGCACAATCATCTTGTCTCTGAATCGCTTTTCTCCCCGGTCAACGCTCACAACATTCACATTCCATTCTGCAATTTGCTTAGGCACCATGTCGCCAGTGTATGTCAATATGAAGCCAGGGTACTTTTGAAACAACACTTCCGGCTTGGTGTATTTGTACTTGGCAAACTGCCACGCCTGGCCCGTGGTGAAAATAGCTACAACTCGGTCCCAGTACTCTGGCTTGGTGAAAAGATCAACATTATCCACAACCATAATGTTGTGAGCAGTGGGGACCAACTTGTCAGACTCGTGGTGAATGATAGCCACGCCATTTTCAGGCCTCTTCATCGATGGAGGCTCAAAACGGCCCTCCTCCAAAAAGACCTTGATGTTGCTCAACGAGATTAAGGCCGTGGTGGCTGGGGAGACGATTATAATGGGTTGTTTCTTCATGCCCGTAGAATGGCCATTTTGTGAGGCGGACAGATGTTTTGCTCTTTTCAACAGCTGTGAAAATCTTTTAGCGTCCGATATGAGACTCTTCAACATGACGTTCTTCGTGCCACGCAAAGCAGCGTTGTGGTCCACGAAGTCGACTTCAAGGCTCGTAATGCGCTCCATCTGAGGGTCAGCTTTCCTTTTTTTCTGATCATCTTCATCTGCATCTCCATCTTGCACCAGCTCATCATTTCTGATGAACTCACTGCTGTCTGAACTTCCTTTGAGCCACGTAGTGAGTTCAGCCTTCACTAAGAACTTGAAGTCGGGAACATTGTTCTCTAAACAGGCATTTTTGTATTCCACAATAGACGACTTGTCATGCATCCAGCAAAAAACGACAGCCCTTAGCGGCTGTGCTCTATCTTCGTTGTAGAAGTTTGTGACTTCGTCGAGAGGGAAGAGCTCTCCGTCGATTCTGACATCTGTGGCATCTTTGATCAGTTCTATATCCTGTCCATTTTCCACTAGGTGTAAAGGTTTTTCGCCGATCACGGCTGCTCGTAATTTTCTCAAGGCCTCCATGATCGTTGGAGTTGGAGAGGTATTCCTCCTGCATGCCGGCCGCGAATAGTTCCCCAGCACAATTCTCCAGCCAAATAGTTCTTTCAGCATTAAGTCTGCCGAAGTTTGCCGACAAGGTCCATGGATGATCCTCTCGATAGCTGGACCGAGGAAGCATTCATCTTCCTTGGGAAAGCGAGAAAGCTTTCGTCTCTGGCTCAGGCAGTGCTAGAATCGACATCTCATATTCTAAATAACCAGCTTCCGAAAGCGGCCCTGTCTGCCGATGCGCAATTTGAGCAACTGAGAAACCTCAATGCAAATGTTACTGCTTTATTGGAGCATTTGAGAGTGAGAGTCAGCGACCACATCATTGCCAACTATAGAGTACGCGAGAAACGCGAGCTTGAGCCTTGTGCTGAGAAGTTGGACGAAGTGTTGAAAAGACTCTCGGAGATTGAGGTTCCCCAGATCTTGCTCAATGACCATTCTGCGTCAAATCCGAGACTTAGCGACTTTGTCTCCACCGTTGATATTGAGAACCTCAAGAACTCTATCAAAACCTACAAGAACAATCGCAAGCTTCTTAATGAGCTCATTCAGAATGAGTTAGACTCGCTCATCCGCGAACATCTCAAGGTGGCCAGTTGCCTCTCCAAAACGCAAAGGATTCTCGAGGGTTCGGTGATTCCTCTCCAAATGATCTTTCGTATCGCGGCCTCCAGCACTCGCACACATGAAAATTCACGTCTTGTAGATACGGTGAAAAAAGAGAATGGGGCTTTGGAGCTGGAGCTCGCCAGTCTACTTGAAATGCTCACGAATCACTATGACCAGTGCGTTATGGCACAGAATCTTATCAAAACTGGCCGTACAGACGAATTAAACCTCGATGTTTTGAGGGAGGATCTGGAAGAGCTACATTCGGTCCTCCGTGAGTTTCACTCGATTCACGACTTAATCTTGAAGAACGAGGAGCGGGTCGCCAAGTTCGCTAATCAGTATCTTCCTGGTGCCGAGGATGTGATTAGATTGTCGACCGAAATTCATAATTCCCTTTCTGAGTTCAAGTCTAACCGACTTACCCGTTTTGTTTTGCTCTTATTGCGGTGCGAGGAGGAGTTCAGGAAAACGCCATTCGACGGCGAGTCCAGCACGGATGCGGTTTCCACATATGTGGAAATTGCTGGAGATTTGACGTATCACTTGGAGCAATTCCACCGCACCTTCCAATCACAATACTTAATCGAACTTCACCATGAGATGTTCGTGTATCCACGTCGATTCCTTGAACGTCTAGATGACTTCTTGAACCGCGAGCTTGTGGAAGTGGAAGAAAATGAAAAATCCAGAAGACACACCTGGATCAGCAAATACGGGGATTTCATACCCAAAGAACTTCGTTTGCCGGGTGAACATTCACAACCGTCAGTAGTGCAGGTCATTAGTGAGGGCTTGGAGGAGGTCAACTCGGAGTCTGCTGAGATGGACGAAGCTCAATTGTTGGAGCTCATTAAAAAGTATAGATAATAATATCATTTTTTGGCTAACGGTGCCGCCACGCGTTGACAGTGCAGTGGATGGCTTGTGTTACCGCTCTTCTCCTGCACCAACTCATGTCCAGGTTCGGGCTGGTGGAGTTTGCAAGATCCGGTAATACACAGAATGCGGTCTCCAGCATCCCTGGTGGCAGCATGATGTCTTCCGTTCATTCTGATTATTCTGACGAGGATGAAGGCGAGGAGGACGTGGAGATGGCGGAAGCGACCCAAGAATCGAATCCTCAGCAAGATGCCAATGACCCAAAATTCCAAAGGTATGGTATTGGAGCCAAGCTCTTGATGCAGATGGGATTCCAGGCAGGAAGAGGATTAGGTGCCAAGAATGAGGGCATCGTGAATCCAATTCAAACGTCGCTACGACCAAAAGGCGTTGGAGTGGGTGCAGTACCTGAGGTCGGGACCAAGAAAGGATTGGAAGGAAAAAGAGAAATTAGTACCCGAAAGAGTCCTAATTGGTTTGACTTGTTTGAGCAGATTGAGCTGTTGGGAGTGAAAGTGCCCTCAAGATACAAGTCAATTGCTGACCAGAACACACCTGAGGCGGAGGAGCTACACCGGATTCTTCTGCAAAGCGTAGCAGACTTGGTATCAGCTCATCGCATGAGCCGCTCCCTACAGGAGAAGGTCTCCAATCTTGAGTTTCTACTTTCCACTGATCATGCCCTGCTCCACCTGATGGAAGCCATTGGTGTACTTCTAGCTGATTACAACAACTCCCCCACCCTACAAAATTGCGACCGCACACTCGAGAAACTAAGTCAATTGGAGGGCCATGATGGTCGCATTTTTACTGCCGTGTGCGCGGAACACATCTGCCGCATGTTCCTGACCCCGGCACTAGTGGTGTCAGACATTGACAGAAAATTGCTCAATCGCTGGATGCGGCTTTTTGAGGCCTTTTCACACGGGCATTTTGATGACCTCAACTTATGTCCGTGGGACCAGGTGTTTTTGAATTTCGCTGTAAAGCACACGGAAGATCTCGGTAAGGATGACATAATGAAGGGCTTTGCGCATGCATGGCACTCAGAGTGGAAGAAAGCGGTCTTGGTCAACTCCGATCTATTTCTAGAATGCGGCTTCAAGAAGATTCTACATCCCGTCCTCGAAACAGAACTTGGGCCCCACACTGTGCTCCAGCCATACCCGGTTCTCTTTGATGTAATATTAGCCGGAAGAGACCTCAAAGTCACACAGCCGCTCCAAGAAAAATTACATGGCTACTTCTTGGATGCAATAGCATTTCAGCGCACAGAGTTCAGTGTTTGGTGGCATTCTAGTCCAGGGAATGTGCTCGAGGTCGTCCTTAACAACTACGATCTCGTGAGCACACTCTTTCGGGGCAATGCATTTTCTCAAGTATTGCAGAAAAGCTTCGTTCAATATTTGTTGACTGTTGAAGTAGGAGAATTGACTCCTCGGCAAGAGCTGAAACTCGTTCGTCTCCTCCCGATTCTACTTCACACCATGGAGCTAGCAGCTGTTGAGATAGTACTCCAATTCACTCTCTTGAATCGCTGGGCGCAGACACTTGTACCAGGTGAAAGCCAGAGTCATGACATGAAGCTTGAGCTTCTTGGTTGGAGACTGCTTTTCAAAAGATTCATTAGCGTTGATGCCAGGTTGCAGCCGATTTGTTCCTGCTACTTGCTGATAGCGCTCCAGGCAATAGCACATGAACTGTTGCCGCCGTTGCCCAAACTTGGAGAAAGTTTCTCTCCGTCTGCATCTGAAATCGTCAAGCTTATCTCCGGAAGGGCATTGGCTACATCGGACTCACTCCCCTCGCATCGCCTTGGAGCTTCCATGAAAGACATGCTCGCCGATATCTGCAACAAATATGGAGCTCTTCTATTGCCCACCGACAATCTTGCCCCGGATATGAACCCTATCATGCAAATTCAGCCGGTGACGGGTCGACATTTTCTCTGTTATCTTTCCCAGGACGTAGTCTGGGTGAGTGTGGAAAGCAAATTTACGCCTGTCGGCGTACTGGAATTGCAAGCCATAATCGGAGATGCCAGTGTAAATTAGTGTATTATGAACGAAAATTGGCGGAACGATGAAGCGTGGGGTTTTCCTCTTACCTCTAGGAGTGCACACTGGGATTTACAACTATCACGTCATGATCAGATTGGCAGCTAGAGCCAGTCTCAGAAAGCCAGCTATGCTCCGGCGCAGCTATGCTAGTAAAAATAAGATTAACACCTTCATTGACAAAGTTGGAAATGAAAACACCAAGGAGTCTCAGAGAACGATCAAGGTAATCCGAACCATCGGAGCTGGCTCAGTCATCGCAGTGATCTGTTCGTTGATTTGGGCGAGCAGTATGTCGGCGCCAGTGAAAGAAAGCTTTGAAGAAGTTCCAGACTTGTCCAAAGACGTCAGACTGAGGTAGCAGTGGAGATGGAGGTGGTGGTGGGCGGAAGTTGACCAATCTCAGAATCCGTCAAAATGTGGGTTGGCAGATAAAAATTGGTGAGTGAGACTCACCGCATCGTCATGTAAATAAATGTCTGCTGATTATGTTTGCAACTTTGGGCCGTAGCCACATTTGCAAGTAGTACATGGGTGCCGGGGGACAATTCCCAAGATCACTGTGATTTTATACCTCTATAGGTTCTTATTAGCCTGTCATTTTATGCCCTTGTTTTTCTCTCCCAGACACCGATGCCTCGAATTTTAATGTCGGAACTTTTCCTGTTTTGTCTTACCTCAACCACTTTCGCATATAGTAACAATCCGTGGTGAGTGGAAAAGGGCCAGGATCAAATGTATCAGTGCAGCAAAAAAATGAAAGGAACGAAAAAAGCGAACACTTAGAGATAAAAATCGCTCTAGAAGTCGCAGCTTTCATTTGAAGCGCTTACAGGATATTTGAGCCGATTGCCCCGATCCGGCGATAGCTGCCTAATCAAGATCGGCTCCATAACTCCACTCTCATAGTGCTACAGCCAGTCGAGCGGGCTTCATAAATCCATGAATCGTGTTTCCAATAATATTCCGAAGCTCCATATCTGCAATATTCAATTTCTGCAACTTATTGCATTCTGCGCGGCCACTTAGTAAGCTTACTTAGCGCGGGCCAAAAATCTCATCTCGACTTCAATCACCATGTTCAGAGCATCCTTCACTAGAACGATACGCCAGCAGGCGTCTCGGCGTTTTATGAGCACCTACCAGCTCAGAATTTCCAGAGCCCAAAAATACACCCCAATCGCTGTCAGCTCTGCTGTTCTCGCCACTGCTTTGTGGTTGAGCAGCCGTCCTTTGAGCAATGACGTCGATGAGGCCAAAGTCGAGGCCGACAAAAAGGAAGCTGTAAAGAATGCAGACCTTAACGTCTCAGAAGAGGAGGATGAGGAAGAGGGACAGGCTGCTTTCAACCCTGAGACCGGCGAGATCAACTGGGACTGTCCATGCTTGGGAGGAATGGCCCACGGTCCATGTGGCGAGGAGTTCAAAGCAGCCTTTTCCTGTTTCGTATACTCAGAGTCTGAGCCAAAGGGCATCGACTGTATCCAGAAGTTTGAGGCCATGAGAAACTGCTTCAGAGAACATCCTGAACATTACAAAGAAGAGTTATATGAGGACGACGAGGTTGTGCCTGCTACAGGCGAGACTGCCGAGGCGGTTGTTGTGGAGACTGTTACTGAGGTTCCGGAGGCAGCAGAGGTACGTGAAATTATGACTGAAGTTCCCGCCGTGGAGGTTTTCGAGGTGGCAGAGACCTCTGAGTCCTCGGCTCCAAGTGACTCGTCGATTGCCAACGAGGAGGCAATTGTGTCCATGGCAACGGACCACTGAAAAAAAGGGACATAAGTTTTTCGATTGTATATAGCAAAGCATGTCCAGCATGGAGGAGTTCATGATGATTAGCACGCACATGACGAACTGGGGGCAGCGATGTCGATGTAGAGATCTCTGATGGACGCTCGCGAGCTTTGAGAAGGAGACAACATGAGGCCCTCGATTGCAACTCTCTCGAACACTCGCTTTACGTCTCGCAGGCTTCGGCACGAGATTTCCATGAAGTTGGCGTCCCAGTCGAAGAAAGTCGGCAGCGTAAACGGACTATTGCGGCGTAGAATGGCAGGCACCTCGTCTTTGTCGATGCAACGCTCAGCAACTTTATCGATTTTGTTGCCCACTATCACCAATCCAGGGCGGTCCACATGGCAATGCTCTAGAAACCGAGAGCACCAGTCGGGTATACTTAGCACTGACTCGTAGTTGGTGACATCATAGACGAGCACGGCTACATCCGTGCCTCTGTAAAATGTTTGCGAGAGGGAGTTGAACCTTTCTTGGCCCGCAGTGTCCCATATTTGTAGTGTAATCTTGACGTCGGGTTTGTCGTTTAACGTGACAGGGGCGGTGAGGAAGTCGGCACCTATCGTGGCTTTATATGCGTTGGTGAAGATGTTATGCACGAACTGAGAGCGTAGACAAGTCTTTCCCACGCCCAGGTCTCCGAGCACCACCACCTTGAGTGTTTTCGGTTCCGCCATGAAGTGTGGAATTACGCGCGGGTGCGATAAGACTGCAAGCGAAACGACAGAAAGCCGCAAGGTCAAGTAGAAAAAGAGAACATGAAAGTGTCTTGAGGAGAATATCTGTGACGGTTTTGGGAAAGTCTCGAGTCTGACGTTTTCTTTCGCCCAATTCGTCTCACGCTGGACTTTGCCCCGTCTCGACCTGCACACGTGACCCACCGAGCAAACTTACAAACACCATGAAGATCTACTACATCGGCATCTTGAAAGTGGGCGCTCAGGCGGTAGAGCTCTCGTCGGCCCGGGATCTTTCGCAGTTCTCCTTCTTCGAAAGATCGCTGGTGTCGCAGTTCATGACCTTCTTTTCCGAGACCGTATCCCAAAGAACCCCCGCTGGCCAGAGGCAATCCATTGAAGAGGGCAACTACGTGGGCCACACATACACGCGGTCAGAAAATTTGGCATGTGTGATCATCACCGATAAGGAATATCCAGTTCGTCCAGCATATACTCTCATCAACAAGATTTTGGAGGAGTATTTACTGTTGCACCCCTCCAGCGAGTGGGCATCCATCACAGAGGGGACTCCAGAGCTCAAGTTTGACAGATTGGATACGTACATCAAGCAGTACCAGGACCCTCGGCAGGCAGACTCGATCATGAAGGTACAGCATGAGTTGGACGAGACGAAGATTGTGTTGCACAAGACAATCGAGTCTGTGTTGCAGCGTGGCGAAAAGTTGGATGCTTTGGTGGACAAGTCTGAGGCATTGTCGTCGTCCTCGCGGATGTTTTACAAGCAGGCAAAGAAGACGAACTCGTGCTGTGTTATAGTATAATGGATGAGTATAATTTGTGGGATTGTAGAATAGAGATGCACGGGCACACATGCCTCGGCGCAGATTTAGGAGAAAAGCGAGGGTGGAGAGTAACCAGGGTGGACAAGAATGCGGAATAATCGCCGGTCTAATTGTTCTAGCCATCATCGTTCATTGACCCCAGGGTCTCTATAACATAGTGCGACATGTCAAACGCCGCAATATGGGAACTGCGTGCACTGTGGCTTCGAGGTTTCGTTCGAACGAGGAGCCAAAGCGCTTGGTTGTCGTTATACTCTGGCCCTGGCCGTTGACCGGCGACCGGCTCTTAGTTCTTGCTGCCGCCGGCTCTATCCCCGCGCAGCCTTCACAGCGTCAAACGCCTTGAGCAACTTGCGCCGCGCACCAAGCGCCTTGACGCCGCGGCTCTCCAACTGCTCGTCGGACAACTCCACCAACTCGCGCCACGGCACACCCTTAAGGCAGTCCGTGTACTTGTGGAGGCGGAGCAACTTGAGCCAGGCGGCGATGTTGTTCAACAACTCGACGTTGGCAATTTCAGCAGGCATGGATGCAGTGGAGTTGGGCGACGTGGCGGGAGCCGATGGACTGCCGCCAGAGCCAGAGCCAGCGCCTACGGGATTGGCAGGGTTGGAGGAAGCCGACACGGACGAGTTTGAGGAGACGGAGTGGGAAAAGGGCACCGCGCCGTTGGGACCGCCACTCTGAGCAAACGAAGCCGGCGGGGTTGTAGAGTGCGGCTTCCCGCTGCGGGTAGTATCGGGCGACAATTTCGACATGTTCAAGGCCAGCGGCGCGCCGTACTTGGGAACCGGCGCAGGCACCGACTGCGAGTTGCCCATGCGGTTGATTTCCTGCGACGTCTGTTTGCGGTTGGAGTCCAAGGCCACACGGCTGTTGATGGTGTTGAGAGCACCAAGTTTCTGCGACGACGACAAGTCAAAATCCTCGTGTCCGCGAGGGTAGAGAAGCGACGTCAGCGCAGCCGCCAACTGCAAAAAGTTGGTCTTCTCGTGGAGATGCGACGTGGGCAGCACCGCACGTGCCATGGGCCCAAGGCGGGTGGCCAACTGCGGGTCGGCCGACTTGGGCCGCGGCACCTTGGATTCACTGAAAAGATGCAGTTTTAATGGGTGGGCCTTGGGCCGAGGCTGCGCCAACGCTGAGTGCACACCGGGTGCCCTCATGTGGTCGTCCAACGAGTAGTCCGAGTCCAACAAGCGGTGGCTGGACTTGTCCAACGCCAAGTTGTCCAAATCAGGAAGGGTCAGCGTCGATTGCGAGTCGAGGTGCGCGTCTAGCCGCGACCGCATGGTGAGCAAAATGTCAAACGGAAGATGGTTGCACCAGTGGTCAAGCATGGTCAAGACATCGCGCGGGTCCAAGGACTCCATCCAGGACGTGAAACCGAGCATGTCCGAGTAGAACAGCGAAATGTAGGGCGAGTGAGTGGAATGAGCAGAATGAGCCGACCGAGTGCCATGGGCCGAGGAAGCGGCGTGGGAATGGTGCTGAGTGTGCGACGAAGCGTTGTTCACGCTGTGCGGACGAGACGGAACGAAAAAACTGGAGCTTTTCAGCTGGAGCAACGACCCAAGGCCGCCTTGCGCCTGCGTTCTATTCAAGCCGTCGAGCCCGAGTACCAGGGCGGGATTCAGGGTGGTGGGCGCCAAAAGGTTGGCGGTGAGCGAACGCTGGACACTGGAGTGTGCAGGTACGTTCTGCGCACCCACGGTGGCACCGTTGGTCTGGCCGAGATTGCCGTTGTTCGGGGTGAGGCTGGCGGTGGATGAATGGGTGTTTTCTGAGGAAGAGACATGGGCACCGTTTCCGGCACCCATGCTGCTGGCGAGATCGAGATCCAAATCTGCCTTGAGCGCCTCAAACTCCTGCTGCAAGTTGTATCCCACACTCAGGTTGCGCTGGTATGTCTGGTGGTCAGGTTGCGGCGACAACACGATGGGTCTGTCGAAGAACGGATCCTTGTCCATGGCGGAATCTACGCTCGCGGGGAAAACTTGAAGTGAACGTGTGAAGAAGGTAGTAGTGAATGTGCACGCACCACGGAACAGTCAATGCTCACCGGTGCCGAACGCTCTGTGAACGGGTTCGTGGAGTTGAAAAAAACTTGAGATGGCATCGTGGCGCGCGGCGCACGTGCATGCGGTCACGTGCACACGGTCCCGCTACACTGTGACTGGCAACAGACATGTCAGCTTCCGCGAGCAGCTGTGGACAGGTTGGAAAATGTGATAGTTCATTGATTTCATGAAGAGGCCCTCTATAATCCGTGTGGCAAGCCCCCTACGCCGCACCGGCGCGCGACGTCCAGAATGCCTTGTTCGCTGCCAAGATCTCTCCAGTGAACTTGAGTCGCGGCAACAACTGGCTCACGTTGTTGAAGAGACCCTCGGCAAACGTGGTGATGAAAAAAAGCTGGCCTGTGTGAAGAGACGGGTTTTTCTGCAACACCGCCTCAAGCAGCCCCGGCACTTTTTCATAGCTGACAGCCCGCGGCGACTCCTCGCCAGCGAGATACTTCTCGAGCTGCGTGACCTCTTCAAATTCCCGCGTGAGCACCATTGCCCACTGCGAGGACACACGCGGTGGCCGCGTCACGTTTGAAATATCGGCGCACTTGATGAGCAATGACATGATCAAGCGGACGCGAAGATCGCCTTGATCTGCGCTTTCCTTGAAGTCATTGAATTTTTGGAGGTACCCAAAATGCTCCGCCATGTCGGTGGCCAAAATAGAATGGCCGATGAGCTCGTTCATCGTGAGGTCCGAATCTAGATCCACCCGCGCCGAAAGTATGTCGGGCCAGTGCAACGTCAAGATCCTGTTGATGAATACCTTGGCATGAAACAGCTCGAGAACAGAATGCCCCGAGAATGTTTTGGCGGCAGGTGTGTCGTGCTTGATTAAAAAGGCGTTGGTTACCCCAGGGTGGCCCACGTCATGGCCCAATGCGGCCACCAACAAGGCAAGACATTGCTGCGGTGTCAAATACGACAAAGAGGTTTCGTCCAACTGGATATTTGCAAAGTCCGTCACAAGCTCGGTGTGCGAGTCTTGAAAATGCGTGCCTGGCTGTAGAATTTCCTGGACTTCGGCGGTGGCGTTCTCCTCGAACTGGTCGAATTCAGGTAGGCACAGTAGCCTCACCAAGAACTGGAAACAAGCCTGGAGTACATCCACAGCGTGGCGAAAATTGTGGAAGGGATTTCCATTTCTGTATGCGTCCCGTGTCATGAATATGAGCGCCAAAAGCTCGTTGTCGGAGGGAAGTCTTATGTGCTTCTTGGATGTGTGTCCTACTATGACAATCACATACTTGAGCATCAAAAATGCGCAGTAGGCCAAGTCGTCGTTAGTGAGCTCGTGCGCAGGAAAAGCCCAGTGGCCCACGTCGTGGCACAACTTGCTTAGATGTGAAGGTGAGCTATTGCTTAGAAGACCGAAAAAGTCTATACTCAGATTGAGCGCCGAGTAAAGCCGACAGATGGTTTCGTCAGAAGCCAGGCTTTCCAAAGATAGCGTACCTGACATCGTAGGCACGAACAGTTTGGTCGAAGCCATAGTGGGGACGTCTTGCGCCGTTCCGGCCTCGGTCCAAGTCTGCATCCTGGTGGATCTGAAGGCAAGCTTCTTACGCACGCTGTCAAAAAGAAGCTGAAGCAGACTAACAGCACTTTTATGCCGCAACGTTGACGCTTTGGCCACAACAGCACTAAGGTGGCTGAAGAAGAATTGAATGAATCTCTTCTTGTCCTCGAAGCTTAATGCCCCTAGATCGGATGCCTGCAGGGTCTCCGTATCAAGAACAATAAACGAGGCATCTTCTGAATCCCACTCATCGTTTCCCCGTTTCAATAATTGCCGCACTAGCTCTTCAAATGACGATACTGGAACTGTGGTGGAGTCACCGAAAACCGCTTCGTCAAAAACCAGCTGAGCCCTTTCGCCTACTAGATACACAGTTAGCATTGGCGACAAAGAGAGCCAGGGCGTTTTCGTGTATGGAGGATGATTTGTGGTGAAAGCAAGGCGCTGTGGCTCAACCAGTACGTGTGATCTGAGTGAAGAGATGTCTTGAGGTCCGGGCAAAAATGGTTGTTCTCAAGAAAACCGCTTACAAAAATAGAACGTATTTTCGAGATCAATCGAGGAATATGGGCGTCGCTGAATGCAAGGCCGGAAGGTGTGCTAGGTGGTAACTGATACGGTCAAGAGGAATGCATACAGGCATCTTTAAAAAAAAAGCAATTCAAATTGACAAACTCCTCTGAGTGAGACAGTCACGTGAGCGCATGTTTTTGGACCCTGTCATCGTAAAACGTCTCCCGGGGACGTATAAACACTGAAATTTCGACACAATGAAAAACGAATCTTTGCGAGATAACAAAATGGCGATTTAGGTACACCTGGAGCCTTGGGTGAAGCCATTGCTTTTCATCTCCCCCACACGGCATTTTGAAAGTTGCGGCACCTCATGCTAATTTCGATTTATTACTTGTGACTGGAAAGATCTGGTCATTAACCTGGTGCGACTGGCAACCGTGCATGTAGTAGCGAAGTGTCTACAGATCCTCCCGATGCTTTCAGACTTGTGACGGAGGCAAGGTACTAAAAAACTCGGAATTGGATTATTAGTCACCTGCTGATCTGACTGTTCAGCAACCAACCGAACGAGATCGGAACAAAAAAATCTCCGATACCGGGAGTCGAACCCGGGTTTGCTCGGTGAAAGCGAACCGTGATAGCCGTTACACTATATCGGATGGTACAGAAAAATTGAGTATTGGATATTTATGAAGTTATTATTTGAGCAATTTTCCCTAAAATCCAATTTTTTCGGCTATTTTGAACCTGTCTCAACGTTAGTGGAGTGAGAATTGCGAATTAATGTTCAAAATCCAGCTGTGATCATGAATACTCGAAAAAAGTCTACTAAAACGTCGTTTCAGAACAATATCTTGTGAAATGATAAAAATATATAGATGAAATAGATAGTTTTAGATCTAAATATATATGAATCGTTTGCTCTCTGGGAAGCGCTGAACATGTAGATTTCCGGCGGGACCAGGAGGGATGAAGTTCCGTAATGAATGATAGTGTATACCTCTTGCCGTTAGGCCCAGGCAAGATTCTGTACTTAAATCCCGCCTCTTAAAATTGCCTGAGCTGATTAACTAGGACCAGCTTCCAAGTGGCCACACTCAAGCGTCCGGTCTGACTCTGTCGTGGGTCCTCAAACTCGTAGTGCTTGTGACGTCGGTAAGCCCCTACTCTTTGCTCGACAACTATTTACCAAGAATGTTTCGTAATCAATGATCTTTCTTTCAGATTTACACATTTGCAAGGTATGATGGTAGCTGCTAATAGCGACCCAGTTGGCTCTGATAGAGAATTGATCCCACAATGAACAGTCGGGAATGGATTCACTCCAAGTACAATTTCATTTAAGAGCCAAAACAAGCGTCTACTGGAGACTACCCCCCAAAGCCCATATGACTGCCACTCAATTTGCCATGGTCACACGTGTCGCAATTCTTGGTTCCACTGCCTGATTTAATGCTCCTAAATGTCGTCATTCTCTAGCCAACTTATTCTGGACACTACTTGATGAAATCAAAGACAGTTAAGCCAGCTCGACATTTTGCCACTGTTTGCCACTGCGCGAAATACCGTAAAGCCGTACGGTACAGCCGTTTTCCCCTGAGTTAGCATGGATGAGATATGAAAACGAAGGGAGAGCGAAATAATCACTCTCTAAGATAAATCCATCAAGCATCTAAAATTTATTCTCAACTACAAAGATATTCAACAGAAAAGAGCGTGCGCAAGCTCTTGGAAGGTATATTTATCCTTCCTATCGTACAGGCCATGCGGCATTGGCTACGAAGTATTTAGTTCAACCGCATCCTCGTATCTTCTTGCATATCAAGAACACAATATTGCCACTTGAGTCCCATGAAAAACTGGGATTCTGAAGTGGATCTGTCACTTCTGAGTTCCGAGAGTAAGGGGTTACAATTCCAAAAACGGCTACTCTCTCCGCTTTTCAGCAAGACGGTGCCGCCAGTGCCCTTGGACCACGAGCGCAGGATATACCCGCGTTACACCAATCCATTACTGTGGATTTTATTTTCCTGGATCTTGCCCGTTTTGTTGGTGGGCTACAAGCGCACCCTCGAGCCCAATGATTTGTTCAAGTTGAACGACGACATCCGAGCTGAGACATTGGCCAGCAAATTCCAGGTTCATTTCGATAAGCAACTCGAAAAGGACAAGTTGCGTCATTTGGCTAGGAAGGCAGATGCTCGGAAAGCGGCAGGGAATCTGGCTGAGGTGCTGAGACAAGATGATTTGAGAGACTATGTTCCGGCGGCAACGCTCTGCATCAAAGCTCTTTTCCTCACATTCAGATTGCAGTATACTCTTGCTTGTTTATACATGTCATTAGGGTTGGCTGCTCTGACATGTAACCCTCTCATATCTAAGAAGTTGATCACATTTGTGGAGCTCCGAGCCTTGGGCTTTACGTCGTCAAGTGGTAAGGGTGTCGGATATGCGATCGGAGTTTCAGTAATGGTTCTTGCGGCTGATATTTTAGTCAACCAAGGCTTTTATTTCTCTACAATTACTGGTGCCCAATCCAAGGGAATGTTCACCAAGGTTCTTTTGGACAAGGCATTCCGGATAAACGCCGAATCTAGAAAAAAATTCCCAGCCTCCAAAATTACATCCATCATGAGCACAGATGTGTCTAGAATCGATCTCGGAATCGGGTTTCTGCCCTGGATATTCTGTTTTCCCGTTCCAATCGGAATTTCCATCGGTATTCTTGTGCACAATTTGAGCGCCCCTGCAATGGTAGGAGTTGGAATCATGTTTTCGTTTCTTTTTATCGCTGGAGGATTGGGTGCCATGCTTTTCAGTTTCAGAACTAGTGCCACCAAGCTGACTGACGCCAGAGTCGGATACATGAAAGAGGTTTTGAACAACCTTAAAATGATAAAATTCTACTCTTGGGAAATCCCATACTTTGGTTTGATCTCGAAGACTCGGCGACGCGAAATGTCCTATTTGCTCAAAATGGAGGTTACTCGTTCGGTCATTATATCGATTGCTTCGTCCTTGACTTTGGTCGCCTCTTTTGCTGCGTTCATGGTTATGTACGCTGTCAAGGACGAAAGCCAGAGAACCCCCGCATCCATATTTAGCTCGGTTTCCTTGTTTAACATCCTTGCAGGTGCATTTGTTGTGCTACCTCTTGCGATCGCAGGAGGCACTGATGCTTTTATTGGAATGAAAAGAGTGGGCGATTTTCTCGCTTCTGATGAGTTATCGGAGGAGGAGCTTCAAGAGACATCACAGGACGATCAACTTCGACTTGAGGACAGGAAGTTAGCCATTGAAGTTGCAAATGCCGATTTCGAGTGGCAGACTTTTGATGTCGGAGATGAGGAGGACGAAAAGCCAAAGGATTCAGAGGAGGCAAAGAGATTGAAGAGAGAAGCCAAGCAGAAAAAAAAATTGGAGAAAGCCAGGAAGAAGGCTGTCCAAAGAGGTGAAGAGGAAGAAAAGATACCACCATCGCCTGAGGCATACTTTGATCTTAAAGGCGTTAATCTCGAAATCCGGAAGGGTGAGTTCGTGGTAATTACTGGCCCTATTGGCTCAGGAAAAACGTCCTTGCTCCACGCCTTGAACAATACTATGCGAAGAACGAGAGGTACAGTGAAGAGAAACGGTTCCGCAATTTTGTGTGGAATGCCTTGGATTCAAAATACCACTATGAAAGGAAATATTGTTTTCGGAAAAGAGTTCGTCGAGGGTTGGTATAAGAAAGTTGTAACGGCTTGTGCTCTTGATGCGGACTTGGAGATGCTCCCGGCACATGATCGTACTGAGATTGGTGAGAGAGGAATTACTTTGTCTGGAGGACAGAAGGCTCGAACAAGTCTCGCGAGAGCAGTGTATGCGAACGCTGATATTTTACTACTTGACGATGTCTTAAGTGCTGTTGACTCAAAGATTGGAAGGCATATAATGGATTCATGTTTCCTTGATCTCATGAAAAGCAAAACAAGAGTGCTTGCTACCCATCAACTTTCACTAATAGAATCGGCAGACAGAGTTATTTATCTTCACGGAGATGGAACAATAGTTGTTGGTAAAATGGCAGAACTCATCAACTCGAATACAGGATTCCGGGAACTCATGGAATTGAACCGCAAACAGGAAGCAGAGGAGGAGGAGGAGGACGACGAAGATGAGGATGACCAAAGAGAGCGCGGAGAGCTTGCCAAGATCGAAACAGAACTCAGCCTTCGCAAAGACGACGGAAAGTTAATTGAGGAAGAATTTAAAGCTGTCAATGCAATTAAATGGGAAACTTACCGCCGATACATTGGTACCGGTGTTCAGGGATTTACATTTGGTTGGGTCCTACCAGCTACTGTCATGGGCACAATTCTTTGTGTGTTCTTGAATTTATTCACAAACACTTGGTTGTCGTTTTGGGTCGAGTATAAATTTGCTGGCCGTGGAAATGGTTTCTACATTGCATTATATGCGGTTTTCACTGCTTTGGCTGTAATTGTAATGACAGCGCAATTCATTGGAATTATTTACATCATGAATCGGTCTTCGAGAATTCTTAACATCAAGGCTGCGGAAAGAATCCTTCATGTACCCATGCTGTACATGGACACCACTCCGATGGGCAGAATCATCAATAGATTCACCAAAGACACCGATGTTCTCGATAACGAAATGGGTGATAAAATGGCCATGATTGCTTATTTCAGCACTTCCATTTGCGGTGTCCTTATTTTGTGCATCATTTACCTTCCTTGGTTTGCAATTGCAGTTCCGTTTCTATTGTTCATCTTTGTTTGCTTCACCAACTTCTATCAAGCTTCTGGAAGAGAAATTAAGAGAGTGGAAGCCATTCAAAGATCTCATGTTTACAACAATTTCAACGAATCCTTGACAGGCATGGAAACCATTAAGACCTATGGTGTGACCTCCAACTTTCTTTCCAAGGGAGTCGAGTTCACCAACAGGATGAACGAAGCATACTACTTGACTGTCACGAATCAAAGATGGCTCGACGTTGCCTTCTCCTTCTTGGCCACTGGCTTTGCTTTATTGATTTCTCTATTATGTGTTTTCAGGGTTTTCAAGATCAGCGCTGCTTCAGTGGGATTGTTGCTTTCGTACGTTCTTCAAATTTCTGGAGAAATCTCTATGTTGGTTGTTGTTTTCACTCAGGTTGAACAGGATATGAACTCTGCCGAGAGAGTGATTGAGTATGTGTATGACATTCCTCAAGAGGCAGCATTTGTCATTACAGAGACAAAAACAAAGCCGCTGTGGCCCGAAAATGGAGCTATAAAGTTTGAAAATGTTGATATAGCCTATAGGCCTGGTTTGCCTTTAGTTCTTAACAAGTTCAACATAGACGTCAAACCAAAAGAAAAACTTGGGATCTGTGGCAGGACAGGAGCGGGGAAGTCTTCAATCATGGTAGCACTCTACCGTCTTGCAGAGCTAAGCTCAGGTCGTATAGAGATTGACGGCGTCGACACTTCCACATTGGGCCTTAATGATCTTCGGTCAAAGCTCTCCATCATTCCTCAAGATCCCGTGCTTTTCAAAGGCACGGTTCGGAAAAATTTAGACCCTTTCGGGGCTAAGACAGATGATGAGCTTTGGGACATTCTCAAACGAGCAGGTATCATTGAGAAGGAAGAATTCGAGATGGCCAAGAACCAGGACAAGTCAGATAAGGAGTTGCATAGATTTCACCTTGACCGAGAAGTGGAAGATGATGGGGAGAATTTCTCTCTTGGTGAGAAGCAATTGATAGCTTTTGCCAGAGCGCTTGTTAGAGGTTGCAAAGTGCTCATTTTAGATGAGGCAACGTCTTCCGTTGACTATGCAACAGACAGCAAAATTCAATCGGCTATCGTTAAAGAATTCGGCGATTGCACAATTTTGTGTATTGCACATCGGTTGAAGACTATTATTGGCTACGATCGAGTGATTGTTATGGACAAGGGAAGAATCGTCGAATGTGATACGCCCTGGAACCTATTCTCGCTGAAGAAGAGCATCTTCAGACTGATGTGCGACAAACTGGGTTTGGCAGCAGCAGACTTCATACGGAAGTAGGACAATGATAAAGGACATCGTTGCCTAGACAAATTTTAAGTATTTATGTATGAGATAACCCTCCAAATCGTAAATCGAAAACGTAGGTGAAATTCTGGAAGACCCTCTCTGTTGCCTACTGCGAGAAGTGAAATTTACAACCTGCAGGGTCGTTGGCAGGCGATACATCATGATCAGTTTGAACGGGAGCCGCACGATTCTACGACTGCTACTGCTATGCAGAAATTTCCATGCATCTCCAAGAACCCTCAGTGACCAAATAAATACCATCGCACTTAATAAGACTAGGAACATTGGCATCATCGCTCATATCGATGCCGGCAAGACCACAACCACGGAGCGAATGCTCTTTTACAGTGGTAAAACGGCAAGAATAGGAAATGTTGATGATGGAGACACCATTACTGATTATCTTCCTTCTGAGCGAGAAAGAGGTATTACAATCCAACTGGCTGCCATTTCTTTCATGTGGAATAAGCATAAAATCAACTTGATCGATACACCAGGACACGCAGACTTCACTTTTGAGGTTGTCAGGTCATTGCGAGTCCTTGACGGAGCAGTGACAATTCTAGATGCCGTAGCGGGGGTTGAAGCTCAAACTGAAAAAGTCTGGGGCCAAGCTGCGGCTTTGCAGATCCCCCGACTTGCCTATGTTAACAAAATGGATCGAGTAGGAGCAGGATTTAGTCGCACAGTTCGGGAGATTGTGACCAAGTTGCAGACTAAGGTTGTTTGTCTAAATGTCCCGTACTTTATCGATGGCCCTGATGGTGAGAGAACGTTCGCAGGAGTGTTGGATGTAATTGACAAAAAGCTTCTCTTGTGGGATTCGGAACTTGACTCCTCGGGGCGTGCAGTCAATGTGCTTGAGGCATCGGACCTTAATGTTCTGGAAATTTTGAAAAAGGCCAGAGCATCAATGGTGGAGACCCTAGGGGAGATTGACGAGGCTGTCATTGAGCTGTTTTTCGAAAACGACGAAGACTACATGAGTGTTCCTGAGAATGTGCTTATCAACGCCATTCAAAAGGGAACGATATCGAACGAGCTCACCCCAGTGCTCTGCGGATCGAGCTTCAAGAATGTCGGTGTGCAACCTCTTCTTGACGCTGCAATCCGGTACCTACCCTCACCTCTTGCAGCACAGTTGCCTGTGTTGAAAAGCTCCCTCACGAAAAGATCTGGCAAGAAGAAGCGTGCTTCACAAACGTCGGCAGTAGATGTTCCTCTGCAAATGGATCCTCGAACTGGTCTCAAGATCAACAACAACCCCAACTTGACGGTGGCCCTAGCATTCAAAGTAATCACCCACCCTGCGCGTGGAGTAATGGCCTTTTTTAGGGTCTACAGTGGGAAACTCGCATCCAACAGTGTGGTGGTCAATACTCGAACTGGAAAGAAGCTTCACATACGAAAGCTCACAGTCATGCATGGCGACACTCCAGAGGAAGTACTGTATATCATGGCGGGAAATATTGGCCTGGTCACTGGAACTGGCGATGATGTGATTACCGGAGACACGCTTGTCTCTCATGGAGCAACAAGCTCTAAGTCATTCACAGAGCTTGAGTCGAAGTTGACATTGAACCCAATAGAAATCCCCCCTCCCTTGTTCAACTCTGCCATCGAGCCCGCCACGGCTGGCGACACAAGGCACATGAATGATTGCATCCTGGTGTTGCTTCGTGAGGACCCTTCCCTACACATGCATACTGACGATGAGTTGGGCCAGACAATTATCAGCGGTATGGGTGAACTCCACCTTGAAATCATGAGAAACAGACTAGTGGATGATATGAAAGCTAAAGTTAGACTTCGTGACGTGGCTGTCTCTTACAAGGAAACGCTCGCAAAGCCATCGGGAGATGTTGTGCAGTGCACTTCTCTTGAAAACGATGCCGTTTGGGCGAAGATCTCGCTTGACTCATTCGAAGGACGCAGTGACGAGTCATCTTTCGCCGATGAGGAGGGCAGCGAGCTTCTCGAGGAAGACAACAATATTATCATTTTTGGCCCTTCTGCAACCCCAACTACCCTAAAACAGGCAGTGGATGAGCGGAGGTGGAAGCTAGAGTCCTCGCTTGAGGACTTACAGGACGAATTGTTCCAAGGCTGCGCGACGGGACTTCAAATTGGTGGCAACAAGTACGGTCTTCCGTTGAATTCATGTGTGGTAAGAATTCACGAGTGGCTGTTTCCGTTGGAGGACAAGCTGGCTTCACCGAGCCTATTACTAGAGGTCGGGCGCCGAGCCGTCACAACTGCTTTGAAGCAGATTGCTGACACGAATCCAGATGCTGTAAGCGTGATGGAACCTATCATGAGCACAAAAGTATTTGTCGACTCATCGGTGATGGGCGATGTTGTTCACGATCTCAACAGCAGATGCCAGGCGACAATTTTGGCCATTGACGACGGCTCAGAAAACTTGGAGAAGCACGCATGGGCACATGAAGAGGCAGCAAAACTCTACTTACCCCCAGACTACACCGATAAATACGCCGATACCACGATTGCGAGCAAGAAGACTATTGTCGCCGAGACCCCCTTGCGAGAAATGGTCGGCTACCTCTCGAGGTTGAGAACGCTCACACAGGGTAAGGGCGTATTTGACATGTCTTACGTTGGAATGAGACGGGTCACACCAGCACGCTTGAGCTCTATCAAGAGTGAGCTCACGTTCATGTGAAGCCAGAGCTAGAAGCCATTTTTGCAGTTGGAAAATTTGTTCATGCCATGTATATAGTTGAGAAAGGATTTTTAGCCCTCAAAGGAAATGAGAATCGGTGAGCCTTTTCAGTTTTCAGCGCACTAATCGGTCCCACGTATCTCGGTAGTTGGTCACTTGCCGTCATGTGACTTACTCCACATCATTTATCGCACTCCTCGCACGAAGCCTGCTGAATCACGATGGCAGAAATCCCTGAAGAGATCCATACGGAGGATGGCACGGTGCAATTGGATTCGACATCTTCGCTGTCATCCTTTGTTCCCATCGACTCTGTTTATGAGGCTGTCCAGATCATCGACGAGAACAAGACTTTTAACAAGAACATTCTTGCGTATATCAATCAGCACTCCCATTCAGATGAACAGCACCGCATAATTGCTGTTTTCGGATCCCAATCAACAGGTAAATCTACTTTGCTTAACCATCTTTTCAGCACAAACTTTGATGTGATGAACGAAGGTAACCGTCAGCAAACAACCAAAGGGATCTGGCTTGCTATGAGTCCCGGTGTCACAAACTCGAAAACTGTCAGATCCAACGAGAATATCTTGGTTATGGATGTTGAGGGAACTGACGGAAGAGAAAGAGGCGAAGATCAGGACTTTGAAAGAAAGGCCGCCCTATTTGCGTTGTCAACCAGCGAGGTGCTCATTGTGAACTTGTGGGAGACACAAGTGGGTCTTTACCAAGGTGCTAATATGGGGCTCTTGAAAACGGTTTTTGAAGTCAATTTGCTGTTGTTCGGGCCCTCGAAGTTGGCCAGCAACGACCACAAGGTACTTCTATTGTTTGTAATCCGTGATCATTTAGGAGTTACGCCATTAGAATCACTCGCTGAAACAATTAAGCAGGATTTGTTCCGAATTTGGGACGGTTTGAGCAAGCCAGCTGACGTGGCCCACCTTTCTTTTGACGACTTCTTCGACGTCGCGTTCCAGACCCTTAGTCATAAAATCTTGCAACATGACAAGTTTCTTGATGATATAAAGCTTTTGGGCGATCGATTCACGGATCCGAAGAAGGATAGCTACTTGTTCAAGCCTTACTATCATCATGACATCCCCATTGAGGGCTGGACCATGTATGCTGAGAGTTGCTGGGACCAGATCGACAACAACAAAGATCTCGATTTGCCCACTCAGCAGATTTTGGTAGCTAAATTTAAGTGCGATGAGATCTCTGCCGCCTGCTACGAGGAATTTGAGAAGGTCATTCAGGAGTCAGAAATTAAGGCACGAGACTCTGTAGCGCAAGCTGTCGTTGTCGACTACAAGGATCTCGGCCACACATTTGCCGACACGAAGGACCTGGTCTTGGAAAATTTCCAATTACTGGCCTCGAAGTACAACAAGTCTGTGTTCGAGCAGAAACGACAGGCGCTCGAAGAAAAGGTGTTGAAAAGATTGGCTGAGGTGTTTGACATTTACGCTAGCAATTTGGTTAGGGTCTCAGCAAAGGCTTTCCAGATGACACTCGCGAAGAAATCGAGGGCAGGAAAGTTCTTCTCTGTTGCTACTGCGTTGAAAGAGGTCACGGTGGTCGAAGTCCAGGATTCACTTAAACTTTTCTCTCTCGGTGGTGCAATCGGTACTGTCAAATACAACGAAGCTCTCCTACGCGAGCTCGATGGGATCGTTGCGAAGCAAAAGATTGTGGAAGCGAATCACATTGTGGGGAGGGCGTTGAAGAAGTTGAATAATGGACTTAGCACGGCTATTCTCGACGAGATATCCAAACCAAGCAAAACGTTTTGGGATAATGTGCTGAATCAGTTTGAGGATCTAAGTAAGAAAGGTCTTCTGAAGTATGAAAACGAGCTGGACTACGATTTTGGACTTGGGGCTGACCAGTTGCTCAATGAATCTTTGTTGAAGGTTTTTGAATTCAAATCGTGGAGTCTTTTCCATGACTTGTTACGGAAGTTTCTCTCCAAGGAGAGTTTGACTAACATTCTTCGGGATAGATTCGATGAGAGGTTTAGATACGACGAGAACGGGGTACCAAAGCTCTATCGCGATGCTCGAGAGCTCGAAGTTGGTTTTACGGAGTCAAGGGATATTGCATTGGAAGCATTTCCTATTCTTTCGTTCGCCAAATTGACAAATGGTACGGAATTGCGCCCCAAATACAACATTTTCGATAACGCTTTGAGGAGGAAGTACGAAAGTGTTCAGTTGAGCGAAAGAGAGGTCCGACACGGTGGGGCCTATACTGATGAAGGAATGGACGATAGCAATGACTACGATGACGATGACGATGACGACGACGAGGAAGCAGGGGCATGCTTCGCTGAAATTCTTGACGAGCACGAAAAGTCAGAGGTCCTTAGCAAGTTCAAACGCGAGGTCGATGCCAGGTTCGTGGAAGCAAAGCGCTCGATTATGCAATCCGTGACGCTGATCCCCTACTACATCTACATTGTTATTCTTGTGCTCGGATGGAACGAGTTCATGGCGATTATTCGCAATCCATTTTTTTTCACGTTGCTCCTTTTCTTGGCAGCAGGGGTGTATGTTTTGCACCTGATGAGTTTACTTGGACCGGCGTTGTTGGTCGTGCGTAGAATGGGAGACGAGGCAGTGGCCGTGGCTAAGGAGAAGTTGCGGGAGTTTATTGTCGAGGATCACGGAACCCATGCTGCCAATTTGGGAAAAATGGCCGGCAATTCCAAGTCCAGTGAGCCTCATGAAGAGATAGAGATGTCCGATTTGTCTAATGAATCGTCTTAGACTTCGATCTAAGGCAACGTCTTATAAGAATCTGAGGTGGGGAGAGGGAACACCTGCCTTGCTAATCCGATAATACTTTGAATGCATGTACCTGAAGATAATAAAAGCGGGATGTTGTTGCGGCTTTGATGTTCGGGGCTAAATCGCGGCGCTAGTATCCGGCACCAATGGGCATTAAACATAGGGCAGGAGCAACAGCTACAGTGTCACAAACCAGCTACAAGATCTGCGCTGGGGCAATCCGAAGTGGGGCAATTTTGCCCAATTGGCCTCCCTTTTCTAACCCCCGCAAGTTTGCCAGAACCCAAGACTTGCCCATTGTTGGAACACGAACTTTTCGAGCCGCGAATGCAACCACACCAAGATGTAACGTAGCCAGATCGGGCCCTATTTCATGCGGTGTGCATATAGACACTCTACGCAGTGAGGGCTCCAATGTAACCTCGTACGTATTGTGTACGAATGGAACATTGACCTGGGGTTACTTCTGGTATTTAACGAACGAGCATTCCTTGGACTCCAGGTCAGGCTCGCTTAAACGTATTATTAGCTTGTTAAAACAACGGTGGTCCTGAAAAGAAATCAGCGAATTACCTCTCAGATTTGTTGAAACTGAGTTCCTTATCTTCCAGCATTGCATTTTGTCCCCACCTTCGCTACAACGGTATGGATTCCAAGACCCCAAGCGACATGCTGAGTGGACTGAGCCCAAACACGTCGATCTCAGATCAAGAAATGGCAACTGTGCTCTCTGGGGCTCTTGATGAGTTCAACAGGGGCGCAAGTACAGACGTGGGTGCGCAAGCAGACAGAATGTTGGAGACTTTTGACGAAGCTCTTAGCCAAGGATCAAAATTGTCCATGCTACCGAACTATAGCATCCACCCAACGGGCAAGGAGTTTGGTAATTTCTTGGTGGTGGATCTTGGAGGCTCAACCTTAAGAGTCGCTGTAATCAGCATTGAGGGACCAGACGGCACAAAATCCTGCCGAGAGCGGATTTCCATTGTGAGCAGTAAAAAATGGCTCGTTTCCGATTCTAGAAAGACCGTCGACAAGAACTTCTTCCGGTGGATGTCCTCGAAAATCAATGAAGTATTAAAACTGCAGAATGTGATATCCTCAACATCTGTCATCACTGCTGGCGTCACATGGTCGTTTTCTTTGGAGTCACTTTCCCACAATCGAGCCAACATCCTCCACATGGGCAAGGGCTACATTGTGCATGAAGAGGTATTTGGCCATGATCTCAAGCAAATTCTCGAGGAGCTGTTATTAGAGAATGAGAACATCAAGATCTCCGTGGAGTGCATCATCAACGACTCCCTCGCTGTCTTCGCTGCCGGCAGCTTTCTCGATAGCACCACCAAGTTGGCGATGGTCCTTGGTACCGGGCTCAACTTCTGCTGCCAGCTTGCCGTACTGGACAGTATCGACAACTCAAAACACCTTGGTCTGGAAAAGACCATTTTGTTGAATACCGAAACGTCGCTTTTTGGCTCCACGCTCGTGCCAGACTTGGCTACGAAATACGACGCCATGATAGACTCTCACTTCGCCGGCTTCGACTTTAAGCCGCATATGGAGGTGGATCCCGTGACTCAGGAAATATTTCAGCCCACGGAGTTGTTGGCCTCCGGCCGCTATTTACCCGAGTTGGCGCGCCTAGTCATAATGGACATGTTCAACAAGCATGAAATTTTCGCCAACGTAAAACATGTGGAGGCGCTCTCCAAGGCGTACGAAGGCTTTACTGGAGAAAGGATGTGCGCCATTGCGGAGGCGACGCTGCATGAAGACGTATGCTCTACAATGGCCGAATTGCTCAATTGCTCAAAGAAGGATATTTCGACTTCAGACGTGGTGCTGCTTGAGCTACTCGTGTCCGCTATTGTTCGGAGATCTGCCTTCGTTACCGCTGTCTGTATTCTTGCATACTTGAAGCTTCTCGTCAAACATAATGGGTCGCTAGATACCAAAGTGGTCACTATTGGTTTTGTGGGCTCAGTGCTTGATTACTTCCACACATTACGGCGCTCCATAATAGAATTTGTCAACACTTCACTGGATGCCTTGGCTCTTGGCATTCAGATCGATCTTCAGCCTATTGAAGAGAGTTCTCTCGTTGGCGCCGCGATAGGCGCCGCGTGCCGAGCGGCGTCGTGAGCATTTTTGGCATAATGAAACGATTAATGATGAAAACTTGTAGTTGGCCGCAAGATGAAAGTGAAAATGTAACACTCGAGCCACATGGAAAGGAATTGTGCACCTAGCAGTGCTTGGAATTGGGGTCATAAGCTGTGTTAAGAACTAGGGTGTTCGCCGGTTGCGAGCACTTGCGATCTACAGTGAGTGCAAATTACCATTGTGATTAATAGAGATAGCCCGAGTCATCGATGCCGTTAGAGCTTGGCGTTCAAACCGGCTGCCGCATGGTCGCATACCACTAAAACATTCTTGTGGTCTCTCAAAAACAGCGAGGGGAACTGAGGGTCGTTGGAACGGCCGTACAACGTTTTCTCTAACGCAAACTTCTTGGAGCTGCCCAACACAATTATCGCCACCTCGTCGGAATTGTCCAATATGGTCGAAATTCCGACTGACAAGGCGTAGCGTGGTACCTTGGATTCATCGTTGTCGAAAAAGCGAGAGTTGGCGCTGATTGTGCTTGGGACCAAGCTCACTCTTCTGGTGATCGAGTCTCTTGTCGATCCAGCCTCATTGAAAGCCAAATGGCCCTCTGGTCCAAGACCACCCAAAAAGAGATGAATTCTTCCAAACCGGTGGATTTTAGCCTCATACGCGCGACACTCAGCCTCCCAATCCTCGGCTAGTCCGTTCAAGATGTTGATGTTTTCTCTTGGGATATCCACGTGGTTGAAAAGCTTATCGTACATGAAATAGTGGTACAGCTGGGGATGAGAGGGAGCGAGTCCCAAGTACTCATCCATGTTGAAGGTGACCACGTTCTTGAAAGATATTTCGCCTCTTTTGTATGCCTTCACCAAATGGGCGTATACTCCTTCCGGTGACGATCCTGTGGGTAGCCCCAAGACAAAAGGTGTCGATGGTGTGGGGTTGAAGTTCTTGATGCTGGAAATGACATGGTTTGCAAGGTAGACGGAAGCGTCGTCCACGGATGAGAATATGGCTTGTCTCATGAAGAAGAAATTTGGTTTATGTTTTTGGGTCTGCAAGATTCAGATGAGCCGTAGATGGATTTGGGACGGGTGTTATACGTGCGATTGAGTGGTGCGACCTGTGCAACGTTGCATTAGATCGGCCGGTTTGGTGCGCGACAATTAAGACTGACAATGCAGGCGAGCAATGTGCCGACAGGATGGTCATGTTGCAGATGCAACCTCATCCTTACCCCATTCATTCTTATAACTACCACAACTTCTCTCACTCTGCGGAGGCCCTTTTTAAGGTGGCAAATTCTGACCGTGGAAAAATTGAAGAATTTGTAAATTTCAAGTTAAGTTGTCACCGTCAGCCATGCCTTATATTACATTCATCAATGGCGATCTTTGCGATAACGGAGTCATTACCCATGACACCGAATTGCACGTCGACTCTCGGACCGGCACCATAGTCGACCGCATTCCTCATGGAATGGAAGTGAAGATAGTGGACCTTCAGGGAAACATTTTGGCGCCTGGATTTCTTGATATCCAGAACAACGGCATTTATGGCTTGAATTTCTCAGCCCTCAATGAAACCTCCACCGAGGCAGACATTGCGCATTTTAAGGCCTTCTACAATGACGCCATGGCCAAGTATTTGAAGACGGGCGTGACGGCGCTTTGTCCGACCGTCACACTGAATTTTCCAGAGGTGTACGAAAAAGTGCTTCCGCTTTATCGCAAGCTGAGGCTGACTGATAAGTGCGACTCACTTGGAGCACACTTGGAAGGTCCGTTCATCAGTCCTGCAAAAAAGGGATGCCACCCAGTGGAGACTTTTGTCACTGGACAAACACACAACATCAGCGAGGTCTACGGTCTCGAGAATCTTCATCAGAATGTCGCCATCATCACGGCGGCTCCCGAGATCCCGGGTGTTCTTGATGTCATGGCCGATATCGCTCAAAATACCGACGTTGTAGTCTCCATTGGACACACAGCCTCGGACCATGCTACATGCATCAAGGCCGTCGAAAGCGGGGCAACCATGATCACGCATTTATACAATGCCATGCCACAGCCCCACCACCGTGAGGCCGGCGTAGTTGGCCTCATAACCGAACCCAAGAATGGAACCAAGCAGCCATTCTATGGCCTTATATGTGACGGTGTGCACGTGACGCCATCCATGTGCGTTATGGCTTACCGTGCCAACCCCGACCGCTGCGTTTTGGTCACCGATGCCATGCACTTGATTGGCTTGGAAGACGGAACTTACCAGTGGGACAAGCAGCGGATAGTTAAACAGGGTGCCGCACTCTACTTGGAGGGTACGAAGACGTTGGCTGGCGCTGCTACTGACTTGGCGGTGTGCATTCAGAACTTGGTGCGTTGGGCCAACATCTCGTTGGCCGAGGCGGTGAAAACCGTGACAAATAATGCTGCTGCCTCTTTGGGAATCTCAACCAAAGGCAACTTGTCTGCGGGTTCAGACGCGGACTTGGTTGTGTTGGATGCACACGGCAATGTGAAGCTGGTCTATAAGCTTGGCGTGGAGGTGAATACGAGGCCCAAGGCGCTTCAAGCCAGCTTGTGAGGAAAGTCGGGAGTAGCGCCAATTTGTATTTCTGCTCATTGAGTATTGGGCAACATAGAACTAAAACAACCAACATAGAACTAAAAAAAACATGATATCACATGGTCAGTAGTGGAGTGAGCTGCGTTTTTTTCAGGGAGATTGACCCGCTATCAAAGAGACTTAAGAAGAAACCCTCGCGTTCGAAACGTTCTGGTCCTGGTCAGTTCTCAAACTCGCCCGCTTAAGGCGAGACTAGTCTCACAAACATTTGGCGTTTTAAAGTGAGCAACGGCGAAAACATTTTGAAAACCACCCTTGGAGGATTTCCCGCCTGTGAGACATCATACTGAATTGTGGGGTAGCCACGACATTCCTGGCGGCAAGTCACTCACCAAACGCCTAAGATTCATGAGTTAGCGTACAAATAATCCAATTCAAAAGAGATTCATGCGAAAACTGCTTTGCACAATATTTAACAGACAAATTTTGTTGCCCCATCTTGCACTTCGGCTCATTCAGAACGGCCGCGAGCTCCTGTGTAATCCAATCAGCTCTCCAGCCAGTAACTAGTTTCGATTCGGATATCCAGGTTGGTTACAATTCCCTTGCACTGGCTCACAGTATTTATATCTATTCCACTACGCCCGCCCTTCCCGCAAAGTTGAAAACTACGTTTCCCCACTAATATCGTAGCCGGCAAATGCTCCACACCTCGATTTACCGGCGCTACGCCACAAACGCCAAACGAATTGTGGAGCATTCTCATTATGACCTTCACCCATGGCCCGCAAACAAGCATCCAACCCCACAGGAGATTTTTCAGCTCTCGCATACCAGCCCCGATTTCAAGAATCAGCTAGAGTATGAGAAGGCTGTTCGAGCCACGTATCAGAAGTTTGTCAAGATTTACCATCCAGATGTGTGCTGCAATCATAGCGTACTCGATTCATCGGGCAATCATTTACTGGCCACCCAACTACGCCAAAGATTCGAGTCGATTCAAGATGCTTATGACGTCATGAAGAACCCTCGGACTGCAAGCGCGAGACAGAGGTATGATACCACCACTTGGAGTGATTACAAACCTGGGAAAACATCCAGTTTTGAGGCGTTCAGGATGGCCAATGCGCATCGTAAACAGTTTTCGTACGACCAAGATCCTCAGTTCTGGCAGGCTGCAACATGGGAAGATTACTACCAGATGAGGTACGGGAGGTCAGCACCAACTCGAGAAGAATGGGAGAAGAACAAGTGGGTAATTTTGTGGAAAGTGCTCGCTGTTGCATCGGTTGTGGTGGCCATTCAGATCATGATGGCTTTAGAGAGAGCGCAAGAATTCAGGCGGCAAACTCGGCTTATGAATCTTAAAGCTGATGCACAACTTGCCGACGCCTACTCTAATTATGACGAAGACCGCAGTCTGTTCCAGCGTCTTCGGCGGTTTTTGCTATACAGGAGGCTGGGACTCGCTGAGGCCAACGAGAAAGACGTAATAAGTGAAGAGAACAATATTTTAACTGGATATGCCAAACGAAGATTGAAGAGGCAGAAAAAAAAGGAGGAGGAGGAGGAGGAGAAGGACAAAGAGATCACTTTACATGACGAACGACCCGCACCTATAGACCTTGAAACAGTATGGTCTGAATCGTCTGAAACGCACCCAAAGTGAAGAATAGGGGTTATTTTTACAGCTACCGGGGCTATTGTTATAGTCGTTGCTGACCCATTGAGTGATGCTTGACTTTAAGATAGGATTTTTGATTTCACGCAGAGTAGCCACGATTGTTTAGATGCAGAGGCTGCGTTACATATTCAAAGGAATATTTCTACTTTTCAGAATCTCTACGCTGCGCCTCTAATGGCCCTATTCAACCTCACGGATGAAGTAATCGCTTATCGCTCGCACGTGACCATAAGTCTTTCCGCACTCGCCAAAGTTATTCCGGCGATACATCCAGATGGACTTCAAGAAGCCTCAGACAGTCTTGGATCTAAATAACATCCGTGCTGCCCTTGTGCGGATGGAAGATACTATCGTATATGATATGATCGAGCGGTCGCAGTTCTTCAAGCTGCCCTCTGTCTATGAGCGTAACAAATTCAAGATTCCCAACTTCGATGGCTCCTTCATGGAGTGGCTTTTGTTGCAGACTGAAAAAACTCATGCTCAGATTCGCAGATACGAGGCGCCAGACGAGACTCCGTTTTTCGGAGACCACTTGCCTGAGCCCTTGTTACCCACAGTTGCCTACCCCAAGATCCTTGCATCATACTGCGATGAGATCAATGTCAACAAAGAAATTTTGGATTTCTACACATCTCGAATCGCACCTGAAGTTTCTTGCGGCGACGGTGATCAGGCTGAAAATTATGGCTCCGTGTCGGTGTGTGACGTGGAGTGCTTGCAGGCGCTCTCACGAAGGATCCATTTTGGGAAATTCGTGGCGGAAGCCAAATATCAAGGCGACAAGGACCTCTATAAGGGACTTATTTTGGCACGTGACGTGGAAGGCATCGAGAGCAGCATCACGAATGTGGCAGTGGAGGAGAAAATTTTGGAGCGGTTGCAAATCAAGTGCATGGCATACGGCACTGACCCCTCCTTGAAATACTCCCAGAGAATCCAGCTGAAGGTCGACGCAGACGTAATTGTACGTCTCTACAAGGAGTACGTCATCCCTCTTACGAAGAAGGTTGAGGTGGACTATTTGTTGCGTCGACTTGAGGACGAATAGACGAGGTGCGAGTTCTAGTGGTTTCACCGAATCCATTGTTGTCACGTTGAAGGCGATGCATAAGTGCAATAGTGTTTGTGCTTTCACATGGCTGAAGTTCTAGCACGTGACGGTTGGGGAATAGAAATATGCGCCTTTCGCGTCCAATTGTCTATAATGAAGGAGATAAGGTTCGTCTCGTGTCTGCATTCTCCGTCCGTCACGTGGGTGGTTTCGCTTTTCGAATTACCTCGCGGGCCCCATGTGGTTGCACACGTTGTCACCATATGTGCAGGCTCCTCGGACAATTTGCACCCAAAGAATAATTATATAAACGTCCCTAATGGTACGCGTCTCCAACATTTCTTGTCAATTCTTGTCGATTCAATTGAGTTCTTTTCTCCTTTTTGTTCACAGTCCTCGAAATGCAAGAACTTCTCGTGGATCTCGCGGGGCTGAAGCTTCTTGTTGGCGGCAGTGTCACATTGGTGGCCATGATGGTCCTTGGTGTCCGTGTCAACAAGCTTATCCACTCACTCTTGGTATTCGCCTGGGCTTGTTTTGTCAAGCCGATCTTGGTGAAGCTCACTGCCAAACCACATGAACAACAACAAGCCTTGGAACAATTTTATAAAAGTCAGGCTCACGTTTATGACTCCACCAGGCGTTTTCTTTTGAAGGGAAGGGAGGAGTGTCTTCAAATTGCTTCTGCTCACCTTAAGAAGTCCAAAAAGCTCGTTTGGGTGGATATTGGCGGTGGCACCGGGCAGAATATCGAACTTATGGACAGCATTTTGCCCTTGATTGAGAATTTTTCCCAGATCTACTTAGTGGACTTATCACCCTCATTATGTGAAGTGGCAAGACTGCGGTTTGCTGGCAAGCCGTACGCTCATTTGGTCGAAGTGATGGTGGCAGACGCAGCGGACTTCGAACTTGCTCACGAAAAAGCCGATTTGATTACCTTTTCATACTCCTTGCTGATGATTCCAACATTTAACTCTGTTATTGACCATGCTACTGGCCTCTTGGAAAAAACGAATGGTGTGATTGCTAGTGTCGATTTTGGCATCCAGACCCAGGACACTGTCATTGGCAGAGTCAACACTGTGGGAGGAGTAGTTAATAGGAACATCCCGTGGCTTCTTAGAAACTTTTGGAGAACATGGTTTGAAGCCGACAAGGTCTTCTTGGACCCCGCTAGACGAAACTACCTCGAGTACAAGTTTGGTACCCTCAAGTCCATCAACGCCTACAACAACGTATTGGGCAGAATTCCTTACTACATTTGGATCGGATGCGATAAATCCCGTTCGCAGACTTTGCTTCACCGCATCAATTGCCTAGCCACTGAGTCGCCATACTTGGCGCCATCCGATGAGACGCAAAAAATAGAGTACGAAGATGTGCCTGTCAGCAAGGGTCACGAGGCTGCATTGGCCAACATCCGTAAGAACTTGCCATATCCTTCAACTTACTACCAGAGACAGCCATGGAGAGTGTACTATGACGAGATCAACCCTCACTTCCAGCAATTCCGCAACCAGTACATCTATGCCTTCACTTGGGAAGACCCTCGCGAAGACCACAACATCCTCCAGTTCTCCAACAAGGACACCGTGTTAGCAATTACCTCAGCGGGTGACAACATTTTGGCGTATGCAGCCTTGCCTGACCCCCCAAAGAAGATTCACGCGGTAGACTTGAACCCATGTCAGAATCACTTGTTGGAGCTCAAGTTGGCGGCACTTAAAAATCTCAGACAAGATGAGATGTGGAAATTGTTCGGAAACGGAAGAATCCAACAGTTTCGTCATCTTCTTTTCTCGAAATTGAGCTCAGAAATGTCTTCCAATGCCTTCCAGTATTGGGCTGACAAGGGTGAGAAAGCGTTCTCTGGACGTGGTTTGTACGACACTGGATCTACCAGATGGGCATTGAGACTCGCCAAGATTATTTTCACAACATTCGGAGTCAACAACTACATTGACGAGCTCTGCACCTGTTCGAATTTGCCAGATCAAGTTCGCATTTGGAATTCGAAGATCAAACCTGTTTTGTTCAACCCATTCGTGGCCCTGTTGCTAGTCGGAAATCCACTTTTCTTGTGGAAGGCTCTTGGCGTTCCCGCCAACCAGGCCGAAATGATTGGCGACTCAGTCTTGAGGTATGTAATTGACACTTTGGACCCCGTGATCCACCGCTCATTGATCTCATCGGACAATTACTTCTATTACTTGACCCTCAAGGGTAGGTACTCTACCAACAACTGTCCCGCGTACTTGACCACTAAGGGGCACCGCAACCTCACAACAAAAGGCAAGGACGGGGTTGCTCCCATTGACAACATCCGGCTTCACACTGACTTCTTGAACGACGTTTTCGCAAGGCTTAGCAAAAAGTCCATCACCATCGCCATCATCATGGACCATATGGACTGGTTCGATCCAAAGGGCGAGGATGCTCGTAAAGAGATTTTAGCGCTCAAGGAATGTCTCGCTCCCAATGGCCGTGTGATGCTCCGCTCTGCAGCACAGCACCCATGGTACATTAAGACTTTTGAATCTTGTGGATTCAAATGCAAGCCTGCGGCTATCAGACACTCTGGCGAGTCAATCGACAGAATCAACATGTACGCCTCAACCTGGGTGTGTACAAAGATAGACGACGAAGCGTCTCGTCGCCTCGAGAGTCGCCGCAGGATGAGCAGCTTGAAGATCTAGTAGCTAAAAGTACCATTGTGTTGTACTCTTATATTTAATAAAGTCAATGTCTCACCGAAACATTTTACCATCACCATCACCTTCAGTAGTATACTTGCTAGGAAGAGCACCGCTCTGCTCAAATTGCATAAGTCTCCAAGCCTCACGAATGTGCTCCGGTTGTAGAGGCGACTTTTTGTCTCCCAAATACTCTAACTTTGTAGGCGACGAGACATTGGATTCGTCCGTAATATTCTTCACTGCGAGTCGTTTGGCTCTCTTCTTAGCCTCAATATCTAAGATCAACTGAGTTTTGAACTCTCTCTGCTGCACCTCGAATGCTTTGGTTATGATGTCACCTAGCAACAGTTTCAGGATACCAGCCATAACAACCGCTATGTTCTGCGATATCAGGTGCCCCAATACGCTATTACAAACCTTTTTAACCCCGGGCTTGTTGACAGTCATTCTTCGGTATGCCTCGAATCGGTCCATCTGGTCGTTGGTGAAAGACGTTATCAAAAGCCGCCGTTTTTCATCTTCGTCAATAGATTTGTTCTCTTGTTCTTTCAATTGACGGTATTTGGCCACGAGTTCCTGGTCTTCGATGTCAGAGAGATCATCAAAATCTTCTTCCTCCTCACTGGCCAACTGCGCCACCATCGATGCATCCTTGTCATCTTCTTTGCTATAAAAGACACGCCAAATCAATGCCTCATCCTCCTCATCAAGACTAACATCGCTGGCGCTGCTTTCGTCGTCACTCATGAACATGGTGTTCGCAGCGTGCACACAACATTCATTTCGAAGGCTGGCCTACAGTTGCTTGTTCATCATACTTTTCACGATTTTGTTTTATCTATTCCTATCCTACTTTCTAATTCTCTGGTAGATCGTGTGAACCCTCGACAAGTGATCTTTCCAATTGTGCAGAGACTCGGCAAGGATCTCATCAACTAGTTGACATAGGGCATTGAACAAGTCCTCATCGAAATTTCCAACATTGATTAGCAGATCTAGAGAGGCAATGATACCCTTTATGCAGATGTGCTTGGCCGCAAAATGCGCTTTGAGGCGCACATTGTTCGAATCGCCCTCGGAAATTCCGTACCTTTGCTCGATCGAGTGGGTAGCTCCACGAACGAAGCCGGTCACATTGAAGACGTTAGCATCAAATTCTGTGTATGGTGGAATAAAACGTGTTCCTTGTTCGTCCGAAGTAAGAACTTCTTTATTTTTTGAGGGTTCCAAATGATGGAGCTGTATGCCCTGAATCTGGTTAACAATACCCTTCAAGCTTGTCAGATATACAAAAGTTAAGATATCGGATGTATTCTGAGAAAGATTAGGCGGCATTTTAGCGCCCGTAACATCCCACACGTGGAAAGAAGTGGATATATTTGCAATTGGGGCCATGAGGCTTGCAATGAATTTTGCGTACAGCACAAGTTCCTTCGTTACAGAAGCTGGAGAATCGTTTCTCTCCTCAGCAGCAACAAAATTCAAGTGAAGATGAGGTCTGTAATATTCAAATTTCCAGCTCTTCATGTTGCCGGCCATCCGGATGTCTGGCGCCAATAGGTGGTCGTAAAGCGTTTGCGTGAGATAGAAAGGCAAGTCGTTGGAGTGGACATGAGCCATGTCAAATGTCATAGTAGCTTTAAAATTGTGAGTGTCCAACCATATGGCTAGTTCTTTGTAGATCACTAACTCCACGGAAAATTCAGAGGGCTCCTCGTTGTTGAATACCGAGTACAGCGGATCGCTCGTTTCTGTATCGTCCTCTTCATGTCCTGTTACCAGTGCTTCGACCGCAGATGGCGTGGTTGTAGTTGTGACGGGGAGGAACAAGTCGGGAAGATCGTTGATCAATGGGTATGTAAAGGGAATCCCATCCTGCTGAAGGCGGTAATTAAGTTGCAATTGCGTGGCTGCAACCAAATCCGGAAATCTGAGACCACGCCCTCCCCATCGAACGTGTACGGGTTGGCTGATGTTGAAGTTGTTGGTAACGAATGCTTTCAAATGATTCGCCTGATCTAGCTTTGATGGTCTTGCCAGGAGTATTGCGTAGAGCATAAATAACGAAGCCAATGCTGCGTATAGAAGCATGGTGGCTGTAGGAATTTGGAAAGCTGTTATCTGGAAGCGTCGGAGTCTTTCGAGCAGGCTCCAGCATTAATGTGCGCGCAGATTATTTCTCATCGGGCTCCACAAAATGGGAATCCCATCACTAGTCAGCGAGCCCATTGAGAACCCGGAATCTCACGAGAGCCAGTATGTGCATGACGTGTATAACGAGATTGCCCCTCACTTTTCGTCTACCCGTTACAAGCCGTGGCCCATAGTGGAGAAGTTTCTCGGTCTGCAGGCTGACTACTCCATCGGCCTTGACGTTGGATGCGGCAATGGGAAATATTTGGGCGTCAATAAGAAGCTTTTCATATTGGGTCTGGATCACTCGGATGGTCTAGTGAAGTGTGCACAGACGAACTCTGACAATCGCTTTAACTTGTGCGTCGCCGACGGTTTGCATCTCCCTCATCATAATGACCGCTTTGATTTTGCAATCTCAATAGCGGTAATCCACCATTTTCTGTCAAGTGAGCGCCGCATGCGAGCCATCTCACACATACTTTCAAAACTTCGCGTTGGTGGGCGGGCTCTAATATACTGCTGGGCTTTGGAACAGGAAAACTCTAGGCGCGGATACAAAGCTGGTGACTCACAGGATATGTTGATTCCATGGGTTCTCCAGGCAAAGAAATCGAAGTCTGCTGAAGAACCTGAGAAGCCGGCAGAGACGAAATATAGGTATTATCACCTATATAAGGAGGGAGAGCTCGTGGATAACGCTGAGCAAGCAGGCGGCATTGTGGTGGAATCTGGTTACGAGAAAGACAACTGGTGGGTAGTTGTCGAAAAGAAATAGAATTGTGGCGGAGGATTTCGGTGGCCATCGTTTGATATGGTCCTGCATGTCGACCCATGGCTGCTCATCCATGTTATCAACCCAAGCCCGAAGAGATAAAGCTGTGCGTGCCACGGATATCGATGCCTTGAGTTGTAGGTACCATGCAAATCTAAAGGGCTATTTCAGCCCTTGTGATCCATATATATCGATTTTAAAAGGCGCATATGAGAAGAATCTCCAATACTGTGAGGGCTATACACAGTTGTCGGCGGGTAGAGCCTTGAAGCAAGCATTTCACGACTCCAAGTTTCCTCTCATCAACAGGGGTACGTATCTTCGAACTACATCAATTGATATGCTAGTCACGAAGTTTTTGGATAACACTTCCAAGTGTCAGATTGTGTCGCTTGGTGGTGGATCTGATACCAGGGCATTTCGTCTACTTGCGAGAGACAACGTCTCCTACACGGAAGTCGATTTTCCAGAGTCAATTAAATTGAAAAAGATTGCCATAAGCAGTTCTAACGACCTTCGTAAGACTGTCAATGCAGATGATTTGAGCAGAATTCTGCCCAGTCTGCGTAATGATTTTGGTAGCGTAGAGCCTTCCCTACATACGGATAAATACCACCTCGTGGCATTGGATCTTCGAGAAATTGACAGCAAAGGGGACAAAGCGTTCGATTTTCTAGATCCTACGCTCCCAACAATGGTCATTTGTGAGTGTGTTTTGTGCTACCTTTCTCCAGTTTCCACTCAAAAGCTTCTCGCTTTCTGGTCCACCAAAATTTCCAATCTCAACGCCGTTGTTTACGATCCAGTGAAGCTCGAGGATGCTTTCGGCGAAACCATGAAGCAAAACTTGGTGCACCGAGGTATTGACATTGATAATTTCACCAGGTGGCCCACCTTGGAATCGCGGAAAGCCCTTTTTCAGTCAATTCATTTGAGCGTCCAAGTCACTGACCTCGCACTGATAGGAGGGTATACAAAACAGGAGCTCTCTTGGATTGAGAAATCAGAGCTTGCACGTGTCTCTCGCATAGAGATGATAGACGAGATCGAAGAAATAACCCTTCTCCTCCAACATTACTGTCTTATTATGGCATACTGTGGGCAGCAAAATATCTTTCAAGATAGAGGCTTTCTTGTAACTTAGGCCATGAATCGAATTTGCTCATCAATCATCTTGCACATGTGTTTACGCGCATCGGTTTCGGGCTCGGGTAATTGGGTCAACCTCACGCGAGAGTCGCAGAACCATTCCTTCACCTGCCGCATTATTTCAAGCTCGAAATCCACCTGGTCAGCTTCATCGATAAGTGTACCAGTATACAACCTTCTGCGGCTCCCGTTGGCATCCTTCGGTCCTCTGCCATTGGAATTCTTCAGGAAAAGCTCTTCAATGTAAAATTTTGGCCAATTGGCGTGCAAAAACATTAGCGAGTGCAGCTTGTAGTAGTGAAAGAGGTAGTTGTTGTGTTGGGCATCTTGCTCGTCAGCAGCAAACAAGCTTGGTACCCCCCGGGCCTTTTCCCCAAGTAGCAGCTGTTGATAATCCACGATGGGGTCGTATTGGCCCATTCCGAAAAACTCGTGCTTTTTGGCGGAATTTACTGGCCCAAATTCTCTATTGAATTCATTGACCTGGTAATATGGCAATCCCAATTTGTGAGCTGCAGCAATAAAGGTCTCTTTGTCGCCCTCCCCAGCGGCCCCTTGACTAAGCAAAGGGTAAAAATAGTCAGGGCCATGGTAGTTGTAAAACCAAGCTAGCAAGAGTGACTTAAAATGCTTCTTTTTGTCGATCATCATCTGACCAGTCTCAGATGACGCATCGGGAATTGCTCCTTTCGTGTCATGAAAAGAATACTGTTTTGAAGTATCGGATTCTCTCTTGCTCAAAGAGTTAAAAAAGCTGTTACGCATAATGTGAGTTTCATCCACATCAATTCCGGCAACATCGTAGAAGTGAGGCGATGTGGACCTCCGCCACAAGTCAGGCCAGAACACCATTCTCTTCGATTTGAAGGGCTCGTTAACGAAGAGGTAGTCAGGGTTTTTAACTGGAACATTGTCGGCATCCAAGTATAAGACATTTTGAAACGACGACACCAAAAGAGCGACATTCTTGAGCTGAAATCCCAGGATTTCATCAATCATACCTGAGGGCATGAAGTCCTCCATGATCTTACATCTCCCGTTAAGTGTCGGAAGAACATCGTTACAAAGGTCGAGATCAAAGTCTTCTCTTTTGGGAAGAATTACCTCCACTGGAAGCCTAGATCCCGCTCTTCGCAACATAGCCACTGAAAGCAAAACCAACTGGTTGTACTTTCCTCCACCAAGATAAACAATACCGTCGCCCTTCAAAAAGTGAAATTCCTTTCCACTCTCCGCTAAGTCTTCAGGGAAGGATTCAGGCATCAGAAGATAATATTTTTTGTGTGCTTCTTGAATATTCTCCAAATCTGACTTGGTAGGTCTCAAAAAGTAGCTCAAGTATTCCTTAGTTCTTATCGGCTCATTCCTATACGATTCCCTCCAGTGGCCCCCGTAAACTGGAATCCGCCCATGATGATTTGGGAACTTGTTTTCAGACTGGGCCTCATTATAATGTTCGTTGTTCTGCAACTTCGAAGATGGATCAGGGGAAGCCTCTCTGGCCTTCTTCAAAATGTCAGCAAAGAAGAATCGAAATTTATCTCTGAATCTATTGTAGTTCTTGGAGGTGTGTGGCTGAAACTCATTATAGATCTTCTGGGTCTTCGAGTAATCATATGCGTCGATCTCGCTCACAGTCAATTTCTTGTCCAGGCCAGAAGGGTGCTCCTTAACAATGCCCGCCATTTCCGCAGAGTCAATTTGGCTTTCAAGGCCTTTGGCAACAATTAGAAAGTCATTTTTGCGATCAGAGAAGTATGAATGGTAATATTTTGTGGCCATGGAGTCCACCAATCGTTCATCGCCGGCGGCCTTCTCCATCAAGGGCCCAAATGTTGACATGTGATCATTTCTATTAAGATAAATAATGTTTATTGCCGCCAAAAGAGCACATGCTCCTAAAAGGACGCGAACTTCTTTGAAGGTAAGCATCCGGTTTTTCTCTGGGGAGTGGATGGTGAGGACGCCTGATAAACTTCTAGGCAATATTATTTTTCTGAGAAAAAGGGCACTCCCAAGTACGAGACGCGATGTTTGCCGCCTAAATTCGTTAAGTATGCAGAAAGAAGTAAAACAAAGTCATGAGAAATTATTGGAAACCGAATTTCATTACCGTGATCTTGTCGATTTCATCCCCTGCCTAGATTCGTTGACGCGATAGATCCGACCCGTCGCCGATAAGGGTCTCAATTTTCGAAAAAGAGTGTGTGCAAATAGTGTATACAGGCGACCTAAACGGCTTTCAAAAGCTAGTGCAGTGGATATGATACTGACCTGACTGAAAGTCCTAGACTCTTCTAATCGTACTGCATATGGCAACACTCAATTCCCTCGCATGTGCTCTATGCACACACGACCAATCCAACCCCGTATCGATCTCAATCAAATCACAGACTTCGCCACACATGGATCATAGTGACATCCTTGGCGAGATCGAGCAGGACAACAACCCTCTGCTTTATCATGTGCCCAAACTGCCCTCTCTCCAACATTCCAGCGAGAATCACGATTCATCCACCGCCACTCAAGTCGAACCTTCAGGGTTCAATTCCACTGACCTCGTCAATTCGTCATTAAGTCTCTCACACCGCATTAAAAAGTGGGTCAATTCACAGAATCTCTCATTGGATATCATTTCTAGCGAGCGTTTAGCAAACACAAATGTCATTGTCTACCTCATTGAACTACGTTTGTCCACTTCCGATGACGTTATCATAGTAAAAAGGAGGTATTCAGAATTTAAGTCCCTACGCGATCATCTCGTGAAGTTGTTTCCAACGACTGTTGTTCCCCCAATTCCAGAGAAGCACACGTTCTTTACGTACTTGATAAATTCTATTGACAATAGCAAGGAAATTTTTGTCATTGAAGTTCGCAAACGGTACTTTCGAAATTTTCTCAGAGATATTGTTTTCGACTCCAGTCCGTCTTTGCGCAATTGCCCTTTGTTTCACAAGTTTCTTGACCCAAACTATGAGTCTTGTTGGGAGAATGCCGTCAGTGAACCGCCAGTAAGCTCCATACCTCAGAATTTACTTCTCGCCAATCCTAACAACCCTACAGATCAGAATGGCTTATATCTTTTGATGCCGCCCGTGAATGGGTACGATGTGGATTCCCAAGACACCCTCTCAACTCTCAGCAAAATGAATGACGATCTTCATAAATTGCATAACGAAATTAGTCTATACGACTCAAAAGAGCACAAACAGCCCGAGGTGAAGCTTAATACCGATGTTCTTCACAAGATTCCATCTGCACTTATCAACTTCGAAACGAACTTCCACCATAATATTAGAATCTTGCATGATCTTCAAAGACTTAATGCCAGATCAGCGAAGAACTTACGTCATCTTGTTACCGTTCTAGTTGAACTTGGAGGAAATCTTAATAATTTTTCCCTCCAAGTGCATGAGATTAACTCCTCCAATGAAAATCAGTTGTCATTAACAATAGAGAGATTTGGTTCAACCATGGACACCAATTTCTTGAACTTTGAGCACTTCTTGAACGATTTCTATACCTCGGAGTGGCAGGAACCGACAAACCAATTTGTTCAGTATTATTTTTCGGCGCTACAGCTCATTAAGTTTTACAAGTGCAAACTTTTGCAGTTCAAGTTGCTCTACAAGCTGAAGTTCAGCAAGCTTCAAGAATTGACAGTCTTGAATAACACCCAAAATCTGATCAAGCATTTGAGAGACATTAAAGTTGAGAGTCCTACGCTCAATAATGCGATCCGAAGAGTCGAGGCAAAGCAACTGAGCAGCTCACTAAAAACGAAGAAATCCTGGTACGGGATCTTTGGTGGCAACAAATCTAGCTTCGGCGTACCCGGTGAAGCACCACCTGCCAAGTCGCAGGTAGCAGCTAATCTGCATGAGTTTACACCTCAAGACGTGAGTGCGCATTGCCAGTACAAGATACAGCACATCGAAAAAGAGCTCAATAAGCTCGACCAGCTTTTGGAATTATCCAATGAGGATATGGCTAAATTAACAGAAAGGTTGCAGGTTAATCTCGAGGAGTTCAATAGAAAGATGGAACGGAAATGGTTGGGTATCATGTTAAAGTTTGTTCGTGCTGGCAAGAAGTTGTGCGAAGATAATGCAACCGGGTGGTCGGAGCTACAACGTTACGTCAATCAGTAATAGTATAAATATAGTCCAGTACTAGGTGTATTTGAATACGTATATTTGGGTGGCGCACGCTAATAGTCGCCACAGGCAGTCTCGCGCTCAATCGAACTCAACCAGAGAACACTATGACTACTATGGACATAGACAACGAAATCTCAACTGTTTTGAGTACAATCAGACTGGAGACAACTGATGAAGAAGTAATTCAGGCCGTATACCAATTGGAAGATTATTATGAGCGCAAATTGTGGAACCAGTTGACAATTGCATTGGACGATCTATTTGCACGACCCCAGAGCCGGGACCACAACATAAGAATTAGGCTCTTTGACCAATTCTTAATGCAGTTTCATAACAAGCTCAATCCGATTAAGGTTGTTGATTTCCTATTGCTGTCCTTTGAGTCACCCAATGAAATTCTCGAAAAGTTAAGAGCGTTGAAAGAGTCAATGACCAACGAACTCACAAAGCTGCTCAAATCTAGGAAAGCTGACAACCTTGAAGAGCATATTAATAATGAGGAATCCATAGTTTACTTGAAGTTGCAGATCGCACGCTACTCGCTCCTCATTAATGAGATGCTGCAAGCCGAGGAAACCTTAGACGCTTTAAGTGAGAAGTTTGAGTCGTCATTACAGAACGAGTTTTCTTCCAAGATCAACGCGGCGTTCTTTTTGACCAAGTGTCAATACTACAAACTTAACAACAACAGCAATCTCTTTTACACCAATGGCTTGTTGTACTTGTCCTCTCTTGAAACAACCTTGCTGGACGCTGCGACTGAGGCCTTTTGCTTCGACCTCTGTATCGCAGCTCTACTCGGAGACAAGATTTTTAATTTTGGAGAGTTGATCTTACACAGTATACTCAACTCTATTAGTGCAGAAAGCAATCCTTACTTCTGGCTATACAACCTCATCCAATCCCTCAATGCTGGAAATGCTACCAAATTCAACGAGTGGTTAGCCATTGCAGTGAAACACCTGCCTTTGCTCGCACTGAAGAAGGAATTCCTTCATGAGAAAATTGTTATAATGTCTTTCGTCGAGTTGGTTTCGGTGAAGCTGGCAACGAACAAGCGGATCTCCTTCAGTGAAATCAGCAATGTCACGGGCACTCCAGAAGATCAAGTCGAGTACTTGGTCATTCGATGCTTCGCTTTGAACTTAATCAAGGGTTACATTGATCAGATTGAGCAGCAGTTGGTGGTCACCTGGTTGCAGCCCCGCATCTTGAACTTAGACCAAGTCAGAAACCTCTATCAGCAGTTGGTGAACTGGGACCGCCGTGTAGTGGAGTTGGGCGAGACTGTGCACAAAGAAGGTGGATCTGTTTGGGCCGGAATTTGACCAATCGAATAAACGACACCATTTTATTTTGGAAATGCTAATTTATATGAAGGCTAAGTTCTCTATGGTAGATATCACTGCCTCAGTTCTGACGAAGATGGTTGTGCTTCGGGTTCTTTATCTCCCTCATCATCATCGAGTTCAAAAAGTGTATTGCTGGTGTCTGCAACTGGCTTGGCCTTGGCATCCGGTAAGTCGTACGAAGGAGGGCTTTCAGTTGGAATATTCTGATGATCTAATTCAAAGCTGTCCCTCTGATTTTCGTCGTCGCTATGGCTCATGACAGAAATATCATCCATTTCAAACTCGTGGCCGTGCTGGTATCCTCCGGTTTCACCGCCCTCATCATCTTCACCTTGAGTTGAGATTTGCTGAGAAACAGCGAGCATATACGAAGTTTCAGTTGGTCTCCACAACCAGGACACACCAAGGAAGATTCCGAAGAACACCACGCTCGGCCAGAAGTCAAAGACAAAATATGACCCCTTCCAGTGCTCTTCTACAATTTCAGTCGAAGACAAGCTCAACACGATGAAACTGGACAATGTGAGACCGCCAACAGTTAGGACAGCCGACAAAGTGATGATGCGAAACAAATTCTCATAAAGTTGCAACTTGATCACCTGCCTTTGCTTGTGCAAATTTGCGGTTGTTTGCCTGATCGATGTCAAGATCATGATATAATAAATCGTCATTGTTATCCCGACGGGTATAATCAAGAACAAACTCCAAAGACTACCAGCGGACTGATTGCTTACGTCATCCGAACTAGTTGAAGACGCCGAGTCAGTGATATAGGTCCCGATCAAAAACACTATGGAAGCAATGAAGTGCGTGATTGCGAGAATTTTGCACTTCATCATTATCTTCTTTGAAAGTTTCAATGTCACGACACCGTAGCCAAGGGCAATGCACAATAAGAGAAAGAACGAAAGCGTAATCTTCGCAGAGTTCAATATTGACAAGAATACCATGTAAAACGAAACAAACCAGCTCACCCCGTTTGTGCCATTCACCAAATCATAGTAAGACCACACCACGAGCGTATCGAAAGTTAGGAAGCTCAACATAAATAAAAGATACTTCTGCAAAGGCAAAATTTGGTTTTGTTTCCGTTTTTTGAAAAATTGGAACCCGTAAAGACTCAATGCCACGGCATAACATATCGTCAAAATTCCATAAGCAGGAAGCTTAGGAATCTCAGATGCACTTAGTTGGCCAAAAGCATTTTGAAAATTCACAACACCTTTGTATTTCGTGATTTCCGGTGAGTACGTCAACACGCAATAATAACCTGTCCGTTCAATTGGGTAGGTTATATTTGCCTGGCCCAATTGAGACAACAGGTCCGAAAGAATTGTAGTGTTGGTTATGTCTGAATCGAAAAGAAAATTCCCAAGTTCATCTGCCAGGCAAAGATTGTCTCGAACCGCTTCTTCATTGCAGATGTACTCTATTTCTGGCACTCCATTTACCGACTTTTCCTTTCCTAAGTATACCAAGTCCTTATATTCAAATATGACGAATCTTATACTTTGTCCTGAGAATGAAGGGTCCTCGTTTTTGTTGTACTTTTTGTTATCGTGAGATTCGAGGTATAGGCCAATATGGGGCTTGATGCTGCCACCCCAGTCTTGCCTGGAATACATTCCTTCACAAACCTGGCTGCTAGCACCATCGTCAAAATGAACCCTATTTGCAAGAGCTATGGAGGCAAATAACGCAATTGTCAATAAACGCATGACTATGGACCGTTGTAGTTTCTTCAGATCTTAAGTTCGCACTCTTGTTCTGGTCACGTGTCGAAATCTCCGTACTTTTACAGGATGTTATTTTAATAGTTTATCTTATACTTGCTCGGAAACTTCGAGCTCTTTGAGCCTGAGCAAGAGCTTCAGCTCGACCTCGCTCCATTTCTCAGCCAAGCCCTTGTAGAACTCGATCTCCTGATCGCACAACCCAACCATGGACTCTCGCAACTGCTGCCTATTAAAGCGCTCCCAGTTCGGAAATTCTTCATTGATAATTTTATCAGTTATGCCTTTGACAAGCTGGCCTTGAAGTGCGATCTCTTGTTCGAGTTGACCGATCTTAGCCTCTAGCTTGGCACGCTTCTCATCATTCTGAGAAGAGCCAATATGGGCGGTCGCCGAGGTGGAAATAGTATCCTTGATTATGCGTGTAGTATTGTTAACAATCCCAACTGGTGACGAGCTAATCATAGCGGGAGTCGGTGGTGGCCCGCCTTGGGTGCGACGGGTTCTATCCACATTCTCGAGTTCACCTCTGGCCTTCGCGAGGTAATCCTCTAAGACTTGCAAATCGATCTTTTTGTTGTGCTGTAGCTCAATAAGATCAGAGAACCGGGCAATGTATTTTGCGCAATCTCGTAACGAGACGAGGAAGGATTCGTCAATATATTGATGAAGATCCGACCAACGCTGCAGGAAATGCATCAAAGAATCAGAAAAGACCCTGAAATTGCTAACAAATGAGGTGTCAGTCTCATTTAACAGAATTGTGGATTTGTCTGGATCAACTTGATCCCTAACATTGGCCACGGTGGTTGCTTTCTGCGCCGCTGCAAGTTTCGTTATCTGAAACAGAAATTGCTCATAATCCGACTTGAGATCCCCATTTTTTCGATTGAGCTTGGCAAAAAGCTTCTCAAGCCGGATCAAGTTGTCGAAGATCTTTTTCAACTTGTCACTTATTTCCAAAATATCCTTATTCGTCTCTTTTTTGTGTTTGTGAGAGGTGAAGAAATTCATCACCGTTTCGGTGAGAAGTTCCTCGTTCACCACTCTGCCCATCAACAGAGAATCATGATCCTCAGAGCGAGAGATTTTTAGATTTTTAGTGAATGTCTCCCAGTCGCCGGATTCCAACAAAAAGTAATGAAGTGCTTGCAGCAGGGAAAGTACACTATGCTGCGCGAGAAACGACGCAAAACGGTTCAAGGAATTAAGCCGTTTTCGAACAAACGATGTGCTAAACGTGTCTCCAGTTAAATACTTGATATTCAGTTTAGGAGGGAGAGGGGGCACAAACTGTTGCGGATAATCGTTGACAAGAATGTTGTGCAAGAAACGGAAGTCCCCGTATCTCCGACGAACCTTTATGGTTATAGCATCCATAGATTTCAACCCAATCAAGCGCAATATCAGGGGATCGTTTGTTCTTGTGGTTATCAAATACGAGATGAATGACTTGGAATTTCCGTCTCTGTCGCTAACGGGGTTGCTAACGTCGACTTCAAGGATGAAATGTTCTAATCTTTTACCTTCTTTCGGAAGAACATCATTCACGAGACCCAATGATGGGTTCATATTGAGGGATTGACTTCCTGCTTCCAGGAAAGCTGTTTTCTGTTCTTGTGGGGATGGGGGGTCTAGGCTAGTTTGGGAAACGAGGGAATTGGCAAGATTTTCGTCCTCAGGGATTGGCTCATTTCCATGCATAACATTGTGAGTGCTATCCTCTTTATCGAGAGTTACTGACGTGAATGGATCCTCTGACATTCCGGCTACACCTGGGAGTGAAGTTGATTAGGGACACTTATCGGTGGCGCATACAGGATGCGAAAAGTGGTAGACAATCGGAGAAGATATCGGATGCAACAAAGTAATTTAAAAGTAGATTGATATCATCCAGACCAAAATCTGGGAGTTTTTCATAGCCGCCTAAAAATAAACTTTGTGCACTTCATCGGAATCATCAAAAGCACCGTTCCTATTCAGAAGAGTGAGAGGTTTCAAACATTGAGCGAAAGTATGAAATCTAAAGAATTCAACAATCTAGAGAACCAACCAAACACCAGTACCAATAATAGCAGCGCCTATGACGGCGGTGATAATGCTTGCACCGGCTGTATCCTTGGTTCCCAAGTGAAGGGGGGACACTTCTCCTAACTCCTGCGCATACCCGCCAGCAGGATTTCCAATCGAGGTTCCTCCTATTTGTGCAGTAAGAGGGCCTGGCCGAGCCGCAACTTGAAGATTCTGAATTACCTCCAAGGCGGACATTTGCTCACCAAGTCCCCACACATGGTCCCAAGTTCCATTGGTCCAGGAAAGACCACATGTATGTCCATCAGAGCCTCCCAGACACGACCATGCAGCAGCATTGGCCGAGTCGACGATCCACCTACGAATAGTGTCGTACGTCTCTGGCACAAGGATCGATGTCAATCCCAAAAATCGCGAAAAGTACGCTTTAAACGAACGCTGATCGTTATTGCAGGTAAAATAGTCCAGTGTGGGTGATTGACAAGCAGCTTCGTAGATAATGTGAGCATCCTCGGACTTTTCGTAGATGAAAGCTGTCGAGGCATTCAAGAAACTCAAAGTGCGCTCATGCCACTTTTCGTCCAAGGTATAGTTGTACAAATAGGCACATCCAGCAAGCAAAAGGCCCTGATTGTATGTCCACTGATATTTGGTAACATTCGAGCAGTTGTTGTCCACTTTTGTGCCATCATATACGTACCAACGGTCGCCCTCGGTGAGCAAGCCAACACCATACATCCAGTCGAATACCTTATCGCACCACTCAACATAAGAGTCATTTCCAGTGTACCGAGCCAAGCGAGCACCAATATGAAATAAGGCACCGTTGGAAACTGAGTTCTTGTAGTCGTAGCCCGAATTCCACTGGAAAATTTGCCATCTGAGTCCACCATTACATTCACCAACGTCCCATCTCGAACTCATAGTGTTGAACACAGCCTGTGCAAGCGCAAGCCAATTCAATTCCGGCTGCTCTGGATTTGAGAAATTCCTCTCCGCTGCTGCCATCACTGCAATTCCCCAGAACGCCTGATCATCATTTCCTTCGGTGGTCGACTGATTAAGCGGAATGTAGTTGTAATCATTGCCTACCTGATATGTGAGTGCCTCCTTAATGAGATCCACGTAAGTGTCATTCTCCATGTAGTAGGTGTAGTCGATCAAAGAGCCCCAGGCTCCGCCGGCCTCCCACCAGTAATACGGCCAAGTAAACATGCCCACAGTACCCCCATACTTATACCCTTCATAGTAATCAAGTAGACCACCTGCGATCAAAGACGTGGCCTCCTTGATTGTAGTGACGTTCCATGTGTCCAAATGAACTGCTCCTATAAGGAGCACGTGCGAGAGGAGAAGGACAATCTGACTGGCTCTCATGCTGTCCGCAAATCACAATCTCAAACTCCGTAAAGTAGCGGGTTTAATTCAGAAGCGAGTGGGCGAAGGGGTTCGATGCGTGCGGCTCGAATCTGGGATAATTTTTCCCTCGCCGATCCGACACATTACGCGTTTTTCCAAAGGATTGACGATTGGGATTATCTTTTAGTATACAATTTATAGGGGAAAAAAATTCCAGCTTGGAAACTAAGGAGCAAACGCCGGATCCAAGTCATCGACGTCATCACCGAATTCTTCAGCCTCATCCTCGTCATCTTCGGCCAATGAAACATTCGTCCGCGTCCTCGTGCTCCGGCGAGGATGATAATCGCCAGTCTCAGAGATCTTGACGTGGTCCTCAAGATCTTCATCCTCATCGTCGTCTTCCTCGTCCTCGTCGTCTTCCTCTTCACGCCCACCGTTGGTAACATGACCGTTGCCGCTGTTATTCATTGCGGTGACTAGAGTTTGCAACCTCTTGAAATCTTTAACGAACGACGCAAGATCCACGCTGAGATTGAGCTTGGAATGAATGTAGCTGGGATCATTCTGGAACAGAAGACCACTCAATTTCATCTGCTCGTCAAGCTTCTTCAAGAAAGAGGGAGTGTATTCGGCTGCAACCTTCTTAAAAATGCGTCTCAAGATAATAAGGTTAACTTCGGTGATAAACGTCATATCAATGGTGGTGACACCCTCTTCAGAATTGGCTGAGTGAGTTGCTCTAATAGGAGGAGTCAAGGTGTAATGGAACTGCTGGCTGAAGCTGCTAATGATCGGGCTCATGTGGTTCACTTCATGAATATTATGCGAGGTTCGGTTGAATTTAAGAGGCGCCAAAGACGCCATACATGGCTCAAGGTAAATCAGGGTCAAAGACTCCAGCATGTAACGTCTGAAATGTTCCTCTGACCCAATTTGACGGTAGGTATTGAGCAGTTCTACCAACTCGGGTGATAGCTCCAGAATGTAGACCAGCAGGGAATTGTCCTTAGCCTGCACGAGTTCCACCAAAAATGAAGTGAAGTCAGAATGCGTAGAACCACGACAATATGGATCCAGGTAGCACAGCTTGCACAAACGGTACATTCTGCTTGTGGAGTCATCGGCATTCAATGCACATGCACAGAGCTCACACTGCGTAGGAGGTGTAAGCCGGGCACGATCTGCAATCTGCCTCTGCTGATAATGACGAAACTGACCCTGTTTAGATAAAATACTGGATGAAGCGTGCCCAGTAACAGAAAGATTAGCTCCCGCCGCAGCAGGTATATTGTGAGCCCCAAAACTTGAATCGCTTCCAGAGGGCTGGAAGGCTGACTTTGGTCCATTAATCCCGGGTTGCTGGTAGCTTGGTGTGACACCATTGGCACCAGTTTGAGAATAGCTCTGGCTGCCGTAGTTTCCTGAGTAGCTGTTCTGGGAATACTGGTCACCTGGCGCGCCGGAGTAATTTTGCGTTCTTGTTCTTGGGGGCACTGGGTCGTCGACAAATATATCGTCATTGATGTAGTCGGCACCATCTTGGTTCTGCTCTTGGAATTGTCGCATTCCATAACGCATTGTCTCCTCCGCCAATGGCTTCCGCAGTTTCTTCTTGGTTCGCTCTATAATTCGACATTTGGCGCAAGTTTTGTATTGCTGTACCTCTGGAGGCTCATCGTCCATTCTCCGACGCTTGCATCGTCTGCATCTCCTAACATCGCCTTCATAGAGCATCATTGTGGCTGGGGTGGTCGACTATTTGTAGTACTTCAAGGACCAATGTTATGAAAAAAGTACTCGCTTTGTGCAGTGCACGACACATGTACAGGTTTTTGGCCGGCAGGTTACCAGGGAATGACCTTTGATTATTAATCAATTAGCACGGTGATTTCTAGGCAAATCAAGCGCCCCTGAGCGAACTTTAGGCCGAGTTATGGGGATAGGGTATTTCGTGTGCGATGACGAAAGTCGCGTAGCCGTGAATGAGCTAAGATAATCTACAGTAGCTGAAGAGTGGGGGGAGTCTAGTGAGCGGTCAAAATTGATTCGATTCGAAAGGAACGACTTCTAATTGGCCTTATTTATTCTTAAAATTGCTGATTTAGGTCCTGGGACTTTCTCAGATTATTTTGGCTGAACATCCGCTTTGTCGTATCGAAATGAGAATGCTGTAGATACGATAATTAGTACACAATCTTCCGAAGTTTTCAATTCGTACAACTATGGCATTACGGTGTACGCGAGGGTGAGCGATTGTCCATAGTCCGCTTCTGAAAGGGCTTATGGTAAGAAGGTTGCACTAATCAAACAGGTCCGTAAGCCTTAAATCCGAATAAACCATCTATTGGTTGGTATATCACCAATATGGAAGGGGTGAGAAAGACTAAGTAAGAGAGAGAAGAGCAATACGAGCTACTTTCAATAATCGCCACCGTTGGAGTGGCACTTACTTAGTCGAATAAAGACCACATCATCATCATCTCGTCACGTCTTAACGACAGTAATACGATCCAAACATCGTTGTAATTCAGGATACAATTCTAATTTGCTGATGATGTCGATGTCATGATTTGTTAAGATACCTTTGCGGCCCACTTTGGCAAAAGATGTACGGATGTCCTCTGTGAACTTCGCCCCTATCGCACGACTCGAGACATTCACGCAACGGCTTCTCATGTCCAAAATCGTGCGTTCCATCAAGAATGTTGCCAACGGGTACTCCAGTACTCAGAAATTGGTCCGCAATGCCACCTCGAACGATCCGCTGGGTCCGACAACCTTCGACATGGAGGAAATTGCTGCAGCAACTTACAACACCCAAACCGAATTCATGGAGATCATGGACATGCTCGACCGCAGATTGAATGACAAAGGAAAGTACTGGCGCCATGTAGCAAAGTCACTAACAGTGCTTGACTACTTGGTTCGCTATGGTTCAGAGAAATGTGTGTTGTGGCTGAAGGACAACCTCTACATCATTAAGACGTTGCGCGAGTTCATTCATTATGACGACGCAGACAATGACCAAGGTGCATTAATTCGTGTGAAAGCCCGAGAGCTTTGTGCACTTTTGCGAGACGATGAAAGATTGGCCAGGGAGAGACAATTAGCCAAGGATAGATTTCAGCGCGAACGCAAACGGGGCAACGAGTCTCAGCGTAACCGCAGCGATCCTTACGATGTAGATTTACAAAGGGCCTTGGAACTTTCCAGAGAAACTGCAGAAGAGGAAAGATCCCGTAATCGCAATGATAACGGTGAAAATGATGACCCAGACCTTCAAGCTGCCTTGAAGTTGTCGCTCGAAGAAGAGGAGATGAGACGCCTTAGAAATCTGGAGAATCAGAACTTGCTTGATTTGGACGATTCATTCCAAACACAATACTACCAGCAGGTGCAGGTACCTCAACAGACTGTTCAGTACTTCCAACCACAGCAGACTTATGCTTATGCTCAACAACAACCACAGCAGCAATTTGACATGTTCGGAAATCCAATTCAGCCCACAGCTGGGTGGCAGTATGGTCAATTTCAGAGCCCTCAATTTGCTGCTCAACCGCAAATTCCCCAATACACTGGATTCGTAAACTCAAACAGTGAGGAGTTGACGCCCCTCAAGACAGGATCCAACAACCCGTTTGCGTTACAGGAGGCGTCGGTGCAGCAACACCACCTACAGCAACAACAGCCTTCCATGTATGAGTTAGCGCAGGCGCAAGATCAAAACCCCCCTCAAAGCCCATCGTTTTTCACGCAGCCAGCAACTGAGCAGCCAAAGCCGGGGTCTCGGCCTGACTTGGAGCGCAAACCATCGCGTTACAATGACTCTCACGAGCTCAACAATTTGTTAGCACAAGGCACTGGCGTGGACACATTTGGTAATACTGGTGCGACGCGAATCCCTCATCAGCACACGAAAACAGGTACATTTATCAACTCTAGTGGAACTGGCTACAAGAACTCGGTTTACAACAATACTCCGATGAGCTCCAATGCTACTGGTAATCCATTTTTGAATACTGGAATTGGATCTGCGACTGCTAACAATCTCAATCCTCGCGTGCGTCTCGAGTCTGCCCCTACAGGGTATGGGTTTGGTAACACCAAAGATGAGCCCAGCCTCATTGACATCTAGATATTAAAGCGCACCCACCTGCTAAAACTACTTAGTAGATTTCGTAGATATTAATTTCGGATGATATATGGCCCAAAGTCCTGGCATTCTCGATGGAAAATGCTTTTGACGCACCAATCCCATTCAACTGCCGTTGCTGATTTAAGATCCGCCGCAGCCTTCGCGTCTTTGTTTTTGTTTACAACAACGAGGGCAACTCCAGTTTCTCCTCGAAGAAGCTCAGAGTATATTGTAGCCGAGGCCAACTTCACAATCTTAACTTCACTTGACCCATGCTGCCTTAGTATACTTGAAATCAACTCCGCACCACCATTCACATTCGTGCTCACATTGATTTTCATCCCAAAAAACACAGGTTGAGCGGATCGAGACAACAATGCTTCAAAAGGATTCAACAGAAATTTAGTAACCCCAAGCTCTTCCTTGATTTGCTTGACAGGTAAGAACTTATCTAGACTGTAATCGTCCACATTAAACTCCTTTGATAAACCCTCCCAAGTTAGCGATTCTTTTCGCAACTTCTGAAGAACATCGGTCAAGTATTTAGGGTGAATGATACGATTTGCAAGGCTCAAGCTTTTAAGGAACTTCTCGGTCCGTAATATTTTGGGCGCGATTATAGTAAGCTCCTTGCACTTGGGGTCGAAATCGTTAATGATCCGAATACCAACACTGCTCAATTTAATCAAGTCTGCTCTGTGGAGGACTATATCTTTCTCACACCCAGTAGTGATTGCGATTAGCTGAATTTCGCCGATTTTCTTTCGCTTGGTGGAAGGTGTAGAAGGTGTTGCTAAACTTGTAGTGCCGCCCTTTTGGTGGTCTCCGGTATCGTAATCTCTCTCTAGTTCCTCCATAAAATGCTTCATCTTCCTTGCGGATTTGGATATAGAAGTGTAATTGTTAAGATCTTCCATATCAGAATGAAGTTTTAGAGAGGCGACTTTTTTCGCCAGACGACTCAGGCGTGGTCTAGAGGAATCGTTGTGGGGAGGCTCTTCCGTTGGGATTTCAAAAACTTCGATAACATTCATGTCATCTCTTTGCAGAGAATCATTCGGGATCTCGAGGGGATTGGAGGATTCACGCAATGCTTCAGAGTGGTTTGGCATCAGGAGTTTCTGCAGGGCTGGATTGGTGGCCTTCACTTCTCCAAGATTCTCATCTGATGGACTTTCAGCTATAAGTTTCCCAAGTGGCGCTATATTGGGACTCAAGTCTTTGAACCTAGGTATATTTGGATCTAATGCTTCCCATTTTGCATAAGACTCTTCCACCCAAAGATGATTGACAATATGAATGTGGTTCCAGCGATTCTTTGCTGCTGCAAATTTTTCACCGAGTGGCTTCGAGCATATGAGGTAGTCATTTTGTGCATCAAGTGTCTTGGTAAAGTCAGCTCCCATGGAGGTGAAAAGCATTTGCAAATAATGTCTGCGGTCTCCACTATACCCGCTGATGCTAATTCGCCGGCCCTTGAGTTCTGCGACTGGCCATTCAAACACAGGGAGATGTAGCAAATTTGTGGGCTTAAAAAACTTTGAAGATTGGATGACAGCATATAGCCAAGTCATAGTCGCAACAATCATCAATGGATTCTCGAGAGCACAATCAAAGTTTGGGCCCCCTCTCTTCTTGCAGACGTATGTATTCACTTTGTCGTCAAATATTTCGGTAAAAGTGCCACCGCAGCTTTCCACCATGGCACCTATAGCACCTCGGAATGTTTGATCAATATCATAATCTTTTTCTAGATACACTGTGCGATTAACCAAAGTTTCAATCTTCTGAATTACTGGCAACTTCGATTGCAGCTGCAGAGAACCCTCGAAAAAAGGTTCGCCAGTTTGTAATACGATTTTGTCTTTGAGTGAATACGGGCTTGCGTCGAGTCGTGCTTGTTGACGGATACAATCATAAAACCAGTGAGGAAGGACAATTTCGATCTGCAAATTTTCTTGCTTAATGCTTGAAGCAAGAATAGCCTTGCTATTGGATAAATCAGTGGAGATTAGATGCGTTGTGTATCTTGAGAGAACGTCGAGGTATTGGCCACCAAACTCTCGTGTAGCTGCATAAATCAATGCTTTATGGCTCTCAGGAACGTTATCGGCGACACAAATTACAACTCGATCGAAAAGAGCTGGTGGCCCGGGAGAATAAAGGCGGTAGTTCTTCTTTTGCAGTGCCAGATCAGAATCTAGAAGCCATTGAGGAGTAGTCATAGGTAACATAAGTTCCTCAACCATCCTGATGCATGCGACCTCTTTAGTTGTCATTATGACGTGATCGATTTTGATGTTGTCAGGGAAGCTAGATTCAACGGCAAGGACACACACTGTACCCAAGTTTTTCTCTATAAGTTCCTTCTGCCAGTCAATATCAGAAGGCTGGTTGCATGGGGACTCTATTATTAGGAAACTCGTGCCATCAAATAAAGCAGGCATGGACGCGACGACATATCTAGACGCGCGATGGTTCAGAATTTGGCGAGGGCGGACTACACAGATGCATGTACTTGCAAACCAAAATAGATTGAATTCAATGCGTCAAGTTATTTTAATTTAGGTTATTCGTTGAAGTATGCCAACCATGTCCCACGTAATGACGTAATGAGAAGCTTAGAATGCTACCAACTCACTTGCAGCACAACCCAATTTCTCGACAGTCGAAAATTTATGGGCAGCCATCAAAAGCGTGGTGGGCAATGGAGTGAGAGTTAATATGGGCTCAGGCTTAAAGCCAGTGGACCTGCTAGTGATGGGTTCAGGTTAATGATGAATTATGCTAAGGTGAGTCCCAGGTTACATTGGGACTTTGTCAGTGAGTTTTTCAGACGCGAACAAGTCGACTTTCTCATTGGCAACTTGTTTTGCCCAGCTCCGGCAAACAATACTTGCCTTCATAAATTTGCGTGTCGCATACTTCTTGAAGAGTTCGTCGTGTTCAACAGGTGCAAGTAGATACTGAATGATGAGTTCCACGCAATCCCTTATGCTCTCAGCTCGGTATCCACCAGAATAATGAATGAGGTTCCCGTTCCATACTGGTGTTTTCGACAAGACTGATCGAGCTATGAACATTGCGGCAGCAGAGCATAGAGATGGTAAAATGCCGATAAATTTGTGATCCACAACAGTAATTTCGAGAAGAAACTTCCCGAGTGTTCGCAGCTGCACATCGTATTCGTCTGCTTTGGAAATCCGACGGAGAAAATTCATTGGGTTGGGATAGCTTAGATCAAAATTAAGAACGGTCAAAATATACTTTTCAGCCTGTAGAATCTCTTCCTCTGTGTAAGATCCGTCCGTGTAATATGCATAATTCTTCACGGATGGAGAGAAGACCTCCTCATATTTTGCAGCGATGAAAAGGGATCCTGTAGCAAGCAATTGAAGCTTATCAACCTGGACTTGTTCGACTGAAACAAAACGATCCATAATATTGATGGCCAAGAATAATGTTTCTGGTAATAAACGAAATCGTTGGTGCATCTCCACCAACCAATCAACCAATATGGAGCGCATTTTGGGTTTCATATGTGCCTGCTTGAACAAATAATTCGGGTCGGGTAGAGTTTTCTTTTCCAACTCATTCAAATATGGAAAAATCTCTTCGACATATTCACTCACCATGAGAGGATCGTCGAAGTCTTCCTCATCAAGGTCTTGCCATTCATAATCGACCCGTTTAGATTTTTTGTGTTTCAGGGAGAGATCGTCCAGCGGCTCTCCGCCATGAAGTTTTTCTACCAAGCTTGTGCTGGACTCAGTGGCTTGACGCTTACGAGGAAGTCGTTGTGGCACTAGTTGAGAAATCTCGGTAGTTCTCAATATTGACACGTCTTTCACAGTCGGTCTTGCGTTAGCGTCTGCTAAAGGTCGCTTTTTTGACACACCTTGCTCGTTTGATATGCCGAATTGGCGGGACACATCGTTGAGCTGTTGACGCGTGTGAGCTCGCTGAGGAGCTTGGTTTTCGTCGTTTGCTGAATCGGCAAGCTTGTTCTTAGAACGCGTTATCCGAATATCATTCTCGTTGTTTAAAAGCGACATATTTAGTCGAACTCAGTGAGCCTGAAGCAAGATTGCTCTGTCAAGCGTTAGCCCCACTTTTTCGATAGAGACCTCTGAAGGTTGACAAAAAACTTTTGAGTCTCGAGAGCTGATGCTTTGCTTCCAGTTTGAAATAGTGTAGCGGATTATTGCTAAGCAAAAGTTCCCTGCGTTTGCTATTAGGGTGTGGCTCAACGAGGAGTGGAGTTGATGAAGGAGAGCAAAAATGTGTTAGAACGACTTCTACATCGCGCTTGGAGCGTGAGCATGCGGGTCCCCCAATTAGGGGCAGATGTAAACAGGATTCATGATGACCCGCGCTCTCGTGTTCGCGCCTGACTGAAAGAACATTCATGCACATTTGAGCTCCTGCTCGAATTTGAATGACCGAACGTGGGTTATCGCTGTTTTGCAACTGCAAACTTTGATCATTCATGGTATTTATTGCTAGCTTTATATACGATACAATGTAGGAGCATCTCTGTATACTTCCTGACTCGTGGTGTACTACTCCAAAACAAACTTTGAAGGTTGGTCAATTCCAATTTCTTTCTTGAAATGGTTTTGCTGAGGTTTGCTGTTCACTTGGGCTCGTAACTGTTGTCAAAATCGAATAAATGCGAACATGTACCGCAATGCGTGGAAACTTGCGCGAGCATCCGGAGCTTCTATGCCTGATGCGCCTGCGAATCAAGTATTTTAATTCCGATGTCACAAAGTCAAGAACAATTGTTGGCCTACTCAAGAACGAAAAACGCTTCATATAGATGATCGATGATCGTTCAGTCCGTAACCGTTTGCGCAAAACTCAAATCACACGCGAGAGTAGCATGGGGTTGACTTCAAGTGTGCAGTAGAACCATTATATTGTTTTCCAGTGATGTTTTCCCATAAGCTCATGCGAAGCGTTTATTTTCAGCGTTGGAGTCGATTGAGAATTGGGTCTCGACGATAAAGCGCTAGTAGCATTAGAGCAAGGTCCACAATTATTATCAAGAAATGAAGCATCGCGACTAGTTTCATGTGAGCAAACTTGAATTGTATCATCGAGAGCGGTCCTCATAGAATTAAGAACGTTTATCAACCTTTGAATATGCGACAACCTTATTCGCTCTCTATGAGGCGATTCTGAAAACATGGTCAGTGCCTTGGCTGCCTTATTGTCGCTTTGCGAAAAATGAGATCGCAGCCCCCTCGAGTCTGCTAATTCATGACTCAAGATGTGCAAGATTTTATCCAAAAAGAAATACGGTCCCTTGGGCTCCTCCACTGCGAGCACGTTATTTGACTTTATTTTGTCCGCATCCCTACTATGATGACTGACAGACAAGTGCTCTCCAGCGCAAAGATTTTCGTCTTTGACAAGCTTTTCCTCGTATAAACGTTTGTATTTGACAAGTTTTTCCCTCAACAAACGCGTCTCGAGAGAGACCTTCTCATAGTCTGGGTTCAAACGCTTGAGATTCAGCTCAAATTCCTTATTCTTGACTGCAAGACTGTCGTAACTTGAACGGAGTAATTCATGATCGTTGCGTAATTTCTGAAGCTCTTGGCTTTCGAATTCCATGCCATTGATTCGCTTTCGTAGCTCAAAGTTTTGGCGCCTTTCCTCTTCCAATTGCAGCATTAGTTCTTGAACCGATGAGCCTAAAAGCTTCAGATACTTAGCAAACTCTTCCGTTACCACCGCAGAATGTTCTAGCCCAGCCTTGCATAGAAAATTAGAATGGTTTGGTTCAGAAAAGTTTGAAAACTCCCCATCAAGATTTCTTTCAAAAGATAAGACTGGGTCAGGTAGAAAAGCTGTGTTAAGTGCCTTATGACCTCCACTTTCGAAGGAGAATGATGCAGTTGATGTATTATGAGACGTTTCTTTGTATTCATTGCGATGCACTGCAAACAGTGAACCTTCAGATTCGTCGTCATCATTGTCGCTTTCGAAGTGAGGCTTTGGGATCTCGTTTAGCGTAAGGTATTTCCTGACCAATTCTTGTGTTGATTCCATAAGGCTTTGTGTTTGAAAGAAGTACTTCAAACGCGGCTCAATATATGCAGGCTTAAAACGTCATATCCTGACTTGGCTCATCAACATGAATATGTGAAAGATAATCCAAGATTCTAGAGACAGCATTGATATGCCAAGGCACGATCTTTGTGAGTTCGACACACTTGTCGGCTTTCTTGACGTTCACACCCTGAATTCCCATGATCTCGCTCACCAGAATCAAGTTTCGATATTGTTTCAAGATAATTTGCATAAGTGCGTCAACATTCCAGTAAGTGGAACAGCTTAACAACGCAACCTCAAACGCCATCACTGGAGCAGGTGACGCAGATTCAGCAAGAGGCTCATGGAGCAAATAGCCGAGCTTCATGCCGATTCTTGTAGGACAATTCGATGACGGAAGGAGGACTTTCGGGACAACACCAAAGATTGGAGACTCATCCTTCTTTAATTCGAGACTATCATCCGTCCGAGAAGTGGAAAGTGTCGAGAAGGTGGGGCCATTTCCGCTATCTTGAGGAGACAAATAGCTGGTCGTTAGGAAGGTCTGCGGAGACTGGAATGGGATCGTTTGATGTCCAGAGGAAAAAATCCCGGGATTTGCAGTACCCCCAGCATCAATGCTTGTTGGATCCTCGATTCCACCAAGCATTACGCTAGGGTGAAGTTTGGTGGGTGAGTTAGCAAGCCCCCTTTTAGTGACGGAATTTGAGCTATTACTTTGAGAAAATCTCTTCTCTCCCCGAGTATTGATGCATTTTGAAGTCAGAAACAACAATTTCAGAAGCTTGCTGGTTGAAAGCACTATGAGCGAGACATCCTTATGCTTAGCGGTGAAACGTTTCCAAAATATTAATTCCTCATCTGGAATAATGCTGCTAACTCTTGTCAATACAAGAAATTTTCGTACCTCCGAGCCACAGCTCCTATGAGTCTTGTCATTGCACAACAGCCGAAAAAGAGCGTTCGAGGTTTCCCAGATCTCTCCAATTACGCTGCCAAGATCGTAAGAGTCCTTTTTCGACAGGCTGTGGTCCTTTGAGCAGTACCAGGCCTTCACTTTAGTAACAATGCCATATGGATCCGACCAAGCAGCCGCTAACCAATTCTTGTCGATGGTGCGCTCGTATGCCACATGTAAAAACAAATCAGCATGTGAGGAATTGGTAAACCCTTCGCGATTGCCTGAGAACTTAAAATTAATGGCGGCAGGAATGTCCTTGCTGATATGGGCAAACAAATCGAACTTCTCACTGACATTTCCGAGTTCCAGATTATTGGGACACTTATTGTACAAAATCTTCGAAAGCTCCAAAAGTCTACTCCCTGAAAGATAACGTAAGTGCCGTCGCAGACCATTACCCTTAAGAAGATGTCCCCAATGTAAGATGTGACAGAATGTTCTAATCAACAGGAGCTGATGATCCCTTAGATATCTCATAAAATTTCGACAAAGCTTTGAAATTCTGACAAGGGAATTTCGACTTTTATCAGAACTCAAGAATAGAAGAAGTAATGGCCTGTCAAATTCGAAGTTATTGGTTTTGTTGATGAGATCGAGCTTGATCAATTCCGCGATATCTTTTAAGCGCTCGTCGGCTTTCTGATAGAAAAGACCTCCGTAGTCATCTCGGAAATTGTTTTCGAGCAGTAAAAGCCCTCTCGAAACTCCTTCTATCAGGTTTCCACTGTCCAAGTGCAACCTCTTCATACTGCCGAAATGATTATCTGAAAAGTTGTTCGCCATGATATCAAAGAGTCGCAGGCCAGGCTCTTCAAAAATAAATCTATTATCGATTTCTCCTAAACTCTCTGAAATCATTAGCACTTGAAACTTTTTGGGCCCACTGGCAGGCTTCAAACTCAAATACTTCCAAAAAACCAATCCTTCCTCATTAAGATTAATGGTCTCATCGTTAGCCTTGTGAACAATAGCCGTCACTTCGCCCAACACAGAGATATTTTCATTCTCAGGAAAAGTAGCGTCCTCAGAATTTTCAATCTCTATCAATTTCTCCATGTAAGATGCACTGTTGGATGAGTTCATTTCATTTTCAGGATAGAATGTATCCCAGAAAACTCTACGCGATGGGCGACTATTCTCCAGTGCCGCAAGATCATTAAGCTCTGGCAAAGCCTCTAGGAATTCGAGTTCGTCATTAGAATCCTTCAGCGAGGCAGTCTCGCCCTCATCTGACCCATTAGTACTCTCGAAAAGTTCGCTCAACTTCACTTGATAGCTCAATGGAAACAAAGAATTAAAGCTTTCAGAAATAGCTGTAGGAACCTCTTCGTCGGTGACGGGTTGATCTTCAAACGCAATACTAAGAGCTGGAACTATTTCGTGATCTTTCGTTGCACTCGCAGTAATACCTGGGTTAAACACCAATACTGGAATAAGGAATGCGAGAAAGTCGTCTAGATCTTTCAAGACTGTTCGGTTATTTTGTATAGAGCCAATAAGGTTGAGATCATCATCAAGATCCGTATTGAAGCTCTGAGCCATGATATCTTTCGCCCGCCTATCAGGAAGAAGAAAGAGACTTGGAATGCTCGAGATGTTGACGGTTCGTAGGATCAATGGTAAGCAGTTTGAAGATTCTTTTTCAACTTCAACTGAGACATCAATAGAACCATTCTTCAGCTGAGTTAGCTTATTCTCATCATAATTCTGCACCCATTGCTGAGTAATCTCTTTTTGATTTTGATTTTCCATGTTGAGAGCAGGGGATGCTGACACTGATAAGGGAACTGGAACAGCTTTTGTGAACGGTGACCAATCTGCTGAACCCTGCTCCTTCATTGAAGATATTAAGTTATCGGGAGACAGGCCTTCAATCTTCATTCTGGAATGTTCAGAGAGTCGAGTGTTGTCATTTTCACTTTCATGCATCTCTCTGCCTGGAAAATTGGAGTTCAAAGTCAACGGCAGACCAGGAAGATCTATATCTGAGAGTTCATCCTCATCACTTTCGATGTCGTCTTCATCTCCGATAAGCTCCTCGGCGTCATCCCAAATGCCATGGTGGTCAATTTCACGTTCTGTCGAATTCATCAATTTGAGTTCGAGTGCATTTTCTTGGCCATTTGTACCAGAAGATCGTTGTTGAAGAGCGGAGGAATGTGGTTTTAGTGGACCGCCATTAGCCCCTTGGATGCTTGTTTCCCTCGTTTTGCTCGAAGTCCGAGAAAGCGTCCCTCCTTGCTCGCGAGCGACGAAGAATTTTCCACCTCTGTCATATTTGATGTCTATATTGCTTTTAATGATTGGGTTGAAAAGCAAGGGAGAGAACATATAGTTCGACCGAGGCATCGAAGGAATTTTCCCGGATGCGTCCTCCGTATTACTCGGCGCAGCACTCTCTGAAATTGACAGCATTTCACGAAACTTTGGTGATCTATGTGGCGTCAGAAATGAAGTCTGTGCAATTATTGGTGTAGGGATAAATGCTGGTGGAGCGCCTGGGTCGTCGTAGGAGAAAGATGACATAGCTTCAACATCAGTAGATATCATTTTCTCTCTGGGTATACTGATGAAGGAATGGTCATGGGCCAATTCGAATGCCGAGGCGTCTGCTTTTAAGGGAAATTGAGTGACTGGTTCAATTGATGAAGAAACTTTGCATGGCAGCCCTGATGTTTCCATATAACTATCCTCCTTCCTAACATCTTCACCTGAAACGAGCTGTGGAGATCCTGGGGTCACTTGAGGGCTCTCTCCGAAAAGGTCGTCGTCAACATTATTGTCGCCGTCATCGTAGTCAATTTCCGCGTTAGCAGATGCAGACTGAAATTTGTGTTCGACGGCCTGAGGACTTTGGCCCCCCACTGACTCAACTGACGCGAAAAGTAAACCTCTGCTTCCAACATCACCATTTGCAACGTCAACTGCAATATTTTCCTCTGGCTGAATATCTGTGCTTTGCTTTCGATTTGAATGCTCGGGCTCCACGAAGGTGTTGCTTAAATTATCATGAAAAGTCGGAGATGCCAGATTCTGTTCAAATGAAAAAGCCGATGCATCAGGATTTAATGCTTCAGATTTTGAGTACTCGATGATCTGAGAATCAAAGCGTTCACGAACAGCTCCAGGCTGTCGTGGAGCATTCAAAGAATGCAGGTGCTTTGATCTTCTCATAGCATCATATTCCAGATCACGGTTAGAAATATTGTTCAGAATATGAGCCGAGACCAAATCGAGAATATCATTTTTTCTTGACAGTTCAGTCAAATGAACCGCTCGTTCTATGCTCCCTAACTGTAGTAGACACAATTCCCATGGCCAAATAATGTACTTCTTGTTCTTTACATCATGGACAAATTCAGATATTTTAGAGGTCTGATTATTCAAGTGCTGCAAATTTGGAATCAACTTGACCCAGACCTTCGGAGGAGACATTTCGTAATCAATCCCAGTACAAAGCAGTAGTAGCTTGAGAAGATTCTCACCTGATCGCGGAGTAGAGGTTGTGAAGTTCGCCGATATATCAGTTGGGTTAAGGAAGTGACACCTCAAACCGGACGGAATTACATAAATTGCGAATGCTGATGCATCTTGAACGGAAATTTGGTCAGACCCTAGCACCTCGCTTCGGTAAAGCGACAATCCACCTCTCCGAGAAATAGAAACCATAAGATCGCCATTCAGGATCAAGAAGGGGTCAATTTGAATAACACAGCATTGTCCAGTCCTTGAATTCAGCTCAGCAATGGAATAGTTGCCGAACATTTGCAAAGCGCCGCTTGTCGAGAGATTGAAAAACACTAACTTTTTAACAGCCTTCAAAAATGATAGGTTTGCAAACGCCAATTGATCCTCCGCGGTACTCGACGCAATTACTCGGGGATTTTTTTCTTGGGGCCTTTGTGGGTTGGCGAGTAGAGCTACTGTCACGGTAGCTTTATGTTTCTGAATCAATTGAGGGTATAGTTGTCCCAAATCAACTTGCGAGGGATTCGAATATTCACCAATCCCCTCATGCTTTCCACATGCATCCAAGTGATCAAGGATAAAATAGTATAAGTATTTGTTATAGTAGGTCACTAGCACTCGGGGGAAGTCTTTTCGTATTTGAAGCTCAAGTTCTAAAAGAGACAGATCAGGAGCTGCAGATTTGGTTTCGAAGATGCAATATGTAACATGCGATAGGTGTGCAATTTTTCGAAAATGGGTATAGATTTGCATGTGTAATCGTTTGTTAAAACCTTTTTTCCAACGGAGAGAGGTATCTTGGTGTGGTTCTGGTGTGCATACTGCCAAAACTCAATCTCCTATCGTGGAGAAATTCAGAGCTAATCCAGGATGACGAATTTCTAACGAGCGGTGTAAATGTATTCCTATTCCGTTCTCGTTACTTGTCACTTGCTCTCCGTGAAATCGAATGAAGACGCCTCTTCGTGGGCCAGCATGGTCAATTAACAAGTTTCGCCCAAGTCCAGGGGTTTAGCATAATGAAAAGTGAGTAATGTGATGCGGATCTTATTTCTGAACGTGTAAAAGATCAATTGGGAAGCCAACCCGGGGCAAATGGGAGACCTGCACATTGGCCGATACTGACCACCAACTCCCCAGCATAACAAATTCAGATGTCGTCAATTCCGAAAAATGCTCCCTCCATAGATTTCAATCGTACGTTGGCCAGCTTTAATTTTGAGATAAGCAACTAACTACAGCAATTTTGAAAGCATCAGATTGTAATCAAGAAATGCAAACAAAAGTCTTTGAGCTCTCCATCGAGGCCATGAACACATACAAGACGGAAAAGGATATTGCAACTTATTTAAAAAAGGAGCTTGATATCCTTTTTGGAATGTCCTGGCATGTAATTGTCGGTAAATCTTTTGGTTCTTACGTCACACATGAACTGGGTTACTTCACATATTTTTACATCGGGGAACTAGCATTTCTTGTCTTCAAGAATTGAGTTTAATATCTGAATCAAGCAAATTTCTGAGCCTGACCACTAAGCAAAGTAAACGACGGCGAATTCAATTTGCTTTTGCCGTTCAAGAAATCCAATTCCATGACAAATAGAAATTCAATAACCTGACACTCGGCTTCCTCCACGAGCTTGGCGGCGGCCCCAGCGCTTCCACCAGTTGCCAAAATATCGTCCACTATCACAACTCTCGCACCCTTAGGAAGAATCCCGCGTTGCATTTCGAAGGCATCCTCGCCATATTCTTTCAGGAAAGTGGCTGAGTAAGTGGCGCCTGGCAATTTCCCTGGCTTTCTCACAGGAACAAAGCCAGCTCCCAAAGCGAGAGCCAATGATGGCCCAAATAAGAACCCTCTACTTTCTAATCCAACAATGAAGTCAACCTTCGTATCCCTCAAATGTAATTTAAATGCCTTGATCAATTTTTCAAACAACAGCGGGTCTGCGAATATAGGCAAAAAGTCTTCGAAAAGAATGCCTTCTTGAGGAAAGTTTGGAATCTGTCTTAAGGCGGTTTTCAATTCCGAAGCAATTGTCAGGATCTCCAGCTGCATCTTTTTTGTTAGAGAAGAGTAAAGTGCGGGATGTTTCGGCGACACTTACATCCGTACATCTAATATTCACATTTCATGACATGCTAAATATCGAGTGTCTGTTACACATCTTCGAATCGGCGAGCCTAGCGGTATTTTTATCGACCTCTGAAACATCTCTCCTTCATCGTTACTGAACATCGCGTCTGTGAACGTTATGTTGGAGAGGATTAAACGCAATTGCACCATTTGAAGCTCTGCTGTCTCACCGTTAGCACCTTTGCATACATTTTCTGTCGTCAAACTCCCCAGAAGCTGGACTGTTCCGCTCGCTGCCGCCTTGCCGATCTCAATCATGGAAATATCGCCTTTAAAGTCAACTGTTCCACTTAAAGAACTCGTTGAGATCTCTGAGACCTCTCCTCTTGTACTCGAATCGAAACTGGCGCATGGGCTTTTAGAACTTAGAAATTTTTTCTCGAAATTGACCAGTAACGCCCTAAACTTGACCCATTCAAGCCTTTGCTGACCACGACGGTGAAAGTGCTTCTCGAGAGTTCCATTTTTCATACTACTTTCCAAAAGGCTTCTTCTAGCAACGAAATGATTGTCGCTTTCTTCACATCTGAAAATTAAATCGTTGGATACAACCGCATTGGGGGCACTGACTTTGCAGTCGATACGGTGAATGAAAGAGAAACCTTTTTCATCAAAAAAACCAAAAGTGTCTCTTGGAAAAAACCATACGAAAACCAAAAAGGTAATGAAAAGCATGTGTGGGCTCCTTCAAACCGTCATCCTTATGAATGTCTGCGGGAGCATAAAACATGTGGGTATAGCAGCACTGCAGAATATTCAACCGGTATCGGGGAACGGTCGTAACTCAGATAGATGAATTGTTCAAACAAGAGAAATAAAAAGCTTTCACTCTCAAATTAGTTAAAACACAAATTTGGAAATGTCACTACCATTAAGAGGTGAGCCCCCAAAGTCGGCTGCGCACGACCATTTCGCATTGATTCAAGTGACCTTGAAATTCTCTTGACGAAACCAACCATGTCGGACACCCCTGACATCAACCCTGAGTCTCGGCAAGGCATCAAACGACCCTTAGATGCTGATAATTCTGATCAGGACAATGATAATGCACAAAGTCCACGCTCAACTCAAGACGCCTCTCGGAGGTTGGGGGATAATGTGGATGGTGACGGAAGTTTATCATTGGGCCAGCATGGCAAGAAGCCTGTAAACGATAATGCAGACGTTGGTGAAGGCATCGTTGATGAGGCTGGTGCTGAGGACGATGATGATGACGATGATGATGACGACAGAGAGGATGATGAATCAGATAACTCCGTTGATCATTCCAGGAGAAGCAAAAGAAGGCGCGCCAATCAATTCCTTGATATTGAAGCTGAAGTTGATGATGAAGAAGAGGATGAAATGGATGAAGAAGATGAGGAAGCTGAAATTCTTCGCGAACAGTTCATTGCCGACGACCATGCGGAGAATTTAGAGGAGAGTTCGCACCCCTCCGATGATAGACTTCATAGGGAGTACGATCAGCGTCGCCAGCAACAAGAAGACCAGGATGCTGAGCAATTAGCTGAGACTTTGAAAAAGCGGTATCGCAAAACACACACAGTCTATCGTGGGGAAACACTATCTAGTGGTACGGTTTCTCAAAAACTACTTATGCCTTCGATCAATGATCCCGCGATTTTTGCCATCCGCTGCGCATTTGGGAGAGAAAAAGATCTTGTCCTTAAGCTTTACGAAAAAAAGCGTACCTTGTCACGTCTGTCAAATCCCCTTGAAATATTATCTGTATTCCAAAGGGATGCCTTTAAGGGTTATATCTACATCGAAGCAAAGAAACCTGAGGCCATTGAGCGCGCATTAACAGGTATGGTCAATGTTTATGCAAAGCAACGCATAATAGTACCAGTTAGTGAGTATCCAGATCTTCTCAAACAGGTTAAAACCTCTGATGTCGATGTTGTCCCAGGTATCTACGTACGTATCACGCGCGGAAAATATAAAGGTGACCTAGCTGTGGTGGACAATCTTTCCGAGAATGGTTTGGAGGTTCGATGCAAACTCATCCCTAGATTGGATTATGGAAGAAACGACGAGTTCACGCCAGAGGGTCGTCGGATCAAACTGAGAACGAGGCCTTCTCCCCGCCTCTTTAGTGAGGTGGAAGCCAGAAAATACGACTCCTCATTTCTTCAGGCTGGTAGGGGGCCCCGGAGCTACATTTATAGGGGCGAAGACTACCAAGAGGGTTTTCTTTTGAAGGACTTCAAACTTCAGTTCATTCAAACTAAGGATGTTCATCCGCTGTTAGAAGAGCTTGATCGCTTCCAGTCTGGGACCAATGAAGAAGCTGGAATGGATCTTGCAGCAGTGGCGGCTTCATTAAAGAGCTCGAAGTCTCTGGAAGGTTCTTCAAGCGCTTTTCAGTATGGCGATAAAGTTGAAATCCGCAGGGGTGAGCAAGCCAAGACTATCGGCAAGATTTTGAGCGTGGCTCTCAGCGAAATCACCATTCTTGTTTTGGAAAGTGGTGATCAGCATTTCGTCAACCAGCAAATCACGGTGACCGTCAACGATTTGCGAAAGGTATTTGTCCCTGGTGATCACGTTAAGGTTGTCGAAGGCAAACACGCCGATCAGACTGGCCTTGTTATTAAGCTTGAGGGCGATTCTGTGATACTTTTGAGTGATCAAACAAAGGAGGATATCCGAGTTTTTGCAAACAATCTTATCAAAGCGACAGACTCTTCCACAGCAACTGATTTGGTGAACAGCAATTTTCAAATTAAGGATCTCGTTCAACTAAATGCTTCAACATATGGAGTGATAGTCCAAGCTGAAAAGGGCCTATACGGTATTCTCACAGCGGATGGGCGCGTAAGGTCTGTCAAACCTACAGGAATTGCAACTAAGTTGAAGTTGACTAGGAAAGAGCAAGTTGCTACTGACAAGAATGGGCTTACTATACGTATTGGAGACACTGTGAAAGACAATAGCGGCGACAAAAAAAAGGAGGGAGCAGTGATCCACATTTTCAAAAACACCGTATTTGTTGAATCTCGTGGCCTTCTGGAAAATCTTGGTATCTTTGCTGCAAATTCTCTTAATGTGAGCACTGTCTCAACGAAGGACTCTATGGTTTCGAAGACTCTCGGGCCAGATCTTATGCGCATGAATCCTCTGGTAAAACAGGTACCGGCTCCATCTGGGTCGACTGGCCGTTCAGGAGGGCGCGATAAACTCTTAAACAAGGATGTCATCGTCAATGGTGGCAACTACAAGGGTCTAATGGGCAAGGTAGTCGAAACTGATGACACTGATGCTAGAATTGAGCTTCACACTAAAGCCAAGAAGATAAAGGTCAATAAAACCAAATTGAGCGTTTTGCTCCGTGGTGAATCGATCCCATATTTGCGGTTTATTGGTGCCTCGGACAGCGGCTCCAGTAGTCGTGGAAGTGGTCCAAGCTTCTCCTCGCTGGGGCCATCTTTTACTTCTGGTGGTCGTTCCAATTGGGGTGGTGCAACACCAGCTATTAGTTCGGCTGGTGGCATCTCTTCGTGGGGAGGGAAAACACCAACAGCGAATCCTGGTGGAACCTCGACTTGGGGAGCAGGTGGGGTTTCCTCGTGGGGCAACAATGATGGCACATCAACTTGGGGGGGAAATGCTGGTGGTACGTCTGCCTGGGGTGCTAATGGGACCTCGACATGGGGTGGGCAAGGAGGAAATTCTACGTGGGGTACTCCTAGCACGGAAGGCAATTCAAGCTGGGGTCAGCCTGGAAGCTCATCCTCATGGGGAAATACGGGAAACTCGTCTGCTTGGGGTACACGGCAAGGAAATAACTCAACCTGGAACAATCAAAGTGGTGGTAACAGTTCAACGTGGGGAAATAACTCAGGTGGTGCTTCTAGTTGGGGCAAAGGTGGTTCATCAGCTTGGGGAAACCAACAAAGCAATTCTACGTGGGGTAAATAGGTTTTTATTAATCCGATAAAGTGAAGTAAATGTCACATTTCACATCCAGGGCAATTTCGTAGCGTCTCATGAATGAAAACATCACAATTAATACAGAAATCCTTTTGGCATTTGGGGCATCGATATCTTGTTGTTGCATGGAGATGTTTTTCGATTCCATTGGAGGGAAATTGAAGGAGACAGCCACAACAGTATTCGCTGTCGTACTTTTCCGAAATCGGAGCGTTGTCATAGTCTGGTAATGGAACAAGGTGATGATAAGATCGAGCCAAATGAGTCGAAAGGATTAGCATAAGGCCACAAACCGGGCAAATCGTAGGAAGTTGGCAAACTTTGGCTTTGCATTGCGGACAAACGTAACCCACTACCGAAGATTCATCTAGGATTCCAGCTTGCGATGATACTTGCTCCGGTATGACCGCATCTTTCATATCTTCGGATCCATGCATGGGATGGCATGCACACAAGTGTGGAAAATTTATTGCCATCGCAACACTCACAGTTGCAGAGGCTCCCAGATGTTTCAGCGGGAATCCCATTCGAATTACGGGCACTTTTCGACCTGCTTTCTGTAGTTGATTGTTTGTAGGCTTCGTAATTGCCAAAGGTTGCACGCAATCCATAAGAAGTTCCCGGAAATGCGCTTCATTGATTATGACACCGTACAAACTTTGGGAGGGCGAAATCTTGGAGTTTAAATGATTTGTTTTGACAACGATCTCTCGACATATTGCCACTTGTGCTGACAAACCAATAACCTTAACTTTTATCTGATCCCGAACCAAGGAGTCGATGGTTTTGTGTATATCGCCAGGATCCGAGGTGAATAAAGCTCCGAACACGACTAGAATTTCTCTTGAGTTCCTCGAAGAAAGCAGCGATGAAACACTAGCATTGTTGGCGAGCAAAGATCTTGCCAACTCGAGAGCGTTCTGTAGCGAGGGATCACCCTTAGGTTCAAAGCGGTTGTGCTGTCTTGCTCTTATGCTCCCTATCTTGTCAAGATGATGTTGGGGCAGTGCACTGACCTCGCTGACAAGGTGCGCAACCCCATTTTGCATCATCACAATCCCCAATTGCGATATTGGGTTTTGATCAAAGAATTCAACAATAAAATCCAGCAAATGGGTTAACATTGCCCCAAACCTTGTTGGTCTTAAGTCTTTCTCACTCATCGTCAGCGAGGCGTCGATGATGACCACTAATGTTCGTATAATGCCTCTCTGGAAAGGTGTAGTCGAATTTCTTAGGATCTTTTTCTTCCTTGCTTCAATCATTCTGTGAACGAGCAGTCGAAGCGAGCGGTCCCCTTCATCCTCTTCTTTGACTATATCCCAAGTCCTTTGATACTCGTCCTCCCACGAGTAACTACCCGCGTTATGATCATTATTATTTCCTCTGGACCTCGTCCTCTTTGCCATTCCCTTGTCCTCATGGTCAAAATTCTCATCTCTCAGATCATTGTCGGATGCTCCCTCAACGAAATCTTCATCAGAATCCATTTGAATGTTACATGTAGGATCTCGAACACTATGTTGTGCAATTTACCGATGCGCTACTCCCAAATATCTACCGAATAAATGCTACTTCTAAAAACATCTATTTGCAATTTCGCTAGTCTGAAGTACCACTTGGCAGCGTTTATAATTGTCACTCCTGTCCTGATTATTGCACCATATTAGTGTTCACTTCGAAATCCAACAATTTTCGACGCTTAACATTAGACTCCAGAAAGACGTTCCCATTGTCCATAACTGATGGTAATATATTCGTCAAATGCTCTAAGTCTTGCTCTATCGTCATCTTGGAGTTCGGGTAGAGATCTGATATACCTGGGATCAAAAGCAAATCGTGTGAGTTCAATAGTAGGCTGATCGAATATCCGGCGTCCATGACAGGGGTGAGCTCAATATTGGCCTCTGGATGGTCATAAAACACTTTCGTACGTCCTTTGCCATAATGTTTCTCGAACACGTCGACTGTAACGTAATTTGAGTAACGTAGATTCGGAGGAAACAGCTTACCTTGAATTTCCTTATTTTTCTTAGATTTTGGCACAGGAGCTGTATTGTTCTCTTGTATGTAGAATGTTCGAAGCAAGTGAATAGCTTCCACGCGCATCAAGCCTCCAAGACTGGGGTATTCAAAGGGCGTTTGGATTTTTATCACTGTTCCGTTGCCCCCGAACCGATCATTTGCCGCTCCAAAGTATGCTAGACTTAATCCAACTTGAGCCATAGCCAGAGCACACATAACGCAAGGCTCGACAGTGACATATAGAACGACGTCTCTAAAGAAATTCCTCACCTGCGCGTCTGAACACGCTGTAAGCTTATAGGACTCGAATATTTTTCGCAATGCAACAAATTCAGCGTGTTTAGTTCCATTGAGAGAACGATTGGTGTCATTGCAACCAAAACTTAGTATCTCAGTATCGCTCTTCACGAATATGCATGCGACAGGTGTCTCACCATTCTTGAGAGCCCGATAGGCAATGAATGTCGCCATTGCCATGTATTTGAATTGATTGGTCAAATCTGTCATGTCTGGCAATCTAAAGAGATGAGGATCCGTGGCGCGCATTCCAATGAATGATCTACGCAAAGAGGCATTGAATCGACAAGCCACCCTGGTTAGTCTGGTTAGTCGGGATATACAAGGTGAAGACGTTTCAAAACCCATTAAATCATATCAATCATCATCTATAGACGATGAGGAGTTGATTGCCTCATTGGCGAAGTTTCAAAACGAGGTTCTACCGGTTCACATCGAGCTAGAGGATCACGAGAGACAGATCAAGTTCAACACGTACTATCGTCCACCGCTGAAACCAACTGCTCCATTGCTTGTGTTTCATCATGGTGCCGGGTCATCGTCGATGACGTTCCTTACTCTATCCAAACACTTGCTCAGGGAGGGGTACGGGCTCTTCTTATTCGACTGTCGAGGACATGGGTCGACAATTTCAGCAAGTCCAATGGCTCTTGATTTGGTGACCTTGGTGGAAGACTTTGATTTCGTTATCCGACAGATCAAAAAGCAATTTGGACAAGCACCTCTCTATCTCGTGGGTCATTCTTTAGGGGGCTCTGTCATTACCAGCTACCTAACAAAGAACGATCACCTCAGAGTTGCCGGTATTGTAGTTATTGATATTGTTGAGGAACCAGCTCGTCAGGCACTAGCGCTGATGCCCATCTTCCTCACCAAGAGACCAGCATGTTTTGCTTCGTATCGCGATGCAATTGAGTGGCACTTGAATTCCAAAGTTTTGAGCAATAGTGAATCCGCCAGATTAAGCGTTGTCGACCTACTTCACACAGAGGAGCTAGGTGTAGTGAGATGGAAATGTGACTTTCTAGCGATGCGAGACTCATGGGATACCTGGTTCGAAGGACTCTCAAAGAAATTCCTCGAATGCTCCAATGGTGCAAATGGAAAAATACCTAAGTTGCTAACCCTTTCATCGAACGAGCTCTTGGATAAGGAACTTCTTCTAGGACAAATGCAGGGAAAGTACCAGCTCGTAATATTCAACAACACCAAAAGTGATTCAGGACATTTCTTGCAGGAAGACATTCCAAGAAAACTAGCAATAACTGTCGTCGACTTCATTGAACGATACTCCAGTTACTCCGTGCCGAAGCCAAGAACTAAATGGGGAGGGCCCATACATTAATTATATCTTCTTAGTCTATTTCAGTCGCTAACTCATCATTGCCATCCTTTCTATTGATTTTAGCAATTAGTTCGTCAATGTTTTGACTGGCTAATGGAAACCTTGGATTGATCAAAAAGGGCCTCAAATCAAATCGGTTATCGTCAGGGGAGTATTGCTCCGCATGGTAAGCAGGTGTCATGGTTGTCATTTTGTGTCTGTTAATTGCATAGAAAAACCAGAACTTCTTCACTTTTTCAGCGATTAATTCAGCGCTATAGTTTAAAGGTGGATTAGACCACTCATGGTACAATTTCACAAACATGCTCTCCGGACCACATTTGTCGACCTTTCTTAAACGGCCGAAGCGTGACAATTCTTCATAAGTCATGCCCATATCTATTTCATCGGACTGGACATAATCAGCGGTTATTGGCTCCAACTCAGCAGTGGGAGTGGCTTCCAAAAATTCCCTCAAGATTGAAATGCTAAAGCTCGATTCTGCCCACAAAATAAACCTTTTTAAATCTGTTTTAGAGATCCCTCCAATTGGATTTATATCAGCACTAGAGCAATCGTATTTTGTGAGATAACCCCTTAGACATTCATCGACGTTTGCACTCCCTAAGACCAATAGTCCGCCTTCTCTATTGCGAGCCCAAGGTAACAATTGAGCAAATAGATAGCTAAGTACCATGCGCAATCGTGCCTGAATATTTTGTAGGGCTAAATTTTCGGTTTGTGAGCCTCCAAAAATTTTGAAAATGGGCCTTTTTCCTGTGGCTATCTCAAAAACATTGATCACGCAGTCGACAAGGCTATCCATATTCATGTCAAGATGATACGCCCCAATAGCTTTGGCAAGTTTCTTTGCTCTTTCTCTTGTCTCTGTAGAAGAGTTTTTTGTGCCCATGAAAGAAGTGTAAAACAATTTGCCAGCAACGTCTTGGGGGCAGCGAGGTGTGAAGTCAACTTCCTTAGTCAACATTCGCAAATCGGAGAGCACCATTGTATTTTGGGCTTCCACTGCGGCAAATACTAGCCTACACATTGAATGCACAATTACAGCTGTTGCGCATGAATCAATTCCACCACTCAAGGGCAAGAAGAAACCTCCTGTTTTTGATCGCCTCAAGTAATCCCACAACCAACATGCCGGACCCAATGCTATCTCCTCCTCTGGGGTGTAGATTTTGGGTTGCTCCAAGATCTTACTCGGCTTGAAGTTATGATCGTAAATGCTCGATGAGGGAGAAAGTTCCAAGTCAACCTCGATGGAGAAATATGGATCAGTCGCGTTCACAGATTGAAATGAGGCGGATTTCTGATTGCGGTACGATCTCACATCCTGCAAATCAATGGTGGCTACGACAACTTCCACATCGTCTAACGAAAATTGGCTACCTTGTGCAACAACCCGCCCATTCACAATAATACAAGCACAACCATCATAGTAAAGTCGATCACCATCACACCCTCTTTGGTTTGCGTAGAGATATACACCCCCACACTTTCTTGTGGCCTCGCAAATGAGTTCTAACCTAGTGTTTAATTTTCTCAATTCATGATGAGAGCCCGACGAATTAGTGAAAATTTCCACCCCATCGAGAGCCATGGAAATATGTGGAGAATTCGGGGTAAAAAGCTCCTCGCATGTTTCTGCCCCTAAGCGAGTTTCTGCAGTTTGCAAAACGCAGTCTCCGATTTTGACATTATTCTGACCGATTACTTCACGAACAGGTTTGGGAAGTTGAAAAGATTCATAATATTTCGGTCTGTTCCACGGAGTAAAATACCTCATTTCCCGATAATTTCCGTCATTTGCTAAGTACAATTTAGGCCTAATGAAGAGAATTTTGCCATTATAACTCATCATTCTGCAATTGTACTTGACTGACTTGTGTATCACTGGCATTCCAATGTCTAAAATTATACCGAAGGTCGCCTCGTTAGTCAATAATCTGGAGTACATTTTCCAAGAATTATCATAGAGATCGTTCTCGGCGAAGTGGTCTAGACAGCCATACCCGCATATCTCCAACTCAGGCCCAACTCTCAACGCAGCTCCTCTTTTCTTAGCAACAACAATACTTTCAAGTATCCTTTCGTAGTTTCCAATGAAATCGAGGGCCCACTGGTTAAGGTTGCATGTGGCAACTGTGATGTACTGACTCATGAAGAGAAGAAAGGATGGCGACGGTGTGCAGGAAAGGGGTGCTCCTGATTCCCCTTCTCTCAATCCCAATGTCACTAAACCTAAAAATCCTATCTTCTCCATGAACAAATTTATATTTCTCTTACTGTCTTTGGATCCTGGCCACTGGCAATGTTGCACTGGTGCATTAAACGGCGTTCATCAGCTCCGCCATTGACGCCCTTGAATTCACCAGTAACCGAATGCCAAACACCCTGATTAAAAAAAATCACTAAATCACCCTGTTTCCAAGAGTGCGCCAAAACTTTAGAAGGAGATATGGCAGGTCTCATCAAAGAGTGAACTTTCCTCCGTGCTTCCTCTAATTCCGTAGTCTTAACAACATCTCCATACCGGGTGTGCAACTTGTGGATGCAACACCCATGAACCTGAAGATGATGCTTTTTTGTTACAGGGTTCGTCCAGACCATTGGAAGTTTCTTGACCTTAGATGGCTCCCAAGATGGCAACTCGTCCAACTTTCTCTCTGCACCCTCGGAGACCATCGTCAATCCGTCCTTCGTGGCTTTCGCAGAAGAGATAAAGATATAAGGATGCGGAGCGTACTCCACGGTTGTATTCAAAGCAAAATTCATCTCCTCCTCCGTAAGACGGTCAAAAGCTTGAGCTCCACTAACAAAGCACGTGGCGCCCTGAGTCAAAGTCAATTGGTCTCCTGACCCATCATCGTATTCAATGGTTTGTGAGTGTGCAGCAGGAGGGACTGTGATTCCAAGTAAAGTGGTTACCAAGGGCGGACTCAAATCATAAAGAGCCGAATCAATGTGCCAGCGATAGAACCTCGTCCTTTTCTGGTCCATGATTTCACTTTCCAGAAGCACCTCCTTGTGAAACAGGGTGTGCGATGGGTGAGTAAGTTTTATTGTTTCGTCATTGTCGTTACCTGCTTCACCTGCTTCGAACACTCCTTGGCCAAGTATTTGTACCTGAGGTTGTGACTTGACCGAAGTGCCGTCCTTCTTGAGAACCGACTGATCGTGGCGAAACTCTTTACCATGTCCATAGCTGGCGTTGCCTTCGACTTTTGGTTCTGGAATGGTAGGGTCAAAACGTTTCGTCAAAATGTACTGACTGTGGGGCAGAAGAGTTTCCTGATTTGGTATCACAGTAACTAAAAAGGTCAAAGTAGCTTCATAAAGCTTCTTGAAGTCAGCCTCGGAAAGCTTTGAAGGGTCGTTCCCTGCGTAGGCGGGCAACTCAACAGTGCAGCCAAATTCGTTGTCAGATGGAGTCACCAAAATTTCTGATCTTGTCATTTTCAATCGTATGGAGAGGAGCAAGGATGCGAAGAGCTTGCACTTAAATGTGGGGAGCACCCGAGCAACGAATGCGAAAAATAGCCGCGGCAACACCGCGGGGAAGTCGGCTTACCGATATTTTCATGCACGATCTCATGTTCACCGCGGCGTGTCACCGGAACAGCAATCTTCGATCTGTACGCGCACCCATTCTCGAAGAGAAAGAAGAATATTCAGGAAGTTTTGATGGCTACGTAGTGTACACTCTAAACTCTAGCAATTTTATTTCTCTGTGTCAACCGTCGCGAACATGTCTGTAGCTGAAGTCGGCCTCTCAATGAAATTAAGAGGCATAGAATGGGCAGCGGAGTTAAGTGGCGGCATTGAATCGGCAGAGGGCAAGATAGCTTGAGCTGCAGCTGCCCCCATAGTGGCTTCAAGAGGTGTCCTCACTGGCGTCGCGACGTTTGCTATCTGCGACAAGCTTGCAGCCGAATGGCCCTGATGATTAGTACTGGCAGTTGAGGGGGTAGATGACTGGGCAAGAGCAGGAAGTATCAGATCGGGCATAGACCGGAAAGGTGACTTCTCAAGATTTAACGTGAGTTCTTTCGTACTCTTTGTCAAATTTGCCATAGACTTCCTCGCGTCATTCAAAGTTGGGGCATCCTTCATGATCAATTTCACCGATGTGAAAGTTTGGAGAATAAGTCGTAGAAACTCGTTGATATCATCAAAAATTCCTCTTTTTATTGCAGGTGTAGGAGTGATTCGTACTGAGGCGAGCTTTCTTCGAAGCCGCATTGTCACATCCACTGAAGTGGTGCATAGATTCGCTAGCTCTTTCATTCTTGCATTCACATGAGAATTCAGCAATTGCGATCCGGGCGTGCTAGACGTATTAGAGCGGTTCAAAGCTTTCGTCAATTCTCCATAGACAGTTTTCGCATCCTCTGTCGCTGTATCCACTGACTGGTACAAGCTCTCCTCTGTGTCCTCAGTAGTGGGTGCAACATCCGAGCTTGAAGAATGCAGTTTGGAAAAAGACAAGAACCCATCCTCGGAGGTGCCAGTTTTGTTTCTCGAATCTTGGATAGACTTATTACTCGGTTTTCCCGTGCCGGCAGAAGAAAGGAGTCGGAATGCATTACTCAATTCGTTCAAACTCCCGTATAAATTGAGATACACCATCCGGATGTAGCAAGCATCAACGCGGCCAATGAAAAGCCCGGCGTACTCTCTTAAAGTCAGCGTGATGGATTTGAATGACCCAATGCATTTGTGTATAGTCGTCAGAATAGATCCTTCATATTCTGGGTCATCTTCGATAGCTTCAATAGTTCCAACTAATTTGTCAATTTCGATTTTTGTCGACTGAAGTTCCGAGCTTATTTTGCTTGCAGCAAATTTGTCCGAACAGAACCCACTAAACCGTCGAACCGACAAATGCAATTCGCTTAGAGAAAACAAAACTTTCTTCGAAACCTTCAAGAGGGTAGCAGCATCTTGGTAATCTGATGTATAGGCATTGAATCTACCCAGTACTTCTGAAACATGTGAAGTGCTTTCAACGCGCTTTGGAGTGTACCTCTTCTGGATAGTGTCAGAGAATCCCGGCTTCGAGCGCTCCCTCTTCCAATCAGGAGAGGGATCCCTATCGTGAGGAGGTTGTCCTTCTTGCAAAGTCATCAATCTAGTAGCGTATCCAGGTTGAGTTACCTCACTATCTAGACTTTCCCTCATCGGAGTCTCGTCAATTTCTCGCACGGAATTTGCTCTGAGCCGGTAGTCAATAATGCTAGTGCTAGCCATTGCTTCGCTGGAATGAGAGGGATCTTGATTCCTCATTGTTGGCCATTCGTGTTTCACTTCACTAGTACCATCTTTTGCTAGTTCACGAAACGCAAAACCTTTTGTCCCATTTGAGAGCATTCCACTATTGTCATCGGCATTGTTCATGTTCGTCCCACGGATGATTAGTCCCAATCTTTTCGAAGCTTTCAGCATGCGTGTGTCCGACATGGACCTTGATCTAGAAAAACTTGGTGCTTCCAACCTTGGTGTTTGCGACGTTGCCCACCCTAACTGATCAGTCTGGTTTCCAAATGATCTCAATCCAGACTTTAATGCATCAATATCCTTACACAATCGGATCAAATCGAGATATTGCCAAGTAAGAGGATTATCTTCAGTATCCAACGATTCCAAACTCTCCATCTCGCTGATCTCGTGTGGCAATCTCGTCAATCTGTTGCCTGCAATCGAGAATGACCGAATACATCCTCCTGACAAACAAACTGCAGCTGGTATTTCAGAAAGGTTGTTATTATTCAAAATTAATGTTTCAAGCTTTGGAAAATAGCTACCAAAATCAGTTGGCAAGTTAGCGATATTGTTGTTGCTCAAATCTAGGTAGGTAAGCAGGCGTCCCAACGAGTTGATTTCTTCAGGGAAAATTAGCAATCCATTATTAGCGATCGTTAGTCGCTGAACTTTGTTAAGGTAAAGTGGGTTAACGATTTCTTGCAAACATGTTATTATCTGGCCCAAATCTGTCCCCGGAGGAAACGAAGATAATTTTATCGTGATGGCCCCCGTAGATCGGATCTGTTCAGCCTGCGGATATAGAGCTGATCGAATTGCTGCCTGCATTCTTTGATCTGTGTATTGATACGCAACTGAAGATGGTGTTCTATTCAAACTACACTACGCAGGACTTAACTAGTGAGACCTTTCCCAACAAGTTCCGCCCTTTCCTGCCACATAGATTTCCCAGAGCAGCTGCATACAGTTTTGTCATTCTCCCAGGCTCCAGCACTCCGTGCAATGACTCCGCATAATGAGTTGCCGGCTATCTCACCTTGCACACTAGACAAAACCATGCTTCGTCCAATTAACTCGTTGACTTTCATATCAACCCGCAAAAAGGCTTGGCCCGATGTCTTTTTCAGATCTAATTGTGGTTGAGTAATGTTATCAGCAAATCCCACTTTGATGGAATCCAATTCTCTAATTATGGCACCTGTAGAATAAGCGCCATCACTCAAGTTGCCAGATGACCTAACCTGAGGGTAGTAAACGCCTGGCTCAATACCGCTTACTGTCAAATCAAAATAGACTTGGTCTTGGTTACAAGACACGATTCGAGCTAGTCCCCGAATTGGACTCGCAATTTCCGAGGGGTCAAATGTTTCAAGAATGCAAACTGCGGCGGAGTTGGGAGCCCCCGAGCCCCGTAGGATCGCATCTTTGCCAGACTGCTGAATAGCGTGAACAACAGCGGAGGGGGGAACGGTCCCTTGGACAGTTACCAGCTCCGAGGACAAATCGACATCAATGGCGTCTATACCTCCGAGATCATTCAATGCATTTCTCACTCTTTCAACGCACGATTCGCATTCCATGGGGACATTATAAACGCATTTGATGGCCGTACTCATATTGGTGTTGAATGATCGTCTGACTCCGGCTTCACGCAGATTAAGTTTGTATGCAATCCAATGATTTCAAGTCATAATTTCGGGGGTATTGGATATTAGCCTGGGCTACAACAAATGCATTGAGAAGACTGAATTAATTGAATGAAGAAGGAATTTTTCGGACGATCGTCGAGTAATCTTCAAGGTTGCCTCGCTGAAGCTTCGAACTCTTTGACGCAGAATAAAAAAAACAACGCCATGGAGTTTCCGGAATAACAAATGACCCCCTGCTTCTTTCGAAATACCATTTGTTCACGGGGTTGGTCAACCTCGATCTCCATATGAGCTCTTTCTTGTGACATGAGAGCAACGCCTTGAAGATAATGTCTGCAAGACTGGGCAAGCCTTGGAATCGTGAAGCAATCGCAAACTTATCGAGATAAGCTATACGATTGTTTCCAACAGCTTCCCATGTGACAATTGCGGCACCGTCATAATCACCCAAAACAACCACTGTGGCCAAATTTGAGTCAATTCTCTTATAATACTCCTTCGCGTTCAATGCTTTGCCAAATGAGTCCTCGATTAGAGACGTGAGTTTGCCCTCATCAATTGCTTTTTCCTTAAAAAGACGATCCATAGTGAACGGTAATTCTGTAGAATTGTCCCCAAATATTTTTACCTCGTATCCAAGCTTGATAATTGAGGTGGATAGCTGGGGTAGGGGTATCAGATTGGATGGAAGAGAAGACGAGATTATTGGTCTGTCGGTAAGGACGTTATATATGACCGAATTCACCTGGTCGTCTTTCGAAGACATCACCTCGGGAGAGGTAACTATCCCTGTTGTATCATTCGCATTCTTGTCGTTCGTTACTATCTGGAGAACTGCCCTCATATTTGTTAGGTTGGATAAATGGCGATCTCTCACCGTAGGATCGAGATGCCCGATATGCAATTCCAGCGTTATATCACTCAATTCTTGTTTCAAATTGATATACACATGGCTAGCATGGTCTCTCTCAATAGATGGAATGCCTCCAAATTCGTCAACTATCACGATCTTCTCAACACTTACGTGCGCTGGATGCATTGAGAGGCACTGGCTTAGTATTCTGAGTGACTCATGCCCTCGCAAGCGACGAATATTCGAGGATTCCGTAATGAAAACGTTGGGGAGAACTATAGGTACGATATTGTGGAAAAGGGACTCGAGTAGTTGGTTCGGCTCTGCTGTCACCCTTCCGGATTTCGACGTGAAAACGTCAGAGCAAATGGTCGAACTTGGATTGAATAAAGATCCTTCAAGCCGCGATATATTTTTCGCCAATTGAAAAGCAGTCGAGGACTGCGAAATTGAACGATTCATTGGGTCATTGCGTGATTCGCCACATTGAGGCTCGTCAATCACCACTAATGGCGATGCACCCAAAGCCGATAATCTCTGAATGGTTCTAGCTATTCCTTTGATGTCATTTTGAAGTAGACCCGTGTTAGCAATTTTTATTATTACCAAGCGAAGGTGCTTGTACTTCGTCTCACCCGCATCAAGCACAGTGGTCTTCGCTTTTCTTGGAGATTTGCTTCCATGCGAAACATCCCTCTTAAGTGGCAACGAAATCTCCCCGGCTTGCAATCCTGGAAGGTTGTCTAAGCGGTCACGTTGACATTCGTCAATATAACATGGATACCTAGATAAATACAGTTTTGCTTCCCGCTTAGTGGTCGTGGATTTGAGGATTGAAAGTATGAGATCGCGCTTCGATGCCGTGATAGCCTGGGATGTTAATATGTTAGATTTGAAGCCCGATTTAAGAGGTGCCAACATTGTCGAATAGCTCTCGGAGAGTCGCGACAGCCTCTTTCACATCCTGCATCACCGGATGACAAGTCCCAGTTTTTAGCTTCTCCGGTTGAGCAGGCTCATCCAATGAAGTTCTAGTTAGTCGTTTTCGGAATCTTCTTCATTCCCCTCCTCAGTCATCAATGAATTTTGGATACTCCGTAACTCAGCCATCACGCCTAGAACAAACGGCCTAATTTCGTTTATCTCGATCGCTGAGGAGCCATCGAGCTGAACGTTTGATTCATTCAATTCACGTAGTCCCCTGCGTGCCTTGGACTGCCGGGCTTCTCTCAAGTCTTGAAGAACTGACCTCAACTTGTTAGGGGGGTCCTGAAGGTCGTCTTCCGCTTTCAGAAGCAACAATCTCGAAATCTCAATCCAATTCCAAGGAAGTTTTGAAAATGAGTCGCTGTGTCTTAATTCTTGGTTATACTTTTCAGTGAGCAGGGCAAAGCCGAACCAGTCGGGCATAACGATGTTGCATTTGTTTTGAGACTTTAAGATAAGTGCAATCCATAAAGGGACTTCAGTACGCCGCATACTCTTAAGTGCATTGATCCTCATCTTTGATTAGGAAAGCTGTCTTTTTGGAATCAAAATCAGTTATAATACATACTCCCACCAAATTTACACTATTCATCGCCTGTCTAGGTAGTATTTCTATCATTTCATTTTCAGCGAGAAACTGAACCTCATTGGGAAGGAGTCTGCTGTTAAAGTTCTCCAGAAGAACCATGCTTTTAGCTATAGGATATCTGCTGTGCTGGGGACGATGGCGCGAACTGCGAGATGAGGACGCGATCTAAATGTCGTGTGAAATCCTGGAACGCGCCATACGAGGACTGGTCCAATTGCTTAAAATAACTTGCATTTGAGTCAACAGAGCTTAAACAAGCCTTTAACATGTGAAGAACTTTGTTAGCTTTCGCGCCAGGTCTCACAAAAAACATATTTCTTGTTTCCTCGTCAGCCTCATTCTGCCAAGTGTGCATAGCAGGCATGATTATGGTTTCACCAAAGCTCAGCAAAAGAATATTATCCACCCCATAGCAACTTTCAAAGCGGCCCGAACTCTCATCTTGATAATTGGGGAACCAGCCCCCAAGAACGACAGTAACTTCTAACGAATGTAGGGAACATAGCGCTTGGTATCTAATTTTATGATTAAAAAATGTCCAAATTTCAATCAATTGGCACCAGTACTGCGACCACCTGGTTAGATCATCTCGTTCTGTCGAGTCTTGGCGACTGTAGAAAAAGCTTGTTGATTCTTTAACAGTCAAGTCCATGATTTCCTTCAATAGACCGTGCAAAATGGATCTTAAAGCACGAAGGAAGTCCTTCTTCACCATCTCCACAATATTTTCACCCGGCGCTTCTAAATTCTCGGCCACTCCCATAGTCTCGAATATCGAATTTCTATAGTAACCCTTTAGCATTGGCGCCAATTCATTGAAAAGAACTGAGAACGATGTCGAAGACATCAAAATCTTGATTCCTCTTGAGGGAGAATCTGTGAACGTTACATTCTCACGCACAAAGGATAAAGCTAGCTCAAATAAAACTGAAAACGAAGCAACAGTTTCCTTCGGAGCATCTTCATCCCTGCTATCTCGTGCATCGGCAAGACCAGAGGAAGGGGCGACATGACTGTCAATTTCTTGGGCATTACTATATTGATGGAATCGAAGTATTCCACCTTCCAGAAAGAACTTCGAAGTGGGTAGAAGGGCTTCCAGATCTGTGAATCTTTGGCTTGCTGCTGTTATATAATTCAAAACTTTCGAGTTGGAGTTTTGTGAAGAAAACACAATCTCATTGCGAAATAACTTGTTAGCCGTATTAACATCAGAGGTCTTCGGTATTGATGGTCGATGATTTGCTGGGCGGTGAAAAATAGATTTTGCTTTTTGCGCTGGGCCACTTGGTGGTCGCTCCTCCTTATCAGACGAATTAGAGTCGAAAGGGCGGCTCTTCCGAAGATGAAGGCGAGAGTTTTTCCTTCCAGCCAGAGACTCCTGTAGATATCTCGCTGAATTTCCTAAGGCCTCTTCTAGTGAGATTTTGCCTTCAGTATCAGAAGAAAGATGAGACCCGGAACTTGTCACGGCCAATCCATTTATATCCCCAGTAGTTCTTGTGCTTGAAAGATTCAATGAGAAGAGCCTAGTTATAGTGCTAGATTTTGCCAGGAATTTTATTGGCCTCTCACCCTTTGCCACATTCATCGGCCGTGATTTTTCATTTCCGGCGTGGTAGAAATCGTCTTTGGGGGAAGACTTCATGTACGGAGTTGCATACAGGTCATGCTATGGGGTGCGATAAAAGACCTCGGTTTGCGTTCATTTTCGTGCAAAAGATTACTCTTGTCTTACCATTGCGACGATCAATATTTTTTCCAAGAATAAGGGTCGTTGACAGAATCAGTTTCAGACGAAATGATTTGTTCTAGTCTCTTTTTGGACGATACATGCGATTCTTCGTCCTTTACAATGCGCGGTATGTGGTTCGGCATTTAAGGGTGACCGGAAATGGAAGTTCTTGATGTTTTGCAATACTGTCGCATTTGGGAATAACGTCAACAAATGAATCACTCTCGCGAAATTATCACTCTTGTTTGCGAAGCCAACCCGGCTGTTTCTTTTCACGAGAGCATAATTGTTATTCTCATCATAACTAATCGAAATTTTTGAAGGTCAACAAAATGCAAAATCCTTTCGAAGATCACATATCCGAGCCAAAAATTCCTGATTTGGCGTTCACAGCACACAGGGTATCCGACCAAGACAACGACCACGCAAAATATGAGTTTTGTGCATTCCCAGACTCTGCAGATGGATCACCTAGACGAGTATCTCCCGATATCTTTGCAAGGAGTCAAAACCGAACAAGACGATTTGAGCCAACATTAACTGCTCCGAATGAAATCTCTGCAACTCCCAGAGCCCGATACACCTCCCGAGAAAGTCCAGTACGGCAGAAAACCCGAGAAATACTTCTCACAGACCAGACGAATGCATCCGACCAGCAGCTCTCTGCATTGCTTAGTCGAAGCGAGAGACTTCTCAATCCACCCCAACCAATCTTTACGCCTACGACTTACGAAGCTGCCAAGTCAATTTCAGGATCTTCCGCATCCGACCACGTCACGCTCTTCAGTGACCACTCGTACCATTCTTATCAAAAAGAATTTGAGAACTCCGATGATTTTACTGAAACCCAAACGCTTCTGCACTCTGAATACGGAAGTCACACAAGCGTTGAGAGTGATTACTTTGGTGCATCAATTGACGGTGATATAATGCGTAATGTTAACGACCATTACATTCCCAATCAGGAGAAAACCTTCACAAGACGCAGAGTGAGACTCGTTGGAGGTAGGAATGGAAACCTTGTCTTGGAGAACAGAATACCCGAAGAATTAAGAAAAGTTCTTACTAAGACTGAATCGCCATTTGGAGAGTTCACCAGTATGACGTACACAGCCTGCACCTCCGATCCCGATGACTTTGTAAGTGAAGGGTTTACGTTAAGGTCTGCCAAGTTTGGCAGAGAGACAGAACTTGTCATTTGCGTGACAATGTACAACGAGGACGAGCATGCTTTTACTCGCACTATGCACGGGATCATGAAGAATGTTGCTCATCTATGCTCGCGCTCGAGATCATCTGTCTGGGGCAAAGACTCCTGGAAAAAGGTCCAGGTTATCATCGTAGCTGATGGGCGAAACAAAGTTAATGAGTCGGTTCTCCAGGTACTTTCAGCGACTGGTTGCTACCAAGAGAATCTTGCTCGTCCATTTGTTAACAATAAAAAGGTGCGGGCTCACTTGTTTGAGTATACGACTCAGATAAGTGTTGACGAGAATTTAAAGTTCAAAGGGGACGAAAAGAGTCTCTGTCCAGTGCAAGTTTTGTTCTGCCTCAAGGAGAAGAATCAAAAAAAAATCAATTCTCATCGATGGTTGTTTAATGCATTCTGTCCTGTGCTCGACCCAAATGTTATCGTACTTCTCGATGTGGGAACCAAGCCAGATAATCATGCAATCTACAATCTTTGGAAAGCTTTCGACCGCGATTCGAATGTTGCAGGGGCCGCAGGTGAAATTACTGCAATGAAAGGAAAGGGATGGATCAATTTGTTAAATCCGCTTGTTGCCTCCCAAAATTTTGAGTACAAGTTGTCAAATATACTTGATAAGCCTTTGGAGTCAGTTTTTGGATACATTTCAGTTCTTCCAGGAGCTCTATCTGCATATCGTTACATTGCCCTCCGAAATCATGAAGATGGAACTGGGCCTCTCGCATCCTATTTCAAAGGCGAAGATCTACTCACTGAAAATCACGCAAAAAATAGCAAAACAAGCTTTTTTGAAGCGAACATGTACCTTGCCGAGGACAGAATTCTTTGCTGGGAGTTGATTGCCAAACGCAACGAAAATTGGGTGCTCAAATTTGTGAAGCAAGCAACCGGAGAGACAGATGTCCCAGAGTCTGTACCCGAATTTTTATCCCAAAGACGCAGATGGATTAACGGGGCATTTTTTGCAGCTCTTTACTCCTTGCGGAAGTCGAATCTGATTTGGAATACTAGCCATTCCCTAACACGAAAAATTGCTCTCATCGTGGAATTCGTATATCAATTTGTCACTTTATTGATGTCATTTTTTGCTTTGAGCAATTTTTACTTGACGTTCTACTATCTAACCGGGTCATTGATCGTTGAGCTTGGGCGAGGAGGCTTTTGGATATTCACATTTTTTAATTATTTGTGCATATGTGTTCTTACTTCCTTGTTTGTTGCATCTATTGGAAACAGACCACAAGCCTCCCAAAATGTCTTTAAGGTATTGATGGTCATGCTTACGATTTGCGCTTTGTATGCATTGATAGTGGGACTATACTTCGTGATTCATACAATCAAGCTCTATGGAATGGGTGACAGCTCGACCTATGTCTTTGTCAGCACCGTTGTGTCCTTGCTTGCAACTTATGGATTGTACACTTTGATGTCCATTCTCTACCTCGATCCATGGCATATGGTCACTTGTTCGATACAATATTTCTTAATGGTACCATCTTATACTTGTACATTGCCGATTTTTGCATTTTGCAACACACACGATGTATCCTGGGGCACCAAGGGAGACAACAACCCCGAAGTTGATAGAACTAATCGGTATGTGATAGAGAAAAACGAGGAGGGAGAATTCGAAGCAACAATCATGGATTACAATATCGACGAAGCGTACCTTGAGACACTTTATTCCATAAGAGCGAGAAGATCAAACAGAAAAATTCAAAAACCGAAACATGAGCTTATCGAGATTGGCGGCGAAGATTATGCGAAGGACGTGCGGACGAAAGTGGTTCTCGTGTGGTTGCTTTGCAATTTGATTTTCATCATGACCATGCTACAGGTTTATGAAGCGGGCGAAATCACGCGAAATTACTATCTTGCTACTATTCTTTGGTCTGTGGCTGTATTAGCATTATTTCGAGCATTGGGCTCCACTGCTTACTTGCTACAAAATCTTGCTAGAAATATAGTCCAGACCAAAAGCAAATGGGTGTATTCCAAGCAGGGGTACAGATTTACTAAGTCGAATTCGTTAAATTCATAGCACTGAAATCAATGTTCGATTCGTTAATGTTATGGGAGTAGGACTGTATGCGGTAGCCTGCGAAAATTCGAAACCTTCCTACACGGTTGCTTAAGTAATGGAACCGAAGTCAGCATCGAAGAAGCGATCCAAGTCAGCAAAAGTTACTGCCCCCCTTAAGAGGCGCAGGGTTACGCCTTCCTCAATTCTACTTGATTATAGCTCTTTGCCTACTATAAACGATGGCATTACACCGAAAACAACACCTTTGAAAGTTTTTGTTTGGGGGACCGGTTCGATGTGTGAACTTGGTTTGGGACCCAGCGCAAAGAATAAGGAGGTCAAAAGACCAAGGCTTAATCCATTTCTTGTTGATACAGGAATTGTCGATTTCGCTGTGGGAGGAATGCATGTTTTAGCATTGGATTCAGAAAACAAGGTCTGGTCCTGGGGGAACAACGACTGCAAAGTTCTCGGTCGTGACACTACGCAAAAAGAAGTGCTCAAACCCATTGAAGAGGATTCCGATGATGACGACGGTGATTTGAATCAGGCAGAATCGACACCCGGCATAGTTGAAAATTTACCAAAGAACGAAGGGAAAGTGGTACAGCTTGTTGCTACTGATAACTTGAGTGCTCTTCTTTTTGAGAGCGGGAATGTGTATGCTTGGGGATCATTCAGATCAAATGAGGGTCTCCTTGGGTTTTCCAAATCTACCCTCATGCAATCTGAACCCAGGAAGATCGAAAATCTTCCTCCGATCGTGCAATTAGCCGGCGGAAAGGATCATGTATTGGCATTGGATGCTAAGGGAGTTGTTTATGCATGGGGGAATGGTCAACAATTTCAATTGGGTCGCAAGATCATGGATAGACACAAGATGGCAGCTTTGCTGCCACATCAGTTCGGGCTTTACAACGTCAAATACATTGCCTCTGGAGACTTTCATTGTTTCGCCGTGACTCATGACAACAAAGTCGTCACGTGGGGCTTAAATCAATATGGGCAATGTGGAATAACCATGGCGGACGGATCTCTCGAAGATGGTTCCGTCATAACAAAGCCAACAGTCGTGCAAGACTTAGATGAACTCAACGTCGTAAAAATTGTGGGAGGAGAGCATCACTCATTAGCTTTGACAAAGAAGGGAGAGGTCTACGCTTGGGGCAGGTACGACATGAAGGAAGTTGGACTAGGGGAGAACGCCTTACCCGAATACGCCTTCAAAGACGAGCATGGCAAGGTCAGGTCTATCCCGAGACCCACATTGGTCAATTTTCCAATTGAAAATATTGTTATCAAAAATATCGCATGCGGTTCGCACCACTCATTTGCGGTGACAATGGACGGAGTTGTTCTCTCTTGGGGATTTGGTGACACATATGCCCCTGGTTTGGGACCTCTCGATGGAGATGTGAGCTCCCCGACACCTATCGAAAATACCGCCACCAGAAATATCGATGTTAAACTCATTGATGGCGGGGGCCAATTCTCGGTTAGCGGAGGGACGCAAATAGATGAGGACCTTTCTCAAACAAGGTTTCGACAATTCGAATGATTGATATCTCCAGTTAGGGTAATTCGTAGAATCCGCTTACTACCTTTTCGCTGTATTCTCGCGTTATTTCAAATAAAACACTCTATCGTGTAGCTTTTAAATCGAAGGCGATAATTAAGCCGCAATCAGCTAAGATCCCCGAATATGGCTAAGCCTCTTACGAAAGAGCCTTGTGCGAAGTACCACTAATTTCAAATATTAACCACATTTTCTGCATCCCCCTTCCATTTGGAAAACCGATTTGTTACCATGATGAACCTTGATATCATATCGGATTTTAGTACGCACACTTAGATCGAAAATATTCTGAAAATTCACATAAAACATCAGAATCTTCATAGGTTCAATCATCGCATTCGATACATAGCAAAAAATTTGTATCGAAACATAGTAGCAAAATTGGAGAGCTTGCGATAGGTGGTAAACAATTCCATTCCATTCTAAAACGACATTAATTCTAAACAGCGAATATTACTATGAAAATACTTTCGGGGAAATTCTTTCGAATAAGGTATCCTGGGACATGTTCTCTTTTTATTTCTTAAACTGTTCGCCAAGGAGCAAGACGGACTTTTTGTTCTATTATATAAATTGTAGCGAATAAATTCCGTTTCTCCTACTCTGTGTTTTTCCGGAGGTCTTTCGGCCGTAGATTTTTGCAATCTTCTAAATCATAGTGCTCAATTGTATAGTTATTGCAATTATTTTGAATGGAGTTCGTAATCGATTTGTTCGCAAAATGTATATTTTTTTCGAGCAGATTTCAATGTAGGTTTACGGGAGTAATCTTACAAGGAGTCAGGAAAAGTGAGGTGGATAACATGAAATTCTTGCAATATTGTACTTACCTGAGGGAAGCGTGTTTGGCAGAACCCTGGTAATCTTATAACTAGGAATATCACTTTGGTATTTATTGTACTTGTATGGGTTGATGTTGAATATTTTGCGGTAACAAAAGACATAAGGTTGAGTTGTGTTCGGCAGAGGTAGCACGCAAAAGTGCCTTATGTGATGGCTAAACATATTGGACCATATAAAAATACTAACATGCTAAGTCGAAAAATTACCAATTTTCAATGGCATCCCGTGTTTCGTGAAATTCGATAATTAGTTTCAAAGGTGGCATAAGTCACCTGGTGATTCACCCCTTTGTCAGGCATGCGCTTGCATCTCTTTTCAAATAGCAAGCAATTATGCGAAAGATAATCTAGAGTTTAGAACCCCAATAAACTAGCAAATTTATGGAATGTTTCTAGGGAACACTACTGCTTATAATTTTTATATTTTGAATTTGTTACCCTAGTAAGAGAGGCGACGTGGGAAGATCATGAATATTTGTTTGTAGTTGTTGAGTCGATGATGTCAGTGATGATATGGTCGAGTAAATGAAAATCGCGACCTGGATATTTGAGTATCATTGGCTGTGCTGATGAATTTGTTGAACCAGTGTTTACTGAAAATATAGTTTTATTCATTTGATTTCGGAATCTTCATCCAGAGTTGTGGACAGTACTTTGAGGAACAAAAAGTACAGAGAAGTGGCTGTGGCGTGGTATTATTTCGAATAGACTGGATTCCAGTTAATTTTGTGCAATTAGAATGCAGAGTAATGTATCTTGGAAGATCTGGCAAAGAGTTTTTGAATAACTGTGTTGTTGAATTCGCCTGTTATTTGCTAGCGGAGAAATCATGTTTTAGTTATTCATGTTTTATTTTGATTAGCCTTCGCTACTATTTCCCACCATTAAATATTCTGGTTTGCTACCGTGACATTACGCGATTAGTTATTTTACGAGTATTTCTAGGTCACTAAAGTCATCTAAAAGTGTTCGAGATATGCTAAGTTTATTTAGAAGTACTCCAGAGAGTTAAGTCTGAAGAGCGAGCAGATTCATGTATGCACTACGTTGTGATGATCCATCAGTTTTATAAATCACTCTGTGAGAATTCATGCAGGACTCGTCATAGCGTAACGCGAGAACACGTTGAGCAAGCCCGTTTCTGACTGGAAGTGGGGTATGAGATGGTATCAGCTGCTTACATGTGCACTTTTGCAAGTCCTTGGTTTGGCCTTATTCTTCAAAGGGTTTTTCCCCCCTCAAGTGAGTACAGAAGGCTTTGCCAGCTTCCCTGAGTCCAGATCACACAATAGTCTGCCCGTGTTTCGTCGATTAGTTCTAATGGTCGTGGACGCTATGAGAAGTGACTTTATGTTTTCATCTGAGAATTCTGAAATGCGGTTTTTGCACCAACTCATCAGAGAAGGTAACGCTCTACCGTTTACTGCGTTCTCCAACCCTCCAACAGTGACACTTCCGCGTTTGAAAGGTATCACGACCGGGCGCATGCCGAGCTTTTTGGATGCAATACTCAACGTTGCTGACGATAATGACAACTCACAGAGCCTCCAGGATGTTGACTCCTGGCTTCGTCAGTTTCGATCGAGTCGTCCCGGCAGAGAGGTACACTTCTTTGGTGATGACACTTGGCTCAAACTTTTTCCCCATGAAATATTTTTTGAAAAATTCGATGGCACCAATTCTTTCTTCGTGAACGATTTCACGGAGGTTGATCTTAATGTTACAAGACATCTCGAGAACGAACTTTCCGACAGTTCTTGGGATGCACTCATCTTGCACTATCTCGGGCTCGATCATATTGGACATAAGGGTGGACCAAGCTCCAAATTCATGAAGGGCAAGCAAATTGAGATGGATCAGGTTTTAGAAAAGCTATATCTAAGTTTGGGCGACGAGTCTTTGATTGTCCTCATGGGTGACCACGGAATGAATGCGATAGGTAATCACGGTGGCTCATCCGAAGGTGAAACTCACGCGGGGCTCGCATTAATTTCGCAGGCATTCAGGAATGTTCTGCAAGGAGAGGAATGTCCTATACCTGGAAGAAATGACTTCCGTTATTTCTCAACCATATCTCAAATTGATATTGTGCCTACTATAGCTTCCTTATTCGATTTTCCGATCCCAAATAATAATTTGGGAATTGTTATACCCCAGATTTTGCTGATGTGGGGTCTGGAAGAGGAACGGCAGGAGAAGCTTGTTCAGAACTGCCTTCAATTGATGGGTGTAATGAGAAGATCTCACAGTAGCGCAGATCCAACTGTGATTCACTTTGAAAAACGCTTGAAGATACTCTTGGATTCTGGACCAGGAGATAATAATGAGCTTTTTCGTTTTCTAGAGGATTGCCAACTGTTCTTAACGGGAACTGCGACAAAATTCAACCTCACAGAGATTATAGCGGGCGTCGCGTTGTGGGTCACCTCTTTAGCATTCGCATTGTGGAATTCAAAACTCGACATAGCTCGAAGCTTGTCACAGGGTAAGAAATTGTGGCTTACAGTCTTCGGGGTTTGCGCGATTTACGGGATTCATTTCCATGCCACCTCTTTCATAGAGGAAGAACATCAGATATGGTGGTTTGTGACTGTGACGTTCTGTGCAGTTTGCTTTTTGAGAAGTCCTCTGGGAGACTATTGGACATTTGGCATTATTCTTCTATTACTACGTGTCATCAGAGCATGGAACGACCTGGGTGTGAAGAATGTCACTTCCTTGAGCATCTCTGACATTTTGATCGCTCGTCCAGGCATTAAATTCATTGGCTTGGGGTTGACATTGGCATATCTCTGCTATTCTGCCGTCAGATCAGTTCATGTGTCGAGTCATGCTTGGCAAAGATTCGAGGGAATTGCTGTACGTGTAATTACTATAGGTGCGGCTTTGACGAGTTTTGCATTCAAATGTCTTCAGGAAATCAGTGATCGCGACGACACACCGCATTGGCTACTCGGTTTTGTTCATGAATTCGCTTCCATTTTCAACATGGAAATTGTTGAAAAGGAGGAGATTCTTTCAGCAAGCGTGCTGCTTTCCAGGCGATTCGTTCATCTTTTCGCGTTGGCTCTCACTGTTCATGTATTACTGGGGAACGAGAGGGCGGTGAAGCGGATATTCTTTTTCCGCTTGACAGTTCTCTTTCTTGCGCATCACATGAGGGCGGAACTGATCCCAATTCTTCTAATTTTCGAATTTCTACGTGTGAAATTTTTGAATTTGGCAATGACAATGGAGAACTCTTACGTCAGGAGCGCTTCTACTGCTCTCTTCGTCCTCTGCATGCAGTATTTGTCGTTCTACTCTACTGGCAACACGAATCAAATTGCCAGTATTGATCTTTCCAATGCTTACAACGGCGTAAGAACTTACAACATCCTCGTTGTTGGTTTTCTCGTCTTTGTGTCCAATTTTTCAGCTCCAATCTTTTGGTCCTTGAGTCTTTTACTGCCACCGAATGCTGCACCGAAGAGCGGTTCTATTGGGCACTCTGAAACTGAAGAAATTCAATTGCGACTTCACTTGAAAAATGCTTTCGCCCTTCTATTCTACTCCTTGTCGGGCCTTAGCCTTTTTGTTTCATGCATTAACATGAGGTTTCATTTATTCATATGGTCAGTGTTCAGCCCCAGGCTCTTATACTTTGCGGCATGGCTCCTATTTTTAGACTTGGGGATAGATCGTATATTGTGCTCTGGAATCCTAAATATATGAAAAGGCGCTCATTGCAAAAGAGGATCTCTGAAATGTGGCTGGTTGTTGATAAACTTCGCTGCACGCTTGTCGTTAACTTTGTCCCGTTTGACTTGGTTGTTCCAAACCCTCTTTTGATCCGCCGATGCCGCCGCATTATGGGGCGTCACAAAATGGCGAGACTCCGCTGCGACAATAGTTCCTTGACCCTCACTAAGAATTCGCTCAGGCGCAAAGTTTTGTCTGTAGTACCTCTGCAACGAACGATGACCTATCGTTCGCCCGTTTGGAAGAATAATTTCAGTGTCCAGAACGGAAACTGGATCTTGTGAGTCGTTATCGGATAAACTGTCTTCTGCAACCTCATCGCTGAGGTCCTCCCAATCAGAGTCGGGCCCACTGACGTCGCCTTCATTGCGTTGAGTGGTCTTATAAGAGCTTGAAAAATCGTAGAAATCTGCATACTCCATCTTTTCGAGATCGGACTCATATGGTATCCTAGTGTGATGCTTTGATAGCATGTGATCACGTACTGAATTCAAGTCTACTCCCTGAAATGAGCACAGCAAGCAGAAGTTTCCGAAGCCGATTTTTTCTCCAAAATACACGAGAAGACCGGGGAGGTCGACAACATATTTTCTCTCCGGTATATACATTCCATGTAATTTCCACATGTGTTCGACGTTTTCTTCAATGGTGGCGAAGCTGGCTTTCTTTTTTGTGGGACAGAACAAGCATGTAGTTGGTGTAATTTCAACTTTATTATCTAACTTTTCTGCTAAAATGTCCTCAACACTGTCCTTGGCGCCAACACCTGAGTTGTCATCGAGTTCACTCGTTCTGGAAGGTCTGGCTATCCGCTGATTATCGGAACCCAGCGCAGTGCTAGCACCAGAAGCTTTCATGCGTGATTTTGTGTTTTCCTTTCTTTTCGGCTGAGACAGTTGGCCTCCTTCTAGAGAACTCTTCGATTCCTGAATTTTCTCCTCGAAAGTTGTTTCATCAATAGGTGGCAAATTGGCAACACGCCTCTTAAGGTTATAACGGTGCCACTCGGATTTCATATGAGATCTTTGATCCGGAGCCGAGCCGAACTCTAGGGAGCAGCTTACACATGTAAAAGCCATTGCAGTGGAAGAGGGATGTGAATTCGATTTTATGTGCAAGTCATCCATCTCATCGCACTTCTCCCAGAAAAGTGGCACAAACACCAAGATGGAGAACGCCACTTCCATCGTGTCAATAGTGAGAGCAGCATCCTCTTTGGCAGCTAAAGATCTTAAATTTTATTCATCCATTGATTTTAGCTTACAGGATGAAATTGCTGACTGCTCACTTCATATGTCCGATTTGGTCGTGCAGGTTCTTGAAAGCAGCATTATTGTTGAACAGGACAAGTGTGATACGCTCGATGACAACTCTGTTTCTCTGGTCATAGATCTGCTAATGGAGAGGGTGAGTTCATTGAGTGAGTTATTGGTGAATAATTCAAGAGGTGTCACGAGGCTCGGTGATGTGCCTGACGAGCAAGATGTTCCCACGCCAGTGATCCCCATAAAGCCGCAAGATGCCTTGTCTATGAATATAGACAACACTGATAATCATCCATTTCGCCCTAAGTTGAAATGGAAACCACATGCATTGACTTCATTGCCCAATGAGGAGGAACCGACTGCGGTACTGGCCCACCCCTACCAAGTCGAGATCGAGACCTCCGCCTATCCTAATATTGTTTATTCACATTGTTCCCCAATTGAACCCGTGGAATGGGATCAGAGTTCTTCTACCTGGATCAGTAGGAAAGATGAGTTAATTGGAATGTGCGCTGAGCTCAAGCAATGCACTGAGATTGCGGTTGATCTTGAGCATCATGATTACAGGTCTTATTACGGTCTCACTTGTTTGATGCAAGTATCCTCTAGGAACCGCGATTGGCTTATTGATACCCTAGCTCTCCGTGAAGAATTGTCTCTCTTGAATGACGTTTTTGCGGATCCCAAAATTCTCAAAGTGTTCCATGGAGCCCGCATGGATATTATTTGGTTACAAAGAGATCTAGGGTTATATGTGGTGTCATTATTTGACACATATTTCGCATCAAAAGAACTCGGCCTTCCCAGACATTCACTAGCATTTTTGCTTGAAAACTTCGCTAAATTCAAAACTTCCAAGAAATATCAGTTGGCTGATTGGCGTCTTCGTCCATTGACGCCAATGATGGCACGCTACGCCCGCGCTGACACCCATTTTCTTCTTCACATTTACGATCAACTCAGGTTGAAACTTCTAGCAAGAGGGGTCGACTCAATAGACAGAGTTCTTGAGAGCTCAAGATCAACTGCTTTGAGAAAATTCGAATATATTAAATTTAGGAATACGCCAGCAAATGCAAGAAGCGAGCAATGGATACTCGATGCTCAGATCACTGCTGACGAGCACTTCCGGCTTCGGAAATTAGCACACTGGCGTGACAACATCGCAAGAACGGAAGATGAATCCTTCTCTTACGTTGCGCCTAATAATGTCTTAATTCGACTTTCTCTGCTTGGGCCTCATGCGACTCACCAACGAATCTCCCAAATTGTTGAGAAATTCCCTTTGCTTAAAGAAAGAATCAATGAAATCTCGTTTTTACTTCTGTTGGAGAGAGATTCAGCTAATTCGACTACGCAATTTCAACAGGAGGCTCGACAGACATATGATACCTTGAATTATTCTACTAAATTGTTAGCGGGGAATTCGCGAATGTGGCCAGATGAGGATGCAATATTTGCAAGGTTTGAACATTCTGGCAAAGCTTTGCGCACAGTCTTAAATTCACAAGAGATTCTGAAAAGGTACCAATGTCTCGACACTAAGCCTCCGAATCATGAAATAATACTCGAAGATGAATTTGATGCTGCCGCTCCTCTAAACAGAGAACCCGAATTGGAGGAAGAGGAACGTGAGTCAGCAGTAGCAGACTTACCAATCACCATATTATCTCCAAGAAATGCTCTGAGACCCAGTCCAATTAATCGAACTAGAAAAGCAACAGTGCCTTTCGATTACGAAAATGAAAGATCTACAATGCTCGGCAAAACGGCGAATCGGAGTTCTTTTGACCCCTTCAAGACGCAAGGGGAAGACGGCTTCAAAACGAGGAAACGTTTGAAGAAACCAAATTCGGGAAGGACAATGCAGTACACGAAGAGGACATAATTGTGAGGAATATTTGGTACTATACAGGATCGATAAAGGGAGTCCATTGTTCCACGCGCACCACAAACTAAAGCTAATAAATAATCATGAATTACTATATTGTCCCTGCTGTTCTGTATCAGCAACAACAGAAGTTGAATGCGAAAGGGGGCAACTTGAAGACCAATCGGCGCAAGTCAAGGAAGAGCTCAATCACGAGTGAAACACTGAATACCTCGCATAGGGTGAACAATGAATCGCAAGAAGCGTCATCTCTTCCCGAAAATGAGGATGTCACAAGCCGCAAAATGATTGCTAGTCGAAGTAGCCGCTCCAGTTCGTTCGCATCGGCAAGTCTGAAACAACAATCTAGTGGCTCCCTTCTCAGGTCTTCAATGGCCAGGTCTGTAACAAGTAGGCGTGACTCTGAACTGCGCAACAACTCAAGCATTTCAAATTTGAGCAGGAAATCAGAAAGTCACGAAGTGGACCGCTCACAAATCTCAGACCAGAATAGGCTAAGCATTGACGCATCTTCTACCGGTAATTCACTTCAGCATAAAATTCACTCATTTAATCCGATTACTGATTTGGAGCTCTTGAACGATGAGCAAAAAATCATGGATCATTTTATTAATCCAACGTTTATGCATTCAAGATATCACTCTTACCTTGAGATCCTCGGAGCGTATCATCCTAGTGATCTGGTTAATTTTGCAACATTGAGAAAGCATTCTTTGATGAAATTCATTCAGCGCCACCTGAATAGTGGGAGGGAGCGAAGGCGTACTATCTCGATTAAAGACTCTGATGATGTGAGATACTTTGAGGGACTTGTTGCTTTCGAACTGATGCAAGTCAGAAATTTTTTACGCCGATTTCTTGAACAAAATTCGAAGAACTCTATGTCTTTGAGTGAAAATTTACTCCAATTGAATTTCATTAACTACATTCGATACTTATTTACTTTACCCGAAACAAGGCCTGACGGGTTGGATGCAATGGAAGTAAAGCATTACGAGTTTAGAGATTTTTACGTCACCGTCAGCAGATGTCTCCATGAGCTTAAAAAGAAGGGTTACGCTAAGGAGCTTTTCATTAGTGACACAGACGCGCAAAGTCTTTACCAGACCATCACCAAAGTATCTTACGAGTTCCTTCTACTCGAGCAGTATACGTTGTATATCTTCGTCAAGTTGAATCTGGGTTTCATCATTGAAAAGAGAAACGCCAGACTTCTTTTTGATTCTTACATTACGAGCAGCAAGCTTCAAAAGCGCGATTCGATAAAACTACTTAGCTTCAATTTCTACTACAGTCACCAGCTTTCCTGGTTTATGGGGCTCTCGCTACCTTTTTTACGTGTTATCGAGGCTAATGCGAACGCTGTGAATCAAAAAGAGACAAAAAATCTTAATCCCGCTAGTGAGACGTTTAGCTCCCTGGACGAACAACTCCACGAGACTTACTTCAAGCATCTTCAGTTGAGTAATTTCGAAACGCTCATGAGAATGAGCCCCAAAGAGCTTGTGGAATTACAGAATACGATTGCTAAAGATCAGAACGGAGCCCTTGATTCTCATTTGGATTATAAACCATCTAATGTGACCTACTTCAGCTCATCTTTGAACTTGATCGCATCTGAGACATTTGATATCATTCAGCTGAGAGACCTCTATCTACAATTGACTCACGAAAACTTCGAACATATACTTGGTCAGTTCTTTCGAACTTTGAAAAAGGGGGGTGTTCTTGAGATTCCTATTTTTCTTTCTGGCGACGGAGTTGCCTTTGCCGACACATTATCCATGACTTCAAACTTTCCTAAAACCAACAGCTTCATGAATCATGATGTTTCAAAGAGATTCAAATTCAAATCTCAATTCACAGAGTCCTTGTTGAAACAACTCTGTGAGCTTTTCGGGGAATCCAACGTTCGCTTTTCCACAGTCATTTTGAACGACAAGGATGAAACAAGTTCTTATTTGATTAAGCAGACTGCGATGACGGTTTATGAAAACTGTTTTGAAATGGATAACTTCTGTGAACGTTATGCTAACCGAGAAGATCTCAATTTAACAGAAGATGTTCACGTCCATTACTATTTCTATTTTATGGCACAAAAACCACTATGAATAATAATATACGCGCGCACTGCATGAGTCACGTTCTCTTCGTCACCACCCATCATGAGCCAAAATGTTCACATAATTGATGTCCAGAGTGGAAATTTACAATCCTTGGAGAACGCCATTAAAGAAGTGGGCAACTTTAATATCACCTATATTAGGTCTTCGGAAGAATTCTCCGAGGTTTACGACAGTATAGAGTACTTGATCTTTCCTGGGGTGGGAAATTATGGCCACTTCGTAAAGCAAATCAATGATCTTGGGTTTTCAGCTCAACTAAAAGAATACATCCAATCGGGAAGAAAAATCATGGGAATTTGTGTTGGCCTTCAAGCATTTATGACTTCATCAGAAGAAAGTCCGGGCGTGATTGGACTTGGTCTTTTGGACTTCGAGTTATTCAAATTTGACAAATACGATGCAGGTTCTTCTCCAGATCGTCAAATGAAAGCAGTTCCCCATATCGGGTGGAACTGCGGTTCGTTCTCCTCCGCGAATGGTCAGCTCGGAGAGGGCTCTCAGTATGGTATCAACAACTTAGATAAGTACTACTTTGTTCATTCGTATGCGGCCATCTTAAAAGATCAGGCGGTTGAGAATAAATTCAGATCATACGAATCAAAGGGGTGGAAATTTACAGTTTCGAAATATGGAAGCGAGAAGTTTTTGTCATCAATAGCATACGGAGGTCTATTTGCTACCCAATTTCATCCTGAAAAGTCAGGCCGTGCTGGCCTCTCAATATTGAGTCAATTCTTGACTGGGAAAGGTTTACCTGAGTCCTACACTCAGGTTTCCGGCGGCAATCTCGAGGAGAACAGCAACGGGTTGACCAAAAGAATAATCGCGTGCCTAGATGTTCGCGAAAACGATAAGGGGGATCTCGTTGTGACGAAAGGGGATCAATATGATGTGCGAGAATCGGGTGAGGACGGAGCGCTGGCTATCCGTAATCTTGGTAAACCTGTTGACCTTGCGTACAGGTACTTCCAGCAGGGCGCTGACGAAATCACTTTCCTTAACATAACATCGTTTAGAAATACTCCAGTCAGAGATCTTCCGATGTTGGAGGTTCTCAAATTGGCGGCAGCAAAAATATTTGTTCCTTTGACTGTTGGCGGAGGTATCAAATCAACTGTTGATCCAGTTACGGGGGAAGTGTTCTCTGCTTTGGATGTCGCTAATCTTTATTTTAAAGCAGGCGCTGATAAAGTGAGCATAGGATCGGAGGCGGTGGTTATTGCTGAAGATTATTACGCGAATGGCCAACAAGCCAGGGGAACATCTGCAATTGAAACTATTTCATCATGTTTTGGTACCCAGGCTGTTGTAATTTCTGTTGACCCGAAGCGAAAGTATTTGCATTCTCCCAGCGAAACTACAATGCGTGTGATCAAGATCACGGATCCTCTTTCTTTCGGCCCTGATGGAGAACGTTACTGTTATTACCAAGTGACATCCCAAGGTGGACGCAAGGTCCACGATCTCGGGGCACTCGAATTGTGTGTTGCTTGCGAGAAGTTGGGCGCTGGAGAGATTCTTCTCAATTCAATCGATTATGATGGAACCAATAAAGGCTTCAATCTGGAGCTTTTGACTCAAATAAAAGAGAACGTGTCGATACCAGTTATTGCAAGTTCGGGAGCGGGGAGGCCGGAACATTTCGAGGAAGTTTTTCGCCTTCCTTGTGGTGTTGATGCCGCACTCGGCGCTGGAATGTTTCACAGAGGAGATTACACCGTCCAGGATGTCAAATTGTATTTGGCAGAGAGATGCGGCATTGATGTAAGGCTTGAATCATTGCTTTAAAAGTGCTTATTCTTAAAACGTGGCATTAATGCGGCAGTACCATAACAGTTTTTTTGGCGTAGTACAACATCCTGCGGATAAGAATTCACTTTGAAGACAGGTAGAGCTCGATCAGCTCGTGATTCTGATCCAACGCATCCTCCAACTTTGATGCCCTAGAACTTCTATTCAATACGCGATCAAGCGAGCGATTACTCATTTTTAATATGGAAAACCTCTGCAATGCTTCTGATCAAGGTGACGCGCCTAAGACTCAGATGTGTGGGGCAAATCACGGAGTCAATGTCCTTAAAGAAGGAATTAGGGCGATTATTCTGATTGAAACTCCTCGGCAGTTATTACCACCTGGAATTTCTGTGATAAAAGTGTCCTCAAAATCGCAAAAAAGTATTGAGTTGCAGTATCTTCCAACCAGATGCATATTGTCGTATCGCGTTGCTTCAAAATCGAAAGGGCATGAGTTTCTGGTCCATAACATTCGTGGAATTGAGTTTGGCAATGAAATTCATCACATCAGAGAAGAGTTGGGATATCCTGAAAGTTTCGAGCAGAAGTGGCTAACAATTTCGTATTTTAATACGACGAAGAACAAGTTAAAGACACTTCAATTGATCTCACATACGATTCATGATGCCGTTTTGCTAAGAAGTTTTATTTTGAAAATTAGGAGTTTTAAGTCAGAGTTTTATAGAACTCTTCTATACAACATGAACAATGCCTTTATCCATGAGAGTTGCACTCTTCATGGGAAAGTGCTCTTCAAAGACAGTCAATATGCTGATCTTCCAAGATTTTGGGAAATCAAGCAATTTTGCTTGGTTATGGATATCAATTTAGGGGCCCTTGCACATAAAATCTTCACGAATTGTGAAGATCGCGAATACCAGCCGGTCTCATTAGATCACCTTAAATTGTTTTCACTCAATTTATTGTTTATGAAAGATCTCAAGCTTTCTCAAGACATCTTGAATCTCAGTCATCCTATTACAATTGAGCAACTATACAAAATTCTTCATCATCAGGGAGAGCACATCAATCCGGTCGACGTGGACAGTCTATTTCACAGTTTCGCTTCCTGCGACAACGCTTTTTGGAACATTTGGAGCCTAAATCTGTATCTTACCTCTTCTAACGTGACACATCTTATTGAGGAGGGTCACGAGTCAAGCTATTTTGATCATCCTTTGAACGAGTACTTCATATCGTCCTCGCACAATACTTACTTGATGGGTAGGCAAGTGGCCGGTGACTCTTCGATTGAGGGCTATATAAGAGCTCTTAAAAGAGGTTGCAGATGTATAGAATTGGATATTTGGAATAATGTTGCTGATCCGAATGGCGATCCTATCGTCAATCATGGGCATACGTTCAGCACTGGGATTGAGCTTCCTCGTGTATTAGATGTCATTGGTAAATATGCCTTCGCAGCATCTACGCTTCCCTTAATCTTGAGCCTAGAGGTGCGTTGCTCGCCCGAGGCTCAAAGAAGAACCATCAAACTTTTGCGGCACGCTTTTGAAGAATCCTTAGTTGATAACTACATCAACAATCTGAGGGATCTTCCGAGCCCAAATGACTTGAGAATGAAAATACTTCTCAAGGTGAAGAAAACGTCTCTTTCTCAGAATATAGGTCTAGATGAGACGGGAAAGATGGTTGGACTTACAACAACTACGAACACTTCAATGAGTGAAGAGGCCGATCTCCTGTTATCGCCGAGGAAGCCTTCCAGATTCCGAAGTGTTTCAACGCGGAGCGTTGTTGATGAATTAAGTGCTTTGGGTGTGTATGCTCAAGGTATCAAGTTCAGAAATTTCCTGCTCCCGGAATCGAAAACCTTCAATCACTGCTTTTCCCTCAATGAGAAGGCGTTCAATTCTGTCGCGAAAACGGAAAGCCAAAGAGCCTCTTTGCTCAAGCATAATAGAAAGTTTCTAATGAGAGTTTATCCTCATCGAATGAGACTTAAATCGACAAACTTCATTCCTTTGAGATTTTGGACACTCGGTGTGCAGATGGTAGCTACGAATTGGCAAACCAATGATATCGGCCAGCAGATAAACGAGGCCTTTTTTGAAGGAGCGAAGGAAATCGGGTACGTTCTTAAACCTTTCAATTTGAGAAGGCCGATCATAAAGCTATCATTGAGGCTGGTGCCCCGGATTGAGGTTTTGAGGTATAACTTCGAAATTCGTATCCTAAGTGGGCGCCACCTACCTCAGGCCGAAGGATATGAAATGAATCCCTTCGTTGAACTCGAATTCTTCGGCGAAGAGAACATTGAGTGGCTGCATTGTTCCTTACGGGGTCCGACTTCGATAGTTAAAAATGATGGCTACAATCCCGTGTGGAACTCTCGATACGCGGGGAGTGTCGCCGTGCGAGAAAGCTTGATATTTTTGCGTTTAAAGGTTAGCTCTTCAAGAAATGCTCGAGTCATCGAAGAGCCTAAAGAGACATGTTTCTTCGTTTGCAACATGCTAAGATTAAAGCAGGGATTGCGGTTATTGCCTCTCAAGGATTTGAATGGAAATTGTCTTACAAATCTGCAATTATTGGTTCACATTAATATCACGCCTGCATAGAAAATGGAGTATAAGTCAATTTGATCGCGATGAGCTGAAATTTAATCTAGAATGGGCAAAATCGCAAGGGAAAAGAGAGTACGGCACGATCCTCTTGAAAAATCCCTCCATAATGCTGAGGGAAAATTGAGTTCATATAAACATAGAAATCCATCTCTGGAGGAATTCGCCGACGAACGGTCGGGTTATCTCGATGCGGCAACATCTCGCAAGATTCTTGAATTGGCCAAGGAGCAACAGTTGGAGGACGATATGGCAGAGGAGCAAGATAGAACTCGTCTTGGGTGGGATAGTGAAGGGCCCGATATTGGAACTTCAGAAGATGACGCCGACGAGCTCGAGACCTTTGAAGTGAACGAGGGAGAGGAAATAAGTGATGAAGAGGAAGAAAATATGGTCAGCGATTACTTTGGCTCGTCTAACGGTGGGGGATCTTTCAACTTGGCAGACAAAATTCTTGCTAAAATCGAGGAAATGGATAGGGGCTTGGGTGCCCCAACATTCGTTAATGATCTGGAGTATAATGCTGTCTCTTTGCCGCCGAAAGTAATCGAGGCTTACGAAAAGATTGGAGCAATTCTAGCAACCTACACGCATGGTAAACTTCCGAAACTTTTTAAAGTTTTGCCCACTTTAAAGAACTGGGAGGATGTGCTCTTCGTTACTAATCCCAATGCTTGGTCTCCACATGCCACCTTCGAAGCCACAAAATTATTTGTTTCGAATTTGCAATCCCATGAAGCTCAGGTTTTTATTGAGAAAGTGCTTTTGGAAAAATTTCGGACATCCATCGCTGAGAGTGAGGATCACACACTTGACCATCATCTTTACCGCGCGATTAAAAAGTCCCTCTATAAACCAGGTGCTTTCTTTAAAGGTTTTTTGATTCCCTTGGTTGACCAGCACTGCTCTGTGCGGGAAGCGATAATTTTGTCATCGATCCTCAAGAAAGTGTCAGTCCCTGTTTTGCATTCATCTGTCGCATTGGTTCAGCTCGCTCTGCGTGAATATAAGCCATCTACTACAGTTTTCATCCGAACGCTTATCGAGAAACGTTACGCATTGCCTTATCAGACTTTGGATCAGTTGGTATTTTATTTCATGAATTTCCGCCACAATATCCCAGGAAATGACTCAAGCAATGATCTTCCGGTTGTTTGGCATAAAGCTTTTTACGCTTTTGCTCAGCGCTACAAAAATGACATTACGGAGGATCAGAGAGATTTTCTAATAGAGACAGTCCGACAACACTTCCATCATGCCATCGGGCCAGAGATTCGGCGAGAACTACTTGCAGGAACTGTACGGTCGTCTTGATACACAAGGTGTTCGAGTTCTGTCCACTTTTATCTGCATTCAACTTATGTCAAATGGCTGTGTGTGCCTTCTGTACGTTGCCTAGCATCTTCGCAGAGCATGTCAAAGTCAACGGCCAAGGAGTAATATGTCTGGACGACGCCAATGATAGTGAGTGCAACAGTGGAGCCTATCCAAAGTCCATACAAAGACCCTTTCCAAGGTGAGTAGAATGAGAGATAAATCGAGAGGGGAAGGCCGACAACATAATAAGATACCAAATTCACAACTCCCCCAATTCTCGTTTGTCCCTGTCCACGAAGACAACCAGCCGAGTTAGCATTCATCGCGTCTGATATTTGCATGAAAGCAACTAGCCACATAATGTGCTTGACGAGGGAAATTACACGTTCGTCGTTCGTGAAGAGACGTGCAATCCAGTTTTGGAAAAGGAATAATGCAAGAAAATTAAACACAGAAACCACCATCCCAAATGTAAGTGCAACCTGCGTATGAATTTTAGCCGGAATTGGAAGCCCTGCTCCGAGGTAATTCGCAATTCTAGTCGAAGCTGCTATGCCAAGGGCATAGGGGACCTGGTAAGTTAAAGACGCCATTGTAGACCCGACGGACTGGGCCGCCAATTCGAGCGTCCCGAGATAAGATGCCATCAAAGTTAGAATTTCGAAGGCCAAGAATTCTGACTCGAGCATTATCAAACCCGGGATTGCTAATGCGAGCAATGACCTCCAGTTCAGGAAGGCTTTGCGGATGTTGATCGCATCCCAACACTCACGAGGATGTACGTTATGTGGAGTATTCGTCTCGTTCAAATAAAATACAGATGCTGCCAAAAGTCCTAAGAACATTAACCAGTAGTTCACCGCTACTGCGATAGGTGCCCCAAGGTATCCAATCTTCTTCACAAAAAGAATGTTCATGATGAGATTTGAAGGAGCAGCAAACAATAATACGTATGTTGAAATCTGGTAGATGCCTTGCGCTTGCAAAAATCTTTTACCGCATTCAAAAAGAATATACGCCGGAATACCTGGACTAACATATCTGAGATAGTCAGCGGCCAATTTAGCAGTTTGCTTGTCAGGCATGATAAGTGTAATGACCTGGTAACCGAAAAAACTCCAAATAATAAGCACGGGAATCATTACAGTGAAGATGAGCGCAGCACACTTTTGAGTATATGAGCCAACTAAGTGATACTTTCGTGCACCAAATGCCTGCGGACACAATGTATCAAGTGCTGTAGCAATGCCTTGAATAGTTGCATAGCCCGTGATATTCGCAGTCATAGAACCCATCGATACGGCAGCCAATTCGGTAGCCCCGAGGTGGCCAACACTGAAAACGGAAACAGTGGATAAGGAATTTTGCAAAAGAAAAGTTAAAACCAATGGAACAGAGGCTTTCATCAATGCATATAGCTCAAACCTAACCGAAGTGGAATTTAACTTGTCGTTGATAACAGCTTGCTCGAACAGGAGTTCAACAGCCTCGTCATCGCCGTCCACCACATCGATATCTTTGGACTTCAACAAGCTTCGCTCCTGCGATATGACCTCTTGGTAAACTATGGAATTCCGTCGATTCGACCGCTCGGGGTGATCATTTCCAATCAAGAGGGTCATTTCCGAGTTCTCAATCTCATCACCATTCCCAAAGAAATCGCTAGGAACGAAAAGGCCCTGCTTTCCAGCTGAGCCGTAAACAACTGATGCACGTCGCTGACTATCGGAATGCCTGAATTGATGGAGTTTGTCTTGGATGCTGCTCATTTTTTGCTCATTCGGTGTGCTGGGGGTTAGAGTGTTAAGTGCGAAGTAGCAATTGCAATATGCACGGCAAGATAATGCATGGGATCGTCCGAGATAATTGCATTATCAGAAAGCAAAAAGGAGCTCCCTACTGGAGGAAATTTTTTGAGTTCAGATTAAGAGACATTATGCTAGGTATAGAGCCATCAAATAAGTCGGTGCCAAACGATTCACGCTTCATCGACCACGCTTTCTTGTCGGTGTTTCAATTATGGTCGCTAATGTTGGCTAAAAGCTGCGTAAGGCAACGTTTTGTTGCAGAATCATCTTTTAGGACTGGCCCAAATGTGTTGTCCCTAAGCGAATCCGGTAAAATGGTGGCTAATGCTTTTCTTGCCTCGATATTATCTGACAATCGCATATAGCATCTCACGACGTGCTTCAATAATCTTCCTGAGCTATTTGACAGCGATGACTGACCTTGGCGAGCAATTTCGGCCAGATTTTGCATCTCTTGGCTCGCGTTTACTTGCTCAATCATTTTCGCCAATACCGACGCAACTGTATGGAATCGTTCGTATGTTGTACACACGTACTTGAGTCCTTGGTCGTCAAGAAGAATTTTTTGCAATATAAATATAGCAACAGTTTTAGAAAGTTCCGACAGAATTTCCATGATGTTCAAGCATAGAGGAACAATTTCAGTTGTGAGTAGGAAGTTTATGACCTCCGGCGTATCATTCTTAACTAAAGCTCCGATAACACCCAAGCTCGTTAGCCGAAGGTATTCAAATGATCGTTGCCTAGCATTCGTTGATAAAAATGGATATAAGTATAACGGGATCCTAGCCTGTAAAAACATTCCACGTGTACTCGTGTTCGAAGCAACACATTGAAGTAATGCAAGAGCGTTGCAGACACGGTTTGAAACAGATGCGGTTAATAAAGGTGGGTTCAAATAAGGGTACACTGATATGATCTCCTCCAATAAGACAGTGATCACACCATGCGAGTTCCATAAAACCACGGCGAGATCGTCATATTGCTCCCTCTTTTTTCCTAACTCAAGAAGTGCCCGCTCTCTATTGCCTCCCGTCACCAACTCATTTGTCCACAGATGTATCTGTTCATCATTGAGCGCATTCAAAGTGCCGTAGGCTGCACCACTTTCTGAGTTAGTTGCCATTTCTTCGGAAATGGTTGTCCTGCGTGCCGTGGGAGTATACGGTTTGGGCACGATCCATCAAACTAAACTCAATTCACCTCCGCGTCAAACGCTGAAAGTTAGTAATACTCGAATTTGATCTTAGAAAAGTGATTGAATTCATCTTCCGCTTGTAACAAAAGTTTAGTGGCGTGAACCCTCAGAAATAAGAAAGGCTGGTGGGATTCAAAAAAATTTAGCGACCCCGGTGAGGATCGAACTCACGATCTCAAGATTAACAGTCTTACGCCTTAACCAGCTTGGCCACGGAGTCCGGCACTTGTTCGTCAGAAAAGGTTTTAAACCATGAAGCTTTAGAACATGTGCAAAAGTGAATTTCTTGGCATTTGGTCCCTGCTCTTTTCATAATGAGAGCGGGGCATCGTTCCTATTTGGCCACTGTTTAGAGCACACTGATAGTGAGGATTTACTTGGCCATATATACCAAAACTTAAAATCCTGCACAAAGGCGTTATTGTATGCAAGAGATATTCGAGGGGAAATGGATCTTGACAAGATGATGGCGGTACATTACCGCAAAGTCGACAGATTTGTAAGGATTGTACTTGGTGAGTATAGCCGACGGAAACTTATTTTCCAACACGGCCGCTCATTCCGCAATCGAGACTAGAGCAGCTCTTAATCGATATATTTGCTAATGGGTGATAACGCGAGAACGGTTGGGACGAGAAGTGGTGGATTCCAGTAGAGTTTTCGATTCTGGATGAATCCATATGTCTAGATGGTGAAGTGAGACCCAGTGATGATGGCAATCCTTCGACCAAAGTAGTACAATCGCCACCTAGTAGGTCTATGCCTGTGCTATACTTAGTTCGGCCCCGATAGACTGTAATGAATGTCTGAGAAAAAAGCAACCTCAAGTAGCGCAACCACTAACTAGTTGGTCTACTCTTCCACTAAAGATAGTTCAGGCCCCGAAATAGACTAATATTCATGTTTGGGAAGAAAAATTTTAAAAACGTCTAGACATAGTAGGATTTTCCACATTCTGCTATGTTATAAAAATCGACTTGCATATTACTCAATATTAATATCTTTTAAATGCCCTTTTCGAAGCAAACCCCTCCAAATTGCCATGTTCATTTCCATAGTATTTAGAGTTCCTAGTCCGCGGAGCCATTATATACCGGATGAAGTAAGAATAAATGAACTTGTGAAGGACTTTTATATTTAAGATAAAACTATCTCTAATTCCTTCTTCCTATAGCTGACATCCGTCCTAGCTTTATATAGACCCCTCAGGTCTTAACTTAGTCCCTGTATCTTGTATGTGTGTCACCTCATCATTAGTTGCATGATTCCATTGTTATCCTCTTTCAGCCCCACAATCGGTCAGTGACATCTATATACTTTCCTCTTTTATGTATGAGGTGTTTCTGTTATTGCCTGATAAGCTGACCTCCTGTATATAAACCAGGAGTCAGATTACTGCACTCAACATCGTAAACGTCATGCATATAGTGGTAACGTCCTTAAGGAGGACGTATATTTAGATATGAAACCCATAAGCCCAATGTGCCTATGGTAAATTTCTTAAAAATGGTGGATTTTAAAATAACAGTGCAGCTAGACAAAACTTTCAACATGTTTGTAGAGGGCTCTTTTGACCCATGCATCAATATCAGCCCTTCAATAGCTCCTAGAATTGGCCCCAACATATATAACTATGTATCAAGCTAGGCTTCATTTCAAAAACAAACCTACCCTGTTATTTCATCAGCGAGACGTATTATCGAATAGAATTGCATTTGGAAGGCCTTTCGTTGTTCCTCCGCAGCATATTATGTCTTGGGTACTTTCGAGCAGGCACAACGATAAGTCATTCGTACAGAGAGAAAGACGAAGAATCCAGAGTAAGTCTAATTTCAAAAAGATTCTATGTAACCCATTTATGCACTTCTGTGAGCCTCTACACAGAAGTTTTGCCGGTTAGCAACTAGGTATAATATTTCAAAAAGAAAGACAGCGAATCTTCTGATTTCTTTTCAGATTCTCTGATCTGCATTTCTTACATCTTTACGCATCGAGTGGGGTTTTTGGAAATGATTACTCGAATTAAGTCTGCTCAGTTTCAATGATTTTTTTGAGAGTAGCCAAGATTTGGAGATTGTAGAATATACGCATTAGTTCAAAAAGAAAAATAACTTCTTAAGGAGGCAAAAATCATACAAGGGCAGAATGGAAAATAGTATGCGCTTTTATCCATATTATACTGACATTATTAACCGTGACGATCGGGGATGAAGTTGGTATAATTTTGTTATGTGGTCCAATTCATGGGGTACTGTACTTTGCATGTTCACGCGATACGAGCGAAGCAAGCCAATACCTCAAGCTTGCGAAGTTGAAACAGGGCTTATTTGAAAAGAATTTATCTCTAAACGGGAGATTATCTATTCTTGTATTCACAAAAAATCGGGTGCATTTTAACCACGGTGACATAAGATTCCCAATCTAAGTGGCAATTCATGAGGAACGACTTAGCATTTTTCGAAGACTTGGATGAGTGGCAACAAGACAATCACTATATCCGCTCAGGATACGTTAAGGCGACTTTTAGCTTTCTGAAATGTGCCGAATCACTTCGTTATTGGCACAATGAAACGATAAACATATACTCGCATTTACTACCATCCCTTTTTATTGGTATCGTGGTCGTTTTTTACATTTTCAATGGTCAAGTTGACGAGGGATTAGGAAGTTTGGAGAAGTTGAATTTTCTCCAGTTCAAAGTGTCGCTTTTGCTTTGTCTTTTTACTTCAGCGCTGTTCCATCTTTTTAAGAGCCATTCCGCAAAGGTTAGCAAACTTGGTAATAGGTGCGATTACTTTGCGATCAACATCTTAATATCAAGCTCTTTGGTATCAATTATTGTGTTCGCGTTCTATGAAATGCCAAGGTTAAGAAATAGCTTGTTGGTTGTCTTCGCAACAATAGCAATCTCTTGCACCTATACCATATTCCACCCTCAGTTCTCGACTCCTAGCTATAGACCATATAGGTCTTTGATGTTCATCCTTTTTGGCTTGTCTGGAGTTATCCCGATTGTTGCGGCGTGCTACATCCATGGGCATAAGACAGCTTTCAAAATGGCAAGCGCGGAATGGCTTATCTTAGAGGGTATATTTTACATACTGGGAGCATGCATATATGCTTTTAGATTTCCAGAGCGCTTATCTGCGAACGTGAAGTCTCCTCGAGTACCAGGAGTGTTCGATATTGTTGGACATTCACACCAGATATTCCATATATTGGTTGTGGTTGCAGCATTTTGCCATTGGAAAGCTCTTTTAGGAACGCACAGGTACTTGCGTGATGTGACATTGCCATCTTTGCAAGCATAGGTCAATCGCGTGCAGTCGCCATCAACTCGCACTGCCGTTCAAATATACGTATGCCTCGATCTCTTGTAATACTTCCATGCCATTCGATATGGAAAGGAGGCAATTCCGCAGGAGTTAACCCCGAAGAATGGATTTTGGCTTCGTTTCAGTTGGAAGGCCGGGATCATTTATGCTTCCTAGATCACATACGAACAAGTTTGGGCCGGCTTGAAAATGAAGATGACGGGGTTTTAATTATCTCTGGCGGAAGAACCAAAAAAGAGCTCAGTGATTCAGAAGCCTCGTCATACTTGAAACTAGCAAAAGCTATGAATGGAGGCGCAGTTAGCTCCAGAATTTTCCTTGAGGAGAACGCTAGAGACTCCTTTGAAAACGTGCTATTCCTGATCCTTAAGTTTGAAGAGCTATTTCAAAAGTATCCCGAGCGAATAATTGTCGTTGGTTTTGAATTCAAAAGAGCCAGGTTTATGGAGCTCCATTTGAATAGGGCCCTCGGATTTCCTCTCCAAAATATCACTTATATAGGAAATAGTCCTTCTCCAGATTGTGACTTGACTACTTACAAACGCAATCTCGAATATGCCGAATTGAAATATGGATACAAACCTTTCAAGAATGACCTTTATGGCGTTGGGGAGTATCTTTCAGAGAAGCGATCGATCCGCGATCCTCACAATTCGTTCTCTCACTACTCAAGCAGAGATAGCAAACTTTCAGATTTTATTAGCTACATGAACTCCTTTGACTCGGAGCCTCTAAGGGAAATACACCCAGCAATAAAATTCCCATGGAATAGATGAGCGCGGATATCAGAAGTTCGAATAGTAGCACGTAGATTACTGCGAACGTGCTTTAAGCCTTCTACTTTGTACCGCTTTGGATAAGTCCTTCAACATCGTGACAGTGGTTTCCCAAGACACGCAGCTGTCCGTGATAGAGACACCGTATTTAAGCGCTGTTTTGCCTTCTGAACCCGATGGCATACTTTGCTTTCCCTCATTAATGTTGGATTCGATCATGACCCCGATGATTGTCGATTCTCCGGCCGTGATCTGATCAGCCACAGATTTCAACACTGTTGGTTGGTTTTTGTAATCTTTCTTAGAATTATCATGCGAGCAGTCGATCATAAGTTTGATGTTCGGACTATTGCTTTCTGCTATCTTTTTCTTAGCTTGCTGCACTGACTTCTCGTCATAATTAGTGAGACTTTTGCCGCCTCTCAATATAACAAAGCAGTTTTCATTGCCCTTAGTTGTCGTAATAGCAGCTAACCCATTTTTGGTGACACCCAAGAAATGATGACCCTTTGATGACGCTTGAGCAGCATCTAAGGCAACGCCGATGTTACCATCAGTTCCATTTTTAAAACCGATTGGAAAGGATAAGCCCGAAGCCAATTCTCTGTGCAACTGAGACTCAGTGGTTCTTGCACCGATAGCGCCAAAACTCAAAAAGTCAGAAAAATATTGGGGAGAGATAGTGTCCAACATCTCGGAACCAATTGGCAATCCAACCTCACCAGTCAAATCCGCATACAACTGGCGGGATACTCTTAAACCCTTATTTATTTCGAAAGAGTTATCAACATCAGGGTCGTTGATAAGGCCCTTCCACCCAACCGTTGTTCTTGGCTTCTCCAAGTATGCTCTCATGACAATGACAAGGTCGTCCTCCAATTCATCTGCCAAAGCTTTGAGACGACGCGCATAGTCAAGAGCAGCGCTTGGGTCATGAATGGAGCAAGGACCGACAATTACAAGGCATCTGTCGTCCTTGCCAGCGATGATTTGAGATGAATCGATTCTGCCTCTGATGACTGCGTCTAACGATTTCCGAGTAGCTTTTATTTCATTTTGAAGTAGGGCTGGTGGGATGAGGGGATCGTAGCCTAAAATCCTAGTATCGTCGTATTCCTCAGGGATTGGCGTGCTGCTCATATTTTTTGAGGGAAAATGTAGTTGAGGCTGAAAAATTTTAAAATTTCTTTTGTACACGCACAGTGTGAGGTAGTCACAGTCAAATTCTGAATTAGTCACAAATTTCCATATCGCGAATTAAAATATAATTCAACTCAGCGATAAAGTCAGTCACTGGATTTCGTGCAGATTTGGAGTTAACATTCCTATGACTGATGTAGGCTGAGCACTTTGAATATGTTTAGCTAGCAGCACCAGGGATTTTAAGGTCTTTTTGCAGTAGGAGATAAACGAGTGGCGTCGCCTGCCCCGTGATTCTGTCTGAGTCTATCAAGGGAAGTCTTCAATCAATTTAGATGGAACTGCTTGATGTCGACTTTCAAGTCGCACCATCAAACACTCCCATGAGTCTTAGCAACAGCGAGGACAGAAGGGTTTTCATTTCCTTTGTTTCATTTGGTCTCCTCAACAATGTACTATATGTCGTTATTTTATCAGCAGCCATTGATTTAGTTGGTGGCAAGGCGCCGAAGTCAGCCGTATTACTATGTGATATCATACCGTCATTGCTAGCAAAACTCCTGTCACCGTTCTTCATTCAAAGAATACCATATAACGTCCGCTTAAACGTCATAGTCACCATATCGATCTCTGGAATGCTTCTCATAAGTGTATCCAACACGGGTGCCGTGGTCTCCAAATTGAGCGGCATATGCTTAGCTTCACTCTCATCTGGGTTTGGAGAGATTTCATTTCTCCAACTAACGCATTATTATCCCGAGAAAACAGCGATAGGGGGGTTTTCCTCTGGGACAGGAGCAGCCGGAATAGTTGGGAGTTTTTTGTTCCTACTTTTCACGAATATCCTTGGGTTTACGACCAGATCCAGTCTCTTGATATTTGCGGTCGTTCCGCTCTTTTTCCCTTTCATGTACTATCTTGTGTTGCCTTCAAGAAACGCTGGATATACATCACTCGCTACTGAGTTGAATGAGCTGAATGATGACAACCCCCCAGAGGAACCACCTAAGGATGACAGACCTGCTATTTATGACCACATTCTGCTTACTCTAAAGAAAATTGGACCATTGGTATTTCCCTATATGATTCCTTTGTCCACCGTGTACATCGCCGAATATGTGATAAATCAAGGTGTTTCGTCAACCTTGCTATTTCCCCTCAAAACTCTTCCAAGATGGCTATTTTCTACCTATAGAGACATTTACGTGGTCTATAACTTTATATACCAACTTGGAGTCTTCATATCAAGATCATCAGTAATGTTTGGCATTAGAGTGACAACATTGGGGACGTTGAGTGTTCTTCAACTGCTTAATCTTGCGATATGCATCTACCAGTCCTTGCGTGATAGGCCCTTCGTTTCTATCTGGGAGGTGATGGTGCTTGTTTTCTACGAGGGTCTTTTAGGGGGTTTGCTGTACGTTAATACCTTTATGACTGTAAGTGAAAGCGTTGCCAAAGAAGAAAGGGAATTTGCAATGGGTGCCGTCGGAATCAGTGATTCGTTTGGTATCATGATTGCAGGGTGCATCAATACGTTACTAGAAGGATATTTATGTCAAAAACAGGTTGCCAGAGGACGAGACTGGTGTCGATCACAGACAAGAGATTAATTTTTGCAGCCTTGGTTCCGCCTTGGTTTCGAGCAGTGGACGGCTGAATTTCAGTTTCAATTGACATTGGCTTCCAATGGTTTGATAGGCCACTGTGAAATTCGTTGGAGGACGACTTCTGTACCCTTTTCAGACTCATGAAGTCGCATCCCCAACATGCACAGAAGGTTGCACATGCTAATACCAACTTTGTAATCACAAGGTTGCTGATTCAGTATCGTCAACATCGTAACTCCTTCTTCGGTTTATGCAAAAGCCTTAATCAACAAATTGAATTACACCAGGGATCAGACCAGCAACTGGCGTGCGTGTATGCGAGCCTTTTTCTCAATTAGGTAAAGTAGCATGGACGACTGTGGGGTGCGGAATGTTGGGCGTCCACGGGAACATATATAGAACCTCTTTGAATAAACAGCGCGTTAACGACGGCTGAATATGAGCAAATTTGTGGAAAATTCTATTTTCGACGTCAACATCCTTGAAGATGCCTTAAAAAATCCTAATGTTGACTTGTCATTTCCTTTGCCAAATGATAAAGAAACTTACATCGAAAGCGATATAAACACGAAGGTTGAAGAGAACTTCAGTGTCTTGATTCACTTTTTCAATTACTTCACGAGTATTAACTTTGGAGAGATATACAAAACAAATGAGTACAAGTATTCCGTCAACAAGATGAGAAGAGATTTCAATACAATTTCCGACAGTTACATGAAAATGAGACTCGAAATCACCGACGAGAAGCTAGATGAAATCGTTTACAATTTAGTGGAGCTGGAGTTGAGGATGAATCTCATTGTTGCAAAGGACTTCCCGAAACGTTTTAAGGAAGTGAAGGAATTCATGGTGAAGTACTACAGCAAGCAAAACGAAAAGAACCTTCCAAAATTTGGTTCAAGGTTCTTTACTCAAGTCTGCTACGTGACAGTCATCAAAACTGTCACTAAAATGTTTCCGAATGGAGTATGGGTGAGCAGGAATGAGTTGAGCAATCTCTACCAAAGGTACTTGGAGAATCCAATGTCGATTGTGATTCTTCCTAATCATCAATCACACATTGATTACGTAATTATGCATTTGATTATGATAAGGTTCAATATGTCGATTCCCACTGTCATTGCGGGAGAAAACTTGAACGTTGCAGTTTTCGGTGGAATTTTGAAGGGGTTGGGAGCTATTTTTATCAAGAGAAGTTTCAACAATGAACTTTACACCGAGAAAAACTTGACTAATTACATGGAGTGGATATTCTTGAACAAGATTCATTTTGAGGTGTTCATTGAGGGTACTCGCTCGAGAGATGGCAAACTTTTGTTGCCCAAATACGGAATTTTGAAAAACTTGACCTCAATATACTTGAAACAACACAATATTGAGAAAAACGAGGACTTCGATCTTTTGATGCAACCAATGGCTATAACCTACGAAAGGATTTACGAAGCAGACGGATACTTGGACGAGCTTGTCGGTCAAGACAAAAAGCAAGAAAGTTTCGGCACTATATTGAAGACTGGTCTCTCAAATCTTGTCTACGGAGTTGACAGCATGGATAAAGCTCCGCTCAAGACGAGTGACGGGTTCCTTGACAACTCCAATCGAACTCTTCACGGGAAAATTTATGTGAAGCTTGCTGAAAGCTTCAGGTTATCCTCTTACATTGAGGATCCCGCGAATCAGGTAGACTCCGACTCCGAGGACGCTCAGATAAGTGAGCAGAATGTCAATTTGAAGAAGCTCGGCTTCAAGATTTTGCATGCTGTAAATGAGGAGCGTTTTCTTACGCATAGCGCCATCGTTGGAATTACAATTCAGACGTTCTATTACAAGAATGGAAAAAGGCAATTCGATATCGTGGAGTTACTTCCCATGCTTCAATTTCTTGTCAGTGTATTACAAGAAGAAGATTTGAATTCCGCAAATCGTCAAATTTTGAATGACGTTTCTGAGCTTAGTAATCAGAAAAAGATTGAATTGATCAAGACTCAGATTGTGAAGTTTTTCAGGTACACAAGGGTTAATCCAACGACTAATCAGGTGAGAATTGACAACTCGTTTGAACTCTTGTATTACAAGAATCTCTCAATTCAGATTATTATTCACAAGTGCTTGGCCGCATTCATACTTTTGAAGACGCTGGATCTCAATCAAATTAGCAGATTGTTCTACATTTTCACAGGTTTTTTGAAAAACGAGTTTTTGTTTGATTACAATTACAATGACGCGAACAGTGTCTCCCTGCTTTTACAGAAGTTTCACTCGAACAAAATTATCTCTAGCAATAACGAGATCTTGGATGAAGACTACTTGCGGACGTTATCGATCTTGATCGAACCGTTCGTCAAATCTTTCATGATCTGTGTGGAGAACTTGAACTACACAGTAGGGGAGTTCTACGCCAACTCACAAAATCGCATTACGGAAAAACAACTTATCAACGATTCCTTGATGCTGAAGGATTTTCCAACTACAAAATCGTTGCTTCGTATCATTCAGCGAGATAACGCGAAGCACTTTGAATCTGAGTCTTCGCTGTACCAAATTGAGACATATAACAAGCAATACTTGTTGTCGTTTTTGTTTTACCTCAACAATTTGAAATTGATTAAAATTTTCAAAAACAAATCTAAAACCAAGGCTTACGTGATCATTAAGAACTCTAAAGATTTGAACGTTATCCTTAAGTTTCTTCAGCAACTTATCTTGCAGGATACTGTTGACGAAGTCTTGCTCAGCTATATGATTGACATTGTCGATAAAATTCAGAACAGAAACATTGGCGATTATACACCTAAATTGTGATTCATTAATCGTTCTTTAGGTGGTTTGCATTATGAAATAAATTACCTATTACATCAATGTCACGTGTAGTCAAAGCACGATTTCAGAAAAGCTTCGTTGCATACTGCATGACCGCGATTTCAATGTTATTCCCAGTTGAGGGGGGGACGTTGCCCGCTACCCCTATTTACCATCCTGCATATATGTAATATCACGACCCCAGCAGCATAGCCTTCACTGCAAAAGCAACCTTAGCTTGCTCATAGGTTATCGAATGTGCAACTCTAGGATGGAAAGGCTACTTCTCCCAGCCGCAATATCCACCTCTCTCTAAATTTTGGTACATGAAAAATGATGAACTTCCGCTGGTATGCTGCACGCTTTTTTCCAGTCTCGCGACTGGGGTGAAATTTTTCTGGGAGTGAGGCCATGCTCCACATTTCTTTATCACCGCGCGAATTGCTTTTTTCTCCGAACTCTTTCCCCTATTATTTATTTTAATTCACTCTCACCATTACTTCCCGATCCAAGCGAAGTGAGAGATAAGAGACAAAATACAGCATTCCGTCAGCTAGACCCTCTTAGCTACTATCATTACTTTTGGTTAATCTTCTCGTTCATCGCTTGCGCCAGTATTCAACATTCGAACACCCAAATCAGGATCTGAGCTGATATGAGAAAGGAGTTGAAATTCATCATTTGGGGACATGTCGCCTTGATTTTGTTTTTGACCTACCTCTCGTTGGACCTTCTCAGCTTGCTCTTTGATAGTCCAGGTGCTGATGCGTTCCTCGAATTCGAATTAAACCCACCATCTGAGAATCCTCAAAAGACGTTGGTCATCCCTAAGCGTATTCATCAAACTTACAAGACAAACGAAATACCTGAGAAATGGCAAGCTGGCCAACAAGCATGTATAGACTTGCATCCTGATTACGAGTACCTTCTCTGGACTGATGAAATGGCTAGAGACTTCATTGCAGAGAAATATCCATGGTTTCTCAAAACCTGGGACTCGTACCCTTATCCTATTCAGAGAGCTGATGCCATTCGTTACTTTGTGCTTGCTCATTTCGGTGGAGTTTACATTGACTTAGATGATGGATGTAAGCGGCGCTTAGATCCACTCTTGACTGTGCCTGCGTTCGTGCGGGAGACCATTCCAACTGGGATTTCGAATGACGTTATGGGATCAATCCCTGGGCACCCATTCTTTCTCAAGGCGTTGAGCTCCCTTCAAAAGTACCAACGTAATTGGTTGGTCCCGTACATTACTATCATGTTCTCAACGGGGCCATTGTTTCTTTCTGTGATGTTGATGCAGTATAAGCGACTCAACTTAAGTCCATCTGAGAGAGTGAAGATTCTTCTTTCAAGCGATTACAAGACCCGCGAAGACTCGTTCTTCTCAATTGCTCAAGGATCATCTTGGCATTTGGACGATGCGAAAGTAATCAAGTCGTTGGCTAACCATATTGGTTTGGCAGTGGTTGGCGGTTTTTTGATTGCCGGATTTATCTTCTTGTTGGAGTGGTGGTTTTACCAATGGTGTGTGCATACTAACTTTAGTAAGTTCTTTGGGAAACTTTTCGGGAGACCTCATAGCGAGGCTGTTAGAAGGAGGTCCAGAAAGGATTCAAATCTCCCGTTGACTCCTGATTTTGAGAAGGAGGAGGACGTGGTTTAAATTACGCTGATCGCTTATTCACCTTTAGTCATTCATTCGATCGCGAGGACCATTCAGCCATGAGCACCTTTCTCGACGGGAGTATTTCATTGTAATGCATAATAAACGACTTTAATGACTTTTCTTGATATGTACAAAATTTGCTATTCCTCGGATGAGCCTTTCGCTCGCCCAGAGTGCTTCATATTCTGGATTATGGACAACCCCGCTGCCATTAGGCCCGAAAGGTCACTCATATTGGCAGGAAGAACGACAGTGTTCGTTTCTTTAGCAATCTTCCCAAATTCCTTTATGTACTCTTGCGCTACCTGCAAATTCATAGCTTCTTCACCACCTGGAGTGTTTTTGATGGACTCCGCTATTTTTGCTATGCTAAGTGCAGTGGCTTCGGCCTTGAGAATGAGCGCCTGCTTGTCTCCTTCAGCAATATTTATCTTCGATTGTCTGGTACCTTCAGATTCCAAAATCTCTGCTCTTTTTGATCTTTCAGCACTCACTTGTCTGTGCATAGCATCCAAGACATTTTCTGGAGGATGAATGTCGCGTATTTCGTATCTCAAACATTCAACTCCCCAATGTTCTTTTGCAGCCTCGTTGATCGTTTTGTTGATGTTTGTGTTGAGAAGTTGTCGTTCTCGGAGAACCAGGTCAAGGTTCATAGAACCAATCTCCGACCTCATTGATGTCTGCGCAAGTTGACTAATAGCAAACTTGTAGTCCTCAACACCATAGGACGCCTTGTAAGGGTCAAGTACCTTGACGTAGAGAATTCCGTCCAATTCCAAGGACACATTATCGGCGGTAATTGCGTTCTGCAGAGGAACCTCGATTGCCGTTTCCTTCAATGAATGAACATACCTGATCTTGTCAAGAACAGGTAAAAGAAAAGCTACTCCAGGAGTTAAGCTTCTATGGTACTTGCCCATGCGTTCAACAATGTAGGCAGTTTGTTGGGGAACGAACTTGATGACTGTGTTGGTTGGCGTCCGTTCCCTCTGAAAATAATTGAGAGACAGAGCAGCATTGAGCGACAGAAGTAGCCGGAGCTGACTGGCTACCGATGGAAGCCCGCGATAACGTATAGTGGTCAACATATGGTGAGGGCAAAACCACGAGTGTGCGCACTTCGGAGAACTAGTCAGCTCGTCGTGCGAAAACCATCCATATAGAGCATCGAGTCTAGACGCAAGTGCTGAACAACTAGACCGACTTGGAGATGGATAAGATCACGCAGATATCCACAAATGAGGCAGCATTCATACTAGAAGGATTGAAAAATAACCTCCGTCTTAGTGGCCGAAAGAACAAGCAGTTCCGTGAGCCTGAAATCAAAATATCGAAGGACGAGTACGGTTTTGTAGAGGTTCAACTTGGGCACACGAGTTTAGCTGTTAGGGTTAGCTGCGAGATCACAAAGCCATTTTCAGATCGCCCATTCGAGGGGATCTTCACGATTAGCACCGAGATCAGTCCTATGGCTGCTCCGGGTTTCGAGAATTCCAAAAACTCGGATGACGAGATCTTAATTTCGAGACTAGTTGAAAAAGCGATTAGACGATCTAATGCATTAGATTTGGAGAGCTTGTGCATCGTTGCAGGCGAGAAAGTATGGCATGTTCGAGCTGATGTGAATTTCATTGACTATGACGGTGGCTTAATAGATGCCACATGCCTAGGGGTAATGACTGCACTTCAGCATTTCCGCAAACCTGACGTGTCAGTGAGAGGCAGTTCCGTTGTTCTATATTCGCAGGATGAGCGCGATCCAGTGCTGTTGTCCATTCTTCACGTTCCAATTTGTGTGACTTACTCCTTTTACAATCCCGGCGATAGTGCTGAAAATATTAAGGGTGAATCCAATGCGGAGATCACTATTTTGGATGCCGATGCTAAAGAGGAGTCGATCCGCGACGGGTCTCTCACCATCACTTTAAACAAGAATCGCGAGGTGATCCAACTTTCCAAAAATGGTGGCCTCTCCATTGACGGAAAGACCTTATTAGAGTTAACTCACGATAGTTTTCTGCATGTCGAGAGATTGGAAAAGGTCATGAAGACTCTAATTCAGGCTGACGAGGCAGAGCGCAGTGAGAGGTTTCATTTGGATCTACTTAAAGTAGGGGCCCTGAGATGAATATATGTGGTTAATAGATGCATTATTTTCTAGCGAAAAAACTGTCTAACTTCCCTTTACCCACCTCAACTTTCGCTCCTGTTTTTGGTTTGCGTTTAGCGGGAGTAGCATTCTTCTTTTTCGTGGCACTGGTCATCTGCACTACATTGGCGAGGTTGGACTCCACTGCCTCCAAGACCTTCTCTTTGGCTTTGAGATCTTGCTTGAATTTTTGCAAGGGTTCAAAGTCAACACCTGCCCAATCCATATAGCTGGTTTTCATAGCGCCAGTAAGATAGCTTTCGAAGACAAAATTTATGGCAGACTTAAGAATCAGAAGGTTTTTGATCTCCTCAGGGGCGCTTTCAATGTTTCTCAGAAGTTCATTGCTAAACTTTGACGAAATAAAATAATCTGGTTTGTTTCGTATCAACGAGCATAGGGCATCTATTTTAGATTTTAACCACTCATGACACTTTGGCTGCGAGAATTTGAAAAAGTCGTCGCCGTTTTCAGAGACACGATCGCATGCAATCGCAATACTCTTGGCTATCATTTGTTGTGAGTCTTGAAATGAGCATTTAAAGGCGGTCTCGATGTCTTCTATTATGTCTTCAAGAGGGCGGAGTGTCCGAATGGTTCTGCTTTCTGAAAAATACATTAATAGGAGGTACATGAAGTTGAATTTTGTGGCTAGAAAGATGCCTGGATTTTGAAAGACACCACCACATTTGGAAGCTTCTCTATTCTCCACTATTATCGATTTAACCGCTCCATGGTTGCGAAGGCGTGGTTCTATAGTGTCAGAGGAGTCGTTTCCACCGAACTCGCGCATCTCCAAGAGCATATCTCTGCAAAACAAGAAAACCCTAGGATTATCGCCATACTTTAGTTTGAAAATTTGTAATTGTTGACAGTCTTTTGGAAGTATCACGATCTTGGATGATGTATCGATCGACATATTGAAAAGAGACGCGTTGATGCGCGACGAGCCGGGATTAGCAGTCCATAGTGGCCTGCCAAAAGATTGGACCAAACTTGCAGATACTCATGATTAAATTATTTATGCTTTCCCGTGTCGTCACATTCCAACGAACAGTTTGATTGTGGTCTGAACGTCTCCTATACTGGCAAGGATTACCATAATGATGCCGAAAATGCTAAAACTCAAAGAGCTCATCAGTGCAGCTCGTGGGTCTGTTGTGAGTAGATGAGCTGTGGCAATGGCTCCTCCATTGACTCCCAAAGTGACGCCCCGGGTTATGAAATCGTCTTCAGAAACTCTGAGCAATTTAAAGAATTGCTTATAGATGAGAACGGAACAAATGCCGCTGAGAATCGTGCAAACGGCCATTAAAGACACAGATCCTCCCAACGCCAGGATTAAGGGAGTTCCGAGAGCAAGTGTAACCAGTCGTCCTATAAAGCCAATTGATCTTTCAGGGCTGATGCCCATGTGATAACACGCAAGGGGATAGCACAAAAACGTCAATGCAATCGAGACCAAAAGCGGAGGAACGAGAACCCACACATTCCTCATGAAATCTTTTCTGTGAGTGAACATCGGAAGCGACAACGATACGATGGATATGTCCATCAACGAGGAAAGAAAATCCCCACAGCCCGGCCACATTGGTTCTGCAGTGAATTTCTGCATCTGAATGGGAACAGGGTCGCCATTATTGTACAAAGCCTCATTGTTGAAGAGGTTTAGATAGGTTTTTCCCGTTTTGTAGTACTTCAAGTCGTCGAGAAATCCCTTTGGGTCACCCCTGTGAAAAATCAACGAGCCAATAAAGCAAACAAACAAAATTTCGGCTGTCAGTACTAGGATTGGATGAGCAAAGAGCTGAAGGCGCGGAAACTTCTGAGGAATCACGAGAGCGACGTAGTAAGCCAAAATACTCAACCCCAAGTGGTAGGGAAGCATGACGTGAATCAGCAGCACATAGTAAAATGGAAGAGCCGCCAAGAATAAAAATAAATATAGGAACCAGTCAATGAAGTTGACAACAAAAATAGCAACCACTTTTGCGGTTGGCAGCAACTTCGACAACTCCTTTTGTTCCGTTGAAGACTTGACTTCTTGCTCAAGCAGCAGTCCTGAACCGACACTCAACAGAGCCGAGCTGCTCAGAGCTGCAGATGGGTCTTGGGGCGTGAGGTCAATTTCCGCCTCTGAGAATGGGTTTTCCGTAAGCGACATCAGACGATTTCTTGACGGTTTCAGCCGTGCCTTCTTGAGAGAACTTACGTCTATGGTAGTGATGTCATTTCGAGCTGAAATGAATGATTCGGTTACAGATTGTAGTTCGATATTCTCGTCTGCATGGCTTGCGTTTCTGGTAGATCCTTTCTCCAATGTGAAAGAATCGAATCCCAATTTTCTAAGCAAAAACCTCAAGAAAAGAATGAGGTATACGTCTATGAGCATGAGCCCAAGACCTCCAAATACAAAAATGGCAGCGATTTTGGCGCACTCAACAAAGGAGATGTGATCACTCAAGGGCAAGGTAACAAAGGAAGGAAGAAAGAACACATTGATCCACTTCAATGTGAAATTCATGGATGGCTTGATCAACATGAGATAACTTTCAAGGAGCCACAGTGAGCTGTTGCTGATCTTTTGGACACATGAGGAGCTTCTGCCGATATTTGACCCACCGAGGCTCCCAAAAGCATTCAAAACACAGAGAACTGCCAAATTCACTAACATACCGAACACCGATGCCGGAAATTTGATTCCTATAACGTCAGTCAATAAGACATTGAATCCATAAAGTATGGCAAATAGTATTAGAATACCAATGGGAATAATCACGAATGAGTGAACAAGGTGAAAGCGAGAGTACCAAACTCCATAGATGAAACCCTGGAGATAGGACGAGAGATTTTTAAGTTTCCAAAAACCAATCTGGCTTTTATTCCCGCCACACTCCGACATGCTTTAGGGTGAAGCGGTAGTTTTCTCGGTTCGGGTGCGGGAGACAAGGTATTATGAGATTGTGGGGTACCGAGCGTTCGCATAATGGCGCCCTGTCCTTGTGACAGATGGGCCCTCAGGACAATTGGACAGGGGTGACTTATGGCACAAAATTATAGGTGAACACCGAGGTCGGTTCTAGGATGAATTTCGTCGACTGAGTGTTCTAATGGCCATCGTGGCACCATCCATTGATGAACACTGCTTGGTTAGGAACTGCTGGAACAAAGCAGCTGGAAAATATTAAAAATGAGCAAACGCAGATGATTCAGTCTGTCCAAAAAACTAGCTTATTGTGTAATCGACGACGCGATTCCTCGGTGTGGTGGCTCCAATAGACAAGCAATAGACAAGCGAGGATTTCATTAGGCGAACCTGGAAATACTCTCACTTGTTTCAACTCAAGACCCGCGCCGGAATCCACTTAGAAGGGCGCCCTTGTCTACCAACCTGAGAGTGCTACGCAAGGATGGCGGATTCTACACCTCCATCAACGTGATTACGATACTTCAGGATAATTATATTTCAGTCATGCATTGTAGTGTCAACACTCAGCTGCATATTTCTAATGCTGCTCTCCCTCAATAACCAGTCTATGAGCCTCCTTGGCGTATCTCAAACCACAGTACCCACAGGTGGCGGCCAGAGGCTGATCCAAATTGATGTAGACTTTGGGATGTCCCTGCAATGTGCTTCCTTTGTTACCGTCACAAACTGCTACGTTACCCTCAGCCAAATATCTGACAGGTTGCTTAGCGATCAAGTCAATGGCAGCGTAGGGCTGAGGCTGAAGCGATAAATCCTTCTGGACAAATCTCTGTGGGTGTTTCGAAATGACGTCAATTCTGGGAGCCTGACTTGGAGACCATATCTCATCTCTGTTTGGCGCTTGCAAGGCGTTTTTGTTGTGAGCCAATTCTTGAGCAGAGAGCCCAGTAGCAGTAGTTTTCTGGAGTTCAGCCACAGTGGACTGGAACCTAGAAGTCGAGTGTCTCAAAATCCCCCTAAGCATGATATTGGAATTGGTCGGGGCTCGAATACAGTGCCAGGATCTTTTTTTCTTGAAATCGCACTTACTCGAGTGGTAATTGGATGGAGCGCCAATTATGATCACGTGACAGCGACGAAGTTGAAAGCAGGAAAAACTCAGCATTGGGGTGAGAGTGCTATTGATTACAAGTTAAGAGTATTTGCCCTGTATCAAGCAGGTCGAAAACGCAACAATTGTTCGAAATATTCATTGAAACAACAGTATTAACATATCAATGCGGCCGTGAAGAAGTAAAGAAGGCACGTACGGCATCGTTGTGTTTTGGGAATGAAGGGGAGTTGTTGCTTTCAACTTGATCAATGCCACTCGCAACTATCCAGCAATTTACAACACAACGCACTTCTTCTTCTTCTCCTTCTTCTCCTTAGTCACCAATGAGGCTCTAGTGGCGGTCTCAAAGACCTCCCTAACACCCTCGCCAGTTCTTGCAGAGCACTCCAAGTAGTACTGAGTTCCGATTTTCTGAGCCACAGCCTGGCCGTCAGCGGAAGAAACAGGCTGCTGGTTCTCCTGGGCTAACTGTTTGATGGTAACAGGGTCGTTTCTCAAATCAACCTTGCAACCAACCAAGATAATCGGTACACCCTGACAGAAATGCAAAACCTCGGAAATCCACTTCTCCAAGACATTGTCCAAGGAGTCGGGAGAGTCGACAGAGAAACAAATCAAAATCACGTTGGAGTCAGGATAAGACAATGGTCTCAACCTATCGTAGTCTTCCTGACCAGCAGTATCCCAGAGAGCCAACTCAACTTTTCTGCCGTCCACTTCGACGTCAGCAACGTAGTTTTCGAACACGGTAGGTACGTAAACCTCAGGGAAAGTACCCTTGGAGAACACAATCAAAAGACAAGTTTTACCACAGGCACCATCACCGACAATGACCAATTTTCTGCGAATCTCGGCTGGAGGAGGAACCATTTTGTTCTATCGATGTTAGTAAAAGGTTAGGGAATGGAATGTTTGGACAATAATAACGCGGGTCGATCACAACAGATCGGGCGAGCCAGGGATAGACCTGGACAAAAAGGCTCCATTTTATCTAATCAAGTGAAGTCGTAATTGAAATATCGAGTTATTTGTGGAGACTCTGAGAGGCTCCTACAATCACGGAACTTGAGGTGACACGTTGATGATCATGGGGCTGTCTAAGATAAAAACATATCATTAGCCCCCATTAGAGTAAACATTGGGATGTAAAATTTCAAGAACTGGGTAAAACATACCTGTGAATGATTGCGGCAAGAGATTCAAGGGCGGAAACGGATATATAGGAAATCCCTTGACGTACCGAAGGTGCACCTTTTTTCGGATTTTTTCTGTGCCAGGGCTGTGGCGAGAGGTACGGGTGTACGTGATAAAGCGGCGCAAAAGGTACGCAGTGAGAATAGCCGGGCGTCCAGAACTGATATCAATTACTGAAATTAGAAAGCGATATTCTACTTCGATCTACACGAATTAAACATACGCCTACGGTAATTACCAGCCTGTCTTTTGCCGATGTCTCACAAAATTGTTGCGTGCATCATTTCCAAAAAGGGGGTGAACTTCTCGATAAGAAATTGTATGGACGACGCGATCATGGAACGATTTCTGTGAATGAAAATCAGAAAATTTGTATGTATTATTGGTTCTATAATCTTTCAGCGCATGGAGCCTCACTTGCTGACCTCTCTTTTATTTCTGAAGATGCTTCGGCAGAATTCACAGAATCAGTATCTCCGAGGTGCTTCTCGCTCTCGTTCTCGTTCTCTACTTCAGGTTTTGGTTCTTGGGAGCTTCCTCTTAGCTTTCTTGGAGGAAGCACCTGATTGAATGCTTTTTCCCAATCATGGCCATTCTCGAATAACAGGCACATGATCTCGTAGACGTGAGAAGTGGCCAACACGTGCCGACTGTTCATCTGAATAAACTTACCGATGGGAAGTTTCGCAACACGAAGATTGAGCCTTTGCGCCTTTTCTAAGCAAAGCCTTTTATGTCTATTCTTATCGACGATTCCTCCGATGATGTACGTCTCACCATCGTTGAGATCACCGAGCTCCTCCTCTGTGTCAGCAGTTAGATATACCCATTTTTTCCGCTCTTCTTTGTCTTCGGGTAGGAGTTCCTCAAGCGACGTGTTCTCCTTAAAGGTCATGTTTTGCCATTTGGTGTAGTCCGAGACGCTAGTCTCAAATCGGTTTCGGAGCCGGTTGTTGAAGTTGGAGATAATCAAGTCGACATCATAAAGAGAGTGCCGCTTGGCCGAGTAACACCTTGTGATTTGGTTACTCATACTGACTATCTCTTTGTCATTCATAAGGTCGTCGAAATCGCAGTCCATCACCACACGGACATTAGTGGGAGTCTGCTCATCCACAATACGTCGCTTCGTTTGCTGGTGGTAACTGTTTTCGACTTCAGTTCCTTGTACTTTCCGTTCGGACTTTCTGGCTCTCGCTAACTTCTTCTTGTCCCGTCGTTTCTGACGATATTCGTCCTTTTCCTCATCCCACTTCTTCTGTTTGAGTATTTTCTTGTACTGGTTCCTGGACATGCCTTGCGGCACTTCCAATTTCTGCCTTTTGGCTATTTGTTCATTTCTGAGGTCGTCTTTCTCAACCATTGTGGTGAGCTTGTGTGCAGCGCGATGACTTTATACTCAAATCGAAGACTTTGCTACGCAAAAGAAACCCCAGCACTGAAGTTCAATCACGCTTAACATTCCTCTACACCTTCACTTCCCTGTAAGTTTCAGTTAGCCATACATGATTTTAATTGCTCTCCCTCCTGCCATCTGCCTTCTACAACTTGTTGTTGTTGAAGACCTTTTCGAAATCAGTGAGCACAACTCTGTATCTGACGTCATTCTCGAACACCTTGCGAAGACCTTCTTCGACACCCTCTTTGCTGATGGGAATCTTTTCAATCCAGGTCTTGACGTTTTGCTTGCTCGCCAACTCCAACATTTCCTCCATTTCCTGTCTGTTTCCCAAATGAGAGGAACCAAAGTAGATACCGTTTCTGGCAAAGTCCATGGCCCTCAACTCGAATGGCTCCGCGGGTAAACCCAAACTGATGAACTTGCCATGGACCTTGAGGGTACCCAAAAACTTATTAATAGGAATACTGTTGACTTTGGCAGTAGAAACAATCAAGTCCAATGTGAAGGAAATGTCCTTACTCAATTTCGCGTCCGAATCGTGATAGAAGTCGGCTCCGAGCTTCTTCGCATCGTCCTCCTTCTTGGTGCCACGAGAAAAGACGTGCACTTCATATCCCAAAGCTTTTGCCCACATTATGGCAAAGTGACCCAATCCACCAACCCCCACTATGCCCACTTTGCTGTTCTTCTTGTAATTTTGCCTAAGAGGTGCATACGTAGTGATACCAGCGCATAACATCGGAGCTGCAATGTCTGTGGGAATGTTCTCAGGAATTAGGAAAACGAAGTATTCGTGGACTCTTACGCGATTAGCATAACCACCCTGTGCGATCGACCCGTCCTTGTACTTGTCGTTGTATGTTCCAACCTGATGTGGGCAATAAGTTTCTTCTCCAGACTTACAAACGTCACATTCGAGACAGGCCCAGACTTGAGCACCGACACCGACGCGGTCACCTCTCTTGAATTTGGTCACGGATTCACCAACATGGGTTACCAAGCCCACGATCTCGTGGCCAACCACAACGGGAACTTTGGGCTCGCCCCATTCACCACTGATCGTTGCACAGTCAGAACCACAAATTCCACATGCCTGGATATCGATGTCGATATCGTAATCGCCAGCAGTCTTGAGATTATAAGATATCTGCTTAACGTTCTTGTAGTCATTTTTGTCAGTAACAGCGAAACCTTGTGCTTCAGTGGATGCAGACATTGTGCTTATAGAAAGAGTTAACAACGAATTACCAATTGGACACAGTAGGTTTTATATTTAATATTTGACATTTAATATGCACTCAGGAGCAACATTTGCGGATGTCTATAAAGCGCGATAGCAACTCATGCATCATTAAGCGCAGGTTAGTTGCACGTCGAAGTTTAAAATGACGTAAAAGGTCAAAATCTGAACATTTGCTCAAACGGTAAATCACTGAAAAGATCAAATTTGTTAGCTACCTCGAGCTCATACCCAAGGCGGTTGAAATTCGCAGGTGAATTGACATCGTAAGTTTGCGTGGAGGCTGGATTGGCTGCGACACCATCCGGCACATTTGAAAGCACGTTGGGCGAGTTGTTGTCCAACTCTCCTGCGAAATTACCGCCCAACAGTTTCTCATGTTTCATAGCAAGCACCTGCAACCATAGTTTGTCAACTTCTGTATTGATAACTTTTTCGGACGGATTTGAGCTTGTAGAGGACACCTCACTGCGATCTGCATCCGAGAATTGGCAGCTGTTCAACTGATTATCAGCCTCCTTTGAGAAACCGAAAGTAACGAATTCAGAGTGACGGAACTTTTGCAAAGTCATCTCGCAGATTTGAATCATCTCCTCAATTTGGCTTTCTGTGAAGTCCAGAGTCAACAAGGGCGAAGCCTGAAGAGCATTGTCCTCGTAGAAGCTTGGATTTGTGATCGTCTTCAACAAGAAAATTTGGCTCTTCGTGATTCTCCAAGCGTAATAGTACCGATTGCTGATTTTGCTGATTGCCGAGATCGTGAATTCTGCGGCTCTAGTAAGACATGAGGAGAGCTGGCACAAAAGTTTATAGTATCTTAGGTACCCAGAACCCTCCTTACATAAGCGTAAGTGATCAGGACCGTGATTGAGCAGATAAATCTTATAGTTGACTCTAACAATCACCGACAAGTAAAGCATATCGGCCTTGTGCATGATTGTCTGAAGAGTTGGATTAATGAACATATCGTTCACTGCCAGGCTATTGCAGAGCAAGTCAGAGTAGCAAGGCATGAGCTCCAAAGTTGTCATCAATAAGCATTTTTTCAAGTAGAAATAAGAACTTTTCTGGTCCAACTTCTCATAATGAAGGTAGATGTGAAAGTAAACCGTTAACAAGAACGCCTTGGTGGAAAGTGCGAATTTTAACGCAAAGTTTCGACTTAATATAGTCTGAGTACTCTTAAGATTGTCCTTGACAGACCCATTGTTGCGATGCCACTCAAGCTCGAATTTCGAGAGCAAATCGCAAAGACTCGCAATTCTGACTTTGCCTCGTACATCCAAAGCGAGACTTAAAATTTCCCTGATACGTTTGAAGGCGTCTTCGCACATGCTCATTCTGATAGTTATCTCCTTGTCTGCTTCGATGTCGAATAGATTCTCTCCTCCCAGGACGTTAAACGGTGCCTTTGTGTCGAAGAATTTCTCATCGACGCATGGTGGATTTCCAAACGAGAACGAGAGATGTAAATCGGCCACCACAATATACATCCAGATCTTCCTTGAAAGGCTGTTGATCTTCAAATCCGTACATTGTTCATCTGGCTCTCTGTTGAGACCCAAAGCAATGGCCATTTGAACAAGTACAGCATTGAAGACCTGAGAATCGCCTCCATCAGCCCCATCACCGTCTTCAGGGGCATACGTATGGTAAACGCGGAGATACAAAGCAAGTTGAAAAACAGTAAAATTCGATCTCCTGAGAAGCTGAAATTGGTCCAAGCAAAGTTGCGCGACATCAATAGTGTTGATGTTTATAGGATTTCTCAAAAGGTAATTCATGCCTTGGACATAAGGGGTCGGATCTTGACAGTTGAGATAACTCTCATTCAATGCTGTATTGTTCGAAAAGAGGGAAAGATACGAGAGTCGAAGGACGACGAGCAAGATACCAACAGTCGCGAGATCAAGCTTGTTCTCGATATGGAGCTCATTGATATCGGACTCATTATTTCCAGGCCGTCCAACAATTTTCTCCACATCTCTCCGAAAGTACTCCTCGTCAAGGAATGGCATGTATGAGTAAACGCCAACGAAAAAATGGTGGATCAATTTCCAAAGTACCTTGCGTTTGGGAAGGACCACTTTGACCTTTTCGATGAGCTGAAGTTCACGCTCAATCTGTCCGTCATAGACGGTGAGACCAAGCGATAGGCCACTTTTATTAAACGCTTCCTTTTGTTTGCTTCTCTTGGCACGAGCGTCAATAATTTTGTTGTAAGGAATGAGCTCCTCGTATCCATCAGCTTGCAACGACCGCTTCTTGAATTGCTTTTCCGAGTAATCTTTTGAAGGTTCGAGAATGGCGTTGGTATTCTCTTGATTAAGTTCGCTTGTCTGTTGGGCAAATATGAGCGCCGCAGAATTAGCGTTGTTCGTCTCAATTCTCTTGATATGATCCCAAACCAACCTCAAGCCCAAGTCTCTACGCATCAATGATGACCAAGCGAATGGGCCGAAGTTGATTCTTCGGAGAGGATCCTTCAAGTGCACAGAAGAAAATCCTTCGAAAAAGTTCATAGTATCATCAACACTTCCGTAGATATTCACGCCCGTCAACATGTCAGGTTGTAAGGGAAGAGAATTGTCAGTAGAGATGTCAGCACCCTTCCATACTGGTGGACGCATCTGGTTAAGCGCTGAGCCCGGAGACCGTGAAGGTATACTACTCGCGGACAGATGTGAAGGCCCCACACTACTCTGGTTACTAGTGCTATTCGGCGAGAACGTGCTCGAGGAGTCGTGGGAGAACTTCTTGACTGGTTGGATTGGTGGAAGTGACAGCGAGAGTGTGTCTCTTTTCGGGGCCGCGTATGGGTTGGCACCTGAGTAGTATAGATTGGGCTGCTGGCTGAATGCACCTGGTCCAGGAGCCGGGCTAGAGAAACCCATAAGGAAGTTAGATGATGGGAAATTCGGCCCTGGGGAATACAAACTAGGGCGCCCGTTGAGGTGATGCTGCTCGACAGATGGATTTTGCATTTGGCCCACTGGTGCTAGGCCAACCTGGGCCAGGGCCTGGGGCTGTGGTCGAGGTTGAGGTTGTGGCTGGGCGGGCGGTTGGAAAGCGCCATTATCCTCCCGAGGCGAGGATCTGAGTAGCGACCGCTCGATCTGTTGCAAGCGCTCTTTGAGAATTTCAATCTCGGATTTCTTGGAGCTTGCATCTCTGTAGGCGTGATCTGAGGGCGGAACTTCAGATTGTCTAATCGATTTTTGTGTTGTTGATAAGGCAATATTAGGATTTGACAGGACGTTTTGTGAGGGCCGCAGCCCATTGTCTTTGCCACCGTATTGTAAGGCTGAATCTTTCATGGCAAACGATTCCTCGAGCTTGATCTCCAGTGTGAAATCGTCGTGGGGTTTCTTGCGTGGCAACTGGTCGTATTTGCAGAGATGATCTACTTTGAGTTTGACGCAGTTGGAACATGGCTGTTGCTTGTCACACTTGATCTTTCTTTTGCGGCAGTGAGTGCAGACCACGACGGGTCTTAAGCGTCGGCGAATGGGGCGAGCCGAATTCAGGGAATTCACCGTATCAACGGGAGGCTGCAGGACTGATGTTGCAGAAGTTGTCATCTGGATGTGCTGTTGGTTCGTATGGCTGACTTACAAATTGGAGACGCGGAGATAGTTGGCAATGCGCAGTACAAGCGGCGGCGGGGTTACGGACTTAAGGTTGGGGAAGGAAGCTATGCATGCAAGGACGTTTTCATGAACTATATTTTGACGTAGACTTGGCGGGTTTTTCTTACATCCTCAATTAACTTGTCCCGAGGATGAAGTGACAGGTAGTACCAACTCAATTCGCGGCGAGGGTAGTCATTTGAAAACTTTGTGCTTGAAGTTGCGGGTTTGAGAGACAGAAACGGAGATACCGCTGAAAACATGTTGCTTTGCAGTTTATTGCACCTTGGCCAATGCAATTACGGAGAAGTTTTTCTTCTAAACGGATAGCCACTATGGTGGCACCCAATATTGCAGTGAAGCACATGAACATTTGAACACGAACCGGGTTATTTCGATTCCGTGTAGATGAGCTGCCTGATTTTATGGACTTGCATGTCGTTACGACTTGGGGTTCATTGCTCTTTCTGCATTCCAGTGTTTCTCAGCCCCAGAAATCTACACTATTGGCTGTTGGACTCTATGGAGAAAGGATGCTCCTAACTGCATAAGTCATCCATCCCGCTTAAGAAGCTTCGTAGTTTTCACTGGAACTTTCAAGAAGGCGAGCTCTCTCGCTGTTTTTCGAGATTGTGTCACTATCAGAGTCGTCTTGCTCATTGTACAAGAAGAACTGGACAAAAATCGTGAAATCAAGACCTAGCGTTCCCAAAGATCCAGCGAGCCAGGAAGAGTTTACCCAAAGATAGCTCCAGCTCATATCGATGGCCAAGATGGAAATCACATAGGTCAAGTTGCCTAAACAGGCGAATAGGAAGAACATAAATGATATACCATCGCATGACTTGCGCTTGTAGTTGAGCAAGATCTGAGGCACCCTGGAGCCCAAATAAAAGGCAGCACACAACCAGCCAAAGAACTGAGCCAAGGGATCGAAGACAAGCTTGGATGGTTCTTTATGGTCACCTGAGCTTCTTACGTATGGAATATACCAGCCGAGCAATCCCGCAAAAATTACAAGCAAAACCATGAGAATCTTATAAAGAGCGGTCGAAAGAGCGCTTGGCTGTACGGATGGGCCAAATACCGAATCCAAGTTCTCAGTGTCTGAATTTCCCTCATGCCTCTCTCTAGATAACACGGTCTCAAGGACGTCTTCGTTAAGGGGGTTAGCGGGCGACAAGTGCACCAAATCGGGACTCTTGCCATCGCCGTATACGAGACACTGTACCAAAAGCACAATGTCGGCGAGTGTGTAGTAGATAGCAAGTATAATCATTGTCGGCAAAACTCCTTGGAGAACAGCGCCCAACACATTAAAAACATCCCCGGCTAGCCATAGAATGATGAACATGAGCGATAAACCTTCAGAGGACTTTCTTCGGAAGTTTTCGTAGATTTGCGGGGCAAAGACAATGATCCAGCATGCGATGGAGATGGACCCAGTGATACCGGAGACCACCTGGGCATCAAGAACTATTGGCGGTGGAGGAGCCATGAGTTCTGAAGTTGGACTTGGTTTGAATGGAACGTCAAAATCAACTCCGCAAAGCTGCCTGACTCACTGAGGATGATGAAAGTCGTGCTGTGACGAAAAAAAAATGGTCACAAGAGAAGCCCGGCAGATGACAATGGGATGCAAGAGGTCGAGATGAAATCATAGTGTCCTCGAACATCTTTAGTCAAATTTTAAAAGAGTATTTTGCATTCTAGATTCTACTGCGGATTTTGAGCTTCCCCTCCGCGTAGAGACGGTCGATCGGTTCTGCGAATACTCGCGATGCTATCGCACGCTTGAGTTTCATGGTTGGGGTCACCACGTCGCGCTCCACTGTCAAAGGATTGACTTCAAAATGAACATTGCCGAGTCTTTCAAGCCCATTCAAAAAACTCGCAACGTTGCCGTTCATATGTTGTAAGAACCGCTCGCGATTCTCCCGACGGTTGATGTCTGCGAGCATGTCAGCCTCCGAGTCGAACTCTTTGCCTAGAAACCGCGACACCAGCTCAAGACTCACACCAGCAACTCCAACCAAATAATACTGATTGGGGTTCCCGTAAACAAAGAGTTGCTGCAAGGATGGGTTCTTGGAAAGGTAGATATTCTCCACTCGTTCTGGAGAAATATATTCGCCCTGAGCAAGCTTGAAGATGTTCTTAACCCGGTCCACAATGTAGAGCTTGCCATTGAGCATGTGAGCAACGTCACCACTGGCGAACCAGTTGCCAGGCTTGAATGCCTTGGCCGTCTCTTCTCCATTTTTGAAGTACCCGTCAAATACCTGTGGGCCACGAATAAGAAGCTCGCCTTTGTTTTCTCGAATCCTGTACTCTAAATCTGGCCTATCCTCAAGTCTGAGCTCCACTGTTGGGCTTGGAGAACCACACGAACCAGGCTCGGCTTCATGGTTCATGGTTCTGGTCATGGCACCAAAAGTTTCCGTCAATCCATATAGCTGGCTGAGACCAATCCCAAGTGATGCTTTTAAATAGATGAGCGTCATCTTGTTGACTGGCGCAGAAGCTGTCTGGGTCCACAACATGTTGTCAAATCCGACCAAGGCACGGATCTTGTCAAGTGACTTGTACACTTCACCTGCGCCTGTCATTAGATCAGCAGAGCACTGCTCTTCGGCTCTCATTTCAATAAGCTCCTCAAGACGAGAAGAGTCTTCTTGTTTTGACACCCAATCTCGGACGTAAGACTCCAACTTTGTTAGGAATCTGGGTACGCTTGAGAAGTAATGTGGTTTGAACAAACGTAAGTCTTCCACAAGGCTGAGAAATGCGTCGGGAACCGAGTCCTGCAAATGCAAGTGTGGGTATCCAAGCTCATACCCGGACATAATGGCAAAAGAACTCGTCTGGCGCTCGTAAATGTGGGTCAACGGCAAGAAGACAAAGGTCTTGCCGTGCGGCACCACATCTGTTTCGGCCATTAGAAACGAAATGGCAGCAACAGCATTGGCGTGTGTGAGTTGAACACCTTTGGGAGCAGCGCCCGTGGTTCCGGATGTGAACGAAATTGTGAAATACGTTTTGGGGCTGGGGGGACAGAAAGCAAATCGACGGGCTTTTCCCAACTTCTCGAGTTCGTGAAGGGTGTACAAATCAATGTTCAATTGATGCGCCGTCAGGAGCTGCTCGGAGGTCACTGGATCGAAAGAGACGATACATTGCACAGCAAGGCGGTTCTTCTTGGTTATGTGAAGCAACTTCTCTACCTTGTTACCAGAACAAATGACGAATGGTGACTCCGTCTGCTGCAAAATATGCACAGTGACTGCATCGCCCAAGTTGTCGTATAGAGCTGTGTTGGTGAGCGAGTAGCCATGACAAGAAATGTCGCATAGCGTCCATTCCGCACGGTTGGCAGAAAAGATTGAGATGATCGGCGACATCTTGCCGTCTCCGTACGATTGGTAGGATTCTAAATGCTTTGCTACCACATCTGGTCGTTTCTTCTCCAAGGCTGCCAAGATTCCTGATCCAATTACCGTACGGCGCTCGTTCACCTCCTTGTAGGAGATCGAGCTATATTGCTGGCTCGATGTCCTCGACTCATAATCGTAATGTCTACTCGAAAGACAAGGCTGATCGGAGTACAAGTTTGCCGCCCGATTGAATAATTCGTGGTACGTTGTTAGATTCGGCGAAAGTGAATCGACTAGACCATCTGAAAAAGCACTGTTGCGAAACACGGCATCGTCGATACGTTCGCAGTGGCTAAATACCGCGGAGTCAATAGGCAACTTTCCTATCCGAGAGTCCTCAAAGAAAGATTTCATGTGTGTTATCGCTTCTCGGTTTCAGGAACTGCCACCTTTTTTGTATGAACAAAGTGTGGGGGAGCACCTCCACTACATGCAAGTGCGCGCAACCGAGGCAGTGGGGTAAAGTCTGCTCAGTTCAATAATCGGCGCCGGTAATTTTTTTTGGGTGGCAATGGCCGTACAATCTTCTATTACTTGCGATTCAAGCACTTGTTTATGTGCTGAGCGAATCGGCCACCAGCGATTTGGCGGCCACAACTGCCACACTCAAAGTATTTGGACGTCTCTGAAGATTTCAACTTGATTTTGTCCTGGCCGAAAATATCCTGCGATGAATTGAATGCGTGGTTGGCTATAACTATATCGCTATCACCATCTACGAATCCCGCTATGGTCCGAAGCCGGGAGATGTTCCGAAGTGAAATCTGCCGAACAATATTGGCGAGGATGTCGTCGAACACCATCTGTGCCTGATGTTAGCATATTTGTATTTAAGAAATACCAGTTATGGCTTCAATTCATACGAAGGTGTCAATTGTGGCCGGAGTCGATGTCATGATGAGATCTGATGGCAGATGATGAGAAGCGCGCATCCATGGTTCTGTCACGTGCGCGCACCCCAGTCTCAGATTTCTTGCTCAGATGGCAGATGATGAGGTCCACATTAAACCAGAGGATCATTTAGAAGATGAGCCGACCGATTGGGCTGCACTAAATAGGCAGTATAAGGACGAGTCGCTACCGAAGCGAGGAATCAAGTACTTTGAACAGGATGGATCCAATGTGCAATTATCCAAGCTTGAGGAGTCTCGCCAGCAGATGTATTTGGCACTTGCAGGGTTGCGGGGTCACCATAAGAAATCGCGACTTGAGGCCATTTGGATTCCTGAGCGGGAAATGGCAATCATCATTCACCCTCGAGGCAGTTTCTTCAAAGATCTTGGCTTCGCGCAGAATTTCAAACACAAGCCCGGTTTACAGGCTCTCTGGCTCAGCCCCATCGAAGTGGTATACTTGACTGAACGTGGGTCGTGCATTACGTATTTGGGAGATTCAAGCTTCGATGATTTCATGAAGTCGGATGCTATGACCTTCGACGTCACGGGATTGATGCAAATGCCAATGGCTCACCTATATGCGGCTGTATTTTCTGTGGATCACAAGCTACATGCACAGTACCAGGTTTACGCTCTTTTAAAGCGATTGGGGTATTTGGTCCGTCCTCATGAACAGCGCGTAATCCAAAACCATGATCTTCCGCAACAACTGGCTCTCGGTGCTGTGGTTGACTGGCTTGGGTCACTCGGGTTTGCAGCCAGGAAGAAACTTTTTGACCCCTGTACACGGTATCTCTCTTATAGTGAGGTATATGAGTCGCTTGATATCATACTGAGCACTTCAAGCTATGAGTGTCTTGACTTGCTGTTAGTGTGTGGGGAGAGTTATCAAATTTCCTTCGATGTATGGAAGCCATCGCCGTCTTTCAGCAAGAAAAATCCACCACTTCCTGCTTATCATGTCTGCGTGGCCGACATTTCACTCGTACCACACCCTACACTTCGAGAAATCCAAAGCATGTGGAACCAGATTAATTTTCTGTTCAACGGCGGATCTGTTCCAACTAATGAGCCAACCATTACAAAAAGCTCTAATAAATCCAACGTAATAACCAAGAAAGAGAGAGCGAAAGAGCGACGCCTTGCACGGGAATTAAAGCTCGATGCTCGCATCGTCGAGCGCAATCACATGCTTCAGCTCCGAGACACAATACTCAAGGAGGGCTCTGGTCGGTCTATCGTGATTGCCGCGATCGACAATGGCATTATTAACTTCACGTCCTACCGCGAGGCTGAATTCAAACTTACCACCCCCTCGATCGTTGAAGACCTCAACAAATTTGCTAAGAGAGAGCGCCAAGGTTTAATCTGGACAGAGAAATTAATTCTCTGACCTCTTCTGTTCCTGGGCGTAAAGCTCTGTCGCGCCGCCGACTCCACCGGAATTGATGCTGGTCAAATTTAGCTTTATCTATGCATTTACGAAAGTCACGAACGCACTCAAAAAATAAACGCTCGAAAAGCTCTTCGTTAGCCTGGTTGTCCAAATAGAAACTGATAAGGTTCTTGACCCATAAATCGCAGTATTTTGTATGTGAACGATAAAGGGAGCCGAAAAAGCGATCGAACAAACTTGCCAGCCATTTGACAATCGCCTCATTCGTAGAGTACTCCTCTGGCAAGATATTCATGAGCCCAAAGGTGTAATCACGGTAAGATTCGAGCCTTTTGACGAGCCGACTCCGGCTGGCAGCAATTGCTTTGACGATCTCAATGTCAGTATCATCACTTGAGGCCGGATACCTATGAAATCCTTCAAAGGGACTATCCGAAACCCTCAGCGGGTCTATGTTCCTCAAATGTTTCTTAACGAGGATTTTGAATGCGAGGGAACCTTCGAGCTGTTGGACCGACATGATGTTAAGAGCCAAACAGGGAGTAAGCGAAGCTCGTGAGCGTCTGATAAACGTTTGCATTACCCGTTCGTCATCTATCATGAGAAGGAACAAATTAAGGGGAAATTTCTTCATGCTCGTATTTTTTACAAGCGCAAGGGGATCTAGGGTTTTCTCTCTGAACGGCTCTCCAAATTTCACCATAGGTAGACTATCGATAACATGTTTGATGTTTTCACCAGCTTTCGGTGTCCGGAATTTTGATACTCTTCCTTTGAGTTTGCTGATGGTAAGCGAAGGCCTCTCGGCAAAAGCATATCCCATGGCCAAAGGAGCAAATGATGCATGGTCTTCTTGAGAATGTAATCGATCAGCAGTATTAGCAATGGCTCTTTGTGTTATGACCTTTGTGATGTCAGGTCCAACTTCCCCAAACACTTTGTTATGTAGAATGTGATTTTCCAGGTTCAAAACAGACAAGATTGAGTAATCAATGACGTCCTGACCTAAGCGGAAGTGGAATCTCTTCTCGTCAAAAGAACCCTTCTTCTCTATTATAGGGCCGTCTAAAAGATGCGTGTCTGGAGATGTAGATTGTGCGTCTCGAAGGATTGTCAAGATCTTTTCCATGGTGCTGATTGAAGAGTCACTGCTTTCGAATTGCTGATCAATCAAAACGTCAGAACTGGTTTTCAAATTTCGCTTAGTCGCTCGAAGAATGGCTGGCGCCCAAACGTGACGCCCAGGTGCAAAGCGGGACATCATGATCCAGTACGATCACTTCGCGCAGACTGTGGGGTCAATATGTGAAAGCTCTGGAACTGAGACAGAAATTAGCGAACAATGGGAATCAATAACCACGGGAAAAGTTGCGGTAGAACTAATTTAAAAAAGCGAAAAACTCATGATTCCAAGATTTTCCATTGTTATAAGTGATTGGGGTCTAGCTGGGCAAAGAGGTAAGTCTGTTCCACTCGAGGAAGCATGTCATGCCGACAGGAATGCAGAGCACTGACAATTTGTAGAAGCAATTGGCTTGCGACGTTAAGAGAGCAACCTGAACGAAATGCACTACAACAGACTGCTTGGGTTTGTCAAATACAGCCGCAACCCTATGCGGCCCTAATGTCCGCATTTGCTGACCTTGAAAACTTTGCCGTTCTCAAAAAACAATTTTGCAGTCCTCTCGACCCCTAAGTTGCTCCGAAGTTGCAGTCGATATCGTCAATTAGCTTTGGCGTGGCGCCTCACCTGAAGTGACCGACTCGGTCGCTTTCGTCGGTTTTACGACCTCTTTCGCAGAGTTGGTGATAGTCTTTGCATCTTTGGTTTTCTTTTTCTTTTTCTTGGTCTTCAGAAGGAGTTCGCTGTCCAGCTTTCCCTTCCTTTCGCCGTTGCAGTCCGCTTGATTTGGCTGCAGTTTGGAAGGAGATGTATCTTCAGTTTTTTTAGCCTTCGACTTCTTTTTCAGCGGTTTAGATTTTGTTGGCTTTGGCTGTAAACTTTCCAACGACGGTGCATCTGGTGTGGCTTTCTCAGCTTTCTCAGTGGCCAGGTTCCTGGCTTTCTGCTTCTTCTGTACCTGAATAGCTTTCTGTTTTTCTTTGAAGATGCTAGCCGCGATCTCCAGAAGGTCAACATTTTGCACTTTGGCTTCATGTTGAGCCAAGAATTCAATGAAATGGGGGTCTGCAGTAATCGGACCCAAGGGGGTGTCTTTGGACTCAGGATAAACAGATCCATATATTGGACGCTCTAGAGAACACGAAAGCTTTTCCCCTGATTTAGAATCATCGAAGGTTGCATCCTTGAAAGTTGACTTGAAGGTGTCAGCGTTTGCCTTTGAGAAGAACCACAATTGCGCGTAAGAATGCGTTGGCTCCTCGAAAGCATTCTTTGTAGCTCGTCCAGCCGTATAAACTATTCTTTTCACGTTGATTGAAGCCGCCTTGTCTTGCAATTGGCCCATGAATTCGGCCTCAGTTAGGCACGGCGGGAGAAGCCGCACCAATACAGACAAATCTGGATCACCATATGGTAGGAGGATCTTTTCTGACTTCACTTTGCCTTTTTTCTTCTTGTTCTTGGTCAGAGAAGTCGGCTGCGGAACAACATGGGACTCCATGAGAAGACCTCAACGTCGCGAATCTGTTCGAGGAAGTGCATCTAAGAAGATACTATACATTCGAGTGCCAGTTGGCGGGACGACACAAAGACAAATACCAGCGTCGTCGAAAATTCCCGATTTGAGCTCAGTTTTCTACTTGTCTTCAAAACTTGACCCCTCACCATGGACGTCGTCAATGACTTCCTCCACCAGGTGCACGGAGCTACAAGATTGAAGCCAAAAGCCCAGGCTGAAAAACTACGTACATTGCTAGGGCTACATCCAGCTGATAACCCGAATATTGTGAAGTTACACAACGCAGGTGATGTGGCGACCTCGGATATTGAAAAACTGGTCGCCCAACGCAATTTCTACAATGACGACTGGCTAGCGTTTCAAACTGCGGTGGTTCTGTTTATACGCATGGCCAATTCTATGAATCCATGGTCTATACTTGAGTCTTATGACCTTTTCGCTATGTTTTTAAACGACCTCGTCGTGGCTTTTACGAACAAATCCAGAGGCTACCTACTTTCCGGGTTGCTTAAAGACACAATAAATTTCGTGCTCCCTCTTGCTGCACAGCTTGACATTCAGCTTCTGCTTCGAGAGGCCAACCGTAAACCGCGGCTCATCCACTTGGCTTCGCTATTACTCCGAGTGTTTAACAACATCCGCTCCCAGTTAGGCGCAGGGGACGTGATCGAGGCTGTTAAGAAGTCTATCATGCTATTTGTTGGGCTGAAATTATGTTCAGTGTACTTTCGGTCGTCCAACCCGCTTCTTTGTCGAAATGTCTTTTCGAATATGAGTAACGCCAACTTGAGATTTCTGGCATATCCCAAAAATGAGCAATTGCAGTTCCGGTACTACTTAGCAAAGTTCTATCTTGTAAAGTACCAGTTTGTTGATGCGTTCCAGCACTTTGTGTGGTGTCTTGAGAACTGCCCCCGGAATTATCTAGTGGACAACCATAATGTCACCTTGATTTTAAGGGATCTCATTCCGGTGGGCCTCATTTTGGGTAAAATTCCGAAAATAGATGCAATCAGACGCAAATACTATTCGTCGCCTGCTGCAAGTCCGAAATTTTTAACACTCTACTTGGATCTATCCATCGCGATCAGGACTGGGAACTTCGGGCAATTCCACGAGATCGTTCGTCGGCCCGAAAACGCAAATTTCTTGAAAAAACACCAATTGCTTCTAGCTCTTGGAGAAAGAGCAAATATTGGGATATTGAGAAATTTGTTGAAAAGCGCCCATCTGTTTGACACCGCTGAGGCTAAAATTAGTTATGACAGTGTTCGTACTGCACTCCGCGTGTCCATGCGGGGGCTTAAAATAACCGATTTACTTGGCCCAAAACGGCCCGCAACGGCTACGGAATTGGACGACTTCTTGGTCGAAAATTATCTCATTACGCTCATAGATCAGAATCTCGTCAAGGGCAAATTATTTCCGCGACTCCGAGTGGTTTCGTTGTCTAAGACAGACGCCTTCCCAAGTCAGGCTCATATCAACTTCGTGAAATTTGGAAATGGCAAAGAAGGAGTTCTTAGCAATAGCGACAAATGGATGGCTGTTTAGTTCGAATGCTCAATTTCACAAGTCAAAAAAAAAAAATACCGCAATCACAACACTCAAAACCACAGGTATGGGTCATCGGGTCTTGTGTGGCATTCGATGGGCTTGGCCAAGTGACCCCGCGTTCCGAGCGCCCGGCCCACATACACACCGGGTGCAAGGGAATGAAAATTTTGAACTGAATATCCCGGATCAGTGAAAAATATAACACAGCCATTGAAAAACTACGTATCAAATGGTACTTAAATTTTACTTAGAGTTAATCTAGCTTCATTCATCACGGAATTGCATCGAACTTCCTTTAGGAGATGACCATATGATGGGGGTACTGCACAGGATTGTGCGGCTTTTGGCCTCTTTTTGCCTAGGAGTGCCGCAAATGTATGCTTGAAATATATAGCAGCGGATTTTCTCTGCTAGCGTGTCCCAGAGATCGCCAGTCATGGATTGCCTTCCTCATGATTTGATCGCCCATATTGTGGGGTTTTGCGACACCCAACTGAAACTCGGCTTAATAAGGACCTGTTCCACATTGAAATGGTTCGTGTCTGAAGATTTATACAAGAATGTTGTGTTTCTTGATAATGATGACTATGAATTGGATACGAATCTCACAATGGTCTCAGTGACGAAGCTTGGCCACTTTGCAGCCTGCCTCACTGCTCGAAACTTCATGTACATGGAGAGTTTGGTGTTCAACAGTGTCGAAACAGTTCCTGTCTGCCATTTGAACGCACTATTTGCGAAATTGCAGACAATTTGTGCCCAAAAACTGCATCCTATTAAGATTCTTAATTTCGATTTTCGCTCATTGAAGCTGGCGAACCCTAGCCTATGCTTAAACTCTAACAGCCTTTTGGTGGAAAATGATGATGTATTGGATGAGGAGCTCAACCGCAATGCATGCATATTGAAGAACTGGTATGCATTTGATATGCAGCAACTCCGGAGTGCTCCCGTCAATCCGAATTTGGAGAGCCTCAACATTCTTTTGGAGAGTAGAGCATGTGCCCTTCAGGATACACGGCCGACATTCTTGTCTTCCAACTTGAAACTCAATTTGGCTTCTCTCAGAAGTCTACAGATTAGCTCGCCACACCTGTTTCTGCAAATCACTGAGTGTCTCCGTATTTCGGAGATGCGTTTGCAACTCACTAAACTTTCCTTGACATCTGCACATCGTCTGTTCAACGACGCATCTCTATCATTTGAAAGGGTCAATCTGGTATTCGACCTTAACCAACTTCAAGAACTCGAGCTCAAACTTCGATGCACCTGTGCGCATGCTTGTAACAACTCGTGCATCATAGCCTTCTTCGAAGACTGGAGAAAGTATAACGCAGTCAACAGGTTGGACACGAAGATTCGGTCTTTTGCTCTCGTCAACCACAAGTCACTTACGACAGACATCAGTCAATTTCAAACGGTCATTGAGCGGTATTTGTTGAGCCCGATGTTCAGTAACTTATGCGAACTCATGATTGATCTTGGAAATCTGCTTCGTTCCATTAACGAAAGTGACTCTGTCTGTCTTCCAACGGTTCTTGAAAATATGATGCATGTGCCCAATCTTCGGTGCATTCACTGGTCGAGCTTCTTTGAAGACGCCCCTAGATCGCTTCCCGCGGTCTTCGGCTGTGAGATGAACTACCTCGATGTTCTCTTCAACAATTGCAACTGTAGGAGTTGCGAAACTGCTCGGGCGGCCATTATCGAGCTTGCGAAAATTGACTCTGCTAATAATTTTAATCATAAAGTGAGCTTCAAGGACGTCGCTGGGATTGCGAATGCAGTATCTCATGTGGATTTCCTGGCCACTGCCAACTTCAGGTACATTCAGTTTCTTTTGAGCCAGTTGCGAAAACAGGAGTCCCTATTGGAAGCGAACCTACACACCACCGGTACTATGCTTGACATGAAGTATATGCCCATGAAATTAAACCTCGAATTGCGGTCGATCCTGGAACTTTTGGCCCATTGTTGTTTGAGAGGTTTACATGAGAAGATGAGGCTCACAAATCCTCAAATCCAGCTCACACTTGGCGGTTTAATCGTACCGCCCGCACGAAATATTTCATAGAATTCGCATAAACGATATTTTAACTCATTTGTAGATTTGAGAGTGCAGGAAGTCCCGCTCTATGAAGCGCGCAACAATCCCGCTCTCCGCAGTGCCCTTTCCCAAATGCCAGTGTCGGAGAATGCAAAAGAACGTCTCAAACTGATGAATAGCCAATTGATACAGGCGGGAGGTACAGGTTTCCTTAAGGGAATATTTGTGGCGCTCGTTTCCGGGTACCTCCTCAGCTACCGCTACAACCACGGTCACAATGCTCGATTCTTTCTGGTCCAGCATAAGGCGTGGTGGCTCGTTTCGTGGGGGGTTGTTGGTATAACATTCTCTGCTGAAACTGCAAGAATGCAGATTGCGAAGCAAATTGCAGAGGAAGAGAATATTAAAAGGGAACAGTATTTTAGCCAGGGATTGGGTGACGATTAGTGAATGCATCAGATATTTCAGAGAAGGAGGTATTGATGAATTCGTGTCTCATTTAAATATAAAATGCCTCTTCGTGATACCTAAGGTTATTCTCACTTGCCCAAAGTTTAACGTTCTTCACCAATGACTTGGGACCTGCCGAAACCACCCAAACTTTATTCATTTCTGGTAGTACCTCCCGAACCCCCTGTTTGCTTGGCAAGTCCTTACAGCAAACGAGGTTGCTCTGCTCATCTAATGTGGGTCCAGAGCATTGTGTGAAGATATCATGAGCGTTGACACACCAATTGTAGTACCGGTAATTGAGTTTGGGCCTTCCCTTGTAAATATGATGCTCCAACTTTAGCTTGCAAATAGTTTGCACAAAGTGGCCATGATCGACTTCCATATTCTCGAGGTCCGGAATAAACCGCTCGTTCACAGACAGAGACCTGCTTCGAGATGCCAATACCGGCGACAGGGGTCCTTCCTCGGGTAGAAAAGGGTCCTCTTCACTGTATTCTTGGAGGCTGCCGTTATTGAGGTCAAACAGTGAAAATGTCGCGTTCTTCTGGCACTCCTCTGATTCCATGCTTTCGACTTCTGAAAGGTCAACGTCAACATTTTCCAACTCCTGCTGGGTGTGCTCAGCATCACCATCGTGTATCCACGGTGAGGAAGAAGTATCTGCGGCGCTTAAGATCTTGGATGTTGCGAGACTCCCATAGCTTTTGGAGAACTTGAGCGGCGAAGATTTCCCGTCAGCAATTGCAGAATTTCCTGTCACGAAAATTTCGAAGTCACCGCCATGGATAAAGCCATCGAAGAAATCAAGTACCGCTATGTCACGGTAGTCTCTAACTACCCAAATTACTTTTGCAGGGATTCCATGGTAGTTCATGACTCTAAGCAATGGGATTGCAAATGAAATAGCGGATCCCCCGATAACAATAAGCAACTTTTTTGCTTCAACGGTTAATCGCGAAATTGAGAATTTGGACCCCTCTACGTTGGCAGATTTAATGAACAACAACTTCGGGTCAAGGGTCCCGTAGAGAATATACTGCTTGGAGCTAGTCCATTCAAATGCCCCCTTGCGGACAATAAGAGCCTGTTGCCTATCCAGAGGCAAGGTGACTAATGTGTATGGATGAAAGTTGGGTACAACGTTTTTAAGCCAGCGCTTCCACATGTGAGGGCTCCTGTTCGTGATCTTGATGTGAGCGCCGGGGTTTATTGCCTTTTTCACAATGAGTGAGTTAGGAAACTCGACGTATTGAAGATTGGGTGAGACATTGACCACCCTGAAAGGTGTCGAGTCGCTCGATGCAGCGCTCGTGATTAAGCGGTAGTATATCTGATAGAGAAGGCACAGCACATTTACAACACCACATAATGTCGTGTACCTGCTTCCGGGCCGGACATGCAATGGCAAGATGAGCAGAACCGTCCATGTACAAATATAGTGGCAGCAATAGAACATCTTATAGTAGCGATCTCTCATACGCAGAAACGAAGTCAACGTTATGATAAGAAAACACGCAAGTGCGACAATTCCATACACGTTTGCTCGATTCCACAACTTGAACCATGTGTTCTTCACATTGAAATAGCCCATATAGAGTATTGTGTGAGCAATAGCCAGAAGAACAACAACACGCGAGAGCCACTTGTGAATTGGCAACAATGACAAATAGAGCGTGTTGGGAAGTGGCGATGGGCGTAGTGTCAAAAACGTTACTGTAGGCAATGCAATAGTGGATAACTGCCCCAAACGTTTTGCCAAAAATATTAGGTCACCGCCATTGAGGTCTACAATTGATAATGCAACGAAGACCGTGAACCAGAAAGCCACCTGAAAAATTGTAGACCAGTTGAGGAACATGGCGTAAACGATGTTCTTGACAAGCAATAGAAGTACTGACACAAGTCGTGAAAGGCGATTTTCGGTCCCACATGAAGTGATGCCTTGATCAAGAACACCATTAAATGCACCTAAGTGAATGCCATGGAGTTTCCATAATCCCCTTGCTAGAAGGTAGTTGCGAATAGGAATCCATGTGAGGGTTGCCAACAAGATCACAGCAAATATTAGCCCGTATTTGTCGGTGACATCCTGGCGAAATTCAACGTAATCCTTATTTTTGGAAATTGGATAGTGGAATTTCTGGATTGTTTGAAGGATGAAGTCTAACATGGTATCCTTGCCGAGCCAGATCAGCAGGAGGCGCCGTACGGAGCAGATCGATTGGGGCCGCACGCTGCAGGCAGTCTGTCAAAACACGAAGGAAATACAAGATCGCGAAGATCACGTTTACATAAAATCAGAATATGAGGGCGTAGCGAAAAGCGCGCTCCTGTTTATTGTAATTTATGGAATTTAGACATCGTTATACTCTGGAGGTGGGTGGCCGCCGAGATTATTTGACCTCACCTACGGTGTCACTATTCTCACTCGTAGCATGCAATGACCTTCCTAAATTCGAAGTGAACTGAGTCATGTTGCAGGAATGAAATTCGCCTATTGAGGTCTTGCTTTGAATTGAAGCGAATTCATCTGGAAGAAGTTGGAAAGTGGTTTACGAGAGGTTAATGAAACAGCGTCTACGATAAATATTATGGGTTCATTGATTTCAATCCCAGTCTATAAATCCCTGTGAAGCATCATCCAGATGATCCGATCCCAACCAGTTCTGCCTAATACAAGTTCCTGAAGTTACGCTTCCCGTTGTTGTTGCCACTCCCCTGTAATACACCGGAGCGGTCGGGCTTAAAGCTTTTGCGAGGGCGCTGAGGAAGCGTCCCACTGCGCGAGGCGCTAGGTTTAGATAGACTTTTCTTGTTGTTGTTCGTGAAGTTGCGGTTGGATTTCTCACTAGGGCCGAAACTAGGCTTTGCCACGAAATCTTTGCGAGAGCCCTTGTATGAACCATTCGAGTTTCTTGCGATCTCAGTTTTATTGTTGCTGTGGAGGGTCTTGTTGCTCTTCTTGTTGTAACTGCCGTTATTGCTGTTGTTGTTGTTGTTGTTGTTGTTGTTGTTGATGCTATTGTTGTGATAGCTAGAATAAGATTGTCCACTTTCCAGGTAAAATGCATCAAAGTACATCGCTCGCAAATCGCGCGGCAAGTTAGTTCCGCTGAACGCACTGCCGCTGTGGTTGGGAATCCTAGAGGTCCTCGAGTGGGGACACTCATCGCCAAAATGTGTTTCAGCACCACAGTTGTAGCAGCTTACCACAGGCAACGTGTATCTGTCGCCATCAACTGGTTTAGTGAGATATGACCTCCAGATGCTAGGGCAAGTGTCGTCGCCATGATTGAAAGTATCACAGTGGCGACAATACTGGCGTTTTCTGGTTTTGCTTGTACATGCAGAAGTAAGGTGACCTCTTTCTCCACACCTAGAACACACTGTTGTTTTCGGACACTGCGTCTCGTAGTGATCATCGACTTTTCCACACTTGTGGCATACAACCGTTTTACACTTTGCTCTAATATGACCTCTTTTATGGCAGTTATCACATAGAGGACCAAGACTTTGTTGAGCATTCACTGTTTTTCCATCCAGGGGATCCGTCACTCCAAAATACCGACCCTCTCCTCGAAGTTCCACCAACTCGTCGGCGTTGTCGTTGACCTGGTCGTACAGGAGTGAAGGAACTTCGCTCTCTTTGGGGATTTGTGGATTCAGTTTCTTTTTCGGTTTCTGAGAGGTCGTTGACTCCAACCCGACAGGGCTGGGGACCGTGTCTTCAGCGAACGATATTAGCGGCATGGTGAAGATGAGCACTGGCTGTGCAGGAAATCTAGGTGTCCAGGTACTGGGTTAAGATTTTCGTTTACTGAAGATGAAGCTCAGCAGAAACAATATGCACTTTGAGCTCAAAGACTTAGGGTCTAGTGGGATTTGCCAATGCGTTTTGTTTTTATATACACTATTTTATGTATGCAATGTGCTTTTCTGTTTGCGTAGCCGTTTCGCGATCGGATGCAAAAGAGGCTCCTGGTGAGATTGGCTCATATTAAAGAGGAAAACAGAAAAATGAATCAGCAATTTTGTAATTCATTATACAAAAACTTGCGAAAAAGACACTTAACATACTAAAAACATTTACAGAGGGGATGAACACCCCGAAACAGTGGGATATTCGAGGGCTTACACGACAATCCAACACTAACAGAATCAATCATTGCGCGGTTTGCTTAAATGCGACCAAGCTCCTGGCTTGGCTGAGCGCTTGCGAATTTCGGCAAACACACGAAGCTGCTTAAAGCGTCGGCCGAGCATATAGTACTGAAGGGAGAGGGGCAACCACGCAGCTACGAACTTAAGAAGCCTTGCCAGATAGCCTTCGTAAAGATGGAAACCAGAATATCCGCGGGTGATTTTCTTCACCACGCTTTCTGCATAAACATCCGGAGGCGTGCAGTCGGCTGTCATTGTAGTAGCGCTTTCCAGGCTCTCTTTAATCCCTTCAATGTTAAACCCAGGATCAACGAAAGGTTTCACGTTGTGGGCTTTGATTCCAATTTGTGTATTGACACCACCAGTTATCACACTGTGCACACTCACGCCAAACGGTAACAACTCGGCTCGAATTCCCCGCGCATACGCGTCAATTCCTGCCTTCGTAGCGCAGTAAATCGAGGACCACAGCAAGGGGACAATCGCAGCAATTGATGCGGTATACACAATTATACCGCGGGCGTTTATAACGAAGGGCGCGAAGTACTTGGTTACCAAAATGTGCCCCGTCAAGTTGATGCTAATGAAATTTTGAACCTCGGCATCATCGAAGACGAACCCTGGGCCGCCGATAGCGATTCCAGCGTTGTTATACAAAAGATCCAATTTGTCGTCGTTGGTTGTTTTTCTGACCAATTCGACGGCCCTTTTAATCAGTTCCGCCGATCGAATGTCAATCGCAAAAGGAATTACACCAAGCGACTTCAAAGGTTCCATCAATTCCACTTCATTCTCGGGTGCACCTCCAAATACAGTGTAACCTCTCTTTGAAAGAGAAATTGCAAGGCTGTAACCTATTCCGGAAGAGGCACCGGTTACTAGGGCGTATTTGACCATTGTTAAAAAAGAAGATAATATAGACTAGCGACAGGATATTGAAGGCATATCGGCGCGCTTATGTGGGGTTAGCTTGTGAAAATCCGAGGACTGAGACAAAAATTGTCAGCTCACGGCTCGGGGCGGAACGAACGCCGAGGGCCGATTTCTCACGTGATTTGAGACCCTTCTGTATCAGGCGGGGTAGGAGTGCGACGAGAATGGCTCGGGCCGAATATTGATCTATTACTTTCTTATAGTTTTATTTTTCTTACAAAACATTCCTCACGATGTGGTTTGCTGCCTGGCTTTCCAAGTCAGTGCCATCGCCACCCACATTGAAAGATGATTTGATGTACTCCTGCTTCTTCAAAGCGGCAAAAAGGTAGCACAAACTGGAGAGGAGGAAAAAAACAGCAACAACAATGAGCGAGGTAGCCTGAAGTGTCAAACTCAAAAACTGGATGGCGCTCATCAACAAGTAGAATCCGCAACGGGGCCAGTTGTCATCAAAATTGCGAATGAACAGGGTGAACGTGTCTGTCAAGGGGCATATTCTTAACAAAAATGGAATTTCCACAAACAATACAACGAGTCCCTGAACGATACAGATGATCGAGAAGATGATCACCAAATTGAAGTGGAAGATGTTCGCAATGCCAAGTGCCAAACACAAGAAGATGGTGAAAATACCGATCCACTGGCCATAGAGGGAAAAGTTCTTTTTGCGGAAATCCTGCGAAAACCCGCTGAAAATGTTGGACGTCACCGTCAGGAAACTCAATGCCATGATAACCGGTGAAGAGTTGGTTTGTGGAATTAGCTCGGGCTGTGGTGAGGTAAGGTGTCCTGTGTGCAGATGCAGGTATGCAAATAGATGACTGAAGTCTAGGACGTGAGCCTGTCTGAAACGGAAGCAACTAGAACCGGTGTGTATAGAAGAACTGGATGGAAATCAAAAACTGGCCGTCGGCTACCCTTCCATGTGTGGCCGGTGCTGGTGGGGCAGTCACGTGACCATCACCGTGTGCCCCCCACCTCTAGACTGGACTCCGCAAGATTATGAGGAGCAAAAGTCTAAATATTGCGACAATAAACTAGCGCGTTTGCTAGGCGAGTCGAACTTCAAATCTGCCCTCAGTCACCAGGTCTCTCCGTCTTTGCTCTTGTCCCGGCTCTTCGCGGCTGAAAATCATCTCCATGGGGAAAGAAACGGTAATCGGACTTGTGGGCAAACCGTCCAGCGGAAAGCTGACGACCCTCAACGCACTTACCGATGCCAACGCAAAGGTCGGCGCTTTCCCATTCACCACCATCGACCCAAACAAAGCTACGGGGTATCTAGAAGTGGAATGTGCGTGCAAAAGATTCGGAAAACAAGATCTATGCAAGCCCAACTACGGCTACTGCCGCGGTGGCATCCGCGGAGTGCCTATTATGTTGCTCGATGTGGCGGGATTGGTCCCCAATGCCCATTTGGGCAGGGGCCTAGGCAACAAGTTCTTGTCAGACTTGACAGAGGCAGACTGTCTCATACACATTGTCGATGTGAGTGGCACTACCGATGCCGAAGGCAAAGCCACACGCGGTTATGATCCTCTCCAGGATATTGAGTGGCTTCAGGATGAGATTTTCAGGTGGATTCTCGGAAATCTCATCGAGAAATGGCCGTCGGTGGTACGACGCCATGTTGCCACCAAGCTGACGGCGCTAGAGACGCTAAGACTGCAGCTTGGTGGATACTATGCAAACAAGCAGTTGATTGCACGAGCCCTTGATCGCATTCCACATCTACCTCCACTCCATGAGTGGGACAGAGAAATGGTAGAGACGGTGGTCAAGTCGTTCATGGCAGTTAAATTTCCTACGATTTTAGCACTCAACAAGATGGACCATCCCGACGCCGATAAGAACGTTTCGAAAATCATGCTCAAACACCCTGATCTGAAATGCGTGTTGACGCTGTCACTTACAGAGGTGTTACTTCGCAAGCTAGCTGCCCAGAACTTCATCAATTACGAGACAGGCACTGAGTTTGTCGACACAGCAGAGGATCTCCCTGATTCTGGGCTCAAGCCTTTGGACGAGAAGCTCGCGGCCCGCATTGAGAATATCCGCGACCTTGTGCTATATAGATTCGGTTCGACCGGCGTAGCGAACCTTCTCAAAACGGCAGCAGATGTTCTTGAGTTGGTGCCCGTGTATCCTGTGCGCAATATCAACTCGTTTGGCGGGTCGTCGGGCTCTGAAGTCTTCCGCGACTGTGTCATGGTGAAAAAGGGAACAACGGTAATCTCTGTGGCACGGAAGATCATGGGCGATGTGACGATTGCCGCGATAGAGGGTGTTGGAGGCATTCGTGTTGGTGAGGAAGATATTGTTGACCGTGGGAAGAACGATATTCTTTCATTCAGACTCGTTCCAGGCGGTCATTAGATGCGGATGCAACAGAGTTAGACCACTGCAGGGACGGTAGTGAGAATTTAAGCGCTATGACGCAAGGAGAGAGTAGTCATGCTATAGAGGAGAGCTGTGTAGGCTTGCTGAGATTGGAAAGAGGTTAATGCGTAGCGTAGGCGTGGAGCGCCCACTTACTTGAAATTGGGATGCACGAAAGCTTAGCGCCATGCTTAACTGTTGGTCGTTGTTCAAATTCACCCTCTTCGAATAATGAAATAGATGACGGCGGCATGGTGTAGCCGTAGCGGTGATTGACCAAGTCTGCCATGCAAAAATGTCCTGAGAACTAATATTATAATGTACATGTCCACTTCAACGATCTGCTGTCGCAATGACCAGAGGAAGCTTTTCATAGATATAGAATAAAGCTGGTTCATTGCTCAGCCGTAGCTGGCACTGTTGACCTTAAGTTATTTTTCTTGACTCTGTTTGACTCTCTATGCCTGTTTTGCCCGAGATGGCGCTCTTTATACAGGCTTAGCATTGTATTTTTCACGTTTCACCGCGTTGTGAAAATCGGCTGCATGCGGGTTGCCTTATCTTTTTCATCTAGCGGGACACAAGCTATAAGGGTTGGCTTTTGAAAGGGACCCGATACCTGCAAAAACGTACGCATCTACAGGCAATAAGTTTGGTAACGATTATGGCTTAAATATTTCGTGCTGCACGCGCAGTCTCTATATTCACGGTTTGGTCTTGGCTGTGAGGGCCTGCATCGCCGATACCGGCTTTCACCTCCAGCATCCATCTTTTCTCTTCTTCATCTTCCCAGTTCCCACTAGAACAACATGGCAGTTTCATCCAGAGAGCTCAATTCGGAGCAGAGCACCAAATTGGATAGCCTCGTGGCTGCTATTCCCGAGATCTTGAAGGCTACTGAAAATCCCCACTACGACGAGATCTTTGGCTATAGGATCGCTCCTAATGGCGAAGAGCACGTAGTGGAAAGTGTGCGTGACGAAATATTAGCAAAATTCTTGGCAGCAGCTGAGTATGATGTGGAGGTCGCCAAAAAGAAACTCGTTGACACCTTGAATTGGAGATATAAATTCAAGACACTCGTGGCTGCGTACGAGGAGAACTACGACGAGGACCTCGAAAAACTCGGGGTAATTACAGATTATCAGAGCAATTCAGACAATCTTCGTGTTGTGACATGGAACATCTACGCCAACTTGAAGAACCCTAAGAAGCTCTTTGCCAAGTTTGGAGTGGGTGAGAATGTCGATGACAGAACGCCCGAGAGTTTACCCGGAACAATGTTTTTGCGCTGGAGAGTAGGTCTCATGGAGCGCTCTTTGCTGTTGCTTGATTTTAACGACTCAAACAACTCCAAGATTGCCCAGGTGCACGACTACAACAACGTGTCGATGTTCAGAATGGACCCCGGCATGAAGGTTGCTACCAAGGAAATTATCAAGGTGTTTTCCGATAATTATCCCGAATTGTTATCTAAGAAGTACTTTATCAATGTGCCCTTACTTATGGGGTGGGTGTTTGGATTTTTCAAGGCCACCGGTTTGATGAGCGCTGCCACTCTCAAACGCTTTGAAATGCTTAACCACGGCGACTTGAGCTCAGCATTCGGAAAGGACAATTTGCCCGCTGAATACAATGGCGGCCAGAAATCTGTCGTTCCTGACCTCTACGCACTGGCTGTTTCCAAGTCGAGCTCCAGCGTGCCAGCGTATGGAAAAATCATCTTAGAAACGGTGTTCAAGAAAGAGAAAGCCGAAGCCAAGCAGGTGAGCTCCCCAGTTGTCGAATCCAAAGAGAGTGCTGATGGTGTCGTCCTCCAAACCAACGAGGTGGACTAGTTCGCATGGTACAGGGACCAGATGGGGCCGCTCTGCGCAAATTTTTATGGGTACCGTTATAGTTAGCTTTATAGAGCGCATTAATGCTACAGCGTTTTGGCGTCTGGCTGCGCGTTACAAATTATGCCGATGTTTGCATCCTCATCGTAGTGCACACAGTACCACAACACTGACTGCAACTCCCTACTCTTTGCCGTCATGGATTACTACCACATTCTAGGGGTGGAGCAGTCCGCCTCTCCCGATGAAATAAAACGACTGTATCGAAAATTAGCAGTCAAACTTCATCCAGACAAAACAGACAAGAAGGAGGACCACGAGCGGTTTCTTCAGATACATCAAGCATACGAGATTCTCAAAGACGACGCCCTACGAAGGAAGTACGACCACGAAAATCGCTCTAAGTCATCACACAGCTCGAGTACAGCATATTCATCCTATACTTCTCACACCTCCACTTCCGGTGGATTTGGCATGCACGGTTTCTCGTATGACAGCGAGCACCCATCTTACTACAGTTTCTACAGTCGATCGGCTCGAGAGTATGATAATAGCAGAGAGCGAGAAAAACAGGAAACTGCACGAATGGCGGCGAGGATGGCTGAGCGTATGATGAGAGAAGACATGAAACGTAGGCAGGAGGAGTACATGCGAGATGCCAGACAGAGACAGCAGGCAGAATTGCGTGAACAGCTTGAGCAAAGGTTGAGAGAGGAAAGAGATCAATTACGCTCGCAGGCCGAGCGAGATCAGAATTCCTCGCGGTATACAGAAGTTAAGCAGGAGGCATTTGAGCGTCAGTGGCGGCCCAAGAGCAGCGACGGATTCGGCATGAAATCTTTCTCATCTTCCCAGAACAGTTCGGCTCCTCAGCCTGGTGATACCTCGTCGCTGCCCATTGTCGTCGAGGATGAAGGCGTTGAGGATAGCAACACCACGCACGAGACTAGCGAAGATCTAGAGGACCGTAGCGATGTCTTTGAAGATTGCCAGGACTTGCCGCCAGTTAACGACGAGCCAGAGGCTCTGTTTTCCGAGCAGCCTCAGACACCATATCTGGACCCTGAGGTTGTCGAGGTGGATGATGCTAAAACCACGCCGGTTCAAGGCCGCCGTGCACCATCAATCACCACAAACTCAGCGAAGAAACCTAAAATCAGCATGGATGATCTCAGGCATCCTCTCGGCACCGACATAGAGGAGGTTGATTTTGACGACATGCTTTCTTCCCTTCCCAAGACGCCTGGACGAACAAGGAAAGCTAGCAACCTGACTCAGCTGTCGCTGAAACGTCCCCGATTGGCGACGTACTTTGACGGCACGAGCCGCCTGCTGACATTGTTCACCCCCATCAACAAAAATGTCCATTCTGTGCCGCGTAACAATACCATCTCGCCCACAGATTTGGCACCCAATGTCGACGAGAGCAAATTGGTTTTTGAAGTGCTGCCACCGCTGCTTCGAGTCACGGACTCGCTCTCCCTGTCTGCGTGGGACCACTACGTGACTGAGATAAATGAATACCAGCAGAAGTTTGCCGAGTACAGACGAGTTGTTATGGAGCACCAGGCAGGCCGATTCGAAAAAGACGACCGGCACCACCGGATCATATTTCTGGACACGTCATGCTTAAACGTTTACCAGACTTGTCTTTTCAATGACGTGCTCTTGCTTCAGCACTACACACGTGCGCTTCAAGAATATCGCGAAACCATCAAAAGGTTTGTTGCGAACTGTGAGAAGGTTAACGCGTTGTAACCACCTGGGTTGTCAACATTGAATATATTGCAAGCCGAGAGGGAGGATAATAAGCTGAGGAATATGGTATCTAAGTAGACCAGTCAATCCTCTTGATAAAATATATTAGACATCAAAACATCGAAGTATTTGATTTCCAACACGTACTCTTCTGCGTCTCGATCTCCATATACTTGCGCGCCGCGTTTCATTCTCCCACCACTCAACGCGGTTTACCATGGGCTACCAGCGACAAGCATTCATAGTGATTGGAGTGTTATTTCACTTCCTTTACTTATGGCTGATCTTTGATATCTACTTCGTGTCGCCGTTGGTCCACGGAATGGACCAGCACAAATCCACCAATGAGCCACCAGCCAAAAGACTCTTTTTGATCGTGGGAGATGGCCTCCGTGCAGATAAAACATTCAAAAAACTAGTACATCCTTCCACAGGCGAAGAGGAGTATTTGGCTCCCTACCTCCGCAATCTTGTTCGAACCGAGGCAACGTGGGGAATCTCCAACACCAGAATGCCCACAGAATCTAGACCAGGCCACGTGGCTATGATCGCTGGATTCTACGAGGATGTCAGTGCGGTAACTAAAGGATGGAAAGAAAACCCGGTCGACTTCGACTCGTTCTTCAATCAGTCTACTCACACATATTCGTTCGGGTCACCAGACATTTTGCCTATGTTCGCATATGGTGACAACGTAGTGCCTGGAAGAATCGATGTATGCATGTATGGCCATGAGTTCGAGGATTTCACCCAGAGCTCGATCGAACTCGATTCGTTTGTATTCAAGCATTTGCGCGAGCTTATGGAGCAATCCAAAACAAACCAGACCTTGAAGAGCGACTTAATGAAAGACGGCAATGTGTTTTTCTTGCACTTGTTGGGACCTGACACCGCTGGTCACGCCTACAGACCATACAGTGCTGAGTATTACGACAACATCAAATACATCGACCGTGAGTTGGAAAAGCTCATCCCCGAACTCCATGATTTCTTCGGCGACGACGACACGGCATTTGTGTTCACTGCCGACCACGGAATGTCTGATTTCGGCTCGCATGGGGACGGTCACCCCGACAACACTCGCACCCCCTTGATTGCATGGGGCGCTGGTGTGAACAAACCCCAGAATGCGACTCCAGAGCAGCTCAAAATCCAAGATCCTGTTGTGAGTGGCTACGAGGAAGATTACTTCGACACCTGGGACTTCGAGAAACTCGCAAGACATGACGTCAAACAGGCCGACATTGCATCTTTAATGGCATACTTGATCGGTCTGAACTATCCTGCGAACTCTGTTGGTGAATTGCCTTTGGCTTATATCGAGGGCTCGCATGTCAACAAGCTCAAGGCCTTGTATGAAAATGCTCTTGCCATTGTTGAGCAATATCTTGTCAAGGAAAGCGAGGTGTACGACCATCAATTCAAATATAAACCGTTTGACCCGTTCGTGGAAAAATCTGTGGCCGTACATAAGGAAGAGATCGAGGCACTCATCAGGTTGGTCGAAGTTGATCCTATCGATGAGCTTTACGAAGAAGGTGTTGCCAGAACCGAGGAGTTAATGAAAGCTGCCCTCGACGGCCTCAACTACCTCCAGACTTACAACTGGTTGCTTCTTCGTTCAATTGTCACACTAGGCTTTTTTGGGTGGATCATTTTTTCATTCAATGTCTTCCTCAAGCTTTTCATTTTGACTAAGTTCGAACAGCCTGACCACAGCATTCTTCTCTTGGGGGTGTTTGGTGTGATTTCTTCTTCATTGGGATATTTGTTGGCTTACCAGGCATCTCCACTCAACTACTACTTGTATGCAGCGTTTCCAATCTATTTCTGGTACCTGATTTTGAATGAGCGAATGTTGCTCAGCCAAGGCTTACAGGCGTTCATGTTTGGCATCTCATCTTCCACGAAAGTGTTCTTGCTTATTTCTTTCTTCGGAATGTATGAGAGCATTGTATACGGATTTTTCAACCGAGTGATGTTCTCGGTAATTTTCGTGTTGGTGGGACTCTACCCCTCTGTCATTGAGGGCCCATTCTCGGTTGGCGTGCGTCTCACTTGGTTCATAAGCTGTGCAACAATGTGTATCTTTACTCAGCTTGATGCTGTCAAGACCGAGAGTTTATGGCAAATTAACGTCAGTACAGCTGCATCTTTAATTGTGGCTATTGTTGGCGCTGGTAACGTGTTCCAAAGAAACATTGAGCCATTTACAAAGAAGGTAATCATTGCTCAGATAGCTGCTATTCCTGTGATGTTACTTGCGACGAATATATCGGTGTCTTCTTTGCAGGCGCGGAATGGCCTCCCCTTGTATTCCCAGGTCATTGCTTGGATCACGTTTGTGGTTTCTTTAGCTGTTTTGCCTGTTCTTCACTACAAACACGCTTCGCCAGATTACAAGCTTCGGCTCTTGATCATCTATTTGACTTTCGTTCCCACATTTGTCATTTTAACAATTTCATTCGAGTTGTTCTTTTATGTTGGCTACAGTCTTGTGTTGTTACAATGGCTCCAGATTGAGGGGCAACTTAAACCCGCCAAGATCGTCACGAAGAAGCACATTTTACCACACGGCTACTGGCTACAGACGATTCGGGTTGCAATTATTGGGTTCTTTTTCCTTCAATTTGCATTCTTCGGCACTGGCAATGTTGCATCGATTTCGTCCTTTTCCTTGGATTCGGTTTACCGATTGATTCCAATATTTGACCCGTTCCCTATGGGAGCATTGCTCATGCTCAAGCTCATTATCCCCTACGTGTTGCTTTCAACATGTTTCGGCATCATGAATTCGCAACTTGAAATTCGCAAGTTCACTATTTCCACGTTGATCATCTCCACCTCAGACTTTTTGTCGCTCAACTTCTTTTACCTCGTGACGACGGAAGGCTCGTGGCTTGATATTGGTGTTTCAATTTCGAATTACTGCCTAGCGATCCTATCGTCGCTTTTCATGCTTATTCTTGAATTGGTGAGCACAATCATCTTAAAGGGCGTTGAGTACGACGACGACAAGAGAAGAGAAGTAGAGAGAATTATGGAAATAGTGCAGGACGATGCCCCGATTAGCAGCCGTCTTAGAAAGAGAGTTCAAAAGGAGTAATTCCGTACCACTTGAATTACTCCACGAGCCTCGGGCCCGCCCAGTTGAGACTGGCTGACACACAATAGAATAACCGGTTTCAACTAACTTTAATTGGCACGAGGGCGTAAAACCAAGATTTAATTTCATATTGAAATTGTCATCCATTGTCTTCTGCTTCTATCACTTCACACCTACACCTCCATGACTCAGATTTTCAGTGCGCACTCATCTTCACATCTCCCTACAAGCCGAGATGGTGGGCGTTCTCGATAAGAAACATGTTTTGATGATAGACAATTACGACTCGTTTACATGGAATTTATACCAGTACTTGTGTCAGTCTAAATACTGTGCTAAGGTCGACGTGTACCGTAATGACGAGATCGACATTGAAACTATAGAGACCAAAATCAAGCCCGACATTCTCTTCATATCGCCCGGTCCTGGACACCCAAGCACAGACGCTGGAATTTCGAAAGCTGCCATCGACTACTTCAAGGGCAAGATTCCAATTTTTGGGGTTTGCATGGGCCAGCAGTGCATGGTTGAGGTTTTTGGCGGCGAAGTCTCATTTGCTGGTGAAATTGTGCATGGAAAGACGTCCACGATACGGCACGATGGAAAGGGTGCGTTTGAAGGTGTTCCCCAGGGCCTTGCGGCCACCAGATATCATTCTTTGGCGGGCACTCAAACCTCGCTTCCCAGCTGCTTAGAAGTCACCGCCACCACCGAAACCAATCCTTCAGTTATTATGGGAATCAGACACAAAAAGTACTGCGTTGAAGGTGTTCAATTTCACCCAGAGTCTATCTTGACTGAGGCCGGCCATTTGCTCATTGAGAATGTTCTCAAGATGACGGGAGGCACATGGGAGACAGCTGGAGCCACTGAGCCCAAGAGCAACATTTTGTCAACCATATATGCAAAAAGAAAAGAGGATTACGAGGCCATTGAACGGATTCCGGGCAGACAGTTTGAAAACTTGGAGAAGAGCATTGAGTTGGGCTTAGCTCCGCCATTGATCAATTTCTATGAGCGCCTCGTAGCAACAAAGAAGAAAAACGAAAACATCGTTCTCTCAGAATTTAAAAGAGCATCGCCTTCCAAGGGTAACATCAACATTTCCGCACATCCGGCTACTCAGGCGTTGACTTATGCAGAAAACGGCTGCAGTGCCATTTCCGTGTTGACAGAACCCAACTGGTTCAAGGGATCTCTAGAAGACCTAGCTTTGATTAGAAAAGTTGTGGAAAATGGCAAAGGTAATGGATACTTACGGCCCGCGATTTTACGCAAAGAATTTGTGTTTTGCAAGTACCAAATTCTCGAGGCGCGGTTGGCAGGTGCAGATTCCGTTCTTCTCATCGTGAAAATGTTGGCTGACAACGAATTGTTGCAGGAATTGTACGAATACTCTTGGTCGTTGGGAATGGTTCCTTTGGTTGAGGTGAACGATTCCGCAGAACTTAAAGATGCCCTCAAATTGACCCACAACGGAAAACAAAATGAGCCCCTCGTCATTGGTGTCAATAATCGCAATTTAACCACGTTTGACGTGGACTTGAATACAACCAGCAATTTGGTGGAAGATGCTAAAAACAGTGATCGCAATGGAGATGTTCTTGTTCTCGCGCTTTCTGGAATTTCATCGGTGAAGGATGTCGCCAAGTATAAAAAGGAAAACATAGATGGGTTCTTGATTGGCGAAAGTTTGATGAGAGCGGAGGAGCGTGGCGAGGCTGGTCAGTTCTTGCACGAGCTTATCCATGTATAAATACGCATTTCATCGACACGAAGTAACTTTATTTTGGCTAATCACTAACTTTGAAAATTGTAACCGACTTCCGTTTATTTCCCATTGTGAACTTCGTGAAGAATAAACGCTGTGGAAGGCTCTGTCACGCGGTGCTTGTCCTTGTAATGCCGGAGATATGGCTTTAGAGATAGCAGCCGATTAGGAAGTGCCAGTCGTATCTGAATGAGACAGCTACACGCTGGACATCTCACTGCCATGTATGCTGTATTTGAAGAGTATTGACCAGGAGGGCTCGAGGTGTGTTGTCCCTGGTAGTGGAGCCCTAGATCTAGTGGATCGGGTGCGAGTGTATTATCTGGATAAATACCATGATTGTGACTGAGGTGCTTGGCGTAGTTGGAGTTTTTGAGCTCGTAGAAATTCCACCCGGGACAATAGGCGCAAAGACCACTGCGGGTGTAATTAAAAGGGGCCCCGTTTTCGCTTTCCAATTCAACACGTGTAAATTCCTGCTGGTATGGTCTATTGATGTGGAATAGGCCATTTTTTTCGTACCGGACGTGATGATGTAAGCCCTGAATTCCATCTACCGAGCCTCGAGTGTACCTGGTGCGCCCGATTTTGCATTTTTTATTGAGCGCAATTTGAGGTGAAAGCTCTGGATTTGAGTTTGTTTTGCTTGGAGTCGTAATGACGCCCTCATTGGACTCTGGAAACTGGGTGGCTAAGGCGGGATCCTTGGCTCCAGTATACTGGAATCTGCGTCTTATCCTGGGAATTCGGACACTCAATTTGTTGATTCCATGCATTTCACTGTAGTGATACTTGTGCTTCTTAGATTGGATTTTCAAAGGCGGGAGTATTCTGGTGATATTTATTCTACTTTCTTCAGATCGCAGTGCATATTGAGATAAGAGAGCGGCTGGAAGAAGGAGTCGGGGCTTTTGTATTTCAGCTGTTTTGAGGTTTCGATATTCCGTCTCGCAGCTGGGAGAGATGTGCATTCTGTAGATAGTCACCGTGTAAATTGTAAGCCTCTTACCATGTGGTTCTCAAGTTTTGATTAGTTCTTTGTGTGCCAATGACTTTAGCAAAAGGTGAAGCTCAACTTGAAGAATTCTAGCTCTCGTTAACTTCAGTATTTAAGCAAGATCACGCAACCTTTCAGACGAGTTTGTAATTGCAATTGGATGCGAAATAATGGTCTGCCGGCTACAAAGGCGGGCTTTGATAAAAATGAAATTCTCGTCGACAAATCCTGAATAAAAGTAGCAAAAATAGCCTCGCGGTAGAATAAAGGAAATGCTTGCGAAGATCAGGAAACAGTCATGCTAGAGGCATCATCAAGTAGGCCCATACTATAAGGAAAGGCAGAGAACCTACATTGAGCACAACTCTGCATCTCAGTTGCTATGAATGCTACTATCCCCATAGGTAAATATCTGTAATTCCGAGAAATGGGAGGAGTAGATGCCTAGCTAATTCGCTAATGGGATTCTCACGCAATCGTGATTGTTAACCAAAGAGAAAGCTACGCCGAGTTTTCGCTGAAGCAAAAGACTAAAAACTCGACTCTCGTCTAGCTCTCCCGATTTTGGCGTCTCTTTTGCACTCGGCATCTTTCAATTCCTCCACTATGGGTGCAAATTTCGCCTGCATGGTTGACGCGTCTCTCACCAAACTACACGAAATGGATGCCGCCAGTATAAGAGTTAATGCCACCACACTCCCTGATTTCAGTGGACGTATAGTGAGAGTGATTGGGAAAGTACAGTCTTTTGATTCTGCCTCCGATTCCGCCCGCGTTGACGCCGGGGGCTCTATTGATCTCAGTTGCCACGATCAACTTCAAGTTGGGAAGATCTATGAATTCATCGGCAAGGCCGGTACATCCGAGAAAAAGGTGAATGTTTACTCCTCCATGGAGATGTCAGATAACACGGACGTGACGGTGGCGAACAAGTTGGCAGACTATGTGAAGAAAGTGCCTGAGCTTTTTTACTGAGGTATGGAGGCACATCGAGGACGTGAAACCCTGGTCCGCAATATGAGAAGTAAAGCTGATTCGGAAAGTCTCCTTAGTGAATCTGGCAGGTACCTTGACCTCATATACGAGCATGGAGGCTACAAAACGGAGGACACTGGGCGACCTGAAAACAATAACTACAGAGAAAGTTTGGGGGTTGTCTGTTGTCTGTCACCGGCTGTCACAATGTGAGTAATAGCTCCGAATTGGTATCGGGCTCTCGAAAATATCGCATCATGGTTACCAAACTCACAAGCCACGAATTCGCCATTAACGCTCCGATACCGCTAATGGTGACAGATCGGCGAATTATTAAGCAGATTGTTGGATATGCTACCAAATAAGTGGAACCCGCAATTTCCTTGTAGATGGAATGCATATCAAAACCTGAGGCCCATCTCCTCTGACAAATTGCAGCTCTTACAATAGTTAAAAAAACTTCAAGCCTCGAGTCCCGCAAATGGGCCACAATTTGACCAAGAAGTCTAAATCGGGCACATTCCGTATTCTATACCCTCCATCTTCGCTCTACCCTGAATTGCTCGCTTGCACCAAATCATATGAAGACATCGTGCGTATACACTACTCCCCGCGTATCATTCTCCTACTTCTATCCAAGGGCCCTACTCTTGAGAATACAAGCTAGCCATGACATTGACTCATCTGATAAGCCAGGACGGCTCTCATGTATTCTATTCATCTGCGGCTGGCAAGTATCTCGCGATTTCCAACAATGTCATTGAGGTTACCGACTCCTTGCCCTCTGCCTACTCCAAAGAAGCAGCCTCCACGGTGTCCTGTATTTTGGGAACGATCAAGCTTAAGATCAACAACTACTTGATTGTCGTTGATAAACATGAGGTGACTGGATCTGTTCTTGGAAAGAAATTGGCCAAGGTGTCCTCTTTCAAGATCTACCCCCTCGGCAACGACAGCATTTCCAAGAAAGACTCGGAAGAAGGCCAATATTTGAATCTTTTGAATCAACACTTGACCAGTGCTACGCTTTTTTTCGCTGTAAACAACGACTATGACTTGACTAATTCGTTGCAGAGACAACTTTCCGGATCCGGTAATATTTCAATTGATGAGCGTTTCTGGTGGAACAAGTACTTGTCAGAGAGCTTGGTGGCTAGTGAAGCGCAACAGTTTGTTACACCTGTGATCTACGGTTATGCTGAGTCCCATTCGGCCCATTTCAATGGCCGTCAGAATTTGGATTTTGCCTTGATCACCAGGCGTTCATGGGCTAGGGCAGGCACCCGCTACTTCCGTCGTGGCGTTGACGACGAGGGAAATGTTGCCAACTTCAACGAAACCGAGCAAATTTTCACGACATCTGACAATCAGATTTACTCCTTCTTGCAGACCAGAGGATCGGTTCCTGTGTATTGGGGCGAAATCAATAATTTGAAGTACAAGCCCAACTTGCTGATTTCTCTGCGGCCGCTGGGCGAGGCTACAGCTTTACACTTCAAAGAGCAGGTTGATCTTTACGGTGAGAATTATTTGGTGAATTTGGTGAACCAGAGCGGATACGAGCAACCTGTCAAGACCGTCTACGAGAAGGCTGTGGAGTCGTTGCCCCGTACTCTTGCGGAGAATGTTCACTACATCTATTTTGACTTTCACCACGAGTGCCGTAACATGAGATGGGACCGTGTCAAGCTCTTGATTGAGAGATTGAACGAGAAAGGTTTCCATGATGACAACTATTTCCAGTATGATGTCGCGAAGGGAGAGGTCAAGAACTTACAGAGAAAGGTTGTTAGAACAAACTGCATGGACTGTTTGGATCGTACAAATGTTGTGCAATCCATGTTGGGAAGATGGATTTTGCAGGCCCAGTTGCAGCGCTCCCATTACTTGCCCGCTGGCGAGACTGCGCCATGGGAGGTTGTAGACCCTCAGTTCAACTTATTTTTCCAGGGCTTCTGGGCTGATAATGCTGACGCTGTTTCTTGTGCCTATTCTGGGACTGGCGCCTTGAAGACGGACTATACCAGAACCGGCAAACGTACCAAAATGGGCGCTTTGGCGGATTTGAACAACTCCATCACGAGATACTACCTCAACAATTGCAAGGATGGATACAGGCAGGACTCATACGATTTGTTTTTGGGCAGCTACAGACCTTACCAGGACTCAGTGTCGAACCCGTTCTTGGACAGACGGTCGCCATTTGTGCAGCTTCTTCCATATTTGATCGGTGCTTCGTTCCTCGTGCTCATTGCGCTCATCTTGTATCCTTCCGAGTCGGTTTTCAACTGGAAGAATCTTCTCTTCGTTGTGGGCTGCCTATACTTCGGAGTCAAGAATATCTTGTATCTCATCAAAGACGGATATCAGTTCGTGAACTGGCCAAAGTTGATGCCGTTGGACTTTTTGAAGAAGACAGATGTATTCAACTTGGACGGTAAATTTGTTGGCATCCGCTATGAGGAGAATGAGAACTTCAAAACCTCGAAGAAGAGAGTCTAGAGTGGCCTACATTCATCACCCCTCTTGAAAGGTGACTTAATCTTAGAGCGCCTCTCAGACTTGCGTCTCTGAAGACCAATTCAATGTTAAATTTTTTTGCCCGTTTGAGGTCCTAAGCCTGTATTGTGTATGCTTCCATTTGCTCGCGTCTATCCAAATCTGCGTGGTGACTGCGTCGTGTTCCTGCACGAACGGCGCTTGAGCGGACAACTTTCACTTACACCATGTCGGGAGTTCTAGAACAATCGCTCGACAGTATCATTGGCGAGAAAAAAGACGGCAATCGTCAGAGAGACACCAGACCACCCAGACGTGGTCGTGGACCCAGGGGACCCCGCGGACATCCGTCAGTATGTACCACTTATAATCGAACCTTGATAAGCGCCGCGAGACTAACGATTTAGCAAAGACAAAACCACGGTATTCCTGGCCAGATATTGCAGAGTGCTGCTGGAAGACCAATGTTGCGTCTAAAGAACATTCATCATGACTTGGATGGCGGCGACTTGAACGATCTCTTTGTCACTATTGCGCCTGTGGATTTCATCAAATTCGATCCCCGTGAAAGCAGCGTGGCTTATGTTTGTTTTCAGACAGATTTTGCCGCTAATAACGCCCGAGCTATTTCTCAGTTTGATGGTAAAAAGGCTATGGGAAACATTTTGATTGTGGAGAACGCCACGTCCTTGGCCGACAGAATTGCACCTCAGCGTATTGCTCCTGAGCGCAGAGGTGAGAGAAACGAGCCTTTGCGGGAGAGGTCGGTTGTCTCGGATGCCTCCAGACAGCGTGCAAAGAAAGCTGCTAAGCCCAAGAAACCAAGACCAACTAAGAAAACCGCCGAGGAATTGGACAGCGAGTTGACGGCATACATGGACGGGTTGGCAAATAATGGGCCTGCTGCGGAGAACTCTGCTGAGCCTACGGGAGCGTTTCCAGCTCAAAGCAACGGTGAAAGCATGACCGACTAAGAATGATAAGAAAGATGAATTTTTTATTGACTTGTGAGTGCGGGTGGGTCGCATCGGTAAATGAAAGGGAAGCTGGGTTGGCGAGGCTTTCGAGTCTTGACTTAGTGAAATGACGTCGTTGAAGTTGTTGTGAAGGGCTGAGTAAAAGAATTCGAGGTAGTCGATGACAGTAGAATTGCGTAGCGCTGGAGCAGAGACTACCAGTATCTCACGGCTAAGTTTCATACGATCGAGATTGCCACTCTATCTTCTTCGCTGTGACCGCCAAATAGCACGGACCAACCCGAGCAATTGTATATTGCGCAGATAACAACAAATCCACGACACATTATTTCTTACGATTTGAGATCACGGGATTCGAGTAATTACAACGTTAATTATTTTGTCGAGGATTAAAGGGCTTGCTGGAAAGCCATGGACAAAAATACTAGCCTAGTCCATGCCCTGCGAGAGTTCGACCAACTGAATGTAAAGACCCTTAGTCAGGCGGCGCCACGACTTGCCCCACTTCAAGGTGGGGATGATGAAAGCAATGGAAACAAAATCAATCACCGCCAACGCAATATATACATTCTGCGTCCCGGACTTGTCGAGCCAGAGCGAGCAGGTGAATGTGAAAATGCACGCGAGAGTGTTGTTGATGATGGAAACTCCTACCATGCCCTGGATGACGGTTTCGGGGTAGGCGTCCATGAGATACGACATGGCAGTGTCACCGATGGAGCCCCATCCGAAGCCAATAAGTCCCAACCCGCCGTAGATGGTCCACGTGGGCCACGAGCCGTTTTTGGCGGCACCAATGCCAAAAAGAAGAAGCCCCAAAGGGGAGATGATCATGGTAATAAATAGAAGCCAGAGGCGGTACTCAGGCTCGTACACGCCGTTGTTGCGTCTGGCTATCCAAAGCACGTGCTTGTCGGAGAGAACGCCCGACATGATACAGCCCAAAACTGCGCCGATTAGCGTCGCCACGTTCATGACGCCAACGCCGGTGCCGCTGAAGTTCCAGGGGTCGTCGTAGAAGTAGGTGTCTTGAGTTGTGAGGAAAAATGACATGTAGGCGTCCTGAAGACCCCACAAAAGACCAGAAAGCCACACAGCCGGGAGCGTGAACACCTTGAAATACACCACAAACCGCTTGACGTACTGGCGGAAACCCCAGCCCTCGATGTACGACGACGGCGTGATGAGAGCGATTCTCTTGTGGAAGGGGACCAACTTCTCGTGGCGGGCTTCCTCGTCAACATTGATGTAGCCGGACTCGTCGACCTCATCCTTCTTCTCCATTTCCATTCCGTCGAACTTCTCGTCCTTGCCCACAACTTGCTGGGTCTCTGCCTTCGGTGTGTCGCTCTCGAACACCGGAAAGTACCTCGAGCGATCGAAGACGGTCTCCTCGCAGAAAAAGAGCGTCACCACGAGCGTGGCGCCTGTGATTATGGCGCCCCACCAGCCTACCCAGCGGAAGCTTTGCGACTCCGAGATAATGTGGGCAATCAACGGGCCGAGAAAGGTGCCGATCGACGTCGACATGATGTAGACGGTCAAGACCGAACCAAGCTGGTGCTGGAAAAAAATGTCGGCAAGCGACTGCTGGACCTGGGCCTCGGCGCACGCCTCGGACATGCCTACAAACGCCTGCGACCAGATGGTGTCAGCCGTGCGTCTGGAGAGTGCAAACCACACCGAGCCGAGGGTGCCAGCCAAAAGACAAACCAAGTACGTGATACGGCGGCCGTATAACGACGACGCAGGCGCAAAGAAAATGCACGACCACCCGATGAAAAGGAAAAGAACCCCGGCACCGGTGTTCATGGAGTCGTAGGAAATGCCGTACAACTCGTTCAACGAATCCTGCGAGGCGCCGGCGTCATTGGAGATCGCCGCAGTGAGCGCCGTGATGAACGACAACAAGAAAAAGTGCCAGAGTTTGCGGGGCCGCGACCAGTTGAGCGGGTCGTTGGGCAGATCAGACGGCTGCGGAAGCAAGATGAGGCCGTCCTTGCTTCTTTTGACCGAGCGGCCCAGCGTGTGGCTTGACGAGTCGGACGCCTCGAGGATGTTGGTGGTGCCTGGGACATAGTCGTCGGCGAAGTAGTTGTTGAGCATGGAACTTTTGAAAGTGGGCCGAAGTTGGTGGAAAATATGGGCAGCAGGAGCGGGGAAAAAGGCGCTGGGCGGTACGCAAAGAAGGGCACGGGGTGTGTGGAAGGTTCAGGAGTTTTGGTGTGACGGGGCGGCTGTCAGAGGAACATAAGGCGGGTCCAGCAAACTTCGAGCAGCGCCCTAAAGCGGGGCAACACGTGACCGCGATCACGTGCGCGATGAGCTGCTCGTGGCCGGGTCGGCGGCGGCGTGGCCGTGTCTAAAACGCCGCACGCGGGTTGCTCGTCCACTGCAGTGACGCCCTCTCCACGCGCGGCCCAGCTCGCGCCACCGCCCTGCCGTGGTGGACACTTTTGGCCCGCGCACGACCCCCTTCCAACTACTGACCGCGAACACCTCACAAACTTCCCCAGTAACCGTAGATTCTCATGACGCACGAGGAGCTCGTGACATGGTCGGACGACTTGTTTGTCGTGCGTGGCATGGTATCGCAGTTCCAGGCGTCGTTCAACCTGGTGGTGTCAAAAGCTCCTTCTCAGGCCCAGTACAAGCGGCTCATGAAGCTCTACGGCGGTGAGGGACTGGCGTTGCATACGCTGAGCAGTGAAGATACACATCTAGCCGAGAAGCTTCGCACGCTTCTTACGGCACCGCAAATCAAGGTGGCGGTGCATCTCAAGCGGCTCTTCCAGCAGGGACACTTGCCGTTTCTACTTCTGCTAGCCAAAATCAACCTCAAGCAGCAGAAAAGCGACCAGTTTCTTAATTTCTTTTTGGACATGGTTCCGCCCAAAAACGGACTGGTGGCACGTGAACTCAATGCCTTGGAGCACGACGCCAAAGTGGACCCGCTACCCTTACCGGTGGACTTGGCGCCCCACGCCTCCGACACAAACACCCCGGGATTTTCCGGTGACTGGCCTCCGGTTTTGCCCCACATCGACGATGCGCTGTTGCTCAGGCTAGCACTCACCGACAAACTGGCCCGCCAGCCGCTGGACTACTTGGAGTCAAGCTTCCCGGGCGGCTGTTTCGACTACAACAACAACCATAATCGCAAACTCGCGCTTCGTGGCGCGGCCGCACTTGATCTGCAGCTTTTGGACGTTTTGGACGCTCGGTTCCCCAAAATGCACGAGGACGATTTGGTATATCTCCGCACAAGACTCACCAGCACGGCGGTGGTGGCGAAGATCGCCTTCGCCTATGGGTTGCCCGAAAAGGCTGTACACGGAGCGGGTGTGGATCTTCCCGACGCTGCCAAGGTGCCGATTTTTGCCAACTTGTTCCGTGCCTACGTCGGCGGGTTGGTGGTTTCCGGCCACGGCCGGGGCGAGCTTGCGGCGTGGCTCCTGCGGCTCTACCAGCCGCTTTTAGAACGCGTGGAGCAGGACGAGTTTCAGAATTTGACGGACGCGGCGGCGGTGGCGCATGCCGAGCTAGCGTTCATGCTACGCCGTGTTTCGCCTTTCGGCTCCGACGGGCCGGGCCGGTTGCTTTTCTCCTACAACGAGCTTGAAACCGATCCGTTTGTTGAGCAGCTTGTGATTGGCGACGAGATATTCGGCATTGGCACGGCACCCACAGCCGCCGAAGCTAAACGCAGGGCGGCCTACGAGACGATACACAATGCTGAGTTGAAGCAGAAATTGGCTACATATGTCAGCAAGCATTTTGCGGGGAAACCGGAGCAGAAAGAAGCGCCCGTTGCCACCGAAGAGGATGTTTCTGACGAAAACTACGAGCCTCTGGTGCCAGAGCTTGAAAGCGACACGCGCAGCCCGGCAGGAACTGAGCCGGTGCCGCCACCTGCTGCTACCCCTGCGCCTCCCACAATTCCTAAGGGACCGGCGGGTGCCAATGGCAGCCTTCCGATCGGTCCGACTGGCTACCAGCGGCCGGAACCGCCACGTTCTCAGGCTCCTGTGGCTCGCATGCCTTTGCCGTACGGTGCGCTCCCGCCAATTGGGAACAAGAAGCAGAAATGGAAATATTAGGCTTGGCTCCCGCCTCGGCATCAGAGGACAAATCCTACTACCGGCGCCGTATTGGGTATAGTGATACCAGGATGATCCATTTAGCGTCCCAGTCTCTAATTTTACAGCTGAAGAAGCCTGCTCTCGTTGTATTGCATCCGGCAGTTCCATCGAAGCTGCCTACGAACCGAGAAGAATCGAGTCACTCAAGCGGCATCTACAGCGAAGATCGAAGGATTTAATAGAGACGTATCCGGAAACAGCGCCGGCGTTATAAACGAACAGTCGCAATTCGCCAGCTTTGTAATTTTTACACACGCAGCGTGACCTCGAAAGACATTATTAACAATGCATAACATCGTTCAGGACTGCCAGCGTTGCAAATTCTGGAATGTTCCCTCCACCATCGACACGCTACACTTGCCAGCGTAATTGCAACCTTGCAAACAACAGGAAATTCTCTGGCGTGGACAGTTGTGCGTGTAAGAGACGAAAACTGCTGCGCGGAACCTTCGTTACCTTCGCAGCCATTGTGTTTCTGGAAGGAAGGGCGCGGATATAAACCAAATCGGGCACGACGTGGGCCCGGCCAAAACCGGAAATTCATCTGACCTGCACAAAGCAAGCCAATAGGCTCCCTGCGTTCCGTGTAGGATGTGCGCGCAAATCAGAAATTTCGGCCCTCTTTATAAAGTAACTTTTCCTTCCCCTAGTTCTTTTCGCTCGAACTTTGTGTTTGTACATATTTATCAAAAATGGCTTCCAAGTCCAAGACCATTCCAACCTTCACCGTTGGTGATTACGCCTCTTTTGCCCTTGCCGGTGCCATGGGCTGTGGTATCACCCACGGTGCCATGACTCCCATTGATGTCATCAAGACCAGAATTCAGTTGGAGCCCACCGTTTACAACTCCGGATTGGTCGGATCTTTCAAGAAGATCGTCTCCTCCGAGGGTGCCGGCGCTTTGTTGACCGGTTTGGGTCCCACCGTGTTGGGTTACTCTTTGCAGGGTGCCTTCAAGTTTGGTGGTTACGAGTTGTTCAAGAAGACCTTCATTGAGCAGTTGGGTTATGACACCGCCTCCAAGTACAAGAACTCCATCTACATTGGTTCTGCTGCTTTGGCCGAGTTTTTTGCCGACATTGCTTTGTGCCCCTTGGAGGCTACCAGAATCAGATTGGTGTCTCAGCCCACCTTCGCCAACGGTTTGATTGGCGGTTTCTCCAGAATCCTCAAAGAGGAGGGTGTCGGTTCGTTCTACAACGGTTTTACCCCCATCTTGTTCAAGCAGATTCCTTACAACATCGCCAAGTTCTTGGTGTTCGAGAGAGCTGCCGAGGCCATCTTCGGCTCCATTTCGACTCCTAAGTCTGAGTTGTCCTCTGGTACTTTGACTGCCGTGAACCTTGGTGCTGGTATCATTGCAGGATGTGCTGCCGCTTTTGTTTCCCAGCCCGCCGACACCTTGTTGTCCAAGGTTAACAAGACCAAGAAGGCCCCTGGTCAGTCTACTATTGGTTTGTTGGGTCAGTTGGCTAAGCAGTTGGGTGTCCGTGGCTCTTTCGCCGGTTTGCCTACCAGATTGGTCATGGTCGGTACCTTGACCTCTTTGCAATTCACCATCTACGGTTCGCTTAAGACCGCATTGAACTGTCCTCCTGCTGTTGCGTTGTAATAGACTATCGAATATAAAAGGGTATTCAATAATACTTGTGACCTGTAAAGAAAGCGCCCCGGAGTCCGACGCTAGTGTCGTTGACATGCAATAGGTCTGCATATAATGCAACGATCCCGTGCGTCCGCCCCTTCCTCTCAAACTGCATTCTGCGGGATCAAAAACCCGTACCTCGAGGAAGCGTATTAGCCGAAACAAAACAAATTATTGGTTGACAGGACTTTGAATCGCTCCGATTGCTTAATCGTTTATTCTATGTTCTGTCCCGAGTATGGTGCCCACTTGGGCACGGCAATGCTACGATTTGCAGTTTGCTGGCTCTCAAAACAAAGGACATCACTGCCATGTACGCACTTTGTAAAGTAATCCTCAATAAGTGTGGTCTGCTTCTTTGCAGGGGAAGTTCAAATCATTGTAGTGCGTTTTGAACGCCGTGGATCAAAAAGATGCTGGCTATATTTGTATTGTTTTTAATTTTTTTGGCAATATGTTGGAATGTGGCACTTGTGGTTGTTTCGCTGTGTGCATGATCGTGTCAGGGTCCGACATGCGGCTGCTCAAACCCTCGAATTCCCGCATTGGGCGCAATCCGAGCCGAAACTGTCAACACAACTCTGTAAGATTTTTTAGTTTTCATCGAGGGCAAATGATTTCAAACGGTGTAGCGTACCTAGTGGATGAGTGTGACGTCAGTTCTGTGTATGGCGACTTTATACAGTACACACTCTCCTGTGATTCAGATGTTCTCTCAGATTTTGCGCCTCGAGGTTTTCGAAGCCTTCAACTTGCTCAAGTTTTCGGCAGCAAAAAGCCCCCCTCCTCTTCCCCTTTAATGCATGTCCGAGTGCTATGAATAGCTTTCCGCAGGGGCCATATGCGGTTTCAGAAGGAGTACTGCCTAATTGGGTAAAGTGATTAGACCGCGTCATGATGCGCGACAACAAAAGTTGCTTCATAGCCACGGTGCAGTCACTATAAGAGGCAAATTATCCGCTTGAAACTTGTTGTTCTCTTTTTTCACGTAAGGAATCTTGATCCTAAAATGCTATTTTCGTACATCCTCCAATGCGTTGTCCTCCTTGCTTGCGTCCTGGCGGCGCCCCTCAAGAAACGCTTCTATTCACCTTCATCGCCGGTCTTTTCGGTGATCGCCCATCATAAGGGTCGTGTATTTTCATACAACTTGTTGAAATTTGATGGCGAGGATTTACTACTTAATGCCGACGAAGAAGCGTTTTTCGGCAGAGTCAGAGCTGCCCAAGGTTACATCCTAAACTTGCCGTTGGTGAACACTACCACCAACAGAACCTCCATCGACGACAAGTTGAGTACACCAGGAACTATCAACGTACGTGTTGACCCCAAAACGCACAAATTGACCACCACCAGAAAGGCGAACGAATCTTCTCACGGATTTGGTATTTCCAAGCAAAAGTTGACCTACCACAATCTGACTGAATTTTTGGCGTGCCCTACCGCATCTTACAGAGGGGAATATGAACTCTACTGGGGTGGCCGCAACGTAACACACTGCCCTAATAATTCAACAGGGTATATCGTGGAGTTGATCACCCAAACTGATGCCACCATCGACTATACCCCGGAAACTAACGTTGACAGGTTCAATGTTACCAGTGAACTGTCAAAACGTTCGAAAAGGTTTCATTGGTTCTGATCGTGCATAAAAATATTTATCTTCTTTCGACACCTTTCCTTCGTTAATATACAAAGTTTCGCTTCCGCTCTGCTTGCTATTGGAAAATGCGTTTTGTCTATTGTGCTGCTGGTACTGCAATACAGTGGAGGCTCAGGCCCCATAAATCGCTTTGTTCTCCGTATGTTCTTGAATTGAAGGCTCACGGTTTCGATCACTGAACCAAGTTGTCATCAAAATTACCGCAGCGCAGAACTCCATCGAGGTCGACAAGACATACTCATAAATCAACAACCGATGATTGATCTCCCCATTCACGTAGTTGGACATATCGAAGTAGTTCATTTCGGGCACATACACCGAGCAAATACCGAAAGCACCTCTGACAAGAATAAACGGCGACAGTAACATTACCGCCACCAAGGTCCAACTGCGAACACGTTCCCGACAATACACGTACACATTCAAAAGTAGGATGACCACTGTCAAAGCCAACAAAATTGACTGGCCTATAGTTCGCAACACCTTAGACAAGTTCACTTTTGACTGCTCATTAGCGAGATCTTGGACATTGATGCCGGTAAGAGTGATTCCACCAACAATGACCAACACGTTGCCAGGAACGATAATGGCTCTAAAGGTTTTAGCCCATGTTTTGGTAACTTTGGCCAAGACCGGAAGTGGCACTTGTGGACCCAGGTTGAGGAGCCATGAGTGGCCATACTCGCGTTTCTGTTCTCTTATGATGAAGCGAAACACGGCCATGAGAATGAAAAAGTAACCTTGGGAGCTGAGAATCAAATAGGCAATCAACAAACTCTCATTAGGAGACGTTAAAGTAGCGTAGATCACACCGCAAACTTGACTCGCTATCCGAACGACCACAAGGGCGAAAATGAACGTGAGTACCGTGACAAACCGTTTTGGCACCACGGCGCAGAGCGACACGACAAAAAACACGGAGTATATTGCGAGAAAGACGGATGCGGCAATGCCTGAGCTGTTGGAAGTGAAAGCCATGTTGATTTGACACTTCAGGATATTTCTCCGCCTTTTATATCACCATATTCTGCTCATCTCACGGCTGAGCCACCCAAATGCGATTACATAAGCGGAGACTACCCTGCAGGTTGACAGCCCCGCGACAGACCGCGCAGAGTGGTCGTCTGCACCAACGAGGGTTAGATTGTGCGCTTACGTAAGCGCACTTTCCAGGTTAACGCGAGATCAGTTTACGGCGTCTCAAAATGGGATCTACCAGAGATTTATGCGTTTTGGAGAACAATTGTATAAAGAATCGCTTGCTTCTGCCAATAGAGCCTAGGGGGAAGATGAAACGATAAGATTAGCTACCGAAACCCTCAAATGATACGTTACACCGACTCGCTGTCCTTGGTCCTGCCCTCCTTCAATTCCACGTTTTCGACGGAGCAGTTCCAGTTGGAACGACCTTCTCTATGCTCGAAAAACAATTTCGACATCAAACAACAAGCTGCAATGAATTCCATAGTGGTGGAAAGCACGTACTCATAAACTACCAACTCGCTCTTCATACCGGTGTCGGAATAGTTCGAAAGCTGGTAATAATTCATTTTGGTGATGAAAATGGACAAGATACCGAAAATGCCTCGCACAAGGAGGAACGGTGCCAGGCACATCACGGCAATTGTCACCGGTGTCCGAACGCGTTCCTTCTTGTAAATGTAAATGTTGAGCGAAATCGCCGCAATCGTCATCAGCAAGAAAATCAGCTGACCCACAGTTCGCAACGCCTTGGAAGTCATCAACTTGCCTCCGCCTTTGTTGATTTCCTCAATAGTCATGCCTGAAAGAAGCGAGCCGCCCAAAATGACCAAAACATTGGCAGGAATTAAAAGCAAGTGAAAGATGCCGATCCACGTGGGAGTGAGTCTGCGCAAGAGAGGGAATGGACCTTTGATGTTGGTGGCTGGCCCGCTCGTCAAAATCCATGACTCGCCATATGCTTTCTCCTGGGCATTACAGGTGAATCGCAACCCTGCGAAGATCAAGGTGAAGTAACCTTCTGCGCCTAAAACAAGATAAGCGATAAGCCAATGCCAGTGGTCAGGCCCGAGTTTGGCGTACACGACACCGCATAATTGGCCGCCGAACCGGAATAAGGTGAAAACGAGAATGAACGTATAGACAGTCTTGAGTCCCTTGCAGATGGCCACCAGGATCATTAGACCAAGGAAGCACGAGTAGAAGGCGAAGAATACCGTTGCCGCTGCGCCCGCGTCTTGAGAATAGAATCCCATTTTCTGGCTGTTGGCTCTAGAATGCAGGGTGCCCTACTATTATACCTCAATAATCTCGTAATTCCCTGTGTGAATAGCCCGCATCGAGTGTGCATGTAAGGAATAGCTGACTTGCGCGGCGCCACCATCTCCGAAACGTTCACGCCTCCACGAGCTTTTATGACGTGCTGCACACAAAACCAACCACCGAGGCAAATGCAGTATCCATCCTGCAACCTTCATTCGGTATCTTCTAAATAAAACGCCTCCGTGCCTCCACTGATGCGCAAGATCTTACGCAGGTCGGGTCTAATTAGGCGGTAAACGCCATTGCAGGGGCATGCACAGTAACTCTGAAGCCATCACCATGTGCCATGAAACGGATTGGGGCTATTTGTCCCTGAAACGAAAAACATATTTACCAAGCAATCCCCGATACGGCCATTCGTCTCAAATAACACACGGTGATAGGAGACGGCGATTAGTGGATCTCACAACCATCCTGCAGTGCGGTATGCAGGTCCGGTGACATGAGTATTACCAGCTCTACATGAACCAGAATACTAGGAGTTCTTATCATGACGTCTTGGAGAAGGCTACCTGTCATTCCAGATTTGTGATTATCGTGCTTTAGATGAAGATTATGACAGTTCTAATTTATACGCCTATACCCATGGAACCACTCAATTGGCGAGAAAGGAAGGGTCACCACAGTGGCTGCGCCTTCTCCCGCATCATGGGCCGCATGTTTGCAGACGTGCCAATCGAGAGGCAACACAAAAGATATACGAACAATTCTCTCGGACCGACTGAAATGAGTGTCGGTTAGTTCGGGGACGCCAGCAAATTCATGATTGGGTCAAATTCCGGTGGAATTTGGTTAAGTTAAGGTTTCAACTTTTCATTGCCATTCTGCCAAATGGGCCAAGACGCGTCAAGATTCCAAAGCCACCGGCTACCAAATTACCGAATTTAGTCACGTGTCAACGTGATTTAACGCAGGCTCATGCTCGCTGGGGCCGGTGCCGAGCTTGGTGGAGTCGACTGTTATGGTCTGGCCTATGCTGCAAAGATTGTGAAATTGTGAGAATTTGCGGCAAGAAAGATTGCCTCGCACAATTAAGCCTATTCACAATTTCCCAATCACAATTTCAGAAGTTTGTCAAAACTCAGCCTCAAGGTCCTCCGCCGGCCCCCCATCGGCCTGCATGTGGCACATTTTTTCAGATGAGTATTCCATCACCACTTTAGTCATGTCCAAAGTGAAATCTGAGGCGGTCGTTAACGACTCTGAAAGCGGTTCTGACTATGAGGATCTAGAGTTTGAAGCGCCTTCCTCGCATAGCAAGTTCATTTTGCCTCCGGTCGGCACGTCGCTAGACAAGAAGGAGATGTGGTTGATCAAGACTCCCAAGAACTTCCCGCTCTCCAAATTGAAATCTCTCCCGGTATCGTTCACAGCAAAGAGAGTGTCAGACTCGTCGGTGAAACCATTTTCTGTTGAAGGCCACAAATACCAGGTCAATGAAGAACATTTCTCGGCCGCATCTGCAAAGTACACCATTTTCCATGACAAAAACACCAGCTCACAGCCCAGTAGGTACCTTACGATTCGTGAGGTTGTTGAGATCCCGGAGATTAATTTTGAGACCGCCATCAAGCCGCGAGAAGATGTTCCCAAGGAGGAGGACCTCAGAATGAGGCACTTCCCCACGGGCTACGGAGCATCCGATTTCAAAGAGGCACAGCCCGGAGCGACGCAGGATGGAGATGGAAAGCTCACCAAGAAAATCAAACTCGACAGTGGAGATGGCGACAAGGCTGAAGTCAACGACAAGGAAAAGAGAGACAAGAAGGAGAAGAAGGAGAAGAAAGACAAGAAGAGCAAGAGCAAGACGAAGAACTAGCATTGTATAATAGATACCGGACGGACTAAAACCTTGTAGACAGTATTCATTGATCAGGCCCATTTCTTGCAGTGGCAGGAGGCTTTCCAACTACACCATCCCAGGCCCAATCCTGCACACCAACTCTATGGGTAACCAGGCATCCAAACCGGCACGCAAGTTGGCCAAATCCGTCCAGGCTGCGCCGGCTGTACACCGCACAGCTCAGGCACAGATGCCCAAAGCGGCGATACCGCCGAAAGATTCGCCAGCTGAAGGCCAAGGTCAAGGACACGCTCATGTACCCACTCACCAGAATACACACCAGGATGTTCCTCAGGGCAAAGACGGAGGAGACCCTCAAGTCAGCCAGGCTTTTGTCGATTCCATCACTCAATTAGGACGCCAAATTCTGTCCAACTCGGCCAAACCACCGTCTGACCAGCTTAACGTCCGGGCTCTTAAACAGCTTCTCAATCGCAAGTTGCTCTACGAGAAAGGCCAACAGGAAGTAGACTCGCAAGTCAATGACCAAGGAGTGAAACGTACTATGATTCACCCCCGGACACTTTCGGCGGTCTTGAGCGCAGTGCACGATAAGGGCGCCAACTTGAACAGCATCATGGAAGACTACCAGCTAGACAAGTCGTTTTTGCGCGACTTGGGACGTTTTCAGCCCGCCACAACGGTGGTGGCCATTGAGGATGCTAAGAAAGAAGACGAGATCGGACCGAAGGCCGACCAGCCTGTTCCTGTTGTGGCATCCGAGAGGGCCATGAATGACCACGAGGGAGAGATGGCCGAAGAGGTGAATAGCGAGAGGGTCCGAGAATTGAAGCGCCGGCTTGAGTGATGCACGTGATCGGCGTGTTAGGGGCAGGTGGAGAGGCAGATTGGCTGTATATATTTCGCTGCGTTGGCCACCGTCCGGGACGTGAGAATACAAATATTATTGGGGAAACTGGGATTATCTTCAGTGGCTGTGTAGATTCTGGCACATCAGTGGCTGCGGCCTTAGAAGAGAGGGCATTTCAGGCATGATGGAATCCCCAGACCGAGGCAGTAGTCAGTGGGCCGGCACGCCGCGAAATCCGAGGTTGGCACTGGGATTGACTCTCCAAATGTTCGAGTTTTTCTACTCTGTTCTACATGCCTTATTTTTGCGTTCATTCACCAACCCATCTCTTCGCCGATCTCGGGCCCACCTCCACATTTCACCTGCGCACCGCCCGCATTGCTTAGGTCTCCGCAAAACTCCATAACTAGCAAGCGCCCCGCCGACTCCTCATGTCAAACGTACTGCAGATTCTTGCCAAGTACACCCCTTGTGACGTCAGCGATGCTCTTGTCCATTTAGGACTCAAAAACGGCGGCTTTATTCCCAACTTGGTGCAGCGTCTGGGGCCCCTGGTCTCGGTGGTAGGCCGAGCCTACACTGTGCTTTATGCGCCTAAGCTGGATCCACGGCCGGCACTTAAAGGCTCTTACATTGACGAAATTCCCAAAGGAGCTGTGCTATTCATGGCTTTGACCGAAGAATTGCAGACGGTCTCTGCTCCATACGTCAGAATCAACAACGCCTTGTATGGCGGACTCATGCTGACGAGAGCAAGCTACAGACAGGCTGCTGGACTGGTGATTCTTGGAAGAATTCGCGACTTGGCTGAGCATCGAGACCTCGACTATCCGGTGTGGTCTTACGGAGTCGGCATCACGGCACCCGGGCCAGTTGTGAAAGTTGTGGGTATAAATGTTGCAATTAAGGTGAAAGTTGTGACAGCTGAAGGCGAGGAGGCATTGGAAGTGAAACCCGATGATATTCTCGTAGCAGACGAGAATGGGGTAGCTCGGATTCCCGTGGGACACGAAAACGGGCCCGAACTGACAATAAAGCTAGACGACGTTTTAGAGTATATTCCCAAACGAGTGGAGGCGGACACCAATGTGAGTGCGGATATCAAAAAGGGCCGGCCGGCTGCTGAAGCACAGAAGTTCTGGCGCTCGAAGATATGAGATGCTGAAGACCTTGCGAGGTTGGCAATTTCTGGCTGCTAAAATTTGCAGTCCATCTGTTCATCTTAGCATACAAGCAAAAGTTGCTGCTAGTCTGGACTAGACGTGTGGTTTGGTAGGCAGAAATGGACCGCTGGGCAGATTTCACCTGAAAATAGCTGGATCATCTACTAGGCTTAATCATTGCTTCCCGTCTTAGACGGGTCACGCTCTCCATATAATGTACTGACAGCTATATTCCTACCACCGATTTCTTATCTTCTATGCGACTCATCAGCCGCACCGTGGGCCACCACATGGCGCACCAGAACAGCAGTGAGTGAACGAATTCAAAAATCCCGCTATCAGCGAAGACTGTCAACGTTTTGTCTTCTTTATGCCAATTCTAGCCTTCCCCTAGGCTGCCTAAAAAGTATTCCCGCAACCTCCCCAACTCCAGTGATCCGGCACAGGTTTCCCGCGTGCCCCCACACTAAGTATGCCTAGACCAGAAGCGTCTCCATTCGCCACACGAATGCCTACAATTCTGGCCGCGGGCCAAATATCAGAATTGCGGCTTGCCCTAGTTGGCAACTCTGACCTAAAAGCTCGATTGGCATGCGACGATCTCTTCTGGGATCAGTTTCACAGCGAGCTTAAGAGGGCAATCGCCGACCACAACAACGTTGCCAAACTTCGGGCACTTATTACCATCTTGAAGATAATGGTGGCGTACTTTGAGCTTCATAGCGATCCCACATTGTCCTATACCGGTCTCCTGATGTGTATTGCTGTGGTGAATGAACTACTCAATGGACCAGCTGCCGACGACCACAACAACGAATCGCTAGTCTGTGATTGCCTAGAGGTGTTACTCACATATGCAAATGTGCTGAATCGACAGCTTGAGCCGCTGAGCTTTGTGTGCATTTGGCGCATCATGTCATTGTCACTCATTGCAGAGTCTCCGACTCAACGGCTTCTCACGACATCTCTCAAATTGCTACCTTTTTGCTTGAGCAGCGGATCAACCAAATTGACTGCCTTGCATGTGCCAGTGGTGCGTAATCTTTTGGTATCCAGACTCGAGGTGGTTCTCAATGAAATGAGCGGCGAGAAAACAGGCAAAATGGCAAATGACTTGCTCACTACTATCCTTGTGGGAGCAGCACAAGTGCTCAACTTTGCAGACAAGCTGTCCGTGGTCGGCCCGGCCAATAACTTCCCTGATTCTCCTTCCTTTCTTGAGAAACTTCAGGAAGTGTTGGTGAATGAGTCCCGGCCGCTCCTCAATATCGCTGCGCTCAATATTCTCAGGTTTATTCTCATGGGGCCTGTTGTTCAAGGTTCACATTCTGAAAAGAATGTGTCGGCGACGTTTGAGTCCTTGTTTCCTCGTATCATCGAGCTCATTGAGAACAAATTTCTGAACCAAAATCTTCCCGCATATCTTTACTCACCCGAGTCAATCTTGTCTGACTTATGCCTAGACCAGTCGTCTTTCTGCAACTTGCTACGCAACAGTAATCTTGATTACCGCATCATGAATGAGTTGGAAAGACTCTTCATCAGCACTCCGTTATTCAGACAGATGAACGAGCTCAAATTTGCAAATAGAGAGCTGGGAAGCCTTGCAGATCTCACATCGTTGAGAAGAGTGACCTCGGATTCTGGGAACTCACCCGGACTATCCCAGCTCCCCCTAGCCAACAACTTGGATGCTATATCCAACCACTTGCTTCTTTTCAGTGTGTTCACTAGCTCAAATGAGGATTTTCGGAGACGCGTGACGTTTTTCAACTCTGGAGACCCCAAGCAGAATCCCAATTTCTTAAGCTTAATGATCTTTCAACTTGTTGATGACTATCTTTTCTTGCTTGGACAAACAATCAACAGTCTACAAGCATTCCGCCAATACCAGCAATCTCAAACCGACGACCCGCAGTTTTTGCTGTGGTTTGGTCTGAACTTGGGGGTAATCATTACTCTCGTCGAACACCCAATCTTCACGAGCACATTTTACCTTATTCGTTCTTTATGCCGGTCGGTCTCTACTCTTAGAAACTTTTTCGTGAATTGCAATTCTATTGCAAGTGTATTGCATCCCGAAGAAGACTCCTCTGAGAGCAGTTTGTCTGTACATCACCCAAATATTGTGGAATTCTTGCGTTCCAGGTACGATAAAGAGATGCCCTTTAATCGGAAGGGTAATTTCATCAATAATTTGTTGGATATCATGGCCTGCATCAAGGCTGCCGAGAAAGCTCTGAGCTATTTTTCATCCACCCGCTCCAATGCCATCAAACAGGTGGAGACAAGAAAGGCGTTCTGCGTAAAAGAAGTGGTGCTTCTTGCGTCCATAGCAAACTTTATGCTCGACTTCAGCTCGTTCCGTGACGAAATTTTAAGTCACGAGACTTTCCTCCGTGATTTGGCATCGCTCTTTTTCGGTGCACTGAGAGTGATGGCCGGAGCTACCTCCGGGAAAAGTCCATCGGAGCATGATATATTCCACGAACAGCTTCAGATTCAAACTGGTGTAATGAAAGTTATCAAAAACTACATTTATGATGAGAGCGAGGAGGATCGAAAGGACGTATGGGATCACATTCCTCTTCTGGCGATGTTTGAGAAGTCGCTTTACGGCACCGTGGGTCCCTGCGAGTCAGAGCAAAGCATACATGAAATGCTAGTAGAGCAGAAGGTGATCTCATTTGAGATCATGCGCAACTTGACTGCGGCGTCGTCATACTTCAGCGAGAACATCCGTGAATCGTACCTCCAATACGCTCATCTGAATCCATTCGGCGACTACGAAGTGCCATTGACGTGGAACGATTACCTTGTTGGAAACCTCATGTCATACAAATTGTTTCTCGATCCGGACTCCGACGAAGATGTCAGTGTCAACAGATTCTTCAATGACGATTGTTTCGTATTGAGGTTTGTATTGAACCACTCATATATGCGCCTTATTGTTGGTATCAATTTTCTCGAGGATCACAGGTACACTAATAGTGCAACATTCCGTCGGGAGGACTTCCCAGAGGAGTACCCTCTCCGCATCTGGCGCCGATTTTTGCAATTGAGTCGACTGGAGAAATACGAGCAGGAATTGTGTGGTAACGATGTGGCTAAGAGAGTCAGATTGGCCAACCAGTTGAGCGAGATCAAGGTTTCTGTCACCTGGATCATCATTAATTTGACGTGGAAAGATGACGGTTTTGGGTTCCAAATACCCGACAAAGTCAACTTCCACTTATTAGACACTGTGCGGGCACGGAACACGCTTACGCTGAATCAATTCTCGGCAGCAAATATTGTCATTGAAGACAGCGATGAAGAAGACGGCAGCGATGGACAAGCGGATGACGCGGAGGCACATACACAGAGCACCGCGTCGCCGATCATCACACCTGAGGAGCGAGCCCGTATTCTCCATAAATTTGGTTTCACGAATGTCTTAAGAGACCTTATGCATGAAATGGCTACGCCCAAAGAGCCCCACTCTTCTAGCAGACTGAACGGTCCGCTTGAAAGATTCGATCATTTGAACGCCAACGACCTCTACGAAAAATCCAAAACCGCTCACACTCAGTTAGTTTCTCTTCTTGGCGGTACTCCACGGGCTGCAAGAAGTGGGCGCACCCCAGGGACTCGATTTCTTGAAAACCATCCACTTCGCAGGCTCAGCAATGTCATAAGTTCACGGGACGGAACCCGACCCGACGTCAATCGTGGTGGTGAGGGATTTGGTTACGGATCTGATGAGGAGTATCTCAATACCAGCGAGCAGATTGAGCGAGGCATAGGGGTGCCAGAAGGCGATGAGCTTACAGATAACGAGTACGATTTCGATGAGCCATGGGTGAGATAGAGTGGGACAGAATAAAAGGCATTTGGTAGTTACCACAATAGAAGGCTTGGTGGGAAAAATCTGATTCGATCTGATTTTCTATCCCTAGATCCCCCTCAGCCGCACATCGTTGACATCTTTTTCCCCATCGTATTGGGTACCCAAACAACCGGTCAACGCAGTGCCGAACGGTCTGTGTGCATGATTTTATGAATATGTGCAGAATTTGAAGTCACCAGCGAGTGAGACGCACTCGCAGTGTGCACACCTGGCCTTGTCAAATTCTGGCATTGGAGCAATTTATGGTTTAGCAAGACAATCGAGCATAAGTGGTGACGCATGAGAACTTATCGCGCCGTACCTAGAATAAGGCTTTCTTCGGTTCGAGATGTTGGATCCCGGCCCGGTCCATGGAAAGAAAGCAAGGGTCTTGTCGTTTTGTCTTAATACCAAATGAACGCACGCCGTGTCGCACACGCAGATCTTTGCAGAAATGTGTGCTGGTCCTCCGGAACAGCGATACAGATAGACAAAGAAGCGACTCTGGAGAGATACCAAGAATACAATGGCGAGATCGCAAAATGAGGCTGTTCTTTATTCACGATTTCTTTCTCTCTTTCGGTTGTACATGCACTACTATCTCGACCTGTTTATAAGGGGCGAGGCACTACTTTTTTTCTCTTGTGAACTTTGAGAAACGACAACATTATCCAAGACTCCCATCATCCCCCTTTTTCCTTGCATTTCCGCTACGCTGTATCCATCCTCTTCCACTATTAAGAGGTCTTTAATCTGTTCAACGTCCAGGTGCTCCGCTCTTCACTTTTAATTCTCACATCGACATCATGGACAGGCAGGTACCTGGCATTGAATCCAAAGCAAGAACGCAGGACTTGACAACAAAAGGAAAGTACTCGCTCAATGACTTCCAGATCTTAAGAACCCTAGGGACGGGGTCATTTGGTAGAGTTCATTTGGCTCGTTCGGTGCACAACGGGCGCTTCTACGCCATGAAAACGCTTAAGAAGGAAAGAGTGGTACAAATGAAACAAGTAGAGCACACAAATGACGAGAGGCGCATGTTGAGACTTGCGCAGCACCCGTTCATCATCCGCATGTGGGGCACGTTCCAAGACTGTCATAACTTGTTTATGATCATGGATTACATAGAAGGTGGCGAGCTCTTCTCGTTACTTCGGAAGTCTCAACGTTTCCCAACGCCTGTCGCGAAGTTCTACGCCGCTGAGGTGTTCTTGGCCATCGAATACTTGCATAATCTCAACATCATCTACAGGGACTTGAAGCCCGAAAACATCTTGTTGGATAAGAACGGCCACATTAAACTCACAGACTTCGGCTTCGCAAAGGAGGTCACTGATGTCACATACACACTCTGTGGCACACCCGATTACATTGCACCAGAAGTTGTTGCGACGAAACCATACAATAAGTCCGTGGATTGGTGGTCATTTGGCATATTGATCTTCGAAATGCTCACAGGATACACGCCCTTCTACGACCCGACTCCGATGAAAACCTACGAGAATATTCTTAATGGCACCATCACCTACCCTGACTACTTGCCGCCAGACATCTTGGACTTGCTTCAGAAGCTCATAGTGAAGGACTTGACTCAACGATTGGGAAATTTGCAGAACGGCAGTGATGACGTCAAGTCACACCCTTGGTTTAAGGAGGTGATTTGGGAGAGGTTACTCTCACGTGACATCGAGACACCATACGAACCTCCTATCACGTCGGGCGTGGGCGACACCTCTCAGTTTGACCGCTACCCAGAGGATAAAGAATTGGACTATGGTATTTCGGGTGTTGACGACCCATTCTCTAGCAAGTTCGAAGATTTTTAGGGCTGAACTGGCCGTTTCAATGCATGGATGATCATACATTCGTACTCCCCTCTATTGATTCTCTAAAACTAAGAGGTGCAGAGTTCAACACTTCCGAGCCAGTCTCCTTTAAGTAACGTCTCTGCCGAAATGCGCGTTTTGGGGTCCACGTCGAGAAGCTTGTAGATGAAATATTTGCGAAGGTCGAAATCGTCTTGTTCATAATCGAGGTCAGATTCTTTGACGTCATGCTTAGCGTGCTGGGTTTCGAAAAGGGTTTCAATGGGCACGAAGGAACCCTTCCGCTGTATCGTCCACTCCTTCGTTTGGCGGTTATAGTCGGCAGACATTCTAGTTTGGGTGTACTCGTTAAACACTTCGTCTTTGTACTTGCGCCTTCGCGATAGTCCTTCTTTTGGCTCGGTTGTTTTCCAAAGATATGTCAGGCTATAAGCTTTGGTGTCCTCCTCGCCGTGTTCTTCGTCGAAGTATTCCAATGAACACAAGTTGCCGCTGGCGCCTATTATTAGGCTTCGGCGGAGATTATATAGGAACAATACAATAATCCCGAGCGACCAGCAATCTTTCTTTGCGTATGAGAATCCTTTCTTTCCAGAAACGAATTCTTCTGGCGCCATGTACAGCTCCAGGCCAACGGGCCCCGATGTGCAGAATTGTTCCGTTCTGTCCCACATTGTACGAAAAACGTTGGCCTTACCAAAATCAGATATCTTGAAAGTCACTGCCGAAGCTCCAGTGGCCGATTTGGGCTCCTCGTAGCTTACCAAGACATTTTCCAACTTCAAGTCGCAGTGGGCTACCCCATGACTATGCATGTACCAGAGGCCCTTGGAGACCTGCTTGATCACACAGTCAATTTCGTCGATCAGAATGTACTGCTTTTTTGTGGCCAACTTTTTCACATATGAGAACAAGTCTCCTCCTGGAGCGCACTCCATCACCTGGGAGATTTTCATCTTGTCAAATAGGTCTACTGCACACGCCAGCGTAGCCAAGGGCGGGAGTGTAAGGAGGAAGTCAACCGTACGAACAATGTTTTTGTTGTTGAGTGCCGAGGATACAATGAACTCCGAAATAACCCTCTCCACAAATTGTTGGGCAGTCTCGTTGACCTTATGTTCCGACGCTGGCCGTCGCTCGAGTTCTTTAACCGCGTAGAGTCCGTTCTTCTTCCCATCATCAGAATTAATAATCTTGATGACTCCATAGGCTCCACGGCCAAGAACCTCCGTCACTCGTCCATAACGTTCAGCCAAAGTCTTCATGGGTGTGGCCATCTGGTACTGGGCAGTTAGATTTCCCTTCTCATTGATGAACTTTGTGAGAGTCGCCGTAAATGACTTAATTAACTTGAGCTGGTGCTCACCAATCACCGACTCTTGCAATGCCAGGTCGGCCTTGTTCATAGTGGACAGTAATCTAACGATTTTGAGGTTCTCTGACAAAAGCGAGAAAGTTCGCTTCAGCTCTTCATTGGCTGCCTTTTGAATTGTTTCTTGCAGAGCAGCCAGCAGGCTCAATCCGCACAATACCATGAGCGTCAGAAGCTGGGAAGCATTGATTGATTTATCTCTCTCAAAAATTGCGTGAGAGTGGATCTCATAGTCACCGTCATCATCATCCTCCGACTGGCTATCATCAGTCATGGAATCTGAATAGTTGTCGCTGCTTAGTGGATGCGGGTCGTCTTCAATGGTGGATATCCGTCTATTCGCCATTTCAGACTGCTTTGTCGGTTGTAGAAAAGCGCCATTTGAAGGAGCTGGAGCAGGCGTTAAGACAGGAGGAGAAGGTTGTGGGGCACTTTTATCCTGGGGCTCTTTCTTCCGGGAGAGGAATCCCATGTGTGGCCACACTTGCTGGGGTTGTGAAGCTGACTAAATGCGTAATGCAGGATGTGGGGAACAGCGGCAAGCGCAAATGTCAGATAGTCGACGTTTGAAGTATTGAGAAATAGTGCATCCTTTAAATATAGAATATAATGAATAGAGGAACAAGAACTCATGGGACCCCCGGCTACAGAGGAGGTTTGGCACCTCTTCATGGCAGCTGGGTGTGCCAGGTAGTGGAACTCCGGGGTCACTTGAATAAGCATCAAAGTATTTCCTACCATGTAACTACTTTTCGACCAGGCAAAGGGCCAAAGAAAGTGAAGCCGAAATACCGCTTTCGTATCCGTGGTTTTTCGGATGAATGCTCTCAACTGGAAAAAGAAAACTCACGTACCAAAACTCGAAAAAACCGGGCTTACATTTAATATCCTTGTCTCTACAACAAAGTAGTTTAGCAAATAATTCGGCCCACTCTGAAATGAATTATGCGGGACTTGGAATATCGCATCCAAGTCGGTGCACGATATTCTGGTCAAGGCATCAGAAAAGCAGATAAGCCCGGCAATGGCGATTTGAGAATGAATCCAATTACCTTACAGAATTGAAGTCTTGTTTGTCATAGCATCACTCACTGGCAATGCACGGCTTTGTGGTCATTCTGTCGGTGTTCCAACTTCGAGGTCTGCTACGGTGGCAGGCTACAACCTGGCGTAGAAAGCCTCATCGAAAAATATGGAACTATCGATGTGTGGCTGAAGTGCACGTAAAGGAAATACGTTGTCGGCAAACCGCCGATACCTCAAGTCATTGCCGAGAGAAACACGGGTGATTTAACGCCTATACCTCGCAAGCTCGGCAACGTCGCGGTCGGTTACGAGACGTTCGCGCCCTCGATAGTGTCTCCGAATTTCATTGCCCTACAAACATCCCAGAAGAATTGGTCTCACGTGCCTGTGCTGCATACATGGTGTTTATAGGTTGTATCAGACTGTCGAGGCGGCGACAGGCAGGAAGAACCAGAGAGTGGGGGCAATGGAACTCGAGGATTATTATTTCGCAAGCTAAAACAGAACGTAGAAGAAAAATTAGGACCAAATCGGCCCGTTGGTGCGGCCAGTAAACAACCTGTCACTGAAGGGGAAACCAGGCTATTTTCGCCCGCATTCCTCGTCTAGACACCTCTGCAGACGGGCTTTGCAGATCAGTGAATAAGCCGGTGGAAACAAGCGCAAATATTTCACAGCTCCTGAAATCAATACAACAATTTTTCTCGCCAATCTTCTACTTCGCCGACGTCATCAAATATTACCGATTTGCTGGCCAGGCTACGACATGCTACGAAATGCGGCTCCTGCCAGACACGTCTGGAAACCGCGCATCGTGCAGGCGGCACCTTCTCGTCTCCGGAACTGATCCTCGCGTAGTTCCCCAAAAACTTTCTTTTCGTTGGCAAGGGTGTTTTCAAAATCACAACTCGCTCGTCGCCATGACCGCCATTTATACCTCGGATCTTAAAAACCACCGCAAAGCCCCACCCCCGCCGGGACTGATTCCCAGTGTGGACGTGACGGTCAAATGGTCGCTGAAGAAAAAGGCCGGCTGGGTACACATGAAAGATGACGGAATTTTCACCAGTTTTCGCTGGAGCAAACGTTACATGACAATCGGCGACCGCCTGCTCAACTTTCTCAAATTCGAGCCGGCGATGAACGAAACGCCGACAGACTTTGAGTTGAGTTTCCCGCTCAGTTTGATCAGTGCCATCAATTTAAGGCCCAACCTGGGCTACCTGAAGAACTACCAGACAATGGAGATTGTCTTGAAAAACAACAAACCGCTTTTGGTGTCAATCAAGTCCAACAATGAATACCTAGACTGGCTCGATGCATTCACCACCAAGTGCCCCCTCGCCAACATCGGCCTGAGCGGCACAAGCCATTTGGGTAACGCCGGCGTATCTAACCCAATAAACTTCACGCACAAAGTTCACGTTGGTTTCGACCCTGCCAGTGGAAATTTTACCGGCCTCCCTGATGCTTGGAAGAGTATGCTTCTGCACTCGAAAATCACCAATGAAGACTGGAAAAAAGATCCGGTAGCGGTTATTGAGGTACTTGAATTCTATTCCGACATCAATGGCTCCAACAACAACACCCCAGTGGCGTCGCCTGCTCTCAACATGTCGGCACAGTCTAAAATGAATTTGCACGACTGGGCAAAGCACCCGGCATCAAAGCAGATTGAACAGGGTCGCGATGGGCTTAAGCCTGAACGTCAAGCTCCAAAACCTCCGACACCGTACCACATTACCCAGCAGCTGAGGGAAAGCCCCTCGCCGCTCAATAATCTCTTGAGTGCCCAGAAGAATCTGGATTTGGTACCCATTAGACGCGCGCCTCCTCCCCCTGGAGCAACTGTCACGGCTTCTAAAACTCAGCCTGTGGCATCAGAGAAACAGCCTAGGAAAGCAGCTGGCCCTGTGTCTGGAGCTGGTAAGATTGCGAATCTGGTGACTCAGGCACCTAAGGCAGCTCCTCCAGCATTACCCAATAATGCCCACTCCGAGGTGAAACTCTACTCAGAAAATCACAAGACTCAAACTGCGGAACCTCAATTGAAGGCGTTGAAATTGAAGCCCTCCCCCAACACCAAGCCGGTTGAAAAGTCCTCGGTACCAACAAAGGTTGCTCCAGCAGCGGCGCCTACAAAGTCCGCGAAACAATTGCATAAGGAGCGAGAGCATCTCAACGACAGGCAGGTATTGGCCAAGTTGAAGACCGTTGTTAACAACAACGACCCCTCTTCCTTGTTCAAAATCATACTGAAGGCTGGCCAAGGTGCCTCGGGAGAAGTGTACCTTGCCGAGTCTCTTATACCTCTGGAGCGTGGGCGCAAAGTGGCCATCAAGCAGATGGATCTCTCTGCACAGCCAAGGAAGGAGTTGATTATCAACGAAATTCTTGTCATGAAGGATTCACAGCACGACAATATTGTCAATTTCCTCGACTCGTATTTGCGTGGAACCAATGATTTGCTCGTGATAATGGAATACATGGAGGGTGGGTCCTTGACTGAGGTGATTGATAACAACGAGTGCAAGTTGAACGAGAAACAGATTGCCACAATCTGTAACGAGACTCTAAAGGGTCTTCGCTTCTTGCACAAGAAGCACATTATTCACCGGGACATCAAATCGGACAACGTATTATTGAGTGCCACCGGGCAAGTGAAAATTACTGACTTCGGTTTCTGCGCCAAGTTAACCGATCAGCGGTCCAAGCGTGCCACTATGGTGGGCACGCCTTACTGGATGGCACCAGAAGTGGTAAAACAGAAGGAATATGACGAAAAGGTCGATGTGTGGTCGCTCGGAATCATGACCATCGAAATGATTGAGGGTGAACCGCCATACTTGAACGAAGAGCCATTGAAGGCATTGTACCTTATTGCGACCAATGGAACACCTAAGCTCAAGCGTCCAGAGCTCCTCAGCAACTCGATCAAGAAATTCTTATCCATTTGCTTGTGTGTGGACGTTCGTTACAGGGCCTCAACCGATGAACTTTTGCTGCACCCTTTTATTCAGTATAAGAGTGCCGAGGTAAGCGAATTGCTGCCTCTATTGGAGTGGAAACGCCAAGCACAGGAGATCGAGATTTAGAGACTATTTGCATGGAAGACATCCGCAACAAAAAACAAACATATGATAGGAACGTCAACATCCGACTATTTATTAAAAGCAGTATCAGTGAAGCTACACTCAGGACATATTCAGTGCCGGAAAGGAACTTGAATGATTCATGTTTGGACACTTCAGGGGTTGTAGCCGAACTGTTCCTCAGGGAGTTCCTGAGACGTGATGTTAGGTACAGACTGGGCAGTTTGAGCGGCGGGCCGTGTCAGTGATGTTGAATACTGATAGCTCGGTTGATATGTTGAATTGTACAGCGGAAATGAGCGGGAAGTCTCGGTAGTGGCAGAGGTGGTTGTGGAGGTCAACGTTCCGGGGCCAGAGCTAATGGAGCTTGCAGAGCCCCCAGTATGAGGCTGTAGATGCGAATGCCCCAGCTGCTCTGTTCCCGTATGTGCGGGAGCAGATGAATAACCCGAAAAGGAGGACGAGTTACCCACACCACCGCCGCCACCACCGCTGACATACTGATCTGATCCAATCACTGGTGGGGGGTAATTACTGAAAATTTGGTAAGGCATGGTTGTGAATGGAAAACCTTGCAGAGAATCGGTAGAGTAGTCGTGTCCAGCTGCAAACAGCATACCTTGCCCCAGCAGCAACAGTAACAGCAGTTGATGGCCCAGTGCGTGCAGCGAGTTCTGCAGGGCCAGCAGGATCTGCACTCCTGGTTGGCTTAATGTCAAAGTCTGTGGAAAATGCGACGCCAGGTCTTGGTGATCATATTGTGAGTGGTAGGTGTGGGAAGGGTACGTGGTGGAATGGGAATTGAATGGAGCCGAGAAACTCGAATCATCGTATTCTTTTTTTGCTTCGTTGGGATGTTGGCCCTGTCGGAACGGCAGTGATGTTACAGGCTGGAGCATTTGAGGAACGTAGTCTTGTTGGAAAGCCAACGGCGGAGCCGGGCCCTGATAAGGCACGGGAAGAACGTACGGCAACTTCGACAGGGCATGCGATTGCAGTACACGCATGGATTCTTTTTGAGTGACAAGGACAGACATGTTCTGAAGCTGATAATTCAGATCGAGAAAATAGTAGGCTTCGTCCTCGGCAGGAATCTTCCCACCCAAGGACAGTCGCTTGACAGAATCCCACAACAGCTGTGCAACAGGCATATGGCGCAAGTTCAGCTGTGACGGGCGGATGAGCTTGCCCAGAAGGACATCATGGGCCAGATAATACAGAATGAGGTGTATGGTTTGCTTTTCTTCTTTAGAGTCGATGTGAACATCGCGGGTTGTCGTCGTTACAGAAAGAGTCTTCTTAATAAGAACTCGATCTTTGTACACATTGCGAGTTTGCGACGTAATCGCCTGCCCTGGAGAGTAGCTGCTCATGTAAGGCGTTGAACCAGGAGTAGAGTAGGCGTGGTGTGACGACGAAGAGTGCGAGGTTTGCGTCGTGTACTCGAGCAATGACTCTCTGGAGGCCAGAAGGTTAGTGTCACTGTGTTTGCGTCGCTTGCGCTTGTCATCCTTCTCATTTAGTGTGGCATGGTCCAGCTCTCGGTAAACGAGAAAACGGCCCAATATTCTGGAAGCTGACCAGGCAATGCCATCAGTCCAACGCTTGATTCCCAGGCGTTCTTCAATGAAAACAAATACCAGCCCCAGCTTTATGAGGTACTTGCGTTCTCGATCGAGCGGCCTTCGCTCCACCAGCGGAAATTCTTTCGAAAGGACACCTTGAATGACAAGGACCGCATCTTTTGTGGAGCCTATAAAGCCATTGTACGACGGCACTAGCGTCTGGGACATTTTGATGGCGCTTGAGATTTGTTGAAAACGTGGTGACTGGGCTTTTGTTGCTTGCAGGCTATGCTTTGGTTTGCGGTGGAATTGTGATTGCCCGACCAAACCTTTTATCGCAAGGCAAAGATAAATGAAATGGATTGCAGGGGAAATTCGTGGGAAGCAAATATGACAATTGATTATTGACTTCTCTCCTTGGTAATATAAACGAGGGGGCAGATTCTTGTTTTCGCTGACTGTTTTCTTTTCTGTGGCTTGTTCTTCGGGGCGCTCTTGTTGGCGAGGCGGCAGTGACTTCCTATTATTACTCCACCTGATTTAAATAAGTATCGCTCCCACCAGATTGTTTCCACAATCCCAGAAGTAGGGCTAGTAGACACGTTTGAGGTATAGGTACGATACAGACAACTCCAAACGCAACGCAACAAAATCTAGCATTCAACGGGGATCGAGATTAAGCAAGTTGCCCTGAGTGAGATTCAAAAGTGGCTGACAGGTGAATGGGATAGATATTTCGCAGGCGCAGGTGAAACAATGCTTCTGCACGGACCCTTATAATACAATGAAATACTGGTAGCAGGTGTGACGCAATGAGTTTTCCAACAATACAGGCGATGCTGGAAAGATGGGAGAAGGCAAAATATAAAAAAGAAACGCCAGAGATAAATGGGAACGCGGGACAACAAGCGGTAATTATGGGAAGAAAGCGGTTGTCACACAAAGCCGCTGCATGACTTCCGACACGGTCGGGATTCGCTGCTGCTGGTACATCTCCATTTCTATTTCCGTCACCGGTATTGTCGCCAAACATTCACCCAACCGTCCTGCTTCAACCTTAATTCCAGGCGTCGAATGAAGACAAAGACCTACATCCAGCACTCCGAGCCCATATTTGGTAGCAGGTTTTGGACGACCGTGGCATCTGAAATCTCCAGATCATGCATTTCTTGTGCGACTACAGCATGGCCGCATGCCCGAGAGCATGGTTTCGGCAATTTTGCTGCCTCCTTTTTGACCCGAGGACCGCTTTGTTCGGCCGCCAGAAATGCAATGCACAAACCTCGAGAATCAGCGGTGAATTTAGCGCAGGTTGAGAGCCCGGTCCGTCCATGGAGGTCAATGCGATTGTGTTGAAATTGCCACTTCCTGGCATATATGCACAAATAAAATCTCGAGACTGCATTGTATGGAGACCGGGATTCATTGTGGCGCTCTGAAACATTTATCTCGAAGTGGACGTGAAGGCTGCGCTTGATCTTGATTGACCGCGATGCCTACCACGGATTTCTCATGGCACCGTGCAGATACGCACGCCCGGTGCATGCAAGTATACATTTACAGTTCTGAATATGCACAATCAAGGTTTCACTTGGGTAGGTGAAGACCCCTTGAGAATGCAAAGGCATTTCTGCATGGAGCGGCCAATTATGTCCGGGCATAGTTCCACAACCGTGCAGTTTTTGCGTAGCGGGAGGAGCTGGTTTGTTCACGTTTGAGAATATTCTCTGTTTCCCATGCCTTACCCTAGCTAGTTAACTCGGGCCACTATTTCCGGATGTCTTACATTGACGAATTGTTTAAATGCAGCCTCCCCCATTGTCGAGCATATTGAAGGAGCCTGGCTTGATCTTGATGATTATCGCAAAAACCTGTGTGCACATCACGGCAACCGCGTGGTCCATTAGGCAGCCAATCTACCGAAATTGTCCAATTATTGTCTTGCATTTTCCTTTTTTAAGAACCATTACCAACGGACGATGACTTGTTGGTTCATCCTGCCAGGGTCCTCGACGCCGGGACATGCATGCAGCTTTACTAATGTGCGCAACAATCCACATACAGGCGTGCTTGTGCATCACCAAACGTTTGAGGCTTGTTATTCAGAGGATGAGAAAATCTGTCGTGGAGCTCGTTTCCAAGATAAGACACTGTAAGCTTGGAAGCCAGCTAGAATTCTGTGGCTTGACTTCTCCACCACTAAGCTTGTACCTCATTATAAGCTTTGTTCTAAACAATATCTTACTTTTTCCTTCCATCATCTCTCACCAGCAGGAGTTGTCCACCACAATAGAGTTTGGTGGCGTAGTTCTCTCATTAGTCTCGGAGAGGCGATTTGGAAAAGGATGCTGCAACAAGCTTGCGAGTGCAGCAAGAGGTGGAGAAGAAGAAGCAGAAGAAGAAGGAAATCCCGGGCACTCCAAAAAAACACAAAAAAAAAAAACACAAAAAGAAAGAAATTCTCGAGGGATATGTGCGCGTATCGCAGGTCATGTGGCCCCTATTGTTCACCCAACAATGGGTGGCCATACAAGCAAGCATGTAGAAATGCATGTGGCGCGCGCCACGTCTGGGAGGGTTTGCCCAGTTTGGAAATGCGAGGGGGCTGCAACCTGCGTACTGAAAGCAGTCGTAACTTTAAATTTGAAGAGAGGGGGCGCCGCGAGGGGGCATTGGTGGGGGCAGGAGGCATGATGGTCTCTGCTTCCCAACGGGCCCTGCGGCGACCGCTGCAATCTGATGTGCGGAGCGCGGGAACTAAGGCACGACGGGGCTCGTAACCAGGAGTCTGAGCCGCATGACGTGGGGCCGACGCTGCCGCTGCCGAAGCTGTGCACGTCAGGAGCGAGATCGTGCAACATCTGGCGGGCAGCAACGGCGGTGTGAGACTTTTCTTTGCGCATTCCCAAAATCGAGGGTCCGGCCCGCTCGGTGTTCTCGCTTGATGCACCACTTGACAGGTTCGTGCGACAGGATCGGCGGTGCTTGCGTGGACGCTCTCGGATGAAGCCGAGGGCGGACCAGAAGACACAACAAAACAACAAACCAGAAAACCCGCAACCGCGGTCAAAATCGTGCAGTGAGACATGGTAAAACACGAATATGCATGCACGTCCGCGGGCAGGAGCCCGCTGCCTTGTGAGACACGCGAGCGCAAAACTTTATTCAAGCCGGCGCAGGCGCAGGGAGGGGCAAACTGCGCGGGGGTAGTGGAGCCCAAAGGGGAAGTTAGCGCCTCGTTGTGCTCCACACGGCAGTTTACCGCGAGCAGATGCCTACGCATTCTACCGAGATTGGCACACGGCGGCAAATATACGGCTGGCGCTGCCCTGGCAATCGTGCCGCACGAACAAGCTAACGAGGGGGCGGAGTGACAATCACGTGACAACAGTGCTAGCACGGCTCGGGCTGCACCCCCGCTGAATCCCGTCTTGCATGCAGGCGCTCCCTCCCACTCCCTACCCCCGCCTTTTGTCTAACTTAGGAGAACACTCACACCACCAGGATCCGCAGTTAGTATCTCAGAACAGGCACCCGTCCCCGTTGCAGCCCGTGGAATCAGAAAAGCACAGTCTTACGCCACGTTCATTTCTGCATGGCCGACCTAAAATTCGACAAGTATCTCCCACCCTACCGTCTGCTCTTGACCCCAAACGCCCACTATGACTACAAGACGCATTCGCTTGTGCAACTCTCGCAGCAGGAGCTTCTGAATATCGTTCAGGGGTTTCAGGCGCAGCAGAAAATCGCCAGCTCCACCTTCAAAATGAAGTACAAATCCTTGCTCACCGATGCGCTGAGAAAGGCTCTGTTGCTCCTGATGCGGGTGCTGGGCAGCAGTCGCCAGGGTGGCGCCATCAACAACACAGCCACAGCCGCTGCTAAAAATAGCAGCAACACTCTCTCGGCCGCACAGCGGGCCTGGAAAACCGTGAGGGCGTTTGACCAGCTCCCGTCGGAAATTCAGCTTCTCGTGTTCTCCTATGTTGACGACGCGGCCGCCTACCGCAATTGCTTGGTCACGTGCCCGCATTTCTACCGTCTCGCCAAGCCGTTTGTGTACCGCGCGGTTGCGTTCGAACTGACGTACCGGTTCGCGCAATTTGTCACGTGCCTCCGCCTCAACCCGGCCCTCGGTGAGCTCGTGCTCTCGGTGAATATCTCCGGCCTCAAGCCGGCAAATTGGCAATTGGAGGACGCCGACAATTCGCTGGTGCCGGAGGATGCGCCCGTCGACTTGTCTCGTGTCCAGGCCGGCTGGCGCGACTGGAAGTTCCGAAACAACCCGCTCTACCTGTTGCACCCGGCACCGCCCATTCCACTCACTAAGCAAGACTCCAACGTCGCCAAGCCCCCGGGCCCAGCCGGCAAACGTACCAAACTATCGAAGTACTTCAAAAAGCGCCGGCCCAGTCAGCCGCACACCGAGATACACTCGCAGGCAGTGGCTGTGCACCAGCAAAACCGACTCCGGCGGGCCATGTCGTCTGTGGCCACTCAGTCGACTCACCCTTCCATGAACAAGTTTCTCCTCAATTACCAGGCCCAAAAGGATCTCCCCGTGGGGTACATTCTCCACTTGGTGATGCTCTGTCCCAATTTGGAGCACTTGAACATGAAAAACGTCTCACTTTCCACGGACTACCGCATTGCCGCACACATTGCACACAAGTACCAGCTGTATGACATCATGCACAACTACCACCGCGACTTGATCAAGGTGATCGACCACATTTCGCCCATCACCCCTCGCAACGTCGCCAGGCACGCGGTGAGGGTGCAGCAGAAGTCCGACAAATGCTCTACCCATTCGCTGGTGCTCTCGCTCAGTTTCCATGAGCCGCTGATCAAGTACAATAGCTTGTTGCCTCCGTCCACCACCGAAATTCTGTACCTCACCAAGGGCGACGGCAAGGTTTTCCTCAGCGACATCAACGTCAAGGCAATCAACGAGGCGCATCTAGAGATTGTGCACGAGAGCGACATCATGAGATACATGGCCAAGCGCTCCACCAAACTCCGCTACCTCGACATGTCTTCGATGGTGTGGATGAATGTGCGGCTCGTGAAGCACTTTTTGGCCGAGTTCCTTGCCGACAATCTCGTCGAGACGCTGATTGATGGGAAGGACTACTTGCTCTTCAAAGGACGGCACTTTGAGGCGGTGGACCTTGTGAAGCCCGACCCCCACAGTCGGTATGACGACTCGCTCGTGGTGGTGCTCAACGATCTGGGTATGTATAAGAACCTTCCATGGGCGCAAACCATCGATTTGGCCACCAGGACTGGCAACAGATTGGTGCACCACATTTTGAACGAGGAGCTTCTCAATCCTTTTGAGGAGTACATTGTAAGAGAGCGAATCCGCAGGGGACGAATTGGAGAGAACTACTTCTCCTAGAGAACGGAGGAGAAAAATCTGATCTGAGCTGGTCTGAGATCTGATAAGTATGGTTTGATTTGGAGGAGGGGGCTGGAGAGGGCTCTGAATTGTCGTACTTCGAGCCAGCACGGCCAATTCGAGTCCATTTCCGCATTTGGACACGGCTTACAAGGTTTGAGACACGGGAATTCCAGTTTCCGCCGACTCCGCTTGTGCGTCGTCACAATGTCGTTCAAAAGATGTCCCAACAGTCAGGTCATCACCGTTTCATGGATCAGCGCACACTATTAGCGGGCGACCTCCAACAGCGATGGTTTTAGAGCTGGCATATTGTTCTAGACTACCCCTCCTACCGCGGAGCCTCGGCGGAATGCACACCTGGACGGCCCCTGGTAAAAAGAATAGCCATGTTGAGAAATTTTCTGGACGCTGCGACTCCCTGAGTATATGCGTGGGATGTTGGTGCACACACGACCTTTATAGATTCTGGAGCTGGCTGTGCTAGCCCAGAGAACGTAACCGGCAGTTCGATTCCACATTAAGCGAACCCTCTGTTTTTGTCTTTTCTTTTCTTGCCCCTCCTTTTCCGGTGGTTCTGGTAGGCGCACGATTCTGACATCTACCCGCACTCGTAGCTGATCTCACGGATCTCCAAGGCACCAACTCACTCTCCATGTCCGATTTGTCGTCGCAGTTGTCTGCGTTTAAGAATCGGATTAGAAGCGGGCCTTCCGTGTCAGTGAAAAGGGCAGTCACTCCCAAGCCTGCGGTTGTGGGCAATTCTCCCCAGAAAAGACGAGTGGAGTCTCAGGACCACGTAGCCCAAGCAATCAAGAGACAACGAGAACTTGACAGCACGCTCTCTGGGTCTCATTTGTCCACCAAACTCCATTTGGCTGTGGAGTACATCAAGCAGCAGGAGGCACCGGTCCCGATCTCCAAGTTGGAAGGGTACTTGTCGATTAATGTGAAGTCCACATTGCTCTCGCTTTTGAAGGAGATCGACCGTATCAAGTACGACCCGGCAACCGAGACAGTGGAGTATACGTCATTGCATAACATTCAGCTGTCAGAGGATTTGTTGAACTTTTTGAGATCGCAGACCACTGCAAAAGGTGTCCTGGTCAAGGAACTCCGGGATGGCTGGCCCGGATGTAACGAGGCTATTACTGAGCTAGAAGAAGAGGGCAAGATTATTGTTTTGCGCAACAAGAAGGATAACTCCCCCCGGTCAGTGTGGGCCAACTTTGGCGGGGAAATCGGCATTATAGATTCTGACTTTGTGGACGAGTGGAGCAAGATCAAGGTTCCAGATAGAGACTCGCTCTACGAAGCGTTGGTGGAGAACTCGTTGAAGCCCACTGGAGCAGATCCTCACGACTTGAAGAAGAAACCGGTGCAACAGGAGAGAAAGAAGAAGAAGGTACGCAGAGGAAAGATTACCAACACGCATATGAAGGGAATTTTGAAAGACTACTCGCAGTTGGTGTGAGTATAAGGAGCCTCAGGAATGGTGTGGCGAGCCTGTCTCGGTGCAGCCACATGCGCCAGGATATACGGAAAAATGCCGAAAAAAGTTTCTGAGCGCATTCCCATGACGTTAAGGCTTACTTTAAACAGTGTCTTAGAATAAGGGACGTTGTCTTGCTTTCCCATGTACGGGCTGCTGGGGAAATACGCCATTACGCGCGTGGGCATCGACATGGTATTGCATTAGTGGAATTGTTTGATTTTTGGGTTGCTGAATGTGCGGTGGCCACGCAGGGTTGGTGTTTGTGGAGGGCGCTTGGTGTCACATTTGTTGATCGCTTAGTGTGTGTCCGGGCTTGAGTTTCTGCACTCCGTATACTATATCAAACGCCTCGTCAGTGGAATAAATAACGCAAAATTTCAGAAACCGAACCAATTGGTAAAGGTCATTAGCTCAATTCTAGAACGCATCTGAGAAGTCGCAGGCCTCGTTATTAAGAAGTGACCGGCCATTGAAGACATCAAACTCGTTAACAGCTACTTCGAACTGATACTGGAAATAGGCTCAGCAGTTCTCTGGCATTACTTTTCACCTTTTTTGTCCGCCACAAACTAACCGGCTTCCCTCTTTTGTCCAGCTTCTACCTGGCTGTCGCGATTCGATTAGAGGGGAGAAAAAAATCATCTACACCAAGTATCATGTCTGGTATGTACACCCCAAGTGACCCCCAAGCTTCATGAGCGGAGCGGGCAATTCGAGTATAATGTGAAGCTGAATATTCTCTACTTTCACTTAGGGCTCAGTCTCTCGAAAGCTCCCTCGGTGAATCCTTCCCAGGCCATCCATTTCCCCCCAACCAAGAACACGTATTAACCGCAGTTGATTTCAACACTGTCGCCTCAGAATTCTGCACATTCTACTACCAGCAGTTTGACTCCGACCGCAATCAGTTGGGCAACTTGTACCGTGAACAGTCGATGTTGACTTTTGAAACGGCGCAGTTGCAAGGAGCCAAGGCCATTGTGGAGAAATTGGCTTCATTGCCATTTGCCAAGGTTGCCCACCGTGTGTCTACTTTGGATGCCCAGCCCGCGTCTCCCAACGGTGACATTTTGGTCATGGTGACCGGAGAGTTGTTGATTGATGAGGAGCAGAACGCCCAGCGTTACTCGCAGGTGTTCCATTTGATCCCCGACGGTAGCTCGTACTATGTCTTTAACGACATTTTCAGATTGAACTACTCATAAAGTACCAGTCTTTGTTTTCGTATAATACACGCAGCTGATCATTGGTAGATTGTAACGAGCCCGGGCCAATTAGGTTGGTCTTCTTGATGTTTAACATCGTGTGCCTAACTTTGCGGCAGTCAGCGGACGGAGCCCAATTATTTGAAAATTTCTGCCAACTCTGGCGGTCCGCTATCTTGACCATCCACGTGACTTTCTTACGGGGCAACGCTACAGCTACTCATTCCAATGGACCCGCCCAAGATCCCCGAGCGCCCTCGGAAGTCACAAGCATCGCCAGCACCTTCTGCGAATATTCGAACTGAATCCTCGGAATCCATCCCCCAAATTCCAGCCCTGCGTCCCCGGCCCAAGATTCGGCCGGATTCCTTATCCGCCAACAACACCGACACCGACACCAGCACGTCTCATTCGATTCCAAGCCCTGGAATTGACCAGGTGAACCTGCAGTTCCCGAGGACGTCAATTCTCGGAGATGATGGAGAAACCACACCCGGAAACACCAACGTCCGAGCTACACTGAAGGCGCCAAATGACGAAAGTGACCAATTCGACGATGATGCAGACACAATTGCTATGTCCGAGGATGCAGGCCAAAGCAATGTGCAGCTTGAAACTGTACAGTTTTCCAATAGCGCTGGTGGCACCCGAATTGAAGATTTGGAGTCACTGGAGGCAGAAAGCCGCACGGAAAGCAACAACAACAAACACGAGTATTATGGTACAGAAGTCAAAGAAATGGCAGAAATGCCGCCACTATCGGAAGACGTGATAATTCCGTCCCCAGAGCCTCAACATGTCCCCTCTGAGACTTCCCAGGTTGATACCGCTCCAGATCATGTTATTCCCGCCGCCTCAGCAGACGATGACAAGCCTTTACTCCAAGTTTTCCACAAGGAGAACCCAGTTCCCAAGGATGATATTCAGCCAGCAATTACCGAAGAGTCTATTTTGGAAGAGCCGGAAGCTGTTTCCGAAGCGGTGTTCGGCAAGCCATCTATGCCTTCGATACCAGTGCGACCCATCAAGCGGCTTCCAACTTCGGAAGAAAGAGCGATATCCAGAGCTGCGGAAGAGGCTGAAGCAAGCTTGCCGAATCCAAGTGAAAGTTTGGCCGAGAAAAACATCAGTTTGCCAGAAGAGCCTAGCACTGGGTCAGAGGAACCCAACACTGGATTAGAAGAAAAACGCAGTTTTGAAGCACACCAGGAATGTGGAAACGAAACAGAAGTTACGAGCACGAATTTACATTCTGTTTCGCCTGAGGGAATCAATGTGCCTCTTGAGAACAGCCAGGAAGAAGATGCGCCAGCCACAACGCACAACGATCAAATTGAATCCTTTGAGGAGGCTAAAGGAGAAGACGAAGTCACTGAGGCTGGAGGGAACGAACCTTCCTCTACTGACACACAGCACTCCGACTTTGGTGTTGAAATAGGAAACAGCAAAGAAAGTGTTTCACCGCAAGATAGCGATGAAGTCAAACTTACCCCCGGCTCTGAACTTTTGCCCTCGGAGATATCCGATACGCAATCCTCTTCAAATGCTGATCCCTCGCAAATTACCAAGGCAACACCCTCTGTACCTAGTCGCCCTGCTAGACCAGCCAAGGCTTCCACATCACTGGATACTACACCTAAGAAAGCCGCACCGCCTCCCAAACCCAAAAAGCTCCTGTCTAAAATTGCCGCTTTCCAGCAAATGTTCAACCAACCTGAAAACGCAGCACCGGCGCCTCAGGCATCAAGCAGTGCTCCCGGCAGTAGAGGAAAGTTGAATTCGGACCACATGGGATTTGCAGCAAATTTGCAGAATGTTGTAGGAAGGGGAATTGCATTACCAGGAATGGGCGGCGCCGTCAATCAAGAAATGCTCAAGAAGTTAAGTCCCGCAGAAGTGAAGACAGGGGAGGAGGAGAACGATGAGCCCAAAGCACCTACACGCCGGGTGCGTGGCCCACGGGGAAAGAAATTGCCCAAATCTATTGAAAATTCCGATCTTAAACTTGAACCTCGCTTTAAGGTTTTCGCCAATGAGCTCTGGGAGGTGCGCCTCACCAAGGCAGAGAATCGGAACGATGAGGTAGAGGCTGAGGATGCTGAACTAGAAGTTGAATCTTCAGCGAGTACGTCGATTTTGCCCGAGACTAAACAGGAGAATGGTGCAGAAACGCACGAAAAGTCGGAGACTGAAACTGAGCCTTTGGTTGAAGAGAGTCAGACCGACCGTATTGCAACATCTGAGCTTGTCACCACACATGAAACAGATCAAGAGACCCCTGCTGTCGTGAGCGCGCTCTCCGCACCTCCCTCTTCCTCCGGCGACACCCGCAAACCACTGCCTGCTGAGGTCAAGGTCACTGAGGCTGGAGAAGACGATATTGCTCATGGCGCTATAGCCGCTGCTAAGGATGGAAATTCCCAGACTCTGGCCGGCACCCTCCCAGCCGAACCTGAAATTCCAGGCGCCTTTGATGTCAGTGACTCAAAGCCAGATGCAAATCATCCAAATACGGACCAAGACTGGCTGAAATCTTCTCTACTTCCTCATTCAGAATCAGCAGGTTTGGAGGAACAGTCTCAGGATGCACCCAAATCAGATTTCGACCCCGGGTTCTTAGAGGCCGCGGAACTGTCTGTCGCTGAGCTTCAAGACTATGTGGGCCAGCATGGGAATATGGTGCCAGGGGATGAGATCCCGGAAGAAAGAGCTGATTGAAGCAGGAGACCAGCTCCATCAGTGAGAGTATGACACCAGCTTTTCGCTCATCTGTTGGCATATCGGGGGTTATAATCTGGAACTTTAGCAGAGGTCTTATCTTCAGCGCTGGCGGCTGGAGAATCATCCCGCTCGCTCGCATCTGCTGCATTTTCAGCATCATCCCGCACAATCTCATTTGTCAACTTCTGGCGTAGCTCAGTAACACGTCTACCGATCTCCTCATCCTCGACATCTTGAGCTTCCAACTTATCTCTAAGCTCGGAGCATTTCACGCTTATTGCGCGGCGGCGGTCATGATCCTTGATTTCTGAGCCCGCTGTCCTTCGTGCCGCAACTTGTTTGGCTCGAGCAGCTCGACGTTTTTCGTCCTGTTCATGCCTTTTCCGCAGTTCACGCGATCCCTGTCTCTTCTTGTCAACAAGACTCTTCTGCACGTGTCCTGAGGTTCCAGACCCACGTGGTGTTTGTAGACCTACTCCACTGTAGGACATGGTGTAGCTGCAGGTGCAGGATGAGCCTTCTCGAGAACAACGGATTTGTTCAGAGAAAATCCGAGGGTTCACTGCCACCGAGAAATTTGTCGAGTCATTTGCGAGAGGGTGATATCACTGGATAGTGTGGGCACTCAGACACAATGTCCCACAATATCCGAAAATATCAACCTGTCAACGCAACTTTCGGATGCGGAGTGTACACGAGTTTCCATGTTACATCGGCTAACTTTCTTCGTATCTTGTGGTTACTGGTTGCTCCGAGAGGACATCGTTAAAATGCATCAAAGAACAGGCCGGCACCATTCTCTACAGGGTGTAATGTGGTTATGTGCCATGGCGAAGTGCAAACACTGTGGGAACAGCATACTTGCAGAGCCACCCTGACTTTCCTCGAGCAAAACCCACCAAATGAAAAAACAAGCTTTCGCTGTAATTTCCATTGTCGGCCAAGGTCCCCCTATTGTAGCCGAATGCCTTTTCTGAAAGACCACGTGCTCGAATGTGTATATAAATTGGATGCAAAATGATGGTACCTCGCAACAACCTACAACTTGCCCATTGAGAGCGCAATCAGACAAGAATATCTTCATGATTTTTGTGGCTCTCTTTTTTGCTTCTGCTTCGGCAGCCTCTGTCAGCCATAGCGCCCCTGTTTCGAACCAGTTCTCCAACCTCAGTGCAGTGTTCGACAACTCCAGCCTCACCAACAACGGAGTTTACAACGGCTCATATGTGCCAGATTTCGCGTATGGTGTCTACAATTTTTGCAACATGCCTCATGTTCGGGCCACAGAATATGCAACGCCTGAGCTGGGGTTCGAATTGCAATACATTGAGGTGATACACCGCCATCATAAACGAACACCATACCAAAGCAACACATTTCCTGAGGAGGACATGCAGTTGAGCTGCTCTGGAACACAGATGTTTTATTACGGGCACGTGATTAACCGCCCTGATGACAATGTTCCTGTTGGCTGGAACAGTTACCAGGAACCCACTAATCCGTTTGCTTATATCGATCCTGGCTACAACGGCCTGTGCCAGTTTCCTCAGATTAGCGATGGTGGTTTGAATGACTCATTCGTCCATGGGCAGGACTTATTTACAAACTACCACACGAACCTTCACTTCCTTTCTGAGAACTACAACTCAAGTGAAGTGGAATTCTACGCCACAAACAACGTTATCACATCGCAGGTGGCTGGTGCACTCATCAAAGGTATGTTCCCCGGAAACAATGACCTGATTATTGTCAACGTGCAGAGAGACGCTTCGGATTCTCTCGAACCTGCGCTTACCTGCCCCGGCGCCGACTTGACAAAGAGCCTAATTTATGAGGAAGACGGGTGGATGAAACATATCAATGAATCTCAACCACTTTATGCGGCACTTGACCTGATATCAGGTGTTGACCCTACCGACTCGGGCTGGCACGTGTCGTGGGATCACTACTTTGACAATTTGGCCCACAGAACATGTCATGGATTCGAATTACCCTGCAACGGTTCGAGATGTATTACTGAGAGTGAAGCGTATCAAGTTTTCCGCCTTGGAGACTACGAGTATAACTACCTCTATAGACTTTCGTCGAATTCCACCTACTACTCAGTGGCCAGGTACGGACCATGGTTGGTGACTCTCAGAGACAGGCTCCTGGCTGCCGTGTCAGGGAACACCAGTGTAAAGTATCGCCACAACATTGCTCACGATGGCTCTTTGTCCCCACTTCTTGGTTCTCTTCAGATCGATTATCTTCGCTGGCCAGGAATGGGTGCAGAAGTAGTATTTGAATTGTGGAAGAAGCCTACTGATGGAACAAACTATATTCGGATTTTATACGGTGGTCAGCCTCTCCAAACCACTGGTCCCTTGGGCACGGTAGACTTGATTAGCTACGAGCAGTTTGACGCTTTCTTGGAGAGTATCGTTGGAGGCAATTCGGTGATAGAACGTTGTTGAAAAAGACGTGACACTTGCTTGCAACTGGGTAATTTCAAAGATATTGGATATCACTCGCTCCGCTATAAGATTTTAGTCGTTATATAGTTCAGCGCTTCATGCCAGACTGTGGTTGAGCCTTTCGATGTAGGCCGGCCCTACTGTTGAACTGTCTGCTCCATGTCTCGCATCTGCTGAACTTCAGCTTTGAATGTGCTGTTATCATTGAAGCTCTAATATAGGTCTTAAATTTCTGAGCGCAAGGTTCAAGTAATTGTTGTTTCGTAAGTGGCCCGGCAAATCTGGCAGAGACTTTGCTGGGAATCTGCCTTATAATCTAGGCAGCACCTTCATTTAATTTCGAAATCAGTGCTGGAGAGCTCAATTGAAAATCCCCCCATCTGCTCTCTCTGCCAATCTTCTCCCCCGCATTTCGCGCCACAACATGAAGTGGATCAAGCAGATACGGGCGCTCCCGTCTGATGCCGTTGCTAATGATAACCTTAAAATCGAATACCTTGACGTGAATCTTAACAATTCCAGAAACTTAATTGCAGGCGTAAATGCTGCTGCCGCAGCGAGCGATTCACTCTTGCCTTCGACTGAGGCCGTTTTAGAGGACATGCTCAGGCTTCGGAATGTGAGGGAGGAGTTATCCTGGATATCTGAGTTTCTGCAAAACAGTGCCGGGAAGCTGCTGCAAAGTTGAATCAATTGCATTCAATGGATGACAAATGGGGTCACTATACGCTAATCGTCCAAACTGTATTATGAAATGGTGCCTACGAGTATGTGAAAATCTATAATTGTACTATTCGTACGAGTTCGCAATCTATCTTGACGGTGTCCCATATTCCCATGAATCTGGCTGGCGGTGTATTTTCCCAACCTCCATCATCATGCGATCACACCTGCAAGTTCGACATGGCAAAGAAGTGCCAGCCGGTGTCCATTCTAAGACGATTCGTCATCGTCAGATATCACAAAGTCCTGCAACACGACATCGTCTGGCCGCATGTACTTCACAGAATCATGTTCTATGTCCTGACCAGCAGGCGTCTCCACATTCGCCGGTTTGTACTTGATTACAACGCCGGCCATGGCAATGATAAGACCAGTGCCCAAAATACTCAAGACTCCTGGGAGATGACCCCAGATTACAAGATCCCAGAACACGGCAAAGATCATGTTGGTATAGATCATGAGCGATGACTTGCCCGCCTTTTCACGCTGGAGACCGGCAGCAAGACAAAATTGCATGAAGAATCCCGAGAATCCAATGAGTCCAAACAAGGTCCATTGATAGATGCTGTTGGGCATCTGGAACGACACCAGCGGAGTTACTAGCGTGATGAAGAGCGTGATGCAGCAAGTCCAGGCGGCAAAATAACTGACCAGAATAAGAGGGTGAGCCAGTTTCCCAATTTTGCGGAGTAATACATAAACCGAGGATGCACCGCAGACTCCAAGAAGGCCCATAATAGTGGCAAGCATTCGAAGATTGGAGTCAGACGATTCGGCGGAATCGGAGTCGGGAGTTTCGTTCTGAGACTCGGAACCGAAAACAAAGTCCGGTTTGGCGATGAGAAGCACGCCTGCAAGCGAGACCAACGCACATACGCCTTCGATTCGCGAGTATTTCTCACCAAGCATGATCCAGGCGAAAAAAGCCGTCACCATGGGGATGAGGAACGTGATCGATACGGCATCTGAGAGACTGAGGTACTGCAATGAGAAATAGAGCCCGAACACACCAATAAAGCCGAAAATTCCGCGCAACACCAAAAAGACCCTTTGGTCTCTCGGGCCAAATGGAGCGTCTTCGACGCTCCGAGTGATCAACATGTATAGAATGCAGCAGATATATGTGATAAGCATACGTGCAAAGAGGATCTGTACCGGGCTGATGGGTGTTTCCATGGAGTCATCCCCTTCTAGGAGTTTGCACGTGAGAACCATCACGGAGTTGAGAAATTGGGAAAGTAGGAGAAGCGAAACTCCGGAATTCGGTATGATGACATTGTCATAAAAGGCCTGGCCCTTGGTCTTGATTTTGGAGAAGTCAACCATGGCAGGATGGCAGGAAAAAGAGTGCGTTGTGGAGATCCGGAGTTGGCAAGAGGCGCAGGATTTGAGGGGGCATCCTAATTACAATTCCTGATGGGGAATGTCGTCGTGGGGAAGAGAAAAGGGGACTATTAAGAAAAAAAAGAGCGGCTCGAACACACGATGAATCAGCATTCTACGACCTACCTAATGTCTCCCATGCCTGGGTTTTGGCCCGGTTATAATTCTTCCGGTGCTACATTAGGTTTGATCCATGACAGGCCTGTATGCAGTCCCACAATGTGCTATCAAAACCGTTGAATATTGTCGCCCCGCAGAGTTCGACCCCGTTATATGTGCAAGTTTCCTGGCTTGACCTTTGGAATCAGCATTTATTCATTAAGTGTTAAGGTGGCAGTGGTTGCTCCTGCACTTACACAATTGCTATCTCAATTTTTTGTGAAAAGGTAACGCAACAATTCGCGAAGTAGCATCACCACCACCATCAACATGGGCTATCCCAACCCGCTCAAAATCGTTGCCCGCCAGGTATCCGAAAATGTAGTTATAGCACACAGTCCATTCAAGCGAGTGGACAAGATCAATTTCGGTGCACGAATGGCGGCATTTAACTACAACAACTCCATAGTTGTATGGTCGGCTTTGCCGTATAATAGCGATGTGGCCTCTGCGCTTCAGCTTCTCGCTGGAGAGCATCCCGTTGCAGTCAAATATTTGATCATTCCAGATAAAGAACACACCATGGCGGCAGTCTCATTCAAAGAGAAGTTTCCGGAATTGAAAATCATTGCTATGGAGGACGTAGATTTGGGCACCAAGGCCCCGGTGGACTTCCGCATTACTTCTGCTGTCAAGCACAAGATCTTGGCCAAGCCTGAATTGCAGGATTTGGGCATTTCCGATGGCGCCATCCTCGACAATTTCGAGTTCGTTTTCCTTCCTTTCCATACCAACAAGGAGTTGGTTATGTTGGACAAGAACGACAAAACCTTGTACGAGGCAGACTTGCTCTTTAATTTGCGTAGCGATGCCAAGTTGGAGCAGTTTGCACCTGAATTCCACGAGGGCAAGGATTACAACCCGCACACTGGCTGGAGTTACATCACAAGGTACATGAACCCGGACAGCTCAGTTGGAAAGTTTCTATTCAACAAAATTGCAAATACCAGCAAGTCGGCCGAGGGACTCCGTGCCATCTACCTGTGGGATTTTGACCGCATTGTGATGTGCCACGGAAATATTATAGAGAAGAACGGGCGAGAAGAGTTCAAGAAGGTCTTCGGGTCGGTTTTGACCTAACCCGGGTATTCCCTGCTGTGTATTTATCAAGAAATGTAATGAAATTTTAATTGCACGATATATCCACATTTCGGTAGTGCAAGGTGGGCCAATTTGCATATCTCATCGACCCCACAGTTCGCATGAGCCGCACGGTCCGCGGAACGACGACTCGATATCGAATAACTCCTGCTCCCCCTCCTCCTTCACCCACTCATGACCAACGAATATCTCAAGACTCTTCACAACTCTCCAGTATATAAGCACTACACTGCAAAGCATGCCAAACATACTGCCGCTAATCCGGCATGTGCAGAGATTGAAGAATCAATTTGGCCGTTGTTGACGGGTCACACCTTGGTGGGAGAAGGCAAAATCAACTTGAGAACAGAAGCCGTGTATTTCGTGGACGATGAATTCTTAAAGCATTCACCCGATTTCACTTCCTTAGAGGAAGGCCAGAACAACTCCAGTTACGCATTTTTCCACCTTGGACCTAAGATTTCTGGCCATCCGACCATCATTCACGGCGGTTTGCTTGCCACATTGTTAGATGAGTTGACATGTCGATTGGCTTTCCAGAATTTTCACTCTCGCAAGGGAGTCACGGCTTACTTGAACACAAGCTACAAGAAACCCTGCTATGTGAACTCGTACGTCATGGTCAAATGTACCGTCTTGAAGAAAGCTGGCCGAAAGTGTGTTGTAAAGGGACAGGTATTTGGTATCGACTTGGACGACGTCGACGAGCTCGAAGCGGGAGGACTGCTCTTGACAGAGTGTGAGTGTTTGGTGATAGAACCCAAATGGGTACACGAACTCAAGGGAAACGCTGATGCTCCCTGAGTATATTGATGAATGAGTTTATTTATGGGGCTAGAATCTTCTTAGTGGGATTATTTATTGAAACTTTCGAAGGATTGGCGTTGAGTCCACCTGATTTGATATATTCGACAGTGTAGCCATAGAAATTGGCGGCCGCTGCAATGATTTGATTCTATTGAAAGCCGTACCGTTTTTCTCGACTTTATGACCCTATGAAGTCTGTACCTCTCGTCTTGCTCTGGCCAATCTCCATCTTAGCACTCTTGGCTCCGAACTGGATAGCACGTTTCTGCTCCCTGGAGGCATACTCAACCCCTAAGGCCGCCGTAACAACTCGGAGAATGTTCTTACGAGTAATAACTTTTACTCGTGCTTTTCCCTTTTTCCTTTCCACCTCTTCCCAGCCAATGACGACTTTCTCTCTGTCATCTGAACTCTGAGCGAGTGTAATAACTGCAGGCGACAAAAATGGGTACCGAATTTCTTTACCCCAGCAAGACATGGCACGATCATCGCGTCCAAGGTTGCGTTCATAAATTACCTGGATGTCGTGCTCAAGCGACTCATGCAATTCTCGGTACATTTCCAGGGTATCTTCGTTTTCTTTCAAGGAACTGAAGATATTCTCGTGCCTAGAGTATCCTCCAAATAGCTCGTCAGCGCCGAGTCCCGAAATAAGCACCTTGGCAGCGCTGGTGTACATGTCACTCTCCACTATCTCGCTATTAGTGAACACCTTGGCACTGCAATCACGTGCACAGCTGGCAAAATAGAAAGCCACTGCTATGCTGAGATCCATCTCGGTAGTTTTGGGACTGATCAACCTTAGCACTCTTCGACGATGAGAGAGCCATTTCTCATACAGCACATCGATCAGTACAAGCCTAAAGTTCACCAGCGTTTCATTAAATAAGCCTCCAAGCTCCAAAAATGACCGCTCGCTGAGTTGCCTATCTGGTGAAGCTTGAGCAGACAAGCCAGTGCGAGGATTCTCAAAGCCCACTGTTAGGAGATCGATAGTCATCGAGACGCCAGCTTCAGCGTAGTTCTGCGCGATTAAATATGCAAGTGTGGTGCAATCAAGACCTCCGCTGAATAAGATTGCAAGTCCATTGTTGCCGGGTACATCGATAGCTAACTGTCGTAGCAAGCATGATTGTTTGAGTGTTTGTTTTAGATTTTCAGCAAGTTCGCAAGCTGACCATGATGGTGCACTTTTGCTATCTGTGTTTCCCTCAATAAGTTTGAAAGTCTGAGTCAGAAGCGACGACGAAGTGCAATCATATATGTGCAACACGCCTGGTAAGCATTCCTCGGTACCACCCATACCCACTGATGAGACATATAGACCATCGGAACTTCTTTTCCAAAGAAGTGACCTTTTGCCAACGCTGTCTTTGGCGAAATATATCTTGTCCTCCTGCCTGTCGATGATTACCACTGCAAACTCTCCCTCCATGGTCTCGAGCGCCAGCAAAATTGCCTGAGCTCTGGAACATGACCTGCAATGCTTTTGAAGTAGTTCGCCAACAAAATCTGTATCATTCCCGTGCATAACCTCCTCGTTGTACAACTCTCCATTGAACTGAATCAAGAAGCCGCTCGTATCAAGCGGTTGAGGCACAAATGGCTGGCGTAAGGAGAGTACCGAAGAGAGAACCCGAATGGATTTGGAGGCTATTTCGAATTCTGTGAACAGAGCGTAATCAGGACCACGAGCGAGTATCTCAGTAAAGAGACAAAAGTCGATCTTAGGATCCTGGTAGCGACTGAGTTGGTCAATCTGTGACTGAAACTCATCTGCTGCTGTATAATTCCGAGAGCTTTTGCACTTTTCAAGACGATTTTGAAGATCTCGAAGTTTGGAGAGATTGGCTATCTTGTCTGCATCGGCAGGTGTGAGTTCTGTGACGCGGGAGATGTAGTCGCCAACTAATTGAGCAATCTGCTGGCGGTGTAAAACCACGTGTTTTGGATCCAGTCCATTTTCTATAAATTTTGGCGTCGGCTGAAGCTGTGGCCCGTACTCTAGGAGGATGCCGCACATGCGAAGATCATCGCGAAATATCAGAATCAAAGTGAAGTCACGTAGACATCGAAGTTTCGAGCCGCGGAAAATCACCAAGGCATTTGCACTTTGATTTTCAAGTTCTCCTCTTACTTTCTTGAAAGATCCACCAACAGCATCCCCACAACTACTGCTTTTCCTCCTACACATTCGTCCTGCACTTGCACATACAACATGGCACCTCCCATCTACGTGAAAGGTGGTGTGTGGACCAACGTTGAGGACCAAATCCTCAAGGCGGCAGTATCCAAATACGGCCTCACGCAGTGGGCCCGCGTCGCATCCCTACTACCAAAAAAGACCGCCAAGCAGGCCAAGGCGAGATGGAACGAGTATCTCAATCCTTCCATTGACCGCAGCAAGTGGACAGATGAGGAAGACAAGAAACTTCTTCGCTTGGCCAACTTGCTACCGAATCAATGGAGAAGTATCGGGCCTGTGATGGGCCGGACCGCCACTCAATGTGTCGAAAGATACCAGACACTCATTGACAGGCAAATGAGCAAGGAAGGCGATCATGGCGACGATGCTGACGATGAGGATGCGGATTTAAAGCTCACAGGTCCTGGAATTGAGGCGCTTCCGGCCCTAGGAAACGCTTACGAGAGTCTCCCAGCACGGCCCGATCTAGAAGATATGAGCGAAGATGAACAGGAGATGCTCCTGGAGGCTAGAGCACGGTTGGCCAACAATCTAGGTAAAAAGGCCAAACGTAAGGAGCGAGAGCGTTTGTTGCAGGAAAGCAAGCGTATTTCATTGCTTCAGAAGAGACGAGAACTCAAGGCAGCTGGAATAAGGGTCAGCCTTGAGCTGAAAAACAGGAAGAGAAGAACGGAATTTGACTACAATGCAGACATACCACACGAGCGCCAGCCCGCATATGGCGCCCATGACGTGGAAGAAGAGGACAATGCTAATGAGGAGGAAAAACTGCAATTTCTTCTGCAGATCAGAAAGTCTGGGATTGAAAACGATGGTCTGAAGAAGAGAAAACGAGAAACCACGAAATCTGGCGGCGACATCAAGTCCGCTGCCCTGGTGGTTCTGAATCTACATGATCAACAGATAGCTAAAAGGGCCAGGCTACTGTTGCCCACACAAGGCACACCGGTGTCCACCAAAGACATACACGTTCCACTGAACATGGCTCAACTTGTAAAAAAGGCGTTTGCGGCACTTCCACCCCCTAAAATCGAGCACCCCTTTGTTTTGCCAGAGATAGATGTGGAGGACGAAACAACAGCGAATTCCACGCCGACAACGGTAGCTGAACTTGGGCAGAGAATACCATGGCGATCACAAGTTGTCCAACGTGGTCTCCTATTATTGGGAACCTTGCAATTCGCCAGCGATCCTTCGACTTCGCTAGAGCGTGCGATTCGTGCTGAAGCTACTGCGCTTGCCTCCTCGGATTTTGCACGTTCTATTGGCGATTTTAGCAGCCCTGATCCCCCCCTGCCTACCGAAAAAGCGTTGGAAGAGGTCGTGGCCGAAGTTGCCAAACTCGAGAACATGAATGGCGCCACTAAAGTGACGCACAAGCCGCTGAAGTTCGAGCAAGCCTGTGCTGTCGAAATAGAAGATATTCTTACTGTTCTTCGTGAGCTTGACGGAGAAACCCTGGCCAAAGAAATTAAGGACGAGGAGTTCGATGCTGCTGAGACATTAAAGACTGAGGAGATACACCAGGCATGGGCCGAGTTGCAGACTTCTAGTGTCGAGGTCAATTTACAGAAACAGATTCTTGAGAACGAAAAGGGAATCATTGCTCGGCGCTCGGACCGATTGCAGCGAGCTGCAGACCGGATTCAGGCCATCGTGGCGGAAGTGACAAAAACCGGCAAGTGAAATGCAGCTGATCTAACTGAGAGCAAAACATGCAAACGCATCGAATTGAGCAAAATTTTTGTTGCGATATGGGTCTCTGGACATGCGTATCAGATACTTGGAGGAGTTGTCCGGACAAATTCTCAGCTTTGGTATACCAGCAAGGGGGTCAACCACCACTTTCAGATTGCCAATCTAAGTACACTAGCTTGTATGCTTTGAAACATACGCTCTGCCACTTGTCAGAACCTGCCACGGCTATTAGGCAATGTGGTGGTTCTCTGCGAACTGATCCGTAAGGTAACGCCAACTACAACATGCTATAAAACGGGGCGCTGGCACTGACTTTTCGAATAGAACTCAAATATGTCTCCCCGTGCACGCTATTTAATCCACTTGACGGATTGTTGACTCTACTGCATACCTCCTCCGAAGCGAAACAACCATAAAGCCAAAATGCGGCAGTTGAAGGCCGAAAACTGGATCCAAAGGGTGCGGACAATACAGACCCTGATCTCCCGAAACCATTTTAGGGGGCGTTATCAGATAAGGTAACGTGCGGAGACAAATAGGCTAATTTGAGATGACCAAAAACAAAGTTGCGTATAAAAGGACACTTGAAATTCATCATTCCGCCTACTCACTATCATTGAAATTTCTAATCATGTCAGCCAAATCCTCTTGTACCTGCAAATGCACCAACCCTAACCAGTGCTCTTGCGCTTCAACTTGTACTCATGAATGTTGCCCAATTTGCAAATGATTTGCTTCAAATTCGACTTTGAATTGTTTACGTATTTTAACAAATGAAACTGAATGGCAGCTGAAATGTAGACTTACGTAGGGAATTGGCGAAGTTGCGACGACAATTTCGTCTAACTCTCCAATATTGTCTAGCTTTTCTATTGTTTATCTGCCGTTATTTTGCTCCTATGTATTTTTTGTGCACTCAAACGTTTCTGCCATCTCACGAAGCCATTGTGACCCAACCCCCCACTGAGCTGTCGCACTGATCGATAAGACCTATAGGACCATAAGAACATGGGGTTCGAAAACCTCCTCACAGTGCCGCAGCGTATCACTGATATAGCTCCCATAAAAGAGAAACTTACTCTACTTATCCAACAAGATTTTTTCCAGCCAGCATCGCAATTCCAGGCCGATTTAGATACCGCTCAACAACTTCAGACCTCCATTGCTACCGCATCAAGAAATTCACCCAGCGATGCAAGCATATCCAACCTTTTCAACTACTACTATATGATCCAGGATGTTCGGTCCAAATTTCCAGATCAGGGAGTCTTACTCGATTGGTACAGCACCTTGGGACACAACCCAAAGCATTGCCAGATTACCAGCTGGACGCAAGAATCTGCACAGATTGTTTTTCAGATAGGCAGCGTCTACAGCTCCTTAGCCGCTCAACAGAGTGGCGTTACCGACGAGGGAATTCGTAATGCCTGCAATCATCTCAAACTTGCAGCCGGCTGCTTCCAGCATGCTTTGCAATATAACGTTTCATTGCCCGATTTTGATGTGGCCACGTTGCTGACTCTCCGGTTATTGGCACTTGCGCAGGCTCAGGAAGTCACCTGGTTGAAAGCAATTACCAACCCATCCATGAAGAACACCGTAGTGGCTCGTTTGGCGGCGAAAGTGGCAGAACTATACGAGGAAGCACGTACGCAGGGTCAAACGTCGCCGCTGATCACACAAGACTGGCTTAACACGATCAAGGTCAAAGAGTGTCATTTTACGGCTGTAGCCCACTACAGAATGTCGATTGTGGCTCTTGACCTGCTTGACCACGGGGGCCAGGTTGCTCACCTTCGCGTAGCACTGAGTCAGTGCAAAGAGGCATCCAAATATAAAAGGTACGTGTCTGCTGCTGTGCTAGAAGATCATGACGGTCTTTCCAACGTGGTGTCCTCGGCGCTTGCAGGTGCAGAAAAGGACAACAACTTGATCTACCTCAAGCCGGTTCCAGAAAAGCTGGACTTGAACACCATTGAGGGAGTACTCATGGTGAAGTCTCAGTTGCCTCCTGAATTGGAAGCTCGCCCAGAGGACATGAAAGTTGCATTTTCGACGCTCATTCCATTCACCATCGTGCAGGCCTCGCAGGCTTTCCAAGAGAGACAAGATGCCTACGTTTCTGACGTTGTCAAGGAGCCGCTTCAGGCCATGGATCGCATATTCAGCAAGTTTTTGGCTGACTTGAATCTTCCGGCGTCCATTGATGCCATTCAAAAGCCGGAAGAGTTGCCCGACTCCATTCTTGCTCATTCGCGCGAGATTCTCGCCATGGGGGGACCTGAAATTATTGAGCATTCCATGAACGAGACACAGAAGCTTGCGGAGACCTGCAAGAATCTTGTTCTGGGTTGCTTGAACATTCTAGACATGGACAAGCATGAGGATGACCTATTAAGAAAGAGAGAGGGAGAGGCCAGATGGACGCGACCTGACTCTGATACTGCCTTTTCAAACTACCGATCTCGGATTGGCGTCATGCAGTCGTATTTGGAGCAAGGCAAGCTGAGCGACCAAATTTTGAGGCAGGGATTTGAGAACATTAAGCCTGTGTTGGAGATGTATTGTGCAGGGAAGGACCAGCTCTCGAGGCTAATTCCCAAGGCGGAGTCTGCATCTTTGGACCCTGAAGTCGGCAAGGCGGTAGCAACTTTGCGGGCCCTTTTGAATGACGCATCGGAAATGGAAAGTGCTCGCCGTGATTTGATTGGCCGGGTGGAAACAAAAGCCCGAAACAGTAGGCTTCTCCAGCTCGTGCTTGAGTCGTACAAAAAGGACACAGAGAAGTATCACGACCTGGATGGCAAGTTGGATGCCAGAAAATTGGAGCCAATCTATGAGGCGCACTTGGAGAATTTTGAGGAAGACCTCGAGCAGGTGGAGACTCATAAAAAGCACCAGATTGAACTTGAACGGACCGTCCTCGCGGCCAATCGCCATTTTATTGAAGTTCATACTTCCAGCCTGAGCCAGATTCAGAAGAACAGACAAGACACTCTTCAGCATTTCGAAGAAACGTACGTGCAATTTTTGGAGCTCATATCGAATCTCAACCAGGCCTCGAGGTTTTACAGCGACTATATCGAGAAAGGAACCACCTTTCTTCGCGAGTTGGAAGGTTTTCTCTATCAGCGTCGAGAGGAAGCTCGTGAATTGAGCATGGCAATTCACCGAGAGGACCGTGACTTCGAGCCCCCCAAAACTCCCTTATTTCATCCTACCGGCAGAAAGGGCAATGCGTGGGACCATTCGAAGGGGATCAAGTTCTCGTGACCGCCGGTTGCACCCTCTCATCGTCTTCCTGCATCGTGCCGTGGACCCCATCTATGCTCTTGCGTACTCTACGATACGCCAAAAATCTCATGACTACCAAGAGCAAGAAAAACATAATAACGATTGTTGGCACCACTGGTGTCGGAAAGTCTCAAGTATGTCAATTCTCTACTCCAACCCCCTGTTTCACCTTTTAACCTAAGTTCAGTATAGACTTGGCCAAGGCCATCAACGGCGAAATCATAAACGCAGACTCCATGCAAGTTTATGAAAAGCTACCGTTAATTACAAATAAACATCCCCTTGATGAAAGAGGTGGTATTCCGCACCACGTTATGGATCATGTCGGTTGGAAGGACGAATACTACATACACCGATACAGTGAGGAAGCCAACGCAAAAATCGGGGAAATTCATGAGAGGGGAAAGATTCCGATTATAATTGGTGGGACGCACTACTACTTGCAGAATTTGCTCTTTGTAAACAAGACGGTTGGCGAGATTGAGGATAATTTTGAGAAGCGTGCCCTTTCCGCCGAAGAAAGGGAGCTTCTTGATGGTCCTGTTGAGCAAATCTTCAAGAGATTACAAGAAGTTGATTCAACTATCAGCCAAAAATTTCACCCGCGAGACAAACGGAAGTTAAGGCGGGCTCTTGAAATTTTCTTGACCACGGGACAGAAAGCGAGCGATCTCTACAAAGAACAGAAGTTTGAAGAGCTCGAAGACTCTAGTCTCAAGTACAACTCATTGTTCTTCTGGGTATATTGCGACCCTGAAGTGCTCAAGCTGCGGTTGGATGACAGGGTCGACGCAATGATTGAGAATGGAGCTTTAGAAGAAATTAAGGAATTGTATTCTTACTATTGCATGCATCTGCCTTCTCCCGACACTACTCGAGGCATTTGGCAAGTAATTGGCTTCAAAGAGTTTCTTCCTTGGTTGGAAACTGGCCAAATGGTCCAGAAAACTTTCGATGAGAGCGTTGAAAAGATGAAAATTCACACGCGGCAGTACGCCAAATATCAAGTCAAGTGGATCAAGAAACTTCTAGGTGTGGAGCTCCACAAAGAGGCACGGTTCAACTTTAAATACGGGGGTAAAGTGTACCTCCTTGACAGTACTGATTTGGCCAATTGGAATAGATCTGTGAGTGAGAGAGGAACTCTCATTGCCGATCAATTTTTGCAAAACGGGCCCCGAAGCGTCAAAGAGCCTCAAGCACCGGAAGGGCTACAGGATTTGATTCCCGACGAGAATTTTTTCGGCTCTTTCAACAGCAACAAAACCATCAATTCAGAGAAAAATTGGGAACATTTTCAGTGTCCCCATTGCAAAGACTCCAAAGGCAATCCGATTGTGGCTGTTGGTAAAGAGAGTTGGAAAATACACGTCCTGAGTCGGCGCCATAAGAGACTGTCACCCGAACGCAAGCGGAAACATGAAGAGATGATCGCAAAGTTCAAGAAACCGAAGGAAGACGGAGTTCTGGGTGATGCATAGATACATATAAACGAAGTTAACGAATAAATATGATTCAAATTGTTTAAATGGGAACGAAATTGTTGTTTCTGAAGTGCGTACGCCTTTTTTTGGTTTGTCCTTGAACTATTACAATTGAATCTGGCTAAAATTTCGCTTTTGGAGTAATTTTAAGTGAACCATTTCGTCCTGTAAGCCTTTTAATTGAATTTGGCAAGCTTCGTTCCTCATGGCCCAATGGTCAAGGCGTCTGGCTACGATTTGTAACCACTTCTGGAACCAGAAGATTCCAGGTTCGACTCCTGGTGGGGAAGCTATTTTTTTTATCGTTCGCATTGTGCGCGTTCCCCAGATCCCACTACCAACTGCCTGTCACAGTGACATAGATGAGGGTTTATAGCATATTAATACTCAACAAAGCCGGCGGGCTCATATATCAGCGGGATTTGAATAATGGCCTTGCAAAACTCTCAGCAAATGACTACCTCGTTCTAGCAGGAACCTTGCATGGAGTTCATGCCATAGCAGCGAGAGTCAAACTAGACTCCTCAGCACAGCCTCAAGAAAAGAGTCATATAAACAGCTCAATTATCGCAGCTGGGAAAGCTAATTCCCCGAACGCTAACCATCTGGGTCTCCAAAACATAGATACTGACCTCTTCAGTTTACACGTTTTCCTGACAATCACGGGGCTCAAGTTTATCATTGTCACAAGTCCTCCTGCTTCTGATGAAAGCGTGCCCTCTGCGTCTGGAAGTGGACGAGGTGATTTGAGCCGACGCTACAATCTAGTGAGTGAATATTTTCACCAGTTATATATCCTCTACTGTGATTACGTCATGAAGGACCCATTCTACTCACTTGACATGCCTGTCAAGAGCGCGATGTTTGAGAGCAAAGTTACCAAACTTGCAAGAGGATAGTGTGCTTGGGCATGTCTAAGAATATATCGTGAGGGCCTGATCAGGATGGTTCTGTTTCAGAGTATCAGATACACATTTCCTTCAAAGGGGTAGAATTTTTTCGAAGAGGTAAAATTGCTTTACTCCTTTCTTGAGTTTTTCGCCAATTTCGCCGTTGCATACTTTCTGAATAGACCCCTAAGAAGATGTCGACCCAGTGCGAAGGCAGCCAGGATCAGAAGATAACCTTGAAACTAGAACCACCTCCTGATCAATGATGAGCTAATATAGAAGAATACTGCACTTTTCCCAATTTCTTTCTCATGATACCACCAGCTATGGAGGGACTTCTCGTTATCGAGGCTTGCCTGCACACCTCATCGCCATGTCCGAAGAGTACACCCAAACCAAGCCGCCGCTAGACACCCGTATTGGCAAGGACCTGCCATTCACATTTGGACAGCGGTATCTTACCGATGAAAATGACGTGTTTGCCCACAATGCCTGGGATCATGTTGAGTGGGGCGAAGAACAGATCCAGCAGGCTGAAGAGCTCATCTCCAAACAAACAGAAGCACCTGTGAAAGACTTCGAAAAGAAATTGTACAACTCTAACCCAGCAAAGTACTGGGACATCTTCTACAAGAACAATCAAGAAAATTTCTTCAAAGACCGCAAATGGCTTCAGATTGAGTTTCCGTCGTTGTACGAGGTCACAGCTGAAAAATACAATAAGCCCGTGACAATTTTGGAAGTTGGCTGCGGGGCAGGCAACACTATGTTTCCAATTTTGGCTCAAAACGAAAACCCTGGCTTGCGCATTCATGGATGTGACTATCTGAAAGTGGCCGTGGACCTTGTTAAGAAAAACGAGCAATTCGAGCCCAACAATAAAAAAGGTGTTTGCTTCAGTTCAGTGTGGGATTTGGCCAACCCTGAGGGCACTCTACCTGAAGGCTTAGAGCCCGAATCTGTGGATATCGTGGTGATGATCTTCGTGTTCTCAGCTTTGCATCCAGACCAGTGGGCCCAAGCTACAGCTAATCTCCAAAAGTTGCTCAAACCCAATGGTCAGATATTGTTTCGTGACTATGGTAGGTACGACTTGGCTCAAGTGAGATTCAAGAAGGGTCGCTTGCTAGAAGAGAACTTCTATATTCGCGGAGACGGCACAAGAGTGTACTTTTTCACAGAGGAGGAATTGCGGGAGATTTTCGTGGGCTCTGGTTTCAACGAGGACAAAATCGGCACCGACCGGCGCTTACTAGTCAACCGGAAAAAGCAACTCAAGATGTATCGAATCTGGCTCCAGGCTGTATTCAACAAAAGCGGATAGACGTACCCAGAGGTATTTAAGTGCGACTCTTCAATTTTCCGGACTTTCAAGTGGACAATATCGAAGCTATGCCCGCATTACCACGTATATGAAGTTGTCCAAATGGCGGAACTTCTCCCACACTTCTGCCAAGGGCTTATCTAGAAGAACGTCTATGTTTACTCCATGCACATATGGCGTGGCTCCGTGGTTCACAAAGAAATCGCCGAGCCAGTTGCTTAGGATCTCGGCAAGCGTCACATCTGTACCGCCAATCTGACGACTCACGGGACCCAGGAGCATTGTGGTCGACCCTGACACTAAGACACGCAAGGGAATTTTCTGGAATTTGCTTTTGTGGCGCACTTTGCTCTCTATCCGGTGGTAGGTTTCATAGTCATGAGTAATCATTGCTTTCCACAATGAGTCAGTGTCGGCTTCCGAAAGCGACATCATAGCTCGTGAGTTCCCATTAATCACATAGCACGACTGCTTCAATTGGTTGATGACTATCTGACGTAGCATCCTCTCGTAGTCTGAGCCATAGAGAAATGGGATGAGACTCTCTGGGTACGGATTGTCACATGTGGCCACCTTTAGATCCAACTCCCACACGGAGCTGCTATCCAGCACATGCAATACATCGTAAAGTACGCCCACAGGCTCGTGCCACTTGATTGGCACCGATTCATACTCTAGCCAGAATGTAGGTTCAATGGGAGTGGCCAAAAGGGAAAAGAACTTGTAGATCTTGGAGTAGTATGCAGGGAAGTAAGATACACGGAACATGGGCACGAGGAATGTGGCGCCCAGGAACCTCACCCTAACGTTAACGGACCCGTTCCACACTCTGTCCGGGGTGTTCATGCCATGCAGGAAGGTCGTGCTGCGTTTTGGGGATGAAGTAGAAGGTGAGAATTGCCTGAAAATCTCGTCCATGCCGGTAGGTAGTTGGCGGAATTTGCTCTTCTTCCTGTATGTACGAGATGTTTCGGATTCGAATGAGTAATACCCCACATCCAAGGAGTAGTACCACCGCACTGCGAGTCAGACTCGGCTTCTTCAGATATTTGGCCGATTTTTTACTGAGGCGGTCATCCAATTATGGATTGTTTCCAGATTTCAAAAGTTTAACGGGATATTCTTTTGTCAATTTTTGACGTGTTCGCAGGCTATTTAAGCTCGCTTTTGGAGTTCCTGAGTTTCGATTGTTCCATTGACATGCATGACGCTGGCCAGCATGGTCCAAATATAGCACGCACGTCCCCCACCCGCAATGAACGCATACGGATAAAAGAAATGGAAACCCATACCAAAATCGCTTCGCCTATGATATTTGTAGATTTCATCCGTGTCATCTTTTTCCCTTCTCAGGGCGATTAGTCGCAGCTAGCGACGCACCGATGCCTATAATATGCAAGATAGGAATGAGTGATACTGTACATTACAAGTGGTCAGCCAGCCACCCCAGGCAAACACAAGCCTTTGCATCGTAAATGTCGGGCGTTTAAAGCGCTATGCTTCCTCGAATTCGACACATTCCCAACGCATTCTCCGCATATTACTTTTCCTCCAAACTTCCATGGCTCGGTTAGACTTACAACCTCCTGTGGCACCAGCAGCCCAGGACAACTTTGATCTTGCACTGGCGGTCAATATTTTCACTCCTGGAAATTTGAGCCTTGATGACATTCCGCCAGTTCCGGTTTTTGATAGACGAAGAGTCAAGGTCTCGACTTCCAAGGAAAGAAGGGTGGTGTCGATGCCTCCACCTTCATCTAGTACGGAACATTTGGCATGTGCCAATTCCAAGAGAACCCAGGATGATTTCTGCCTCACAATGAAGGCATTGCCAGAGCCGCCAATTCAGGCGCCCGTGAAAGTGGCAGATCTGGTACCAAGAAACCACCAATCTGGTCCTCTCAATCTGCTGGCTGGTTTCTCCAAATTGAGCCTTATCGAAGAGCACCAAGAGAACTGTAACGAACTTGCAGATAGTTCTATGCACGCACCATATCAGACAATTTTGCAGCCGCCGGAGCTGATTCCCGAAGAGTACACTTCCCTTCGGCCAGAACTACCCCCCATTCAACTAAGAGAAACATTCCAAAAAAAGGAAATACTTCCACCTGCGCCTCCAGCCCACGGAGTCTTTCTTAACGCAAACACGGCATTTAAATTTCCTTCAGACGGTCTGTTGGACAGTAATTCTGTGGTCTTGCCGTCCGGATGTCGTGACCAAACTCGAAGAGCAGTCGATTCCACTTTATACTGCGGCCCTCTCCAGTACAAGCCCACGAACCAAAGCTTCAGAGAACTTGAAGACTACATTAATTCATATTTTCAGCGATCGAGCGATTCCGTGGCCTCAGTCGACTCGCCAACCATTCATTCCTGTGCCCTACCTGATGCCGTTTCACTCTCCAGCGAATACTCCGAACACAACTCATTGCCCAGTTCGGAAGACAGTCTTTTCGCCGAGTCGACTCAGCATACTCATGGAAGACAGCGCAGCGACCGCACAGCTGAATCCGTGCCCCATCTCCCAGTAGAAGTTGAGAGCCCTTCCGCCAGCACGAAACAAGCACTTCTGTATGACACGGACAAGAACACTCCGATTAATTCTGGCTCTGCTGTGCTTCCCAAACAGCGTAAAAGGGCCAGCCACAGCTCTTCAGAATATAGCACTCACAGTTCTCGCTCGAACGCCGATTTCTGTCTCGACCTGGGCGCCGACTACGACAAGTCACGCTTCATGATCCCCAAGGAACAGAGGGTGTTTTCCGAGGCACACAAGCAGTACAAAGCCCATCTTAAAGCGCAGAAAAAAGCCATGGCCATGGAGACCCGTAACGTTTCGGAACCCGTGGATGTATTCCAGAACAAAACACTCCCGCTGCCCCCAGTACACACTTCTGAGGAAGATTTCTTCAAACGGCACAGTTTTTTCGGCCATAGTCGCTCCGCTACAGGCCCGCTGTACAAGGTAAAAAGGTTTTCTCTTCGTTGACGACATCGAGCCCTCACCTCACAATTTTACCACTAACTCGTCATTTTCATACCTCGCAATCAATTCTTCAATATCATACTTTTTCGCAATTGCATCATTGATAAAGCGACCCCCCAAGTAGTGAACCTTTCCCTCTTTGTTGAAAAATCGAGCGCAAGGCTTGGGCGCAGTAAGCGATACGAGCATGGAGGCACCGATATCTACGTCTACGGGGCCCTTCTCGACATCCCAGCCACTCGGAATGTCTACCGCAATAATCGGGGGAAGCCTTTGCGAATTTTCCAGCAAGTATTTGAGGAGTTCGGTGTAAGGCTCTCTGACTGGCGGCTTGAAAGAAAATCCGAATAGCGAATCCACCACCGCCGCCACAGATCCCCCTTCAAGAAGCGACTTGACCTGCAGTATCTCTCCAACCTCGCCAACCCCAAGATCTTTGAGCTGTTGGCTCAATCTCAAATATAAGTCCTTTTGGGGTTTCTTGGGGTAGTAAATCACCGGCTCGTACAGTTTCCAGAGACTGAGGTGGCGTGCACAAACGAGCCCGTCTCCACCATTGTTCCCTGGACCTACTAGAACTAGCACTTTTTTGGATTTCTGGGCCGCAGGCGGGTATTGCTTGTAAATGGCCTTGGCAACTGCAAGACCAGCAAGTTCCATTAATTGATCAATAGAGAATGCTCCGGTGGACATCAACTCCAGATCTAGTGCTACAGCAGCTTTCGCAGAGAGCACCTTGAACATTGTGGGTGAACGAAGTGGAAAGTCAGCAAAGTGGCCTGAGTGGATTCCGTGCACCCGTGCACCCAGGATCCGAACCGTATGCACTTCTAAGGTCGCGTGGGCGCTATCGCTCCGAGACACTGTCCTGCACATACCTTCCATGGAGATAAGGGATCCCAGGGACAGCCTCGGGGCCTCACTCCCGATTTCCAGCCGTGACCCACTTCCTCGCGAACTTCATTGCTGTGAATGGTCTCTGTACTTTCATTTTTGGCTTTTTTCGTTTTCATTTTTGTCCATTGGTGCCTAGTGCAGGTGCTATAAATTAGTACCATTCTCCATCTGAGGTGTGGCAACCTCTCTTCGACTAACCCAAGGTGCATACCAAGCTTGGAAGTCGAATAGAGTATCAACTGGCCTGAATTCCTGACTTCCTGGCTCCGTGAAGGAGAGGAACGAGCTGCAGCATGACGTGGCACTCGTAAAGACGTGGAACGACCATAGAGTTGCCACTTGGATGGGCGACATTGTGAGATGTGGTAAAACAAAATACATCCCTGAAAACAGCTGCAAAGGCATTTCCGATCATATGTTGCATGTTGCTTCGCAGCTGCATTATAGCATTCGTTCACGGAAAACGAAGTAACGACAAAATCGTCGCTCCCTGCGAGAAAAGAAAATACCTCAATAGTCTCAGCGGCATTTCCGCTATATATTCGGGATATCCATGTCGAGAATTCCAGTTCATGGCGGCTCAGAGCCAAATCAGCTGCACCGCCCTTCTTCAAAGGTGTTGACGAATATGCCTGGAAGAAAATGTATCCTCGCAAATTTCAAGATTTTATATGTCTCTGCAAAATACAAAACTTAACGCTTGAATTCCTCTAGTCCACCAGTACTTGCCTGCATAGACTCCGAGAATGGGAAAAATAACCACGCCTCCTCTAACAGACGTCAACACACCAAGAACACGTGACGGTCTTCCACCACTCACCAATTCAGGACCATGTTGAATATGTCATTTGATCTGCCTTCAGCTACAGGCAATTCCCCTATGATAAATTATAGGAAAGATGCAAAAAAAGCCGTCAAGTTCACCTTCATGGTCGGCGGAGAAAGTGGCACAGGAAAAACCACCTTCGTGAACTGTTTGTTGAATAGGAAGGTCATCAGTCACAAATACGAGGGTCAATACAATACCAGCGACACAAAAACATTGGCTTTCACCCTGGCACACGCGGTAGCTTTACCCAACACGTCAATATTATCACGCAACGAGTTCAATGCAAGCTCGGCGAATGACGAGCCGGGCATTGCGCTTACAGAGACGAAGGTAGAGATGCTCGATGACGACAACATTAAATTGCAGCTCAACATTATTGACACACCTGGCTTTGGTGACAACATCAACAATGAGATGTGCTTCGTCGAAATCGAGAACTACTTGAAACAGCAATTCGATCTCGTACTAGCTGAGGAGACGCGCATCAAGAGAAACCCTCGTTTTGTTGATACTCGTGTCCATGTTCTTCTCTATTTCATTACGCCCACTGGCCATGGGTTAAGGGAGTTAGACATCAGCTGCATGAAACGCTTGGCCAAGTACGTGAACATCATTCCCGTCATCGGCCGTGCTGACTCGTTCACCCAGCTGGAAATAAAGGAGTTCAAGGAGCAAATTCGCGCAGACATTGAACGATTCAACATTCCTGTGTTTCAGTTCGACACGTTCTTGAACGAGTACGACGAGCAGGAAGACTACGACCTAATTCAGGAGTGCAAGTTTTTGACCCGCTTGCAGCCGTTTGCCGTCGTCGCCTCTGAGCAGGACTTTGAAGTCAAAGATGTCAACACAGGGCTCACGAAAACCATCAAAGCCAGACAGTATCCCTGGGGCATTGTTGACGTCAACAACCCCAAGTATAGTGACTTTCTGGTGTTGCGAGCCGTTCTTTTAGGCTCCCACTTGCAAGATATGAAGGATTTGACCCACGACTTCTTGTACGAGACTTATAGAACTGAGCGGTTGACTAAGGTCACCGGCCGTGGGGAAGGGGGCGACGAATTCAATGATGTCTCCAACCTTGCCGATTCGGCAGTTCCCTCGATGTCTAATTTGGCTCGGTTGACCGACGCTGGCGACTTGACGAAGACCCGCGATGACTTCGACGATAGCGCGTCGCTCGCATCTGACTCGTCGAAGAAGCCCCGTTCCATGCTTCTAGACGACGTGTCACCCAAGTTGAAAGACAACGAGTCGTTTGCGTCCTCCGCATCGGGGGCGTCCGAGCAAAGACCTCAGGCATCGCGAACTCTGACCACTGACGCATCATTCAAGAGATTATCGATTGCGCCGCAGCGCTCACAATTGCGCCAGATTTCTGAGACCGTGCCCTACGTGATTCGGCACGAGAGAATCTTGGAGAGACAGCAAAAGCTTGAAGAAATGGAGATGGCCAGCGCCAAGGAGTTGTCTGACCGTGCGGCCATTTTGGAGCAGAAAGCGGCCTTGCTCAAGGCCAAAGAGAAGATGTTATTACAACGGTTGGAGGAGTATAAGAAAAAGCAGCACAAGGACAGTGAAAGCGTGGCGGAAAGTGCCGCTGAGACGGTGACGGGGACAGTCGACGCTGGTGACCACGAGAGCTCGGCCAATTACACCGTCAGTGACGAGCATAACTAGGAAATCAATACATAGGGCGGCGCGGGGCGCGATGGGGGAGGGTTCCCGTCAAAATGCGCCGCCGCCGTTGCAAGCAAAAATATAAGAGAATAAAAAAGGCAAAGACACGGCAGTAGAGATTAAGAAGTTCTTATACACATTAATGCAGAATTGCCCCCATCTATTGTTGAGGCTCTTCTGATCGCCCAGCGTCGGTTGCTGATTCTGGCACGACCGGGTAAAAAAGCTCTACGCACACCTTCGCTCACCAAACACCTGGACACATTGCTCTGCCGCCCACTTTAGACGCCGCCCGTGCCTCGTCAGAACCAGATAAATTGTGTTTCTGTTATTGTGACTCTTGTCTAGCACATCCACATCCCTTTATCGCCTGCCATGTCGACGAACATTGTAAGTCTATTGGAGACTGCCCTCTACTCCACGGACGCCAACGTCAGAAACGAGGTGGAGCTCCAATTGAGCAATTTGGCAGCAAACTCGCTCCCTGAATATGTGAATCTTCTCTCTGACGTGCTCGTAAGCGATGCCAAACCCGAGATCCGAATGTTGGCCGCTTTGGGCATCAAGAATCAGTTGACATCCCGTGATGTCAGATCGCGGAGCCAGCAGCAGCAAAAATGGCTTGACTTTCCTGCGGAGGTGCGTGCCAACCTCAAAGAGAAGGCTGTACAAGTTATGCTTAGCGGTGACGAGAGAATGACGCAGCTGATTCCGCAGTTGGTGAGTGCCATTGCCGCCATCGACTTGCCGCGCAACGATTGGCCCGACTTGGTGCCCAAGATCATCGAAAACACCAAAACAGACAAGCCAGTGGCCGTGAAACGCTCCTGTTTGCTCACCATCGGCTACATATGTGAGAGTGTTGACTCCAATGACCCACAGATGATTGCGCAGTCCAATGGCATTTTAATTGCCATTGTTCAGGGCGTACAGTCGAGCGAGCCCAACGTGCAGGTGCGGTTGACGGCTCTCAATGCGTTGATCCATTCATTGCTGTTCATCAAGCTCAATTTCCAGAGAGAGGGCGAACGTAACTTCATCATGCAAGTGGTGTGTGAGGCCACACAGGCCGACGATGCTCCGTTGCAAGCGGCGGCTTTTGGCTGTTTGGCCCGCATAGTCCAACTTTACTACAACTACATGTCGGTGTACATGGAGAAGGCGCTCTACGTCTTGTCCATCCTGGGTATGAGAAACCCAGACGACCGCGTTGCGTGTATGGCGATCGAGTTCTGGTCCACAATCTGCGAGGAGGAGTTTGAGCTCGCTTTCCAAATCCACGAGTACAATGAGCGTGGAGAGCCTACTCCGGCCGAGTTGAAGTCGTTCAATTTCGCCCTTCTTGCCACTAGCGAGGTGTTGCCGGTGTTGTTGACGCTTCTTACCAAGCAGAATGATGATCCAGAGGACGACGACTGGTCGGTTGCAATGGCCGCTGGCTCTTGTCTCCAGCTATTTGCGCTGACTACCGGAATGTATGTCGTGGAGCCCACGTTGAGTTTCTTTGCAGCTAACATTAAGCTGGACGAGTGGAGAAACCGCGAGGCAGCCGTCATGGCTTTCGGCTCCATCCTTGAGGGTCCTGATGCTGAGCAGCTCAAAGCCCCGATTTCGGAGGCCATACAACCCATAATGGCGTTGATCACCGACCCCACGTTACATGTCAAGGAGACCGTGGCCTGGTGCTTGGGTAAAATTTGCGAGGTTTCCTTCGCGCAGTTGGACCTCAACGCAAACTTCGAGCTTCTTTTGCAGGCGTTGTTGCATGGCCTCAACGACCACCCCAAGGTCTCGGTCAACTGCTGCTGGGCCCTAATGAATATCATGGAGCAGCTTTGCGCCGAGGCTCCGGAGCAGGAATCCAGCGCCATGTCCCGATATTACGAGACATTTTTCCCCGCATTGTTGCAGCTCTCAAGCAAAGAAGACAATGAATTCAACTCGCGGGCCTCTGCTTACGAGGCCTTGTCGGCTCTCGTAACCTTTTCGGCTGCTGACACCCTTGGCGTCATTCAGTCGCTTGCCAGCGAGGTTTTGAGCCGTTTAGAGGCCACGATCAACATGCAGCTGTCTTCGTTCAACGTGGAATCCAAAACGGCGCTCGAGGAGTTGCAGATCAACATCTTGTCCCTCTTGACCAACATTATCCGCCGCTTAAGCTCGGACGTCAAGGGTGCCGCTGACAATCTCATGATGATGTTCCTCAAGTTGTTGCTGGTGCAGGCGCCTAACGCCCTCATCGAAGAAGACATTTTCATTGCCATTTCTGCCGTGGCCAGTGCAGTTGGGCCCGACTTTGCCAAGTACATGGAGCTGTTCACGCCGTACTTGAACAAGGCATTGAACAATGTGGAGTCACCCACCTGCAACACCGCCGTGGGTTTGGTGGCCGATTTAGCCCATGCCTTGGGACATGGCATCCGCCCTTACCTCGATGGATTGATGGAAATCCTCGGGTTTGATTTGAACAATGAAGCTGCTCGCCGCGAGTTGAAGCCCGCCATCTTGTCGTGTTTTGGTGATCTTGCTGGAGTTATTGGCGAGGATTTTGCTCGCTACATTGAAGTGGTGATGCAAATCTGCAGTCAACTTGTTAAGGTTGTACCAGAGGACAGCTCGTACGAGCTGCTCGACTACGTGAACAGCCTTAAGGAATCGGTGTTGGACTGTTTTGTGGGCGTGGTGAGCTGCTTGGCCAGCAAACCTGACCTCTTGTACAACTACTTGCAGCCCATCTTTGAGTTGATCCAGCAGGTAGCCCTCGACGGTGAGCTTCTGTCCAATGAGAATACGGCCCGGTCTGCGGTTGGTCTCGTGGGCGATATTGGTGCCATGTATCCCGATGGCCAGTTGCGCATCATCTTTGAGCTGCCTTGGATTGCCCAATTCATCAAGAGCACCAGGGCCAATCCCAACTTTTCCCAGCTGACCCGGGACGCTGCACGGTGGGCTCGTGACCGCCAGAAGCGTCACCTCGCAGCGTAAGTGTTGTTGCTGCGCTAGAGCAGCGGGCTCGGCTACACTTTTATATGCTCGCCTTCCTCGTCACCTTCTCATCTCTATTCTCTATAATCTCTCATCGCCTCATCAACATTTTACTTGCACTGCAAGCTCCTAATGCATCTCTCACGACTCTAATGTACATCATACATTTATAACAACAGTAGGTGGAGAAAAAAAAAGTAACAATTTGCTTCTGAATGCCAAATTTCTCTTGGAACGTGATTTCATTTTCGACTTTTGCACAATTCACTTTCTTGTCCTTCGAACACCTCGACACTAACCTGTACATGCCGACCGCGTATTTTGCGGCCATCAACTCCAACTTTCTGCATTTCTTCGCTTGTCATATATGTCACTGTACAGCCCGGTCCCCTTCGACCACACATACATACTTTATGACCCAAATGACATCGTCTCCACCGCATGTGTACAGCTCTCGCTACTACCTGTCTACATCATGGTATTCTACACCTCGTGGTTTCTCATCACCAGGGAAAGTGAACCTGTGATTGTAGTGGGGGGTCACCTTACCAGCGAAATTCTCAACAAGATTGTGAAAAAAATATTTAAGCAGCCACGGCCCGCCTTCCATCGCAACTTCGGTCTGGCCTCGTCGTCTTTGCTGTATGGAATGCCTTCAGCTCACTCCCAATTCATGGGCTTTTTTGCGGCATACTATGTGCTCATTGCATTGTTCAAAGTGCCACTTTCCAGGAGAGAAAGAATTTCGGTTATCGTGATCTTGCCCTGTTTGGCGCTTGGGGTAGCATTCTCCAGAGTTTATCTTATGTATCACACAGTCGAGCAGGTTGCGATTGGCGTAGCACTTGGCACCACCTTTGGCTCCTTTTATTTTGTTGTCACAAGCATACTTAGGGAAGTTGGGTTCGTTGACTGGGCCATTCAGTGGCCGATTGTGAGGTTGTTCTACATCAAAGACCTGTACTATCACTGCTACCAGAGCTATGCGGAAGAGCACCGCGATTATATGGCCAAGAGGAAAAGATTGGCCTAGTTTACCTTTCTCTTCAGCTGCTCAGCATGGAACGGAACCACGAAACGGTCGCTGTACATAGCCGGTGTGAGCCCCAGAAATTGCCATTCTCTGTGACAGAGAAGTAGTAATCTATGATGAATCGTGCCTATTCAAGACTTCACGCCGAGAAAATTTGAGAATTAGATAATTACTCTGCTGCAGCCACACACGTAGTACTTACAATTCTTTCACATATTGCCCTTGTTCTATATTACACTGCTACCACAGCTCGTCCCACTTGTCGTCGTCATCACCTTTGTCAGCCTGGCTAGACATGGACGGCAAGTGCGTGCGCTCCTTGGGTTTCTGGTATCCAAATGCCGGCTCGGAGTCGTCCTTCTTGTTGATTCCCGAAAAGAGCTTGTCGAATCCCTGCTCCTTGGTGAAGTTCTGAAAGGTTTCCAGGCCATACTTGCCTGTCTCCAGCATCTTTTGACCAAACTGGGCCATTGCACGTTTGGCCTCGCTGCCGAAATCACTTTCCTGCAACTGGTTGATGCCAGGTTTGATCATGGATTCGTGAACGTCGGTGACGGACTTGGCTACATTGGTTGAAAAGATGCCCCATCCCTTCGTGAGCGTTCCAAGTGGGTCTTCTGTGAATGTGTTGAGGTTAAAAGCCTGACCGTTGGACTTGGGCTTTGGAGCAGGTGTATTGCCGAAACCGGCATACTTACCTCCCTGAGATGGCGGAAGCCCGTCTGGTCTGGTCTCGTTGGCGCTTCCCAAACGAGCAAAATATTCCTCGTTCTTTTGGCGATCTATTTGTGGAGCTGCCGTTCTCAGTTGCCCGTTGGAAGCAGGTGTGCTAGATCTGGCGGGAGCAGCCAGCGACGCGGCAGTGGGTAACGTCTGACCGGTGTGATCTTTCTCAACAAATGACCTGCCTTCGACTATGCACGACAATTTCTCTTTGTAGTCCTCTGCAACGTAATTATCATATTTGAGCTTAGCAGGCAAGGTCACGTCCACACCGTTCTCGACAAAGTACGCCTTGCACTTCTCGTTGCCGCCCTTTTCCATTCTAAGAATTTCTTCCGGTTTGAACTGGTCCATTGTGATCGACCTGACAAACGAGATATGCACGCCGAGTCCACGGTGGATTCCAGCACACTCAAGGCATATGAAAATGCCAAACTTAGGGGAAGCCCACTGGGGGTTGAAAGCGCCGCAATCTAAGCATTTTTTGTTATCGCCATTTTTCTGCAAAAGCATGAGTTTACGGCGAGTCTCGGGATCTATAGACATAGTAAAAGCAGTTGTTTTCTTCAGTAGCGAATATGAAGTGGGAGACGAAGATCAGGGCGCGCCGACCGCGTGTGTGTATGCAGGACGGAAAACCTGCCAAAGCGCTAGAATTTGATATGTGAGCAAGAGATGGAGGGTTTCGAGGGTGAAAAACTTAAGGAGAGAAGAAGGGAGACATTATGCCGGTTTTGCGGGCTTTAATATTCATGTATTCGGTCCTGTCGTCACAATTTTTGCACGATCTCGCTGTTCATCTGGACAATCTCCACTGGGTACGGCTGACTTCTGCTTCCTTGACCGGTGTGCCACGATGCACCGTCCACCACTTGCACAGTCCCCGACACGTAGCTCAGAGCAGGTGAGAACAAGTAAACCGTGGCATCGGCAATGTCGCGCGTGGTGCCTGTTCTCTGGAGAGGAACCTTCGAAGCAAAGTTGGGGTTTCTGACCAACCTGCTCGCACCCTCCGTGTCGCGGATAAGACCAGGGGCAATGCAGTTCGAACGAATTCCAAGAGGGCCAAGTTCTACCGCCAATGCGTTGGACAATGCATCAACACCCGCTTTGGCGGCGCCAACATGAATCTGGAAGGGCACACCGTAGTAGTGCAACGTCGCGCTGACGAATAAAATTGAACCCTTGTTCTTGCGGAGCTGGTCAAACGTCGCCTTGACGGTGTTAAAAGACCCAAGCAAGTCGATCGCAACCACTGATTTGAATGCGTTCGACGACAAGTGGTTGAAGTCTGAAAGAAAGTTGCCTGCAGCTCCGGCGATAACAAAGTCAATGCGCCCAACTGCAGCCACCGTCTTTTCAACCGCCTTGGCAATCGAATGAACATCTCGGACGTCAACGTTCGCACACGAAATCACCTTAGCTCCAGGCCGTAACTTGGCCATCTCCTCGGCAGCCTTGTCGGTCTTTTCCTTGTTTCTACCCACAATTGCTGCGTTAGCACCGAGCAAGATCAATGCCTCAGTCTGGACTCGACAGATGCTGCCAGCACCACCGGTGGTGAACACCACCTTCCCCTTGAAAAGATCCTTCTTCCACACGGAGTCGTTGAGGTATTCTGCGGTTAACGACATTTTAATTCGCGTGCAATTTCTGGCGGCGAATGGAAAAGATCTGCGGCCGGGTGTTTCGAACGCTTTAGTAGTTTGAATTCTGGGGTTTCTGCATATGCATGCATGTGACGGACTGTTGCGGGGTGGGTAGCGCGGCTCGAGTGCGCCACAATTGGTCCGCTTCCCAATGAAAGCAAATAGTCAAAAAATGGTAGTTATTCAATCACGGCCGGATTGGCACCTCTTGCGAATTGCTCTCCTCTCCAAGCGAGCCGAACCTTAAGCCGCCATTGGGCGAGTTACCTTGTCTTCTCTCCAACTCATTCTGGACTTTGCTGAACATCGGCTGCGAATATTCCTCGTCGTCGTCATCTTGAGCAAGAGGACGCTTCTTTTCGCTTCGCTCCTTTTCATCATCACGAAGCACCGCCTCTGGCGATTCGGCTTCAAAAGGTGAAGATGGATTGTCGATTTTGTTGCCTGTTTGAATTGGCACATCGATACTGGTGGCAGTGGCGTCTTTCTTGTCCGGCTCGCCAAAATTGCTGATATCAGCAGCAATTGTGGAATAATTCAAGGTCGAGAGGAAGGGTAGATACGTGTCTCTGATATAGTAGATCAACCGCTGCAGCCGGACCGTGCGATGGACAAGCACGTATAGCAAGTCGAGGCAGACGGAGTTGGCGAGGTTGTTGCACTGAGAAACGCTGGAAAAGAATTCGAAGAACGCGCCCATGAGTGAGTGTTGTAGCACGTACTCCACGATTTGCGGATCTCCCAACGCAAGAAGGCTCTTGAAGCACCGAAGCACCCCCAACTTCAGAATCATTTTCACAGGGAGTCGAAGCAACTTCATGGCACCCTTTATCACGTCCTCACCAAGGAAAAAGGCGTTGAAAATTCTCCGGTCATGCTCACCAGAACAATACGAAACGAGGTCGCAGAGGTGCTGGTATAGTAAAGGGTCCTCTGCGAGAAAGGCACGGATGTCACCTTCTGGTTTACTCATAGCAATGAAGGGCCCAAAAAGCACCGGAGCCACGTCTTTATAAAACGCTTCGAGGCTTGCCCGTGTCGCAGCCTCGTCACTCGTATCCTGAGGTCCTTCAAAGTTGTCGTGGCCGACATTGCCCAAAATTGTCTTAATTGCCTCGAAGGCCTGCACACGAATAGCAGGACTTTCATCCTTGTAAAGGAGATTTGAAAGAGTCATCATCATGGAGGTGTCTCCAATTAGACGTAGCTTCAACGGCTCGGCAGGTTTGTTGTTATGGCCCTCCTCGTTACTAAGAACCGACGCAATTGGTGGATCCAGCTCATCAATCTGGCTCTCATCTCGTCCAGACAGATTAAGCAATGGCAAATTTTGCTCAATGAGGCTCACCAAGAGTTCAGTTCCGGGAATGCGAATGTTGAGTTCCAGATCGTTGAGCGCAAAGCGGACCATTTTGAGCAAACCAGCATTGACTAGACACGAATAAAACGCCAGCCTTTGAGAAACATGGTGACTTTTCGTCTTGAGCGTGTACTGATGTAGCATGAGCACACCGTCGCGCTTTTTGGAGAGTGGCCTATCGCTGCTGTACAAACGAAACAAGCGTTCAAGGAAGTTGTCGTTGGCTACCGGATCCTGGAGGAATTCCAAAAGCTTGGTCTGGTTGCTGTATATCATCAGCATGAGAGTGTTGAGTGTCTGGTCATCCACACTTCGTGCTAGAACAACGTTTCGGACGTAGTTCAAGATGAAATCCCGACGGAATACATCCATTTCGCCAGCCTCCTGCGGAACCGGAACACTGATTACCTTCCTGTAGTTTGATTCGTCCAAGAGGTACTCGCGATGGCATGCTTTGAAGCCAGGGTACTCACGGTCGTACTCCAACATTCCCACCACGGCCAAGGCGTTTTCGTCGTTTTTGAAAAACTCCTCAAATATCTGTGCCTCATTGTAAACCAAAAGTGCCTTTGTAATCTCACAGAGAAGGTGCAATCCTGGCAAGTCCCGCGCCTGTTCAAGGTCCTGTAGTAGAGCGTACATGACTCTGAGATAATTGGATTCAACGACAAAATTCAGAATGCTGGTCCGTGTGTACTGGGAATTAGAGCCTTGGTTTATGATATCCGCAAACTCGTCGAGGTTTTCACGCGTTAACTTGTCCGGTGGGTAAGAAATAGGGCCAGTAACGAGCTCGGTCAATTCTCGAGGTCCTTCTGCGGCAGACTCGCGGATGGGAATAACAAAATATAGAGAAATCATTGGACTCAAGTTTTCTTGCTGTACTCTGACGATGAAATCGCAAAGGTCGGCGCAACCTTCGTTCTCTTGGAAACTTAGCGCGAGGTCTTTGCCAGCCAAGTCTGTCCACACTATGAGCGTCTCCTGCTGCCTTTGGTACTGAATGGATCCTTCTAGAAATGACTTGAGTATTATTTCGTCCTCGTTGAGCTCGTTGTATACAAGAAAGCACGGTTTGTGTGTATCTGGATCTATTAGTCCCGTGCAATATCCGGTCCCGTTGTCGGACCAGTCGTCGCCTTGGAGAAGGTAAACTTTCACTCGTCGTGGAGTCTTGCTGGAAAATTCGGATGCAGGCTCCGAAGGTTTATCTCGGGCATTTTGAGTAGGCATCGCTTCGGGTGCCGTTGTGTTGGCGGGGCTGTCTTCATTTCGCAGCATGGGCGTGAGCTCCTCATCGTCGGACATTTTGGAAGTTTGTTTATGAAATTTTCACAATTTCAGTTCCTCCCTGGAAGTTCACGTGAGTGCGTTGGATTGTCTAGGGTGTTGATGTTGCTCGATCTGAATTCCGGAGCCAACAGCCTGCACGCGGCGTGAAGGTCAAGATAAGGTGAACGTTAGAGTTCGAAAAAAAATTAATTCGATGTTCAAAACTCCGTGATATATGCAAGTAGCTATGTTTGGAGGTACGGTTGGACGAACAAGCATTTTTTCTTCTCCCAGGTTTTTGACACTTTTCGCCAAATGCCCAAAAGTTTGGGAATGCCCAGGTGTTTTTGGCCCAGAATGACTTTATCATATATTTGATTTGAGTCGATAAAGTATAAAAAACACTGAATTTCTGAATTTCCATCATTACACTAATAGCACTATATGTCAATACACCGAAAGCTGCTCTGTTGATCTCTATCCTCTATATACATCAGTGGCACACCAAGGCACACGACGAAAGGTTTCTCAACCAATCGGCCTTGTCGACATCATGGGTATCCTCCACCTCGCCCCACTCTCCTGTCTGGAATATCGTTTCCAAGTTACCCAACTCCACAACCTCCTCGACAGACTTCTTGAAAAAAGCATCAGTAGAAGCCTTGTTGACCTGATACAAAGCCGCATCATTCGCATTCGACCTTAAAATCGTAGCTCCGCAGAGAAATGACTTTGCCGAAAGAATAGCCTTCTCGAGAGCTACCAAATCGTAGATTGGCAAGTGGTTGAGCCAATCGAGGACAACATTCTGGGTAGTTATGGACTGTGAGTTACCCCGGAGTCCGTCGGTCTCGCAATCAAGAGACTGCAATGTTACTTTGTAGGACTCAGAGGGCAAGAGAGTGCGTTTCTGGCCCCATGCGGTGAAGAACTCTTCGTACTCACTCTTCAAAGGCAAGTACAACTCGTCCTGGCGTTTTCTCAATGCACCCTCGTACTCGTCTAACGTAGTGAAAATAAGACAGGTGTCCGTGTCCAAATAGCGCAACATATTGATTTTGATATCGTCAAGATCGCCGATCTTAGCCACCAAGTCTTGATCTACCGCAGCTGCCGAGTGGACAGCGTGCAAGTCAACAGCACGTGATACAATTGACGTCAAAGGCAATGAACTTGGCTTGATACGTAAATCCAGCAATGAGTCCCATTCGTGCCCGATCAAGTGAGCCAAGGTCCTCTTGTTAGCAGGCACACCCAATCGGTTGCCTAGAGGTGTCTTGAGCGGTTTGTCATCAAGAAGAATTTCGTATTTTCCAGTTTCTTCATTTAGCTGAGTGTTGACTTTGTTCCAGAATCTGGACATCGTTTTTTCAAGCCGGTTGGTTTCGGTTTTTGCGTTCGTGATGTTTCCTCCAGCAGGCTGAGTGCTGGTGGCATACCCCGCTCTTAGTGCAAACGAAGATCTCGAAATTTGCCCAAATAAACGACTGCTGCCTAATAGAGGAAGTCTCATCTTGGCTTGTGCTCAGCTAGTGGTGTGTTCAGGTGAGATTCAGTGGTGCGCACTAAAATTCATCCAACACTCAGTTGAGTTACCTCCACCATGTCGCTAGATTCCAAGGCACTCCAAAAATTGCTCATAGAGATGGACAACCAGCTCAACAAATCGCGAGCCGAATTATCCATGTGCAATCTCCAGCTCGAAAAGATTGACACCAACTTGAATATAATCAACCAGACGACAAGTAAACTCAACACGCTCACGAAGCCAGATGACAGCGTGTGGAAAGGCGTTGGTCGTACATTCGTAAAGACTGGGGTGAATGACTATCTCAAGAAGATCGAATCTGACAAGTCAGAGTTTCTTCAGACCCAGAAGCTGTTGCAGACCAAGCAACACTACTTAGAAACGACCTTGGAGAAGACCATTCAGAACATGAGCGACATTGTTGGTAAGAGACAATAATAAGAAACAATCATGGCAATTAATATACAAGAAGTTGGGAAGATAAGAATTGTAGTGTCCACCAAAGTCCATCACGGAGATGCGACTGCTCTTCTGCCAACCGGCTTCAAATTGACTTTCATGCTCATTCAATCCGAAGCTCGTGTTATTTGCTCATCAATCGCTGTCGCTTTCATCCACACCTTCGTCCAAGATGCGCCTCTCAAGATCCACGTCGCTTTGCTTCTTCAGCTCCGCCATCTTGGAAGTTAAAAACTCGTTGATTTTGTCTTGCAATGTTGTGAGTTGCGCTCGAAGCTCACCAAGCGGTGTATCTTTCGCAGCACTTGGCTGATCTCTGTCTTGACCACCAGCATTGATGACGATATCTGAGATTTGGGTGGTTCTTCCATTGGTAGAGTGAGGACCTACTCCAGGCAGGATATTCACCTTCTCAGGATTCAGAGGCGACGTGTATGTAGCTGCAGGTATTAGCGTCATGGAAGTCGGTTGTGGAGACGGTGGAGAAAGACTCTGATGTATTTGGTGCGTTATGCACAGTACCGAGGGCACTAGACCGGAACATCGGGGAAATCCTTGATGGGGATTCGAGATGCCGAATTAGAATAGGCGCTAAATTTCACTTCCACAATCTCGTTTTCAGCAAAATCGAGCAGCGGAATATCATAACAGGAGAAAGCCATGAGGTACCCGTGGAAAACACGCAACACTGTCTCGTCGGCAATAATCAAGATGTCGCCACTCATCCGCTCCATTTCCAAAATGAGAGGCTCAATCTTAATAGCAAGGTCATGGTACAGCTCTGCACGCGAGTAACGATGGTGGTATGGATCCTTCAAGAACTTTTCGTACTCAGTGGGATACTTCTCCTGGATTTCCTCGTCTGTCATTCCCGCAACAACGCCCGGGTTCTTTTGAGAGAGCTGAATTCTGTGGCGCACCTTCACCCCGAGGTCACGGAAATGCTTGGTTGTCTCAATTGTCCTCTTTTTGGCCGATGTCCACACCACGAACGAGTCGTCGTCAACTCCGTCTGCTCCAGTAGGTGGATGTTTCTCGTCAATGGAGAGAGATTTAGCTAGCTTGGGAGGAGCCCCTGCGGTGGTAGAGGAAGTAAAATCCCTGGACCGCGACTTCAAATGCTCCACTAAGGTTTTGGTGAGGTTGCGGGCATAACGAAGCCCGCCCTCGTCAAGGGGAGGATCCAGAGAGTAGTCTATCTCATTCTTGTAGCATCTGGCAAAGTAGGCCGAGCCCAGCTTGATGCGTGAGTTCATCAAAAAGAAAACCACCTTATTGATCAAATAGCCGTAGTTAGAATTGTGGAGCTCGATGCGCTGACCAAAATTGATCATTCTTATGCATGAGAGGTCCTCGTCATCACCCTTCTGTTCCATCTCGATGTAGTGAGGAGTCAAGATGTTGATCCGGTCTGAATAGTCCTTGAATGCCCGCTCATAGTCCCAATTCTCGTAATCTGGCGATGAGCGTGCGGCGCTTTCGATGTTTTTACGAAGAATTGACTCATCAGTCACAGTGGACTCAATGAAAATACACTGGATGTTCAAGCTGCGGAATTTGTCATTGAGCTCCTTTCTGAATTTGGGGGTTGCGTTGATGGCATCGTAGATGACTACCTGGCCCTTGTCTTTCTCGAAAAAATTCAACATATCGTTCAAACAGCTATTGAGTATGCGATTCCGGAATTCGACACCTTCTTCGGTGGTGGGGTGAATTACATCAAGCACGCGCTCCATGTCATCGGTGTTTGCGCCTCTTCTACGATAATCTGCCAAATGAAAGCTGTGGGTCTTCACACCCAACCATCTCAAATACCTCGTAAGAGACACAGATAAATGCGTTTTACCCCGCCCTGGCAATCCTGCCAATGCAATACAGATTTTGCCGGCGTGAAACAAACGACCTGACTCAGTGGAATATAGTTGAGCAGGCGAGATATGAGTGGCATCAATTTCTTTGTGCACTCCGTCGATTCCAGTGACATCGCTGAGCCTGCGGCGGTTGTTGAAGTTGGCGGGTCTTTCAACCAAGTTGGGCTTGGATGAATCATGGAAAGACCATCTCTTTTTCGTTCTTCTACCCAGGGAGGTGTTTCTGGTGAGAGGCTTGGAGCCGAACCCGTTGTAAAGCTCGCATTCAGCGTCGTCGTCTGAGACAAATGTTGACATAGGATGTTGGTGTATTGGTGGATTACCCCGGACCAAATGCAGGAGAATGAGAATGCCAGCACGCAGGCTGGGAGGAAGGGGCAGGTTTCAAAGTCCGAAAATTTAAAGCTATTTCTATTGCGCCTGATGCTTCCAAACTTGTTATGTTCATGTATTGGAGGAGCTATCGGTTGCCTAATTGACTCACCAAGTGAACTTGGCTCACCATTATTTGCTGGAACATCACTTCTCTTCCTTAAACAGACATCTACATTTTCCCGCTGACGTTATATGATTAAAGTACAAGATTTACTCGAGCGAACCACCCTTCTTCTGGATCAAAGCCTTTCTGGTGTCGTCCAAGTACAACTTGGTAACAACGACCTTGGAAGGATGAATGTTGATGGGCACGGAAGCACCGGAGGACTTCTCCTTCTGCAACTTCTCGAGCTGGATGGAAAATTTCAATCTGTAAACAGAAGAAACCTTGCCCTCAGAGCCCTTCTTGGAGCCTCTGACGACGGTGACCTCGTCCTCCTTTCTGATAGGGATAGACTTGATCTTGTACTGCTGTCTCAACTCCTTGGACAAAGGAGCAGACATCAACACTCTTCTCTCAGCAGAAGAGGAGGAGAAGTGGGCCTTTCTAGACTTGGAACGAGAAGAAGAAACGTCTGTTGTTAGTTGAATGAAATATTAAAGTGATATTGACGATGGTTTGGAAATAATCAGAGGATTGCTCAATTCTAAACTGAATATTGAATCCTGCTTCACGAGGTGAGCTTTGTACAATGGACAAATAAGCCTAGGATGGTGGCTGGGTGGTATTTTGGAGCTTAAAATTCGGCATGATACTTTCCATCCAGACATCAATGTATCTGGGTTCATCGTTTGATGTGCTAGCACATACCTTTGCTGATCTTGGCCATTTTGACTAGTTGATGGAGATAGAGGTTTGAAAAAGCGCTCTCACTGCGTGGGTAGGAAATTTTTTCGAGTAGCTACCTGCAGGATATTAGCTCGGTTGTTGGGGCACGAGCCCTAAGATGAAAAGTAGAACCAAGAAAAAAAATATTGGAGGAGGTGAACGGATTAATCTAAAAAATAATTATAGAATGAAAACAGCGAACTATAGGAGGGATTGTAAGATACTAAAGTCAAAAAGTTAAGCAGCCCATGGCGGGACTCGAACCCGCAATCCCTGTCTCCGGAGGACAGTACCTTAACCAATTAGGCCACACGGGCGCTCGTTGATAAATTTTGAAGTTTTATTGGTGTTGTGGTAAAATCTGAATGTAAAAGTAGCCAAAAGTCCCGATTTTCGTTGTCATTGGAGGACCTTCAAGTCATTTTATTGCTCAGGACATGAATTTATACGGTTATCTACTTCTTTCTTGCAAATAACGACTACTTTTTGCCATATAGATGGTTTACGTGGACATAATCCAATACGGGCAAGCATCTAGATGAATGGGAACAGCACTTGTATAATTATTGTCAAGTATGTAAATATTGGTGGCACCAACTCTTTGATGAACTGGTACCTATGCATTTATGCAATATGCTTGCACCACTTCCAGCCAACAAACAATATTACTACAAACTCCAACGATTTGTAACGCTTGTGCGTACAGTCTACTATGAACGTGTTCACAGTATGGATGGGTTCACCAACTTCCATCCTTACACTGTCGAAGAACAACGCAGGGCCTTCCAAAGAAGTGGAGGTCTATACTATGACTAAGTCTCACTGATTAAAGAATAGGAAAGCTTGATTATAGCTCTATACGCTGGGGCATCCCAGTAAGAGCTATTGAGGGGCTGATATTGATGCATGGATCAATAGATCCCTCTGCAAACATATATTGGAAATTCGGCAAGCTGCACTATTTTTGTGAGCCACTCTCACTATTTAGGATTTTTACCATAGGCTCTTGGGCCCATGGGTTTTATATCTAAATATATGTATTATTTTTAAAAAAAAAAAATTGCGGTGGCAGAGAGGAGGCTAATCGAGTCCAGGCTCATGAAATTGGCATACAATACACCAAATGCAATTAGGGGTGCTTCTTGTTTCTAAGGAACTGGGACCCCTTTTGGGGCTTCTTTTTGAACTGAACTGAGAGTAAGTTCGTAAGAAGTTGGCGGCAGTGCAAGTTCAGGTGCTCAATTCGGCTTTCGGGTTTGGGCATTTCAATTTATTTGATATCAGCAGCGCTGATCCCATTCTCGTGTTTATGGCTCTCGTGTCAGCAAATTCCTGAAGTCTTTTCCATGGCGGGAATGCCTGATATTCTTGAATCGACGGAGTGTTTCAAAATACCTCACTTGCATCTCTTCGAAAAGTGCCCCTTTTTCTGATTTTTTTCTTCCTCATTAACGAAATCACTTTGATCTGCTCTAAACGGCAGAAACTGCTAACCGAGTTGAATAAGAAAATTCAGTATTGTTGGCAATGCAAAAAACCCAAATAGCAAAAACTCCATTGAATCTATGATGTAGAGCAAAGACCAATTTCCGAATGGAGTTGGAAAAACTTCGTTATGAATTCTATAGTGACACCGAGCCGTGTACCCACGGTAATGAAACGGAACCTCGAGCAGAAATTAGTGTGCAATCACAAATAGCCATTGGTACTTAAGAACTGCATGTCGGCGGTGTCTGGAAACCTCCACGTTACTAAACGGAAGCGAAGAATCTCACCCTGTCATGTATTGGATTATGTCTTTCAGCCTCGTATGGCTGAATTCACCGCCGAATCGAAAGAACACCGTACGAATACAAACCACCGCTTCCTTCCTAGAAGGAAAATTTTCCTCGTGAAGGAAGAGTTTCCCTGTTAAGGGCCAAGAGTCGCCTGACCCAATGCAGCCACCGCATTACACCTAGGAATTGTAATTGACCACAACTAAGCCGCTACAATATTTGGGCTTCCTTGTTACTCTTGTCTTTGTTTATTGAATTAAACAGCCCAATCCAACCCATTCCTTCGTCTCTCCCATTTACATCCTGCCCGCGACAAAATTTCGTGGAGTAAGTCACCCATGTTCGGCCCTCGTTCTACGACACTAGGCAGGGCGCTTCGTATTACCAATGTGGGAATATTGGGTTCCACTATCATTGCAAGGCCAGCCTTAAAATATGCTGTACAGCCACAGATGCGCTCTGTGGTGTCGTTGATGACCCTCCAAAAGTACTCCACCAAAACGGCACCCCCACCCCCTCCACCCCCTCCCCCACATGACAAAAATGCCAAGGGCAAGGTGCTTTTGAATCGCCTTCTGCGGTTCTTCACGTTTTCCGTCTCTACAGCATTGGTGATTGGCGCTCTAGGCGTCTCGTCATTGGTGATCTACCTCATCTTCTCGGAGTTGTTTTTGCCCTCCGGTGATACAAGAACGTTCAATAAGGCAGTGAAACTCATTGAAAAGAATGAACTAGTCCAGAAGGAGCTTGGCTTCAAAAGTGGAGACCGTCTTAAGGCGTATGGCATGGTGGCCGCGGACAAGTGGGTCAGAAACAGACCAGTACAGAGTGTGCGCAAGCAAGGAAGTGACGGAAACGATCATCTCGTCATGAGATTCCGTGTGGAGTCCCCACTGGGAAGATTCGGTGATGTGACCTTGGAACAGATTGACACCTCGTTCTGGTCGGCACAGTTTGCGTACATCGCCTTGGATACTCCGCATAAAAAGCGAATCTATGTGATCGAACCGAAATTCGCTACCAAGAACTACGTTCCCAAGCGCGAAGGCGGGGGATTCTTGGGATTGAAGTGGGGGCCCAAGAAGGATTAGGTGTATATAGCAAGACTTATTCAGTATAGGAACGAGGCGACTGTTGTAGGAAGAGAAAGTAAAAGTCCTGGAATTCTTTGGTATATGGTCGGCTTCCTGTTGTCCAACCCCCGCCAGACGTCCTCACACCCTAAGACTCTTATCGGGACTGCAAGAGCCAACTCCCTTGAGATTGTGAACTCCGCATTTGAAGGATGAAGCCAATCTTCAAAATGGCTACTGTGTCTATCACCAACTTTCCGTTTTGATATATATTACAATGGCCCTGCCATATTCTTTCCTAATAACCTTCAAGCCTTTACTATCACTGATCAGACGCAAATACCTGGATAAGACGATCGAATTCCTTCTTACCGCGGCACTCAAACATATAAATTTCGTCATGTGCAACCTTCAAAAGCAACGCGGCCTTGCCAAGCTTCTCGATCTGGTCCTCAATTTTCTCAACAGGAATAGCCCATTCCTGTTTTGCCAGAGCCTCTGGCCCATTCCCCGCGACAGTTTCGAAGTGGTAGACACCATTACTCTCTTCAGAGTGATAAACACTTAATGTGCGCATACCGAGTGTCTTCCATGACGAGACCTGGTTCACTTTCTCGTAGGATTCCATTTGCTTGTGTAAGCGAACCGTTATTCTATCAAGCAACAATTTTTCAGCGGTTTCAACAATTCTGTCATCGTTCTTGGAATGCCCATTGTTCAGCGGGGAAGCCTGCTTCCTGGCATCTGTGAGCTGCGTGTAGATGCTCGAAAGCGTTGACGAAGCACTGGGTTTGCTGCCCATTAAGGACGAGGCAAGAGTGTAATTGGACCCCGCAGCACTGTTCAACGGCGAGACAGAGGAACTCAGAGCGCCTACAGCATTGTCAATATTGACATGCACACTGCTCAAAACGTCTGCCTCATAGCAGCGAACGATAATGAGCATACGTTCTCCAGTGACAGAGTTGCGTGAGCGGATCTCCAAATCAAGGGCATTGGATTTACGAGCTTTCGTGGTCAGGTCAAGGTCCAAGATGAGTAGCGGCTTGTCGATGACTTCGTTCTCTTCGTCATCAAATTCCTCCTTGAATACCAACATCCAGCACTTGTTAAGCTCATAGTTCACCACGATCTTGATGAAGAGCGACTCGCTGACGCTTAGCAATTCCCACTTCCCGTACGCTGCTTTCCACTTTGAAACTTTCAAAGACTTTGGCGCCGTTTCTGTCATGTAGAAATCGAGGGTTCGATCTGAGTTGATGGTGGCCTTAAGGTCGTCCGAAATCTGGAGATCCTCTTCGCCGACACGGGCCGCACTGCCCGTGGAAACAAGACTCACCTGTGAGGCGGTGGGAGGTTTGAAAAAGTACTGAGAAGTGGAAGATGGCAAGTTGAAAGGCAGCGGCAACGAGCTCGTGGACCCTGCACTCAATGGGGCAGCCTGGACCCGTTCGCCGATCTTGGGGATGCGGATGGAAAGTTCTGGACGGTCCGCAAGCGGAGCCTTGGAAGCCTGTTGTTCTTTTACTGTTTGGTCACTCCCGGCATCGGCATGGGAATGAGCATTGGTATCAGGTTTTGCCGGCGTCTGCTCTTGGACATCCTTGCCCTTGGATCTCCGGAAGAGTCCGAAGATTGAGTGTCTGCTTTTCTTGCTGTTGTTCTTGCTGTCGCTCAAGTTAGTGAACGACGGGTTGTAATCTCTTCCGAAGTTGGGAATGTCGATGACTGAGCCGTTCGTAGAAAACAAGCTTTCTTTGCTCTGCGCGGCCTTACTTTTAGCAGCCGAGCTTTTTTCGTAAACAGGATGGTTGACGTTGTCAACGGCCACCCCCTTTTCAGTGTGAAGCAGTTCTGGCTTCAGCTGTCTCTGGGGCTCAACAATGTCGAAACAGCTGACACTGTCGACTTCGGAGCAGACCAGCTCTGCATAATCGAATTCGGCAGACACAGAAGGCGGGGGCTCGGGGATTTCGATGCTGAGATCCTTGTTGATTTTGTCGGTGCCGATTCCACTTTCAGAGAGGGTCTTTTCAATGAGCTGCAACGAATCACGACGGCGGCTATCCCATGATGGACGGCCGCTCGAATTGGTGCTGCCGTTATCGATAGGCAAGCTGCTGTCGCTTCCTCTATCCAGAATCTCGATCCCCAAGCCAGCAAGTTTGATGTTGTCGCTGGCATGAAGCTGGTCGGCGGTGGCAGGGAAAATTGCCGAGAGCTTTTCGAGCCACTGGGCCACAATTTGGTCCGGCCCGGTCACGGAGATGGAAGGGGCCCGTGGAGAGTTCTCCGGAGCCACTTCCTGAAGATCCAAGCCAGTGCAAGTTCTCGTGATAGTCAACTCGTTAACACGAAAGGGCGGGAAGAGCACGGAACGCGGCGCGTCGTCGTCGGGAATCTTGACTAGCGCCAACGCGTCGTAGGGTCGAGACGCCAGCCCCGCCAAATTGAGAAGAAGAAGCTCGATCTTGTCGGAGCCAAGATAGAACGGCTCATGTTTGGAGCGGTCCACGATCTGGGCCAGCGAAAAGTGGCTTGAGACGTTCGAGGAGCCGGTGATGGCCCTAATGTTTTCGAAGCTGAAGTTGCTCAATCGACGGTGCTCGACCTTGTCCAGATACGACGCTAGAAGCTGCGATATCTGGCACTTGCAATGCTGGAGGCGCTCCACCACGAACGGGTTGCGTACCTGGGCCACGGCGGCGTCCACAAACGCCACATAGCATCCGGTGTAGGTGATGGGTTTCTCGTAGACGTTGGTGTGGTCCTGTGGCATGGCGTCCAAGTACTTGTGGAGAATCACCACCACGGACTCGAACCAGTTGAGGAAGTCGTTCACAAACAGCTTAAAGCACTCGGCTTCGGACGAGTACGCCTGTTCCGTCTCGTTCTTGCACGTGGTGAGCAACGACACTAGCCGCTGGTTGTGAGTGCAGAGGCCTCTGACCAACGACACAAGCGACGAGTGGCCAGGAGCCGACGCCCCCGTACCTGGCTTGAGTTGGGACATCACGGTGATGAGGTTGTTGGCCTCCTCGTGCTCACACGCAAGTAGAGCATCTATAGCGTTCATCGTGGAGATTTGTGGAGGAGAAGAAAGTTGCAATATCCTTGAGAGATAAACAGCGTATGCGAGTCTCTAAAAGTCGGAAGCAAACGAGGGTCGTGGAGCTATATAGCGGGCCATTAGCCTGCCCCATTGGTAAATGAGGTACATCCGATGTGTTTATGTCGCGGTGCGTTCGCGACGCGACTTGCTCCTTCAGCGCGGTCGAGACGATGTGGGGGCGGGAACATATTTTGCCTGCCAGGCACAGGTAATAGGGGAAAGGTGGGGGCGGGGCAGGCGGACAGGCGGAATACTATCCAGGTTTTTTTTTTTCGTTTATCTAGTTTCGCTGTTTTTTTGCCGCGGCTTCTGGTCGGTCCTTCTCCCCCAGATGGTGCATCGCGGTGCGCCTCCTTCGCACGCTGCATGACGCAGCCGGGGCTACACATCTAGACTATGAGTGGCCCAAAGCGGCTGCGGCTCGGCGCCAGAGCCGCCCGACAGAAACACCCGTGCCGCCGGGGCGCTGGCCCTGCTGCACCAGTACATCCAGACACACACCCGTACACCACACCCGTGCCTCCGCGCTTATCGCTATCTCGCTGCACGTCACGCACCCCACCGCAGCACCATCTGAGACACCAGGGCCCAATTCTATAAAACCTTCTCCTCTCGATGTCGTGTGCCTTCAGCTTCGTGTCCGGGCTCTTCTCGTCCGTGTCGCTCATGGCGTGGGTCTGTGCGCAGGTCCCCCAAATCTACCAGAACTACATGTGCAAGCACACCGAGGGCATTCTGCCGCTGTTTCTCGCCCTCTGGTTCTTGGGCGACTTGCTCAGTTTTTTGAGCTGCCTCATCAACGACGCGGTGCTCAAGTTCCAGGTGTTTTTGTCCTTGTATTTTCTATGCAACGACGCCGCCCTCTGCTATCAGTACTACCACTACAAGGACGGATACAGGGTGATTCGGCCCCCTGACGACATCCGTGGCGACTCCGACACGTTCACAAACACAGAAACTGCCATTCTGACTGCCACCGTGATGTCCGTCCGTCCGTCCGTCGAGACGCTGTCACTCTCCGACGAACTGGCGCCGTCGAGTTTTGGAGCCGTGGACAGAAAACCCAGCGTGGCGACACAGGTGGCTACGGTGGCGCTGATGCTACACGTGGCCGGCGCAATGGCTATCTCCAAAGTTGGCGGCCCTGCGGCTTCCGAGCCGGCGCCGTTCACCGAAACGTTGGCGCTTGTGTTGGCGTGGGGATGTACGGTTGTATACATGAGTTCGCGGTGCCCGCAGTTGTACAAGAACTGGCAGCGCAAATCGGTGGACGGCATTTCGCCGTTGTTGTTTGGCCTGGCGCTCGTGGGAAACTTGACCTACACCTTCTCGATTCTCACAAGCTGCAAATTTCTTGATGCTCCCAGTAAAGGCGACTTTTTCTGGAAGGAGCTTCCCTACATCATGGGGAGCGCGGGCACGGTGGTGTTCGACGTGGGCTACTTCTACCAGCGGCGCCTCTACCGCGCCAAGCCGGCGGTTGCTGTCGATCTAGCGCCGTGGACGTCGGGGCGGGAGGACTGAAGTGCCCCGCCGGGTTGTGCACGTGACCTCGGTCACGTGCCACCCTCGTCAGCCCCGCGCCCGCTCCATCGCTGTGCTAGCTATGTTTCGGCACTCGAAATGCGTGGTCTCGTGCTGCGGTGCACGGCGTGGCATGACCTATATGCCGCAGCGGCTTTTGTCCGGCCGTGCGTCCTCTGCGCATTCCCCCACTGTGCCCCCGACCATTCAGGCTGCGAGCCGTACGCACATTTTGCCGGTCGAGAATGGAAGACTCCGATCTCGATTGAACGAGTCCGAATCGGGCGCCGCCCCTCACGATGCGGCGTTTTGCATTTTGGACAACCTCGTTTTGGGTGATCCGGCGCAGGCTGCCGCTTACCTCTACGGGGCCCAAATTGGCGGCAGCGCGGTGAAGCTCGATGGCCTTTTGAGGCGTTATCAAGCCGACGTCATCAAGCAAGCCGTTGTTTCCTTCATCTTGGCGCCGAGCCTGCCCGAGACACGTGCTCTCATTGCCGATGCGCTCGCCAGTCTCACCGCCTCGTCGATCCCCAACATGGCCGAATCCGTGCTTGACTTCTTGCGGGCTTTGGCCAATACTGGCGCAGAAAACACGTATACGATGCTCCTCTCGCGTCTGGTGGCCGACGCTCTCGCCACAGTCAACAAGCATCGGCGCCGGGAGCTCTTTGCGTGCTTGGTGCAGGCGAACATGAAATTCGAGAACGTCAGCCAACAGAAAGCGCTTCAGAATTTGTTGCTAGGTGGCTCGCAGCTCGATAAGTTTGTGGCTCGGACGGGTTATCTTGATCCGAAATGGCACGACATGAATACCTGCGTGTTCACGGACACACACCGAGCCAAAATGCTTCGCTACTTCAGCTTCAGAGATTTACATTATTACGCCAACCATGCCATTAAGTCAAACGACATCACAGACTCCAGTCTATACCTCGAACTTCTCGTCAGCAAGTTCGAGTTGACCGCGTCTCCGTCGGGCCTGCAACTTCGCATGATGTTGAACACCATGCTCTTGTATCTGATGGCGTACAGAGGCGCCAAAGAGTGCCTTGACTTGCTAGATCATATTTCAGATTCCGGAATAGAAATTCGGCCCGCCACGTTGCTAAAGATCTTGACCCACTTTCGCCGCGACGAGCAGTACACCGAAGCACTTGTCCTTATAAATTACCTACATAACGAGCCGCTTCACCCTAGACAGAAAGCAGTGTTGGTTAAAGAAATCATGCTGGTTATCACCAACCGGTTCGCCCATCAGCCACAGGTGGTTGTGGGCTACTTTGCTGCATTATTCGAAAAGCCACGCGCCCTCACGCTATTATCGGACTTAGGGATCCTAAATTACATGCACACTGCAACAGACCCTTCTGATGTTCAGGTGGCCGACATCCACGCTGACCTCATGGATCTGCCTCTTCGGCCCGAGTACTTAAAGGATATTTACCTCGTCGCGTTTAAGAATATGGCCGAAGTGGAGAAGTCTAGCGCTCAGGTTGTGTTGGAGCTCTACCGCAAATACGTGACCCACCAACTGCTCGTGGTTGATGACTCGGTGGTGACTGTATTCCTCAATCACTTGCTCAAGAAAGATCCTTATTCGGAAGAGATGGCTCTAATTAAGCAGCGGGCCAACTACGACGCAGCGATGGAGATTTTTGCTGACTTTGTGAAAACTTCCCACGTTCTGTTGAAACCGTATTTATTCGACTTGCTCATCAGCTCCAGTCTTCTTTCGCATAACGACCTTACGAACGCAACGTGGTTAATAAAGCGCGCTCAAGAGTCGACCGTCGCTTTGACCTTCAACCAGATTGCTCCTTTTGTCATCTATCATTATTCACGTGATCAGCTCCACCAGGCGCAACAATGGTATGGCCTCCTTCTGCAGCATGGTGTCAGGGCCAACTCTGTCGCAGCCGACCAGATCTTCGACATTGCCCGCGAACAGGGCTGGAAGGTGACGGGCTCAGCATACAAGAGCAGCGTGCGGCAGAAAAAACGCACTGCTCGAAGCCAGCTTCAGCTTTTGGGTCGGGCCGATCAGGTGGAGGAGTCACGTGACTCCAACCTCGCGGAGCGCTTGGGGGCCATCCTCGTGCGTGCGAAGAGTGTTTACAAATCGCCCCAATAGGGTATTCATATCAACATCCTGCCATGCGAAACCATTTCTTGACTCGTACGTCACGTCTCTTGTTTCTCCCATCTCCCACCATGACCGGCGATCTGACGCTCGTGGAAACACCCCATAAAACCCCACCGCCGAAGTTGGTGCTCGCCGATTCCACAATGCTGAACCCCGAGGCGGATAGTGCCGTGAGCACCGAACACCAATTGGATCAGATTGCGACCCGAGTTGACGAAACAATACGTGAACTCAATTCTGTGTATAGACTGATTGGCTATACAGACCAAGAAGTCACCGAGAAGAAGAATGACATTTTCCTGGCCATCCAAGACACCATTTCGCTGTTCGCCCAGAGCCTCCAGCGAGAAAAGAACAACATGGAGAACGAGTGCGAGTGGCTCCGACAACAAGTCCGAATAATCCTTGCTATGTTGGACGACAGTGCCGGAGAAAAAACGTTGCGCACCCTTAGCCGAGGATTGGTGTTTAACGACAAACATCTCTACTCTGAGGGATTCAAAGAAGACGCCCTTCAGCAGTTGAACTCGTACAAGCAGAGCAAATTTTACCTAAATTCGCCGTTCAACGACTCGCTACTAAGCGACGACCTTTCTGCTGACCAGCAGTACGAATATATGCTTGCTCACGAACGTGAACCGTCATTGTTAGAGAGCAAGAGCAAGCTCAACATCATATTTCTCGATGTCATTAAGGCATTCGTGAGACAATTCCGCCGATTTAATGAGCTAACACTACAATTCTGGGAATGTGTGGATGTGATAGGCAATGTGAGATCGTCGGACTTTTTGGCAAGTTTGCCGGACAAGAATAATGCAACAGAGCAAAGTCTACTACTAAATGAGTTTGAGTCGCTTAATCAAACGAACTTAGGTGTGCGGGGGTTCAAACATCGTTCAGAAAGCACATACATCGTGTCGAGTCCCAGAAAGAATTGTGAGTCCATCGAGACGGACCCTGCCGATAACTTGAAGAAGCTTCGCGAGGTAAACTACCAAATTGTTCGGTTTATTCGCGCACTCAGAGTGACGAAAATATGCCCCAGCACTATCCAGACGTTGGCCCAGGAAGTTGAGCTTCTCGAGCAAGAAACGCACTCTCGCGCTACCGAAATGAAGAGCTTGATCAAAACAGGATTGGGTCTAATAGATGTGCTCTCTCTTAATGATGATGAAATCAAGAAGATGCAGACCCTGCGTGATAATAATGCGCCAGAAGGTCTCTTCGACATTGACACTCTCCAATTCATGGAGGCCAATCCGCGAGAGTTTGGCTTGAAGGATGATCATCTCCAATACGTTCAGAAATTTGTTGGGCATCTCCAACAGCTCAAAGATTCCAAACAAAGAAAATGGGACCACTACAGTGCAGCTTGTATTCAACTATGGGAACGTCTCGGCGAGTCTGAGGTCCGTATTCAATCATTTTTGCAGGCAAATTCGAGCCTTACAGATCTATCCCTTGCAAACTTCAAGATGGAGCTCAACAGGCTCTACATGAAGCGTTCGGAGTTTGTTGAGAACTTCATTGCAGATGCCAGAACAGATATTGCTGAGCTACAGAAGGCAATGTATTATCTGGAAGAAGAACGAAGAGAGTTCAAATACTACGACTACGACAGCTCGCATGCTATCGAGGACAAAGAATTGGTGTTAAACGAGCACGAGATGGAGGTCAAGCGCTTGAAGGAAGAATATGCCACAAAGGAGCTGTGCTTTTCACTATACTCCCGGGTCAACGAGTGTATCACTGACCAAAAATTTTTAATCGAGTCATCCAAAGATTCGTCGCGTTTACTCAGCAAGAATTCTTGCAAGATTCTCCTCAACGAGGAAAAGATCCGCAAAAAGATTCAAAAGTCAATGCCCAAATTGATCCTGAGCCTCAAGCAGGAGATCATAACGTTGAACAATGCGCGCATCTCACAGAACTTGAAGCCCATGACTGTCAATGGCCACGACTTTTTCGAAAAGGTTTTAATGATAGAGACCGAATATTGCAACCAGGGACTGGGATTTCTGAACAGACGGCCTCAAAAACGACCGGATGTGAAATCGCCTCGCAAATCGCCTCTCAAGTTGCACAAATCAAATACTTCGTCTCCAATAAGAAAGCCGGCTCAGACAATTGCGAAGAATAGGAACACAGCAAGAAGCAGATTAAGCGCGAGTCCAGTGAAAGCCACTAGGACAGCATCGAACTTGCTCCAGCCCTTGAATTCGCCATTAGTGATGAGCGGCCAATCTAGCCAAGACAGTACACTCTACTCGATGTGTATGAGGGTGTCTCCTTTGAGAGGAGGTGCTGGCCAGCAAAGAGCAGAAACCAGTGATGTTTTCGACGATGGCGACAAAGAGAACACGAGTTATACCAAGTACAGCATGTCGCCGATTAGAACTGACGTATCGAGAGTCAGCAATGCAAGTGCATTTGCTGGAGACGACTACCGCACTTGGAGGGAAGAGCGTATTCGCGAGATCAACGAAAGAAGCTAGAATGAGCGATTCGTCTCAAATCATTTGTATTATTAAATGTGCAGGCACCTGACCGTAGAATTCGTTCCTATTTCTCCAACAAAGTTGAACGTCCAGCCTCCGTTCAAAATCCTGCTGTCCAAGCAGAAGTCTCCTAATAGTTGGACACGCGGGTTTTCTTATCCTGTTTCTTATTCTGCTTGTTATGCTTTTTGCTGCCTCCAGCAACCTGGTTCAAATGGAACGGAGAGCTCATTTTCGCCTGAACGCCATCCATCTTGAAAAACTCTCGGTCCAAGTCGGCCGAAGAGCTTTCGAGGGCTGCCTGGCGACCACCGTAGAATCTCGTCGACGCTTCAGCGGAGGCACCCCCTGATTTTTGGTACGTGTCACCTGAAATATGCATGGAGAAATCGAGTCTGGCCAAATCTTTGGCCAAATCGAACTCGTCAATCTCAATGTTCTTCTGAGCCAAGGCACTGCGGATTTGCTGCTGACGATTCTCTGGAAGCGAATGCAAGGTGTACAATTCCTTGTTGAAATCACGAGCTTCCTCAACCGTGGCCACTGCGTAGGTATTATCGGGTAAAAGCTTTGGAGGAGGATTGATGAAAAGCAATTTGCCGTTGACGTAATCTTTCAAGATGTACCTGGAAGCACGAGGCTCATCCGCAGAGCCAAAACCCTGAGTCATGTAACCACGCGCTCTGGCATAAGCATTAAGCAATTCTCTCGCTGTTGGGTACGTGCCATTTCCTCCATCTTCCTTGCTCTGAATCGGAATGTGAATACCGTAAACAGCCTCCAAGTAGAACTTGGGAATTCTTTGACAGACCAAGGACGACGGCGAGATATGCTCTCTCAACTGGTCAATGGGCAAAACGCCATTACATACCAACTCTCCATTAGTGTAGGCGAAATTGGGGAAGACCAAACCCGGACAATCGCACAAGAGAACTTCAGGCAGGAGATAAATGGTCTGGAAGTGCTTTGTCTTACCAGGTGTGGACGACACAGACACCTTCTTCGATCCCACCAATGCGTTAATAGTGGACGACTTACCGACGTTGGGGTAACCCACGAGGCCAATCTGCAATTTGCGCTCAGGTTGGTCATCAGAGTTTTCGATCTTCGGTGCCGCAGTCATGAAAAGATTTTCGAGCTCTTCAATCTTGAGGATACGAATGTCTTCTGCATCATCGTCTTCAATAACCACCTCCTCCTTTTCCACTGCAAAGCCGTGTTTAGCCTGCTCGGCCTCTTCTTTTTCTTTTTCTAGAAGTGCATTGGCATTTGCAGCAGAGAAAAAGACGTAGCGGATGTTTTTCGTTTTGAAGTATTGCGCCCATGCTGTTCTCTGTTTCCGTGTGAGCAAGTCAGCTTTATTGACAAGTAGCAAGTTCTTTTTGGCTCTTCCCTCCTCAGGCTTACTCATTGAGTCGACATAAACCTCCAAGTCCACAGAACGAAAGAAAAGGGGGCTTCTGGCGTCGACAATCTGTACTACCAAATCGGACCTTTCCACGACACGCCACAACTGACGCCAAACCTCGATATTTCTCTCAAATGGCGTCAACAAGATGTCGTTGTTTTCTGTAAGTTCCGCGAGCTCACGTCTCCACTCCAAGAAGGCCAAATTTTCTTGTCTCTCGATCTGGAGCTTCAGCTGGTCTTTGGTCCACTTAGGTCTTCTGGGAATCGTCAACTTGTTCTCGAACAACTGGTGCTTTCGACGTATTTCATTCATATCTTCTTGACTGAGAAGGCCCAGCTGATTTACGAGCGATGTGTTGCCGACCTTGATGATTTTGACTTGGTGATGCTTCTCGGCAGTGAAGTCGTGGTCCGCCAACTCAGCAGTATTGAGAAACTCATCAAGGGCATTTTCTTGAGTGACAGACCGCATTTTTACCCAGCCGGCCTCTTTTTTGTCGGTGGTGAACCGCATCTCACCATCGGGCAAATACTCGATGGCATTTTCCTTGATTCTTTGGTTAGCAATCAGCCGCCCGAGACCGATGAGGTTCTTATTCTTGTGGTGCACAGCTTTTGGGCCCTTTGGCGCTTTCCATTTCTTGGGCTCCGGGTGTAATGCTCCTTTGTTGCTCATGGTGGATGAATATTAGTGAGCGAGATGAGATGCGCAGAACAAGTAGTGTGACCGCCAGTGGCAGGCAAAATTGCAAAGTTGCCACTTCTTCTCTCTGCAAATAGTAGAACATGGCAAATTGCACCCAGCGGGAACTTCTTTTAATCCGACTTTATAAAAACGTTTTCCCTATCTGTTGCTGCTTACATCCGGGAAGTTAGAGAGAAGGGCCGTCGAGGAGAACACGCCGAAAAACCAGAGATACTAAAATTAAAATCAAATCAGAGTTTCTATGTCAAATCTGTACTCAAATATACTGCGACAACCATTTGAAGCCATCACCATAGCCCATTCTCATTACAACGGACACCATGTACACCTCGATAGGTCTGACATTCTCAGGCAACTTGCCCACGTCCTTACCGGTGGTGCCGTACAAGTTAAGGGCAGCCTTCAACTCAGTCTCGTTGACAGCATTAGGAGCGTCGATCTTGTTTCCCAAGATCAAGAAAGGCACCTGGCTCAACTCCTCGATCTTGAACAACGCCTCCAACTCGGCACGTGATTCGGCCAAACGCTCCTGGTCGGCAGCATCAACAAGGTACACAATGCCGTTCACCTCGGGAAAGTAGTCTTTCCACAAACGGCGGGCCTGCTGGTGGCCACCCAAGTCGAAGGTGGTGAATCTGACATTGCCAATGGCCAACTCCTCGGAAGTAGGGTGCAACGTGGGCTGCAACGTGGCCAAGCGGTCGTTTTTCAACATGTGCAAAAGGGTCGTTTTGCCGGCGTTATCTAAACCCAAAAACAACAACTTGGCGTGCTTGTTCCATAAGCCCAAAGAGGACAAGACGTCTTGAACTGGGAAAGGTTAGTAAGTTGGTGGAAAATACATCAGCACTGCCCGGCCACTCAATAGAATTCGGGAGCCTTGTTATGCTGCTTTTCACGATACGTACCCCAACCGAATAACCACATGGTATGAAAGTGAGGAAACTGAACGGATCGAACGTGCGCTTTTGCTTCCTGACGTGGTGTACGGGTGTGAACTGCCCGCTGGCGGAACCGAGGCACAGGCAGCCAGTGCAGAGGCCCAAAACCACTGGGGCCACCGGAGTCTACAGAAGTAAATAAATAGCTACTGATTTCTCGGAGGCCAGAACGATCTACGTCGTCTGTGAATCTAGGGGTGTGAAAAGCGGCCACGTCGGCTTGCGCGCTCACTGAACGACACGAGAATAAGATGCAAGATAAGGGCGTACGATTGTGACGAGTGCAACGTGGAGCCTAGAGATGAAAAAGTGGGGTCCTATCGCTTATAAGAAGATGTCTGTATTCGATTTCATCATTCTAAGTAATTTGCAATCGGTTCTATCTCTATAATCTAGCTCTCTAGTGCTCAGCGACACCAACGCGAGGGGCCCGGCATGGAGGGTCACGTGAGTACCCCGACGACGTAAATTCCCGATATCTGTATCAGAAACTACTGCATAAAGTACGGATCCTCCTCCGGAAGTCACACCATCACTTCTTGGTCAAAGGAGGTAAACTGAAGGGCTTCTTTTCCAGGCGAAGCTTACTGGACCACTCCACCACGTCGTAGTATCTGGCGTCCTTGAGTGCCTTGGCGCCGTTACGATCGGTCTTCTTTTCTTCTCCCCAGTAGATTGGCATCAAGCCTTCATTGTCGAGGCCAGCAGATACGATCCAATCGTGCAAATCATTGCAGTAGTTGTAATCGGCCGGCGGTTTGAGGGAATGAAAAGGCTTCCCTGCTCCCTTTTCTGCCAATTCTTTGTGGTACGCCGCCTTCCGCTCGTCCAAACCTGGGAGTTCCAAACGGCCGGAGTATACCCTCGCAACTATGGCTGCTTGAGCCTCTGACAACGGCATGGGGACAATAAATTTGGGCAACGCAATAAATGACAAGGTAGGATCGTCAACATTGAAAATCTGATGGTAGATATCTTTGACGTATGTGCCGTCCGTGACGCCTGGAAGGTACTCTTCCAAAAAGGGCAACGAGTAGAGGTAGCCCGTGCAGAAAATGATCACGTCGATGTCCGAGATGACGTCTCCCGAGTCGAGAACTGCTCTTCTACCGGCGAGCTCGTAGTTCACCACCGGGCCCATGTTGGTTACGTTGTCGTTGGTCACCTCCACCAACTCGGAAGCATCTTTTCCACTCACGTACACGTGGCTCGCCACGGTGCTAATCTGCGTGGCAAGATCCACTCCGCTGGCGTAATTTCCAATAATGAGGACTCTCTGACCGTCGTAGTCTGCGGCCTGGTCGTAGTACTTGGAGTGAGTCACCGATTTCGGGTCTTGTTCGGCCCAGTCAGACAACCCGGGCGTGTCAGGCACATAGGGAAGTTCACTATGGCCATTGGCAACCACCACGGCATCGTAGTCACCCAGAAACTTCTCTCCACTCTGCGAATCTTCACTCTGCACTGTCCACTGCGTACCTGGCTTGTCAACCTTCAACACGTTGCGCCTGAAGAGGTAATTGACTCCATGGGGAATTGTTGAAGCATAGTTCTGGACGTATTCAAGGACGCGTGAGCGTGTCACAAACTGGTTAGTACGAGGCTCGAACGGCACGTTGTTGTACTCCATCATACGGTCGATAAGGTTGGTCTCGAGGTTTCTGTACATGGCCGAGAGGAAGCGATTGTCGTGACCTCCCTCTAGCACTTTTTCTAACCCATTGGGATTCGTAGACGGCACGGGCGGCAAAAGGCCCAGCTTATCGGAAGAAAAGTTCCATACTCCGCCCAATTGCTCTCTCCTTTCAAAGAGATCGATTGTAAATTTGGCCTTTTCACTGGTGAGGGCTTTTGCAGCTGCAAGGCCCGCTGGCCCACCCCCTATAATAGCGATTTTTGATATTCCCATCAGTTGTCGGTGATTGCAAAAGTTTCCGGATCGCGTGATTTTGAAAGGCTGCGAGATAACCACAGTGCAGTCACGTGAGAAAGGGCTTAGCCGACGCCAGAAACGGCTAGGTGACGAAAAGTAGAAACTCTGATTCTTTGCTTTTGGTGCTTCGTGATATCTGAGGATGTTGGCGCAGCTTTTAGGGCAATAGACCACCGTCACGAGCGGTTAATAATAGCCGGGCTAAACGAGAAACAACGCATTTGGCATATTAGCGGCAGGTAATGAGTTTGCTGAGCATAGTACGGCTCTTTAACCGACTTTAACGTCAAGAAATCAAGCGCATTGGTGTGCGTTGTCTAGATTTATGCAAGCCTCATGGCGAAATCCTCTAAAACCAACTTACCCCCAGAGTGTCCGGAAACCCGGTCGTTCAATGGATGGCTAGAGTTACAAGCTAGAGACACTACAGATTCTCCGGCATTCCGTTACCAAGAAGCTCCGTTGTAACACGACAAATTGCCAACTTTCTCAAATGTGGGGGAGGGGAAATGCGAAGCCGTACTGCGCAATGTGGGGTACTTTGCGAACCTTAGTAGTGGCTCGCGATGACTCGCAATGACTCGCAAAACCTTCTCAAAAACTCTAGCGGAAATAAAAGAGAGGGAGACTAGCCAGTTTTTTCTAGCCCCCACCTTTCCGCTTTATTTCAATTAATTCGGATACCATCATGACTGTGTCGTACAAGTGGTGGAAAGAAGCATCCATTTACCAGATCTGGCCCGCGTCTTACAAAGACTCCAATGGAGATGGATTCGGTGACCTTGCAGGAATCACCCTGACTTTGGACTATTTGAAGGATTTGGGCGTTGACATTGTCTGGTTGTCGCCAATGTACAAGTCTCCTCAAGATGACATGGGTTACGACATTAGTGACTACGAGGCCGTAGACCCAATGTACGGCACCAACGAAGATATGGACAATTTGATCGAAGAGATCCACAGTCGCGGAATGCGCATCATTTTGGATTTGGTGATCAACCACACATCCGCTGAACACCAGTGGTTCAAGGAATCTCGCTCCTCTAAGTCCAACCCCAAGCGTGATTGGTACATCTGGAAGCCGGCTAAATACGATACCGATGGCAAGAGGCATCCTCCAAACAACTGGGCATGTGCCTTTTCTGGTTCCGCTTGGAAATACGACGAGACTACTGATGAGTACTACCTTCATCTTTTTGCTGAGTCACAGCCTGATCTCAACTGGGAAAATCCCGAGACCAGAGAGGCTATTTATGACTCTGCGTTGAGATTCTGGCTCGACAAGGGTGTGGACGGATTCCGCATTGATGTGGCTGGTCTCTACTCGAAAGATCAGTCGTTCAAAGATGCACCGGTGTTGATACCTGATCTGGAATGGCAGGCTAGCTGGGACATTGCACTCTCTGGACCGAGAATTCACGAATTCCACAAGGAGATGTTCCAGAAAGTGACCTCCAAATATGACGTCATGACGGTGGGCGAGGTGGGCCACTCTTCCCAGGAGAATGCCCTCAAATACGTCAGTGCAAAGGAGAAGGAGATGAACATGATGTTTCTCTTTGATGTGGTTTTGCTTGGCTCTGACCCTCAGGACCAGTTCAACTTCGAGGGTTTTACGTTGAGCGAGTTCAAGAATGTGGTCAGAAAAATGAGCTCTTTTGCAGAAGGCACGGACGCGTGGAGCACGGTGTTTATTGAAAACCACGACAAGCCCAGATCGATTACCCGGTTCGGCAATGACTCTCCCCAATGGAGATTCAAGTCGGGAAAAATGTTAGCTACTTTGTTGGCGTCACTCTCCGGAACTTTGTTCATATACCAAGGCCAGGAGATTGGCATGACCAACATGCCCCGTTCATGGGAGATTGAGGAGTATTTGGATATCAACACCATTAACTACTGGAAGGCTATCCAGGAGCGTTCTGGGTCGGCGAAAAACCTCAAAAAGGTGATGGACGGGATCAACTTGTTGGCGAGGGACCACGCAAGAACGCCGGTCCAGTGGAATGATTCCAAAAACGCTGGGTTCTCCGAGGGAACGCCCTGGACTCGTGTGAACGACAATTACAAGGATGTCAATGTTGCCAGCCAGGTGCATGACGACAACTCGCTCTTAAACTACTGGAAAAAAGCTTTGAAGGTACGCAAAGCGCACAAAGATGTTTTGATCTACGGAGACTTGGACATTCTTGACATGGAGAACGAGAAGGTGTTCACTTACGTCAAGAAAGACGGCAAACAGAAAGCTTATGTGGTGCTCAACTTCAGCGATGAGTCGCAGCCTTTTGAGCAGCTAGTGGGAGGAAATTTGGAGCTCGTATTGTGCAACGAGAACTCAGCTAGTGAGACGGAACTTTCCCCCTACGAGGCACGTGTTTACATTGTGACTTGAGCAATGGGAAAAGCAGAGAATAGACCAAAATCAAGACTAATTGTAGAATCAGTTCAAGTCGGGCTGATTTACCGGCGCGTTCTGTTGCGGAAATAATCGTGAGTTGGTTGGGCACTCTTTTTAACCCTGCCAATTGCAATTGCAACGACATCTCGATTGGGACCATTAAATCCAACTAAATTTATCGCAGCTGAAGACCTTTGTTTCTGGCTTTCTTTTGCTTCAACAAATAGCTAGTTGGAGAAACGTGGCACTGGGCACCCACACCGACCAATATCACCCGATCCTATCATCGTTGGCCGCGCAGGGTTCTGCCGGTGCCGAGAATCCACCATAGGCGAAAGCAATCTCAGACGGAAAGAAAACAATTTAGAAATATTGGAAGCTGTCTGTTAAAAGCACCGCCTATTCCCTACTCCATTCCATTTTTGCCACCAGAACTCTTCGCATCCTCCCCAGGGCCAAACCCCGGATTACTGCAGGTCACGCTGGGTGCAGGGAAATTACATACCCATTGCTCCAACCTCCTACTCATGTCTCATCCCGCCGCTAGTATTAAATCTATTTACAGCGGCAAAGTCAACGTAAGCGACATGGATAACGACAACATGTCGAGAGCCGACGTGTCTCCAGAATATGGACCCCGGCACCCCATGCATCTTGAAGATTTGGACGACTCTTGCTCTGAAAGGAGCTACACAAAAGAAAGCGCCATCTACGGGAAAGAGGAGGGCACCAATCTCTATGGAAAAGATGGTTTTCCTCTTAAGGAAGTGACCTCCAACTCAGACAACTTTTCTGTCACTTCTCGTAACTTAAGGATCATGGCAATACAGAAGGGCACGACCGGCTTGACTAACCTCCCCTCCTCGTCCACAAATATCTCCCTAGCGTCATCTGGAAGTGATTACCAACAGGTGTATATCCCTGATCTCGACGGATACAACTCAGATTCCAGCCAGGCCGGTATCGCGGGGAGTGACTCGTTTTCGCGGCCACTATCTCGTAATTCCAACATCTCCAATTTCTCAACTACTGCTACCAAAGATGGAGTGGAGGGCAAACGCTGGGTGCATGGCCTTACGCCCTATATGTCACAGGGTACAAGTGGGGCACTCCATCAACAGCAGCAGCATCAACGGGGCCAGGCGCTCAGTTTGGACAGCTCAAATCTGTTCTCATTCGGCGATAAGCGGCCAGTAGCGGCTGCAGAAATCGATGCCTTGGGACTACCTCCGGTGACGTTGCGTGAGAAGATCGGCATGCTTGACCGAGATGCCGACTAGGATAGTTATGAAACTTAATGAAAGACATGTTATGGGAACAGAGGGTAGAATTTGAGCAAGATTTATTACGCGGGCAACAGTTTTCAAAGAGCAACTCTAGTTCCCAGTTTTGAGAAGCCGAGTTGTGATGCTCTCTGGCGATTTGATCTTCGCCGGTTGCTTCCCACCACGTTTCAAACAGGAGCGCCAGCGGGAATTCTAGTCCGTAGAATTCACAAAATCGATATGAAACCCGCTCCATTCACTTTGAAAAACCCATTGCCTCTTTCATTTTGTAGTCTTTCATCTGGAACTTCCATGCAGTGCGAAATTTCACCATATGCTCCAGTTTGCCCGGATTGCCCGCCCCACCACGGGCTATCTAGGCCGTGTCGGCCATGTCGGTCGCCGTTTTATTTCAAGTGAACCGGAAACGACATACACCAAACTAAACGACCCCAAAGATCCTGCTCGGGACCGCTTTTTCCAGTACACTTGGGGCACCTGGATCAAGAACGACAAAATCGAGAAAGCACGTAGAGAAACGAAATTTTCTATCGAGGGACTCACTAAAGTTGTGGAAAGCTTGAAAATTTCAACTTCTGCGGACCTCCAAAAACCGGAGCAGCTCACCAGCGGGATCGTGGCTCTTCCCCACAACATTTCGGTCGACACCATCGGCCAAAGTGGCTCAGGAGTGAAGGCTATCGCCAGTATTCACGAAGGAAAGCATCACCGTATTTACAAGCTCACATTGAACTCCGGGAAGGAGTTGGTGTTGCGAATTCCATACAAGCTCGACCTGGACTTTGCGATTGAAAACAGAATCAAGAGCGAAGTGGCCACCATGGACTTTGTGAGCGAAAAGTTGGGGTTGCGTGTGCCAAAAGTTTTGGCGTATGGTGCCACCAGGAACAATTTTGTTCAGCGCCCGTTCATTTTGATGGAGCACATTGAGGGTGATCTTCTTATGAAGGAATGGAACCCATTGGCCAAAGGCGAAGATGCTGAGGAAAAAATCAAGAAAGTTTTGGACCCAATCATGGACGCGCAAGACCGCCTCCTCAGCGTTACTTTCTCACGTTCTGGCTCGCTCTATTTTCACGATGATGTTTCAGTAGACAACCAGCGCATTGCCCCATATGAGGAATCCGATCCTGCGTTGAGTAACAGATGGAGAATCGGGCCCAGTGTTGAGCGCGTCTTTTCCAAAGACAAGAAGCACTTGTCCTCCCAAGAAGTCGCTAAGTTCACTGGTCCTTGGGATTATCCGCTCGATGTGATTACCGACGTTGCTCGTGTTCATCAAGAAAGCGTGAAATCAAGATTGGCTTTGACTGAAACTGGAAGCAGAGTGGAAGATATCGAGAAACTCAAGCATCAGCAGGCTGCTTATAGGGATCTAGAAACCCTCAGCCAGAATTTGATTGACCCCAAGTCTCAGGCCATTATGAATGTCGAAGAGGTTTTCAAGCCACGGCTCTACGTTCCCGACTTGGACCCACTCAATGTAATTATCAAAGATGGAGTTCCTGTGTTTGTGGATTTCGAAAACTCTACAATCAAGCCATTTGTTTTATCTGCTTACCCTGCGTTTATCGCCTATAATGGTGCCAAGGTGTATGACCTCGAGGAGGACATCCCGGGTTTCAAAGAAATGGACGAGGTTGAGAAACAGCAGTATGAATTCATGTTTCTCAAAACTCGAAATGAGAGACTCTGGGAACTTGCCTTGAACGCGAAGCGCCATGATTTGATTGCGGTGGCCTCGCCTCATCTCAAAATGCTCAAAGCGCCATATCTCCAGGCACTTGATATTAAAAACGATGACGAGTATCTATTCGTGACTCACGCTATTGTGCAGTTGCAGGCCATGTGGGAAGCCTATGTGGCCAACGGGCTTGCAAATACTCAAGACGCCGCCTTCCCAGTAGAGTACACGGCAGAGGCGTTGGATAAACAACAGGAGCTCTTGGAGAAGTACCAGGGCGAAATTGTGCTGACTCCTTTCGCGGCTACACGTGGTTGGGTCCCCCAGGACATGTTCCAGGTGTTGAAGGATCAAGGCATTTTGGTTGAAGACGAGGAGGGCAATCACAATGTGGTGACAGAAGCCGCTCTCAAGGATATGCCAAAGGAGCAGGCAGAGTAAGACGGTTGCAGAACTTGTATATACTAATGCAGACGAATGAGCGAATAGAGGCCTGGCCAAGCAATCGCATTTGACTCGTAACGTGACGTGTGAATGTTTGACATGCTCTCAGGATCGCTGTATGTCTTGTCATTACTCCTAAGCCACCATGTATCTCTACAACAGCGAGCCCCAGTATCTTGCTTGTCCGCAAGTATTGCGGCATAATGGCGCCATTGATATCTTCTTATCTTGTCTAGCAGCACGAGAGCTATCGCCCACGAGTCTCACAAGAGAACAAGATAAGCCTGGAGGAGTATAATTCTCGGTTTTCCATTGAGCTCACCAGCACTGATTCTCGCTCGTCTATAGGTACTTTTTCGCCAAGAGTTTGGCTCTGTGGTCAAAGTCCGGCGACACCACGGCGTCGTTGAAGCCATAAAACGGATTGAGTAATGCCTTGACATACAAGTCGTACATCTCCGTGAAAAACTGTCGTATAGCGGTATCGTCCTGCTGCTTTGACCCTGTCATCATCAGTTCAAGTCCAGACGAAGTTGGACCCTGTTCACAACATAGAACGAACTTTATATTTCCTTGGGTCACAAATCCTATTACCACAATACCATAAAACGAATCCACACGACCGAGATGGAACTTTCCTGACGTCCACTGAGCGTCTTCTATAAGATCTAGTGCCAGATTAGCTATGAATGGAAGAAGTTCCTTGACCTTCAGCGAAAATTGAGCCTGGCCAGCGGACGATGAGCTGGACTTAAATGACCCAAATTCGAGCTCGTAGATCGGGTTATCGCGCGTACCTATCATGGTGAAGTAGTAGCTTGACATGGTGGTGCGTGGAGATAAAGATTCTGTAGATGAAACGAATACATGCAACATTACGGCCAATTGAGCGATTGCAGGAGTCCCGCGTTAAGCAGAGATCTGCTGTATTTCATTAAATATCGTATTCTACGAAATTTTTTCATTTTTCTGATTTTTCGTCATCACTCGTCTTCGTCATCCAACTCATGATGCGTGCATACAACGTGTTTTGATCTTCAACACAACTACCGCCTGCCATGGACCCTGCACGCCTAGGGTCTAGGCAACGACACGTGACTGTCGTTGACCCCGACAAACCTAACGTTCTATATTCGTCGGACATCCCCCACAAAATTGCGTCCTGCGTGGCCTTGTCTCACATCTACCAAGGCGGAACCACGAGCAGGCTCGTGGATTTGGCCAGGAAAATCTCGAGTTTTGAGGTTATTTTTGAACTCAACTCGCTCTGGGCCAGAAGCTCCGGCTCAGCACTCACACCCTCGAATCTCGTGCGTCAGAACTTGGTGTATATCGCTCACCGACGGAACCATAACAAACCCAAAACCCGTGTGAACCCGTCAGGCCCTATTTTCGAACAGGCGCTCAGCATGCATCTTGAGCACGAAACATTTGTTCTTAAACTACGACTTCCGCTTGAGAGCCTCATTGTGGATTTGGCTACTGCCAGCGACATTCACGTTAGCTTCAAGAAGTCACTCTTGGACGAAATACTACTGGATCCCGCAGATGTTAAAGAACGACTCTCGCGCTATGTTGCTCTCAAGCTTCGAGCAGAAATACTAAATACCGCAGAAATTACCGATGACATCACTAATTCAAGTACCATTCTCCAGGATCTGCCCCAAAACGAGAGTAACATTCTGATCAAAGTTCTAGATACAAAATCGGATGGCGGGTGGGCCTCAGTGGTCACTCTCGATGATGATCTGTTGTTGCAGATCAAACAGATTGCATTCGATGACGACTTCGAAGAGTACCATTGTTCTGACGAGGAGGCTCGTTTGCTCCAGTCGGATGAGAGTGGCAAACTTACAGGGGACGATGATGAAGATGACGAGGGAGAAAAAATGTGGGCAAATGATAAAGGCGTGCATTCGGTGCTCCTACCGGCGCCGACTCTAAGAGGAACTTCCAATTCCCCAATCACCTCCTCAGTTGAACGCTCCATGAGCAGAGATGATTTTGCAGAGTCGGTAGAGAATCTTCGACACAACGATCGCGAGCGCATTGAAGAGGAACTCGAATCTGACTATGAAATCAATACTCCAGACCTACTGAGGCAGACTTCACTTGAGCACTGCACTCCGTGCAAATCAGCGCCTGTCCTCATAAACAAGAAGTCATTTACCAATGCTATTCCTTCCCTGGGCGATGAGCCATTCATGAATTTCACGCCCGACGAGCCATACGTGTCGCCTCGAAAACAAAGACTCAGTCGGTTGGCCAAGCAGAGATCCACGCCAGATATTCAGGTGCGCAAGACGCCTCTGTTTGCGGCTATCAGTTCAGAAGATAGGGTCGACGGTTTGGACTACGCCTTTCGCTCGTCTGATGTCCCCACGTACATCAAGCAGGACAAGAAGTTCAAGTTCATCAAGGTGGGCAAAGTGCAAAAATTTGTGAACATGTTCGAGGACCAGAATGAGAACGAAACACCGCTGTCATCGTCACACGCGTCACGCTGTGGAAGTCCCCACAGAAGGTGACTTGCGATACCTGTGCTATTGACTGAATAAAGGAATGGGGAAAACCACCTCTCTGATGTACTAGGACAGTATGCGCCCAAGAGACGAGATCTTTTCCGTCAACTGATTAAATTTTTCATATACCTCTTTCACCTCTTCTTCGTTGGCCTCCTCAGCTTCTTCTGGCTTGACTTTGATTGAACCTAGACACCATGTCTCTTTCAAGCCCCTAGTGATTAACAAGAGTTCTTTACACAACTTAATTACGGCCATTGCATCAGACTCTAGCGTAAGGTTCTCCACTGCTAGCAGCTCACGAGATTTGTCTTGAATGATGGCCCGATCGAACATCTCTTGAAACTTCTCTAGTAGCTGGTAAACGGTGGAGTCGATTCTTTCTGGAATTAGTTTTACTGCAATGAATTACTTTTTAGTTCGTATATACGAATCACGTACTTAGCGTGGTCAACGAGCGTTGTTGCATGATGAAGTGAAGGAAGTTTAGTTTGGAGAAGGTGCACCCGTGCACCATTAACACCACCAAGTGAGAACGCCAAACAAGAACCGGAGCACCGAGAAGGAGAACTTGAAAATCGTCACTACCACCCACACGCTGCGAAGTGAAATAACAATGAAGTTTTCCAAAAGGCTGTAGAATATCTCATAGCTGCCTGCCTCCGTGAACTTGTAGGTTTCTTCCAGGGTTAATGCAGGAAGGACATGGCCACGCAGATACAGTTTCAGGATGGAGTCGAGATCATCGCTGATTCTCTTAAAGTCCATGAGGAGCGATGTATTGAGTTCGCCAATGGAGCGATCTGTCGCACTGAGCAAGTTATCGATTTGCACAGCGTATTTGTCGTTGGCCATGTGGAGTAGAGACTTGGACTCGCCAATGAGGCCGGAATAGAGCTGTTCATTCCTGGGTATCTGCTCATCGTTGACATGTACAACGTCGCGAATTAAGCTATTGATATCGTGATGGATAAGGCGATCGAGCTTGGACAGAGTAATCTCGGTCAAGCGGGGCACGACATTGCCGAGGAAATTGCGGTTAACAGCCACGTGGTTGCTTAAAGAAATCTCAAGTGAAGACAATCGCCAAAGCAAGTCGGTGTTTGACGGCTGCTTTTCAAGGTGGTCCTGCGAGCTTTGAGTCTCTGTTGGCGGAGAAGTCTCGGGCCGCGGCTCGGGTTCCACGCTGGGCGCAAAGATCTGTGATACATTGCGCGACACCGTTTTCTCTTCTATGTCCGTTTCATGGTGAAAATCCTCAAGGCTCTTCTCGTTACCCAGTTCGTCGGCAACTCGTATTATCGGAGGGCGGGGCTCCTGGTCGTCTCCGCTAGAATTAAGCCGCAAATGGCTCAGCGCAGCATTAGAATTAGGTTTTCGGTGAAAGAAGTTCTTGAGACTGTCTGTTGATTTTGTTGCCAGGAGGTCTTGCGCTGAATGGCTAAGAAGATGGCCGCTTGCAGAACTGTGACCGAATGCACTCTCGACCGCCAAATGATCATCGTCGGAATTCAGAGAGGACCATGCAGTGCCGTAGAGGCGGCGTGCTTTGCTCTTGAATCGGTGGCCTAATTTGGCAGCGGGTGAACGTGCACGATGTTTATCGTTGGAGCCAGTGGCCTCCCAAAGGCGATCATGGAGACGAGAGTTGTCGATTGCGAGATGAGATTCGTCGTCACCCATCGCCGGATATTTCAAGCCGCCGTCGGGCCCTAGCATCAAGTGTGGGTTACGCTTCTGCCATCCAAAATCGTAAACGCATTCGTCAAGCTCCACGCCCCAGAGAAACTTGCGCTGCAGGGAGGTAGAGTAGCGGGAGCTGAATGCGTTACACGGCAACGGAATATCTCTCCATGGAATGGGAGGCACGTGCTCGTGGAGTGAAACCCACACCATTTTGTCCCGAAGCACCTGGAGCGGATTGTACCCTGGAGCAGAGCCCTGGGGAATGTGGAGACCGTTGGAGTCCTGGGCCTCTGGGTCCGCGCTAGTGTCTGAAAATGCGCCTGTTTCCTTGGCTGAGCCTGCGTCGCCCTGCTCGGCATCCTCGCCCACCAGCCGCTCTAGCCACCGGTACTTGGTGCCCAATGTAAGCCGAACTTGCTCTGCACGCTGACGGGATGCCCTGCTGGCCTGAAAGGTCTCTTCTGATCGCAACTGGTCCTGCTCCTTGATTGCATCCACGACATTGAATCTCTGGTGCACCGTGTGGCCAGCTCCGAGTAGAAGGCCTGCGATTCGGCGGGCATTTTCTCGTTTCCGGTTGCTGAGATAGGGATCGGCCACTCGGCTGCGAACTCCGCCATGTGTGCGATCCAGCAGGGTCAGGCGGAGTAGCTCAGGGGTATTTTGGGGCGAAAGGTCTGTATTGAGCCCAAACCCCGGTCCTGGATGCTCGATCTTCTTTTTCGAGTTTTCTGCGGCCTCAGGAGTCGACGGCCTCGGACGTTTTGCAAGATACTCCGACAGCCCATGTCGTAGAGGCGCAAGCACTGAATCTGTATGTGGCATCGGAAGTGAAGGGTCTAAGGCACCACGATCAAGCTGGGCCATGCAAGGTGTGATCGCAGCCTGCACAGGGCACCCCAAGCCAGAAGTCAGAAGGGTGACTATACGGAGAATAAATATGGGAAGAGGGGCGAATGTTGGCCAAGCTGTGAGTGGCGAAAGCTGAAATCCATTATTCAGCTCAATTGCGGGAACTTTACTTTGGCACCCGATTTGTCGCAGGCAAGAGGGTTGAAGAAGAACTGCAAATGGGGAAGAATTAAACAGGCCACGGCATTTGTCGAAATGACCGAGCAATGCAATTCTTGACGAAATTACGTACCCGCTTCTGAACCGCTTCACCTCCCTTTAGGTCTACGGATCTGAATTCGGCACGTGAGTTCAGCCGCTTCAACGAGCCCACTTGCGAAGCTGGCTAAGGCTTGTAAAGAATACCGGTAGGTAGACCATTTTGAAGAAGTTAGTTAATAGCGGAAAAGTTTCAAGGGTAGCGGCACCCTCTGAACTCTTCTATTTCTGCCCTTCACTCATTCAGTCTTCCCGGCCACACATTCAGTGCCAGAGTGCCGCCTCCAAATATCTTCTGCGTCTCAATCTTGGAACATTTCTTGAAAATTCGGGCGAGCAACTCGTTTTCCGTTTTTGGCCCCTTTGCCCGTCACATTTCCACTCCTCCCAAATTGCCAATTTCTGTATACCGTCCTACATTTAACACTCCACCATGAGCATCCAGTTTGTCAAAGGCGAACCCGCGTTCGACAACCTTCTTAAACACAACAATTTCCTAGTGGCCAACTTTACGGCTTCCTGGTGTGGACCATGCCAGGCCGTGAAACCCGTCGTGGACGGCCTTTACAGTGACCCCAAGTACAGCTCCATTGAAATTGTGAGGGTTGACTTGGATGCCAATCAGGCGTTGGCGCGTCGTTTCCAAATCACCAGTGTTCCTACGTTTTTGTTTTTCAGGAACGGGAAGGAAGACAATCGTGTCTCTGGCTTTTCCACCCAAATCATCACGCTACTAGACAAGTATGCCGAGTCGGCCAAATCCGAGGGTGTGGGTGCAAGAGGACCGGCAAAGACTCAGAGCAGCTGGGAAAAGCAGACGCTGGAGTTGGTGCCTAAGGGATTTTCTATTCTCAATGACCTTATTCACTACGGAGAGGCTACTTCGTTGAATGTGCTGCTGTTGCATAAGCACGACGAGGCGGACGCCAAAGACGTGTTTCGTCTCTCTGAATCCAAGTCGGAGATTTTTACCGACGCCGACTCGCAAGGCTTGTTTTTCGTACCTTTGAACAACATCTGCAAGGTGCATTCTCTTCTTATCAAGAAGGCCGACGTTCAGGGTGATGGTCTCCGTCTTGACAGCGACGAGCTAGCTGATGAGTGTCAGGTGCCCAGTTTGGTCAAGGTTTGGGCCAACAGACCCGGGGTCTTGTCTTTTGACGATGCAGCCGACGACGAATCAGCCACCCATGCCGAGAAAATAGACAGCTTCGATCTGGATTGGTACGAGATCAAGCTTAAGTACGTGAGATTTCAGAAGGTCCAAAACTTGAATATTTTCATTGACGGCGCCGACGAGGATTCGCACACCTTGGTGGAGAAAATCCTTGTTGTTGGAGTTGCCGGAGACTCCACGGACCACGGCAGTCTTGCCAATGACCATGATCACGACCATTGAGAAAATTGGAGGCAGTGGCTTCGCGCAACGGGTTGATGGCGCCTTGAAAGCGGCTTGAATGGCATTATCCTCTTTCGGGATATGCTTGTGTTTCACGGAGTTTGGACTCGCAGAACAACTCTGATTCGCTACCTGCTGATTATTGCGGAATTGCCTCAAATAACGTGACCCGAAAATGATTGCAAAGCTTGTAATAGGGCCAATTCGGTGAGAATGCACCGAATACACTAGTACGTGGGCCCCATCGAACGCGATCTCGACCTTGTGCGTCAACTTTTAGACCTAGAATTCCCGCTTCAACTCAAAACCACCACAACTTTCTCAGCTCTCATATCCATCAACGTTTCTATTTTCAAGTTCTCTAGTGGGGTGCTCGGCTCATTCGGCCGCACGTGACACGCCAGGCAGCTCTCCTGCATGCTCGGATTCTTCACCCACCGCCTCCACTTTTCACCACCTAGCCATGTCTTCTCGAATAATCAGCAGTATGCTCGCTCGGCTGTTGATGAGTGGTGCCAGATTGGCTCGCCCGAACCCTCGCTTACTTCCGGGACTCGGAATTTATGCCCTCAGGTACCAGAGTTCCGCCACGCCACCCCCAAAATTGAAGCCAGATGGAGAAGCCACAACTACCAAGGAAGTTGTCAAGGCGCAAGACACTCCCAACAGAGAAGTTATTGCCGAGAGTACTACGACTTCTCCTGCTGTGCCATCCGAACCAAAGACTTCGTTGTGGGACAAAGTCAAACATGAGGCCGCACATTACTGGAACGGAACGAAGTTGCTTGGATACGAAATCAAGGTTCTGACTAAACTTTTGTTCAAGCTCGTGTCTGGGTACGGGTTGTCACGTAGAGAAAGCAACCAATTAAAGCGGACGTTGGTGGATGTGGCGCGGTTGGTGCCTTTTCTGATGTTCGTCCTTATTCCATTTGCTGAGCTTTTGTTGCCTGTGGCGCTCAAGTTGTTCCCCAACCTTTTGCCCTCCACCTATGAATCTTCTCTGGATGTGAAGAAAAAGAGAGTGCGGTTGTCCAAGGCGAGAACTAAGGCGTCTGAATACATCAAGAAGACGTTGGAGGCGTCTGGCGGGTTGAAGTTGCTGAAGAAAATCTCTGAGAAGGAGAAGCAGGCGTTTGTGCTGTTCTTCGACACGATTTCGATGGGTAAAACTCCCACTAGAGAGCACTTGATTCAGGTGGCACGCATGTTTAAAAACGATCAGGTGTTGGACAATTTGCTGCGTCCGCAGTTGACTGCCATGGCCAAGTACATGTCGCTCCGTCCATTTGGTACCGACTCCATTTTGCGTTACCAGATCAGACACCGTTTGTTGACCATCATCAAGGACGACAAAGCTATTGATTACGAAGGAGTCGAGTCTTTGAGCGTTCCCGAGTTGCAAATTGCTTGCTCGCAGCGTGGTATTAAGACACAGGATGTCTCTCCAGGCCTGTTAAGAGAAGACCTTGAAACCTGGTTGGACTTGAGATTGAGACAGAAGATCCCTTCCACCATTTTGATTTTGTCGTCTGCTTACACGTATGGAGAGCATACTGAGGGCGCGGACACATACTACGACGCAATCTTGGCTGTGTTGTCGTCGATCCCCGATGAGGTGTATGACGTTGCCAAGTTGGAACTCCAGCACGACTCCAAGTTGAAGTTGAACATCTTGAAGGAACAAGAGGAGATGATCAACGAGGAGAACCAGCGTGAAAAAGGCACGGTCAACCAGATCAAGGATGAGATCAATTTGGATGAGTACGAGGAGACTGCCAGCGATGGAATGAAGATTGAACAGGATGAGGAGGCAAATGAGAAGAAGGATAACGAAGCAGAGAAAGTGGAGGGGGCACCCGAGCCAGAGAAGGCTGAAGAGGTGAAGAAGGCAGAAGAACTGAAGCCCGAGAAGAACTAGACTTGGAGAAAGTCGGTACTAGAATATTTATTGGGCACCCGGCGTCATTAACATGTACAAAGCTAGCCAGTAGTAATAGATGCTGGAGAATCGAAAAATGCATGACAACTGCAAACTGCAAAACAACTGGGTGTTAATCTGTATTTATTAATCGTACACATATTCGGCCTGCACCGCTAATGTCATTCAAGGTCCATGTCATCACGATTCCTCTAATTTGTTCCTGTAGACCCAAAGCCACCTTCTCCCCGGTCTGTCTCGTCAAGGCTCGACACCACCGCAATGTCAGCATTGACAATGCTCTCAAGCACAAGCTGTGCAATGCGGTCGCCGGATTTGATTTCAAAGTCTTTGTCGCCCAAGTTGAAGAGAACAATCTTCACCTCTCCACGGTAGTCAGCATCAATAACGCCAGCACCAGTGGTGATTCCGTGCTTCACAGCTAATCCGGATCTTGGTGCAACTCTGCCGTAAGTGCCAATGGGGACAATGATGGAAATGTCGGTGGCTACCATGCCCTGGCCCTTTGATGGAATCACCGCGCTTTCTGACGCGTAGAGATCGTAGCCGGCCGCAAGTGCAGAGCCCTTAGTTGGAACAGTTGCCTTTGGAGAGCGCAAATACACTTTGAGTTCCTCTGATGGCTTGAGTTTCTTCTCGACAGTCATGATAGTAACGCGACGCGTATGCCAGTGCGATGCGAGAGCTAAGGTGGGGACGATGTGCAGTCTGAGGTAAACTAGACTAACAACACAGCATTGTAGCGTTTTTCAACAAGCACTGGAAATGCGATTCCATCAAGGTAGCGAAACGAGCCGTACCTGGCGGCCCGCCAATTACGCCACTCCGGTAAAGTGTTCAGAACTCCGAATATGTAGTCCATGACTTGGTCGGTTTTGATGTCTAAGACGTTTTCGCGGTGGGACCGCAATCGGTGAGGGTAGTTTCGGCCATACTTGCGAAACTTGGCATCCAGGGGAAGCTCAGCCCATCGCTGACTAGCGATCTGATTTCTTTCCGCCAGACTTAGGGAGGACGGAAGCTGCGCCATCATCTCCACAAGAAACGCATTATAGGAAGTCGTCGCCACGGCTTCAGGATTTGTTCTTTCCCTATTCTTGAGTCCCTCCTTTTTCAAACCCTGCACGTATTGAATTTTCTGTTGGCGGAAACACTCTAGCGTGTGTTTAGTGGGGAGATCAGAGGAAGAATCAGAGAGTCCCGCAAATGCGGCCCGTATGTTCTCATAATTCAAATCCTTCAATCGCAACCTGAAAGTTTCGTCTATAAGTTGATCGTACTTGTCGTACGAGAAGTCGCTTGGTCTACGTAGCTTGTCCTTGACAATTTCCCAAGGATAGAGTCCACTGTGATAGTACGGATTGTCTTCGTTCGTGCTGCAGTGTGCTATCTTTCTACCCCGCTCAATTCTTGCCAAATGATACCCCACCTCTTCGGGAGGGTCGTCGAAAAGTTGCCGCAGCTCCGCGGGCAACTTCCTCCATAGGTTGAAAGAATCAGCTTTGTATTTGTAGTTTACAACTTTCGCAAAAAGATCTCGGCCTCTAACATCAAGAGGTTCGACTTCGGGGGATGTTTTGAGAAGACTCGGGTCGAACAAGGCGTAAGGTGTAGGAAGAAGCTCTAATCGTGGCTTCAAATTGATTCGAGAACTTTGAAATCGTCGAATGTGGCAAAGTAGTCGCGGTTGCATTTAACTATAATTCAGGGCTAGACAAACGAACGGAACCTGGCATTTATGCAAAGATCAGACCTCAGCTCTGCATGCACGAACAACTGGTGGTTGGGTGAAGATCAGCACCAGAAGAAAAAAGTCCTTCTATGGAACTACGCCAAATACAAAAGGAACCTAAGAAAGCGATTGGTACAAATCATGATTTTATTGAGCTGCGTATTCTTGAGCTTTAGAGGTGTTGCTTCTCTGCGATTCTTGGGAACTATGAAGACTGAAGTATTACTGTACCTAAATCCAAAATTAAGATCCTATTGAAAGTTATGTCTCACTCTGTTGGAAGGCTGCGAGTGCCTCTCGCTCTTGCTCGCCTTCGCATGTTAGAACGCTCTCTTACCCAGGGTGGATTTTGCCTAGGCATCACGCAATGTGTAAATTTGCTTAGTACGAACTATTAACTTTCGCATCTATAAATCCTCGCCAAATGCTTGAAAGAGTCGCACTTTCAAGATAGTGGGGACTCCCTCCTCATCTAGTGGCAAAGATTCGCCAGGCCCTGCTCCGTGCAAGCGAAGAATGTGAACTTCATCCTCGTCGAGGCGAAGACCTTTCGGCAGTGACGTACTCTGCTCGTAAACGCTCTGGTATAGAGTTAATTGTAGAACGAGAATGAAGCAGTCTGTGAGGATCAACTCCACAATTCCCAACTTCCACCACCGAAGAAACCACGGGTCATCAACAGAGTAATTGATAGGTACAGACTCGCCTAAAAAGGACACACAAAACCACAGGCCGTCGATTAAAAGCAGGAGCTCGTCCGGCGAGCCCACCAGCTGCAACCACGCAATAAAGAGAACGTGCCACGCCACCACAGCAACAAACTTGTAGTAAAGAGATCGAAGTAGTCGCTGAAGCCATAGCATGACAAAATTGGTGCGGTCAAACACGAGGCCAGCGGCCTCTGCTTGCTGTTGCTGGAGGTTGATAAGATCATTAAACAAGACGGTAGGCGATGATGTTGACTCCCCAAGTTCTGTAATTTGCAGCAGCCATTGCACAAGCAAGTGGGCAGCTAGCGGTGGGAAGCATGCCAGATGGCAATATTTGACGAACTGATAGGCCGCAAGTATGTATACTAGAGATGATAGTTGCTTAAGAAGGTGGCGTTGTGCGAGAGTCTTGGAGCCAGCAGTCTCTTTGCGTTCAAAAGCTGTAAAATCATGATCTGGGATCTCCAATAAGACATCATCGGGTTCGGCGGCCGGCAGTGGCGTAAACGACCCGGGCATCACTGACATCGTGGTGATTGTGGGTCACGTGCGAAATATGTGTAGTCAAGAAGACAAGTAGATCTGGGCACATTATTCCGGGAAATTAAGGAGAGACCGGGAATTGACTTTTCACAAAAACCACACTAATTTATTTGGCGTCTTTCCTCCTCAGCAAATTTTACGTTTGAAGTCCTGGACTAGTGTCGAAGCTCTCAACATCACATCAGGAAACCCTCAATGGCCCGGCATGCAGAGGATACAATCAGCGGCGAAGCAGGAATTGGAATCATTAGACTTCGTAGTCTCTGTGGCTGTGCAGCTCGGAGAATCTCTGTCTCGCCTTATGCCGCCCATGCTTCAGATGTGCACTTACTGGAAAGCCATCGGATAGTTACTTCTGGAATTGAAAATGCGGCAGTTTGGTGTCTTGAGCAATTTCAAAAGAGCTGAGCGACGCTTTCCAAGCTCCTGGTAATGAGCAGAAAGAACCAGATGCAGATCCCCAGCGTTGCCACAACAGGCTCTGCAAGTCAAACCGTTGACAAATTTACCTGAATTTTTAATCCCATACGCGCCGAAGCTACGATCGCTCATTGTGCCTTCTTCACAGGTTGCACCTTCTCCTCACGTGACACCAGCACCACACGCGAGTACCGCGTCTGATTTCACCAAGCTACCAAAGACTGCAAAATGCTGCAAGATAGTGCCACCGCAGATGCGGAGGCAAATGCAGTGAGCTCCAAGAGATTTGCCCCAGAGTTTGTTGAATCCAACGCCAAGCGAAACAAACTCGAGTCGCCCGAGTCTACCTCTGAAGTATCGTCAGTGTCGTTCTGTCTCGTGGAAGACAGCAAGTCAGAGACGTCCTTATCTCTCGAGCAAAACCACACACCGTGTATTCTGGTTGAAAATTCACAGTCTAAGCCTTTTACACAACGAGAGCTAGATCGCCTAGAGAAGCAGAAACAGAGAGAAGTGGAGCGCCAGGAAAGAGAGAGAAAGAAAGAAGAGGAGAAGAGGTCTAAGCAGCTAGAGCGCGAGCGCAAGGAAAATGAGCGTCGTCTTAAGAAAGAGCAGCTTGAGCTTGAGAAACAGGCCAAACGTGAGCAGGAGAGATTGAGGAAAGAAGAACGTAAAGCGAAGTTGGAGGAGGAGAAATTGGCCAAAGAAGAAGAGCGGAAACGAAAAGAAGAAGAGAAAAAGAAACGCGAGGAAGAGAAGCGACGAAAAGACGAGGAGAAGAAGAAGGCGGTCGAGCAGAAAGAGCGCAATCAGATGAAGATCTCTAACTTCTTTGCGGTGAAGCCCAGTAAGCCGGCCGAGGAAGACAAGCAAGCTGCTGTTAAATCTGAGACGCCGCCTTCCGCTCTGCTCTATTCTAAAACGTTCTTGCCCTTTTTCCAGAAATCAAACACTTCAATGGGTCGTAATGGAAGTCTACCGGCAACAGTACTTGCAGAACAGAAAAAGAAATTTGATTCCGGCTGGAGTTCAGCTTTGACAATTGATTTAAAGTCGCTCTTTAAACTGGAGAGGAAGCCTGCTTCAGAACCTGCGGTCACAACATCTCAGAAAATGGTGGAAGCGCTCAATTCCTCAACCAAAGAGCACGAGATCGTTGAGTTGGTCAAGGGACTACCGCCAGTAAAGTACATTCAATTTTATGAGAATGCGAAGCCCCCATTCATTGGCACTTGGTGTTCTGAGAAAAATATTGCTGTCCACTTCCGGCCCACTGCGATTATCGACACCTCGCTCACGGGATATAATTACGACTACGACTCAGATCTTGACTGGGATGGTGAAGATGATGAGGGTGAGGACATTGAAGAGTTAGATGAGGACGACGACGAAGAAGAGGCAAACGATGACGACGACATGGACGATTTTGTGGATGACAACAAGGACGCGCTGCGAAAGAGCACCGTGGGGCCGCTTCAGAGTGTATGCAAATGGAACTCTGGGGTGGAAGAAAACGTCTCATACTTCTCTGGCTATAAGTATGAGCTTCTCGAGTACGACATCTCGTTCCCCCTAGATCCATTAAATGACTATTGGCCGAAGCAAATCAAAGATCGAGAAACAGGATGTGCCACACCTTCGAAACAAGTGGCACCCGCGCAAAATGACAAAACTCCTGTTAAAGCAGTGATCCAGGATGCCGCAGTTGTGGCCGAGCTACGGAAGTTCATTGCGAGTAACAGCGATTTCACGTTGGGCACGCTTTCAGAGCTTGCAAAGAAGGAATTCAAAAGCTACACCAAAAGTGTCCTTAAGCACACCATCCAGGATGTTGCCGTGTACAACAAGAAGCGCAGTCTTTGGGAAATCAAGGCTGAGGTGGCTACGGAGCAAGGATAAATGCACATCTTTTTGGGAAGCCCATCAAAAGATCTTATGGATCACATATCTAATAGCTAACCCGTCATTACTCTCTTCTCTATTTTTTTTTCTCAAGTTCTTAACAACCACTCGTCATCTCATCGAACTCCCCCACAGTTCGCGACGCGTGAGATCAATGCCAGAGAGTCCGCCGCTCTACTTTGTGTCGACGCAGATCCAGGCTCGTCACGAGGAACTAGAACGGCAGGAATTAGCGACTAAGCGACTTCTGGGATTTTATAGTCAATTGCCGGTCATGAAGAAGCCTCAGCCACGGTCAGTCTCCCGAAAGAAGCCTAAATCCAGACTGAAGAAACCACTGCTGGTCAGTGATCATGTTCGCGCTAGCTTAGGAAATCACAAAACACGTAAAGCTGGCATTCTTGCTCTTCTAGGGACCGAGGAGAGCGTGGTCGATTCATTCATCACCAAAATGGAGAAGGCCACAGCGGCCAAACAGTCACCTTCGCAGGTGTTTTCCGAACCGGAGTGGAGAGCATTTCTTGCTAAAATTTCGTTGAGTTTCCCCAACTTGGCGACTCGCCGCAAGCGGAATTTGCAGTCCATCACACAACGGCTTGCCAGACTACGAGAGACCGAAGAGAAAGAACTTTGGTCTCAGGCACTGCGCCAGCCAAGTGACTCGCTTACTGAGGACGACTTGAAATGGCTTTATGATATTAACGGCGATGAACTGAGTTTGGAGCTGGTTGACGGAAGTGACGGTGCACATGAATACGCCACCTATAGTCACACCCTTTCGCAGGTAATGGATAACAGCGGAGAGAAAGAGTTGATTTCTGACTCAGAGCCCGAACCGGAGCCTCTAGAACTTGAAGATTTAAAATATGTGCTGGGGGAGCTGAAACCAGAACCAGACATCGAGAACCCATATGTAAGGTCCGCTGTTGCGTCAGTGCCGTCTCATCAGCCCGCAGATTCTTGTGAGATCTCTTCCAGCCTTGCGTTCGCATCTGCGAAGGATTCTATGATCCCCGATCTGCATGTGTTTCGGTCACCACTGAGAAAGGACCGTGTAGAGGTGTTTTCGTCCCCCATAAAGACACCACCACGTGCTCCACCGTCACGTTATCCGAGCGACTTGCGTATTACATCCTCACCCGTCGAGTCTGATGGATCTCCATGTCCGGAGTATTTAACTGCAAAAACAGAGCTGCATGCTTTGATGGGTCTGACCACCCCAGCTACAGGTCCCAGACTTCCAATGCGACTACGCTATCATGGTTCCGGGAACTTTGAGAACCCAGATTTTGACTTCTTGATGGTTCCGATTTCGCCTCAGGGCTTGGCAGATTCGCAGGACGAGGATATAGACTTTGAGGTGACGATACTGCGGCCTCTACTGGTGCAAGTACCGTCAAGCCCTTGAACGAGACTCAGAATTTGGTTCAAAATGTGCGTTTACTTGCAATCAACCTGTTTCGTGCGATTCTGTTACTATATAGTGGCTGTGTCATTCGGCATCACCTGAGTTGTCAACTCAGATGTACTTCTTATGGTCGGCATCGATCTTGCTATTCAACAAGAAGCTATCGAGAAATTGCAAAAGTTTCACGCTTATCACAATGTTCAAAACGAGCGATCCGACTATAGCAGCCATTCTTATGTATGTTATTTGTTGCTCGGTGATGAGGGCTCGGATAACCCAGAAAGCGTGGTAACAACCAGCAATAAAAACTATGAGTGTGAGAAACGTGAGCAAAGATGCGTTTGCTGCGCGTGACTTGGAGATTGGCGGCTGCCTTCTGCGTGCTTTAACCTGAGCCATGGTTGAGATGGGAGAATAGTGTCCTGCAGGGGGCAATCATATCTGTATTCTAGTGTGGGAAAATCGACAATAGTTAATCGATCGGTAAATATTGAATACCTTACTACCTGAACAAAATAGAGCGTTTCTATATCAAAATCGACTGCTATCCGTTTGGGCTATCGGGTTGTCCTGCATATCGATCATATATACTCTATTCACTGGGCTGACCTTCACAAGCACACCCAATCTTATCATGAAATTCCGCTACAGGGCCAATCCTGACCTAGATGTGAAGCCCAGCTACTACAGCGATGGCGTGCCAGTATTTACACCTACAATGCAGGAATTCAGTGACTTTTATGCCTACAATAAGGCTATCAACAAGTACGGCATGCAATCGGGAATTGTCAAGATAATCCCACCTACCGAATGGCTCCGTAACCTAGAAGGAATTTACGACGACGAAAACCTTGCCCGTATTAAAATCAAGAATCCCATTGTCCAGAATATCAATGTCACTGCTGGCTTCCAAGGAGTTTACTCATCACAGAATGTCGAGCGCCAAAGGCTGTACGACATTCACCAATGGAAAAAAGTCTCCGAGCAGCCAAATTTCACCACTCCATTGCATAAAAAGGGTCGTGGCTCGAAGCTGCCCGAGCCAAGCACCGCTGTCACGACTGAGAATCTGAAAGTCATTCAGCGGATCACAGAAGGAGATTTCAACGTGGATGTAACAGAATATACCAATGAGAAGTGTGAAGAGCTCCAGCTGCTATATTGGCGATCACTAGGCTACTCAGAGCCAATGTACGGAGCCGACATGCTTGGGTCTCTCTTCAAAGACCCAAAACAGCCGTGGAATGTTGCCGTTCTTCCAAATCTACTAGATTTGATGGAAGAGAAACTTCCTGGTGTGAACGATGCTTACTTATATGCTGGTCTCTGGAAGGCCACATTTTCCTGGCATCTTGAGGACCAGGACTTGTATTCGATCAACTACTTGCACTTTGGTGCCCCAAAGCAGTGGTATTCGATACCGCAGCAAGATGCTGCAAAATTCTACAGTCTCATGAAAGATGTCTTTCCAGAAGACCATAAGGCGTGTACGGAGTTTCTTCGGCACAAGACGTTCCTTGCATCGCCCCAATTTCTCTCTAAGCACGGGATACGCACGAACAGCATTATTCACAGACAGGGTGAATTTATGATCACATATCCATTCGGATACCATTCAGGATTCAATTATGGCTTTAACCTTGCTGAATCGGTGAATTTTGCTCTTGACGACTGGTTCCCATTTGCAGAGAAAACTAAGCAATGCGAGTGCATTTCAGACTCTGTAGGAATCAACTACAAGCAAATTCAATGCAAGTTTCTTGGGATCCCTTATGAGAGAGAACCGGAGCCAAAGCTGAATACCGAGGTGGCTTACGTTCACGAGGAATCAGATAACTCTACTTTGCGTACGCGATCATTGAGTGAGCGAGAGCAAAAGGTGGTGAAGAGAAGGGTGGGAAGACCACGGATTCATACTACCCCTGAGAAACCAACTGAATACGAGTGCTTGCTTTGTTCAAATAATTTGCCGCTGGCGCTAAAGAATCTCAGCCCTTTTGATATTGTCGAACTTCAGGGCCAGAAATATCACCGCATTTGCTATCTGACGATTTTTGGCCACCAGCCAGATGGGCTGAATCGTGGAACTGAACTTGATTCATCACACACTCTGGCTACCTGCTTGTGCTGTCATACTTCAAACACCCCGGCCACTAGGATTAAGCCCGCTCAGGGTGCACTTGTTCTGTGTGCTCATGCGAAGTGTAGCAGACGGTATCATCCTACTTGTGCGCTTGGAAGCGGATTCTCTCTCGAGTTGAGATTATGCAGGTGGCATCGCAAGTCGGAAACCAACACGGAGGAGTTAGTAACCTCAATGCCATCGGGGTCGCTCATTCAATTCACTATGAGAAACACCGCGAAAACCTTGAAGCTGGTCGGAAAGGTTTACAGTGGTGTGGTAGACTTCAATTTTTCCAGTGACCAAACTATCCAAGTGCGAGTGTTTCCCGATTTAATGACACTGGTTGAGATTCTGTACGAAAACGTTTTGATTGACAAAGGTACCACTGGGCATATGCTGCTAATGGCAATTGACCCTGACTTTAAGGAAGATACCGTCGAAGACTCTGTCAAGGAAAATGTCACCGTTACACAGACTTTAGAAAAGGCAGTGCCGGTAGTCAAGCAGATTGCTCCAAAGCGCGAGGGTACGCCGACAGCACCAGAGAAGAGAAGCTCAAGTGACACCGAGCGTGAGTTGAATTTATTCACAGTCAACCTGATTGCACCATTGCAGGAACTGAAGAAACGCGGGCGGCCCCGCAAAAATCAAACTTCGGTGCCAGCTCTGTCTGTCGCACTGTCCTCAGATACTGGCGAACGCCCTCGCCCAAAAGCAGCGCAGTATTTCTACGGCCAGAGTGTCCAATATGACCCTCCAGTGTATGGTCCACAGATGACTAGCTTCCCTGGCCGTGGTCCTAGCCCAGTCGTGCCATTCCCTATGGCAGCGCAAGAATATTCTTTAGGAGTTGGTGCTTATGTTCAACCAGGCTTCCCTGCTTCTAGCGGTATGCCGCCATCGGCGCCCTCGTACCTAGGACAACCTCAGATCAACTACTATGCCCCAGCACCTCCTGTCCATAATTTTATTCCGCCAGGAGCACCGATATATTATGGGCAACCAAACCAGATGCAATTCTCTGAAGGTCCTCCAGTTGGGAACTTTGTGCTGTATTTAGCGTATTCGCCATTCTCGCAAGCACCGCAACCAAACCAATGGCCCCAACAACCACCCCAGCATTATCAGATGCCACAGTAACGACAGAATGAACAGTAGCCTGACAAAATTAATGAAATTAAAGATTGTAGATGGCAGTATAGGCAATTCCTTCATTTGAATGTGGCTTCTGCCTCTCTTTCCAGTCCTAGTTCCTCGTGCCCCACAGAGCGCGCAATGATCATCGGCCCAAGATGGACTCCGATAGTGTCAGTGAAGATGTTGACGAGTCCAACGACGTCATCGTACCGCCACCTAAAAGGGCCAAAATTGTACCCTCTGACACTCTCCAATGGATCGACAAATATACGCCGCTCCTTACCAAAGACGTGTGCATGAACCCACGCAAAATCAAAGAGATCCGAGATAGTATTGTCCGAATGTCAGAAGGAACCCAGCCGAAATTACTCATTATATCCGGACCAGCTGGATCGTCCAAGTCTACGGCTGTCAAGTGCATTGCTGCAGAACAAGCTCTACCGGTCACCGAGTTTATAGAAGGAACATACAACCCAACTCGGCTGTTTGAAGAATTTCTCGCCCAGGCGCGGTATATGGTTGGAACTAACAAATCTCTTATCCTTATTGAGGAACTTCCGAACGTTTTCCACGAGGACACCTTACGACGATTTCGCCATGCACTAGACATATGGCTCCATTCCGAGTCAGTTCTCCCGCCTGTGGTTCTCTGCTTGACTGAGGTGGAGCTGGTGTCGCTGGAATCATATTACAGCATTGAAACATCGCTAACGGTGGAAACTTTGCTTGGGCGAAACCTCCTAGACTCGGGCTTGCTGCTTGGGTTTATATCACGGATAACGGTGTTGCCCGTGGCGAAGCTGTTCATGAAAAAGACTCTACAGGCCATTTTACATAGAGAGAGAATTCGGATAGCGCCTAACTTGGAGCCACTCATCGAAAATGGTGACATTCGTGCGGCAATCTCCAACCTCCAGCTATGCACCCAAAGCAGAATAGATCCCGCGGCAATGGTTAGAGAAAAGCACATTCTGTTGTTTCATGCTATCGGCAAAGTAATCTACCTGAGCTCGAAGTATCTTGCCGAGGACGAAGACATTGCGGATTACCTCTCCATTCAAGACGTCCTTGAAAACTACACGAACAGCGATCTTCTCAATCTCGCATTGCTCGAAAATTATGACATTGTCGATTTATCCGTGGCGTCAACCGCATCGATTGTGGACGCTCTCAGCATCGAAGACGCTTATAGCAGGCTTTCGCTCGGGTTGGGTCCGCGTGCAACAAGGCACCACATTCGAGGATGCAAGGTGATAAGCCGCATACAAAAAATGAAATTTCCTAGGCATTACAAGTCTGTGCGTGCAGCAGCATCGGTGCGCCGCATGGTCACCGACTATATCACGTTCGTGAATCCAATTAGCTTTGCCTCGGCCAACTTGCATGACGGCTATTACCTCCCACTAATCTTCAATTCGCCACGGTACAGAAAACTCAATGGCAATTCCAGGTACCTCTATAATCGGTTGGGTGGTCCGTTTCAAGCGTTGGAAGCTGACAGCGAGATGCCTACAAATGACACGCGGGCTCCAAATGTCAGCACTGACCAATTTGCGGAAGACATCCGACAAAACCGCGAAAATGGCCCCGAATTAGAAGACAGCTTGTCCGAGGCAATTGACGATACGACCGATTCCGACTTCTGGCTGGATGATCTGGTGGACGCCCTTATTTCACAGGGTAGAATCTAGGCCCTGAAACAATGAGAAAATCTAGGCGGGAATCAGAAGCTCCGCCAGAGAATTTAGGCCAAACCCCGCATTAATGACAGCATACGCGTATGCCACTGGATTCTCACTTTCTTTCGACTCTAACGCCGGCCGCAGCCATTTCTAGGCCCAACGCAACTTCTCAACCAAAGCCTACAGGCTTTAAGCATTAAGAGCATTGTCAAAGAAGTTGGGATCCTCCTCGAGAGATTCCTTGATGATGTCGAGTCCACCCTGGAATTCGCCATTGATGTACAACTGGGGGAACGTAGGCCAGTCAGAAAACGTCTTGAGCCCCTGGCGCACAGAGTCGTCTTTCAAGATGTCGAAGAATCCGAATTTCACCTGGTGCTCTCTCAAAATCGCCACCGTCTGTCGAGAAAATCCACACTGTGGCGCTGAAGGCGAACCTTTCATAAATAACATCACTGGCGCTGCTGCCGTCAATCTGCTCAAGCGCTCATTAAGCTCTTCCTCAGTAGGCTCTCTCTCAGGTGCCGAAGCCAGTTTTTCCGGAACCACGGCCTCAGTTTTCTCGCTCTTGGTCGACGAACCAGAAAATTGTTTCAACCCAGAAATCAACTCCTTGGGGTCGGCGCCGCTCAACTCCTTCAAAATTGTAGAGTTACGAATCAATATTATGTAAGGCACCGCCGATACCTCGAACAAGTCACTGATGTCGCCTTGGTCATCGGCGTTTATCGAGAGAAAAGAGACATCGGGGTTGGCCTGGGCCAACGTTTGCACGACGGAAGTCATGGCTTTACATGGGGATGCCCATGGTGTGTGAAAATAGAGGACAATAAGTTTAGTGGAGTCCTCCTTGGTGAGCTGAGTGAACTGGTCTTCGCTGACGATCTCGATTACTGACATGGTGTGGGTGGAGGTCACGTGTGATGGGGAGCACGCAGAAGACTACACAGCGCAATAGCGGGCTGGAAAAAAAAAGGAGGGCAGGAAAACCAAAAGAGTGTCTTGAAAACGATTCGCGTGGAAAATTCTGCAGAGATGTGTAAATTGCATCAGGCCAATGGCGTGGCTGGATTCAGTAACGGGCCGACGCACATTGGCTGATGGTGGTGAAATGTCGAGCTGGTACAGAGCAGAGGTATGGTGCTAGTTTTGAGCCGTGAGTCGCAAGATGTGGCAAGATTTCGGGAAATCGAATTCACAAAAAAATGGGAGTATGGGGGCACATTGTAGGTCAAGAGATACTGCTGCTTTTCGTCACGGCAAACTAAACGGCGGCGCCGAAAGACCAAAGTTCTTACCGCGCAGAGAAGAAAATATTCCACCAGTTGCGCAAAATTGAATCACTCCGACGTCAGCGATTCATGCCAGCATAATCGATATCCAGGATATCTCCGAACTGTGCAGCGAACAGACGCCGCGCCTCCTTCTCCTCATCTTCCGAGCCGCCAAGCCAACTCTAGTGTTCAAGCGATATGTTGGCAAGGGTCCCACACGATGGGAAATATCGGCAAATCCTGCTCACATCCAGATCTCTCATTCCGCTTCCACGGAACCCTGCCACTGGGAACACCAGTCGGCCTACACTACTGGTTTGCCCTGAACTGGGTATTAACCAAGGGAGTGGGCTCGGATTTAGCCGATTCTGGCATACCAACACATACGCATCGGGTTGCCTAAACCCACGGCGGGCAAGTCATGACACATATCACGTGACAAGTCGGCGCCACGCGCAAAATAGGCAAAAGTGGGGTAGCCGGCGAACCGCGTGGGTGGCGGGAACGAGTCCGGTTTGCCATACACGGCAAGCCAGAATTTGGGAAAATGCGATGGGTAGGCGTGGACCAGAAACGGGCACCTGCCCGAAATTGCGCAAAATCCGGGGACACCGGACGCGCCTTTGGCCACCACCTGCGCCGGGACTCCGAGGGGGTCGGACCGGAGTTGGGCCGGATCTCTGGCACCAAATGCAAATTGCCGAATTTTCTCTAATTCTGCTTCTTGAGGCAAGTAGACAATATCCAAAATCATTTTATAATTTGCCCTTTTTGTCGGACTTCCCGGCGAAAAGAGCCGCGCAGGGCGTGACACTTTTGTGTAAGGTGTCCCCAGATTTTCGTGCACGGTGGGTTTTGGGTTGGGTCTTTTTTCCCATTCTTCTCTGCTCGATTATCCTTGTTCATCCCCAGGTTTACCCCACGAAGACCACATTCAAGTTCACGGAACAGTGTATCCGGAAGTCTGACTTTTTATTCAAGTTGCAATTGCCACTTCCCGCCGCTCTGGTTTCCCGTCGTTTATTCGTTTGTTGAGCTTCCCCCCCCGCAATTCGGTGACATTTTCCACCAGAACCCGACGCCGTCAGCATTATTTATTGCACATTTCGCCCAGTACCGTGGAAGAAAAAAAAAAGACGAGGATCTTTGCAGACGACAAAACTTGAACGGATTCTCGACTTTTGTTGACTGGTTTTCGTTGCCCCACGTACACGTTTCGTTGCGTACCTTTTTTTTCCCTTACCCCCGCAAGGTTGTTGTACAGTCACCGTTCAGTCGTCGTACTTTGGTGCACTAACAAACTTCACTCTCCGTCGATTCCACCTCAGTGTTGATTGTCCTGGAGTATAGCTTTGCAGGTGTCCGGCCCTCCACAAGATCGACGTGACAAGGTAGTGAAACAGAGAAAGCTCTTTGGTAGGTTGGGTCTCTCTCAAGGTTCCATACACCAATAACTCCTCCTCTGCCCCCCCCTTGGTTCAACCCTCGGCGTATGACGTCGCATATATCTTTGCCTACCGCAAGTATGGATTTTTCTGTGGCCTCAGACTACTCAGATAAAGATAGCCCCGGGCTGCCCGGAGACTTCGGTGTCAACAAGAAAATACCCAAAGAGCTCACTTCTCACGGAACCACTCCTTCAGGCAAACCACGGCTTTTCGTGTGCCAAACTTGTACGAGGGCATTTGCTCGTTTGGAACATTTGCGCCGTCATGAACGTTCTCACACCAAGGAAAAGCCCTTTACATGTGGAGTGTGCCAGAGAAAATTCTCGCGCCGTGACTTGTTGCTCCGCCATGCTCAAAAATTGCACGCTGGCTGTGCAGATGCTATTACCAGGTTGCGGAGAAAGTCCATCAAATCAGGCTCTATTGGACTGCTGCAAGACATGTATACCGACTCGCTCATTGCGCAGGGATACCGTGATTCTCTCGAACTGACTCCCGGAACCTCCAAAAGGCTGTCTTTGGCTGAGCCCCTGGTGGGCACGCCGCTGACGCCGCACCGCGGTTCTATGGATTCAGTGCAGTTTAACTTGAACCTCTTTGGCAAACAAAAGGACCTGGATGCCCCCGGATCTCGCATGCTGCGCAGCAACTCCATCAAAGACCAGCTTCTTCAGCGGCAGTTGATGGACCGCAAACGACAGTACCGCAACCGTGCTGCCTCTTTCTCAGCCCAAAGTGGAGCGAATTACGCCACTGCTGCAGTGCCAGAGCTCCAGGAGTCTTACCCAGGCGCCAACAACGTCGAGTTTTCTACTCCTCAGCTAATCCCAACCTCGTCGCATGACGACTCGTCCTGGCTTACTAACTTGTCTACAATCCCCGGGCTCGAGGGTTTTAAGGGCAACGCCGCCCGCCAGGATTCCATTGCTTCACTTTCCTTGGACCACGACGGAAAATCAAACCCTCACTCACTTGGTCCTGGTTTGTTGAGATCTGACAGCATTGCCTCGTCGGGCTCCTCATTTAACCCGTTGGATGCCGCTGCTAACCCACCGTTCAACGTCCCACTCAATCGCAGCGACAGTGTAACAAAACACAACAGGCTGGGCTTGGCACATAGCACCAACGGGATTGACAATCACGATTATGGTTACTCGTTCTACGATATTCCTGAGAACATGTTGTCGAAATCGTTGTCTTCGAGTCTGAAAATCCAGCAACCCCTCTCTCCCATCAAGCAGGAAGTGGATGCCGACTTTATGGACTTGGAAAATTCCAACATGATCAACGGAGCCGACGTCGACAACGTGCTGATTCCGGCATCCATCACAAATGGCGTCAGTTTTGACATGAATTTCCTCAATGACATTGACGAACTCACTCAGGATTTCAATGTGGGGTCCAAGTTCTTGCCCAATGGATACCTGTTCTACGGAGACAACCCGCTGGTTTCGTCGTCAGGTATTGAGTCTTCATCTCCTCATGCGTTGATGCTGCCCGGAAATTCGAGCGTGCCCAAAACCTTCCAGTTCCAGAACCAGACCCCAGGAGGATACTCAGACGAGTCCAGTGATAAGTCCTTCAATACTACCAGACTCTTTACCACCAATATCCGTCACATGATAAGCAGGTCCCTCAGCAAGTACCCTATCAGCGGAATTATGACGCCCTCCATCCCCTCCAACGAGAAGTTGGAGTTTTACCTCTCGAATTTTATGAATCTGTTCTTGTCTCATTTTCCATTCATGCATCCATCGAAATTGAATGAGAGCGAGATGATCAAAATGACGGCAGCAGAAAACAGTAAAAATGAGAGCGCTCGTGTCTGCCTTCCGCTCTTGGTCGCTACCATTGGCGCCCTTCTCTCCAAGAACAAGAATGATTCTGAACATTTGTATGAAGCTTCGCGGAGAACTATTCACATACACCTTGAGAGCAGAAAAAACCAGAATCAAGATACGAAATCTGGTGGCCTGCAGGGTCAGGGTGCCAATCCACTCTGGTTGATCCAGTCGCTTACTCTTTCAGTGATATATGGACTCTTCTCGGATAATGAGAACAATGTCTACATCGTGATACGGCAGCTCAATGCGTTGAACTCGCTTGTCAAAACTTCCATTAAAACTAACCAGGCAACTTTGTCGGCAATGGTGGAGGTGGAGGACACTGACCCTAACGATGAGGCTGCTCAGGCCGCACTATTTCTGAAATTCATTGAGACTCAGTCGGAGACACGTATAATCTTCATGATTTACAAACTCACGAACTTTATTTTGATGATGTACAACGTGCCCCTCACACTCAGTGTGAACGACTTCGGAAAATTGACGTGCCCCAATACCTACGACGAATTTATCTGGAACTTCAGATCTTACAATGACTTCAAGCAGTACATGATCTCCAAGAATCAGAGTCCATCACTAGTGGCTTATATAAGAAACTCCAATGCCAACGAGATCGCGTTCAAGGACTTACTTCTCAGGCTTACCAAGAACGAATTCAACCCAGCTTTGGTAACAACCTTGTCCAATTTGAGCAAGTTTGGCTTCTCTGCTCTTGTGCATGGCATTTATGAGATCAAGCAGTACGAAGAGATGAAGTACATTGATGTGTACGCAATCTTTGACAATATCACTATGTTCATCGATAACGCAAGAAGTAACCTGGCGTTAAGAATTCCACCCACAGCCGCCTCCGAGTATGAGAAGTTGGACTATGCTTTGCTTGTTTGCTATGCTAAAATTTGCGCTTCCGTGGACTTCAAGTTCGTTAAAGAGCAGAGCTGGCTCCGCAATTATGAGGAACTTACAAAGAACTATCACGGTTTTTTGACAACTATGGAAAGCACCGACGACTTCACGTTGTTGAAAGTGATCGATTGCTGTATCGTAATTCTTAAATTGGTTTTGTTCAAGACCAGTGATGGAGAGGAGCCTGATGCTGAAAACAGTCCATCGAAAATCTTTGACAGCGAGTTCTCGCTACTTGCCAACGGGGCTTCTGGTGGGGCTGCTGGACAGTTGGTTGCTGACGCCATGCAACATCAGTACAACACCAGCGCAAACTTTGAAAAGCTTATCAACTGGAGAGTTTACGATGAGATTGACATCTCGAAAAACTCGTATCATTCGCAAATGCTCTTCCACGTGTTCACTATCTTGTCAACGTTCTCCATTTGTATTGCCAAGCGCAACAATCCACTGACTGGTTTAGGTGGACGTGCCAACACTAACAACACCCGCCTGTTTAACCAAAGGTTCATCATTGTGCTTCTGCTTTTGGGTAAAATAGAGAAGTTTCTCAAGTCTGCGCTACAGAATTCCGACCATGACTCCGATCTCGCCAACCTCTACTTGTTTTCCTCGCACTATCCGACGGAGGGTGGTTCCGGTCAGCCTGGAGAAGCCGACTCGCAACAAATGCAAGAGCTCCTCAGTCTTGCGGAGAGCTTCTCTTACAACCTTGACAAGTCGCTTTATGTGTTGAGAATCGGCGAGCTGATTTTGCAATTCTTGTACGACTCAAACATCAAGGTTTGCATTTTCAAGAAGTTAAGTGTAAGCCTCGCACAGATTCGCAAGTATTTGATTGACGATGAAGCTCGGATCCTTCTGCATTGAGGGAACCTGGAAAACTATACTGACGACACTCCTTGACCGCAAAATATTTATTTAAATTATAATTTGCAATTAATGACAATGATGTGACATGGCGAGCTCTTGTAGTGCATACAACTTATCCATTATCTCTATCGGCAATGGGGAAAGACATCGCCAATGAGCAACCCACGTTCAACTTCCTAACGTTGGACAAAGCAAATGTTAAAGATATCAAGTTTTCGATAGCCAGCTTTCTTACTATCTTGGTGATAATCTTCCACTGGGCCTGGATCATGAAGCAATGGTTGCATAACCCAGACACCAACACGCAGACTCTTGTTATCTATTTTGCCTCCTTTCTCGGCACTGTCATAGGATCTATAACGCTTTTAGTCAAGGTTGTTTACAAGATCGTGTATGCTGAGGAGCTTCAAGTGAAGACTGAGAAGAAAACTCAGTAGCGCTCGAGGCTCTTCAACTTTCTTAAAGGCTATTTTGTATTGAAATGAATCATTATGATATGTACTTATTTAAAGTGCTCGAGAACAAGCCATTAGAACCGTATGCGCTTGGCCAACACGTAGCCGTAGACGCCTAGAGACAAGATGGACGCCACGTTCAACAACGAGGAGATACCGTGGTAGATGCCAAATTGCTTGTTCAACAGTGCCATGGCATCAGATGGACGCACCTCTCCGTCGACAATTTGCTCATGCTTCTTCTCAGCAATCAACTTCTTTCTCTGTTCCTTGATATCTCTGCACACTGGCAACACCCACAAGAGATTCAAAGCACCGCCCAAAGCGGAAACTCCCAAAAGGGGACCAGCACAGTGAATTGCCACTGGTGTTGTCACTGCCAACCCCAAAGGAAGAAGAGTCTGGCCCGCAAAGTATAGCGGAAACACCTTGTTCTGCAATTCAGAGAACCCCTCGCGGGGCAAATGCTTGAAAGCAATAGGCGAGACTATGTAAGAGTGCATGACGCCACCACCGAAAGCGAGAGACAAAAGGAGCAAATGCACGGAAGCTTTGACAGACATGAATAGAAGTGTGGAGAATGAAGGTTGAAAGATGGCGCGCGCTACTTTCTCTTTCCTATTATATATCGTGTATATATCGTGGTCGGAGACATCGGCGGTAGTGGTGTGATCTAGGGAAAAAATGGCCATTTCATAAAAAATGAGATATCAGTTATACAGCTCACAATGACTCGATCATTGTAAACAAAGTAGCCAACGCCGTTTGCTTCTCGCTTTCGTTGTAACGTAGCATCTCCTCTCCGATCAAATCGTACTTCAGAGCTAGCCATGCCACGTCGCTCTGAAGCCCAACACTGAGTTTATTTGCGTGCTGAGCCTCGTGTGCATCCTTGAGTCTAGAAGTTTGTTCGTACTCGCGTGCCGCAACCTCTGCCTTGTCAACTATCTCGGCACTTATTCCACACATTGCTGCCACATTCATACCAAATGAGCCGGATGCGGTGCCGTCTTCGAGCTTGTAAAGGAAAGTGATGTTCCTTGAGCTCTGTTCGACGTTGATCGCCATCCTCACGGGCTTAATCTGTGGGTGGTTTATGAACGAAAGACCAAGCGAGCCGTAGTGCGTAGCGAAAAATCCAAGTGGCTGGACGTGTGTGGCCAAGTGGTGAAGCACGGCCTCAGCAATAGCGTATCCATCGCTAGACGAGCCTCCCCGTCCTAACTCGTCAAGGATTATCAAGGAGTGGGAAGTTGCATTGCTCAAGATCTTTTTAGTCTCTGAGAGCTCAACGAAGAACGTAGACTTTCCTTGCATAATATTGTCGTTGGCACCTAAGCGGGTCATGATCTTGTCGACAGGCGTCATCGAGGCTGACGAAGCCGGCACGTAGCACCCGATCTGGGCAAGAATTACCGCCAAAGCAGTGGTTCTCATGAGGGTGGATTTCCCCGCGGCATTTGCGCCTGTCAAAAGTCCAAAGCGGGGGCTTTTATCACCTAGCATCACATCATTGGGAATGAACTCCCCTGTGCCCACGAAACATGGATGCCGTAAATCGGTGAACTCCAAGAACCCGCTTTCACGACTCTCAAATTGAGGGCGGCAAGAAGGATAGCCAATTGTCTCGGACGTTTTTGTTAGAGCAATTAAAGCATCGATTTTGCTGACCACACTCACCACTGAAAGCCACGTCTTGTAGTTAACGTCGAACCTGGCGTACATTCTGTTGATTAGAGTCTCGCAGACAGATTTATGGGTTTCCTTCTGCTCCATGAGCTCCCGGACGAGAACTTTTACTTCGGGCGACCAGTACCTCTTAACTTTTGCAGTGGCACCCATTTGTTGCCAGTCACGTGGGATGTTCTTCACCTTGACGGGAACTTCAATCAAGAAAAGCTCCTTGCCGGAGTCGCGGTAACAAATTTCGTGGGATTTGTACTCCTTCTTGTAAACCCTGAGATGCTTTTGGAGCTGGTCCTCAAGCTCTGAAAGTCGGCCTGATGATGCATCATACTCGCTATCCACGCCAGGCTGAGGAACCACTTCGTTCAAAGTTGCCTTCTCGCGGTCAAATGCTTCTTCCCAGGATGCGACCAAGTTGTGAATCTCCACAGGGATTGTCTCGAGAATTTTCTGCAAATGACCAGCCCCACTCAAGTCGTAGTCAGCACATGACTTAAATAACCTCGAAATCTTCTCGAAACCCTCAATAACCTTCAAGAAGTCTCTGAATCGAAGTGTCTTGGAATGTACTCTAGCGATAAGGCGTTCGAGATCGGGCAACGAGTTCAACGCAGTCTCAAGTTCCACGCGCAATTCGGGTGCCTTGTTCATGAAGAACTCCACTGAATCAAGACGTGCGTTAATGTCTTCGGTTCTCATGAGTGGATGAAGAACCCAGTTCCGAAGCTTTCGCTTCCCAAATGGGGTGATGGCGCGGTTGAGCAACTTAAAAAGTGTTCCCTTTTCTGTGCCATCGAATGTGTTGTTAAGGATCTCCAAGTTAGTCAATGTCACACCATCAAGCAACATGTGCGTGGCAGTACTCATTGAAATGTTGTACTCTTTGAAATTTGCTAAGGTCATGATACTCTCGTCAAGCTTAAGTTGCCGTAAGTAGTAGAAGAGCCCACCGAAGGCATTAAAAGCCACAGGATGATTGTCTTTAAATTTGAGCAACACCGCCGGATAATTCGAAAAATCATCCAAATCCTCAGCTTCGTAGTACTTCGCCTTGACCAAATTTTCTTCTGCCGTATCGGCATCCCAGAACTCAGACAAGGGATTCAAAGTGTTCCAGAGCTGGTGGGTGCTGTGTGCGTTGAACTTAATGATTTTATACGCCAAGCTGCTGAGGTTGTTCTTTTCGCAAATCACCTCCTTAGGTTTAACCTGAGTGATAAGGGTGTCGAGTTTAGTACATTCGTCATCATCAACAAGCTCAATGAAATTGAGCGCCGATGTGGCCGTATCCACGAAACATACTCCAAATAACTTGTTGCCCTCCTTATCAAAAGACTCCTTAATGGACAAACAGTAGGTCGCCATGTCATCGGTAATCATATCGAGATCAGTCAATGTACCGCCTGTGAGTACAGCGGTCAACTCTCTTTTGATGATTTTTTCCTCTTTCGTGGTGCCGCCTCTCATTTCTTTAGCCAAAAGCGATTCCTTTTGGTCCACTCTGGCGATTTTGTATCCATGGCTGATGAATTCCTTCGCCCAATATTCAAAGGACATTTCGGGTATACCGGCAAGTTTCATGTTGGCACGGCCCCCTCCTGCGATCTTGAGGTCGAATTTCGTGTTGGCAATCACTGCATCGTTCTCGTATAATTCGTAGAATTTGCCCTTCTTGAAGAACACCACCGTATCCCACATTGTGTGCTTGATCTCCCAGTACTGTCTTTCAAAAGCAGTAAATTTAGCCCATGCCGACGATGGAATATACAAGGTTCTCGGATCGTATTGTGGGTCGCCGGGAGTCCGCTTGGCGGCGTCTCTCACGTCCACCAACCACTGGTATCGTTCTTCGTTTTCTTTCTCGAATGACTTTTTGGGTTTGGGCTTAGACTTAACGACAGGTGTTTTTAGTTTGGCAGTCGCTTTATAGCTGGAAGAAGCATTGAACTTGCTGCCCAAGATATTGTTTGGGGTCACACTTTCGGTCGTGGGCTTGGCTGGTAGCTCCTCGTCTTCGCTGGCCAGTTCTTCCACTGGACCAGGACTTCCATTGAGCTCAGCAACAACATCGCTCATCTCAGCGTCCTCGTCCTCGTCAATGTCCTCGCCATCCGGCTTGAAATCGTCTTCGTCGTCGCTCTCCACCACTTTCTTGCGCTTTCGAAGCACCGGGCCCTCCTCATCATCTGAGTTGTCCGATTCGGCGTAACTAACTGTTTTTCGTTTGCCACTCGTTCCAGATCCGGCAGCGGCTGGCCTTGCGTTTTCAGTTTTGACCACGGACTTTGGTTGCTTACTAGCAGTTCCCTTCGTAGGCGAAGTCACAGGCGACGATCTCAAAATTTCTTTCTTCAGTTCACCTGTTTCGGAAGTCAATGGTGTATCTGTAGACTCTTGCATCATGGATGTGTCGTTCTCCTTGTCACTATCTGGATGCCCTTTCTTGACTAGCGGCGAAGATGGCGGTTTCATGGGCTTAAAAAACAGCATTAGCGACTGCTGCTTTTTGGGCCCACCCAGGCCAGGCGTCGTTTTGGGCGAGTTCCGGGCCATTAGGGAAAACGAGGTGGTTGGTAGGTTTATCTTAGGGCGCGAAACGCGATCGCGTATAGCGCGTTCGGTAGTCAATGCGGAGAATACTAGCGAGAAATGACGACAACAGGAATGAAAATTATGACAAATCGATGAATCGGAAGTAGCGAATTTCAACCATCGGGTAGAAATGACCCCATTGAAACCGCGCTATTCGCCTTGTCTATCGCCATGTTCTGCAGTTGTCCCTCGTTCGCTAGCCGATTCTTTTTCTATTCGAAATTAGATCGATGCTGACTTCAAGCTGAAGGAGCTTCTGGATCTTTACTTACTTCTCTCTTCTTTTCTTCGGTCAAAACGGCCTCGACCTTCTCTAACATAGCCAAAATCGAAATGAGAGATCTCTTATTTTACAAACAAATTAATTCAATAGACTTAAATTTAATTTTTTTGCCCTTCAAAAAGACCCAAATCTGAGTGGCTAGTGGTGCTCTGTTTCCATTTATCTACACTAGTGCGATTTGCACCCAAATGTACCTCTTCGTTTTTCTACCACTTCTTGTGACTTCCTTTGGCATCCCTGTCCTCGAGATTTCCAACACTACGCATGATTACCTGACAATTCTGAATATTCTATACAAAGCTTACCTTGAAGTTGGCAAATCTCAGTCCGAATCTTCGGCAGCAAACGGGCTTGCAGCGAAGTTGAGTGGAAATGGCGAGTGCGTCAACGGATCTACAATTAAGTATCATATGACAAAAGCAGTATTAACTTCATTAGAGTACCCAGCCTCCGAATGTCGACTCAATACACATAGTGAGCATCATTGCGTGCTCGAGCCATCAAGTGACTTTCAGGCTTCTACACCAGCGAACCAGCCGCTGCTTGAGTTGGCAGAGCGAGCACAACAGTATACTCAAAAGCTTTTTCCAGATTTCGTTTTCAATGACTTTTCTGCTTTGGATTTTTCCTTGCAATGTTCGGCTGGGTACTACGAACTTGTGCAAGTGATGTACAACGAGACCCTTGTGCGGGCAACAATAACCACTCAAGTGGACGTTCCCGAAACATGCTCCTTCTCAAACATCAATTTGAACTTTGGGGAGCAATTTATCTCGCAAATCAATGTCGATATGCCTCTAAACGCATCATTCTACTGCAAGCATGGCAGGTCGGCGTTCTGCAAAATGGCCACAGCAAAAACGAAGAATGCCCGATTTAGAGTGGGGAGCACATGAGCCTTCAGCGCTTCTTTACACCAGTTTAGATGCTTTTCCGCGCTTCTTTGCGCGCTATGATGTCTTTTTTAATAAAATGCTTGGCCACGTCCATGCTCGCCAAAGAATCCTCAAAACTATCATGCTCGCCGGTTTGTATGGTGCGGTTGAGATACTGGAAAGCAAGCTGTTTTAAAGAAAAACGGAATGTGGGAGATGTCTGGTGCTTGGGGTACAATATGGCAGTGTCCACCACTTTGTCGTGAATGAGCCTCATCGCATTCATGTCGTTTTCAAGTCCATGCCCAATCATAATGGTATTGCAGTCGACAATTTCTCCAAGGAGCTCAATTGCATTCTCAAAGTTTAACGCCTCGTCCTTGATTTCGGCAATACCAGACCACCGAGTATTCAAGTCTATGATTTCGCCCTTTGGTCGAACCAAAACATCGAAAACTTCTTCGGCGGTACTGAAGTCAATTGCAGTAATACGAAGAAGCTCAAATCCGCGGCTGGTGAATCCCATCTCACAGTCGATGCCCACGGCATCGAGGCTTCCGTGTTTAACTCCCCACATTTCACGTGTCTTCTTAAAGGGTTGAGAATGGTGCATCTCCTTGCCGTCAGACCAGTAGAAAACATGGTGACTCGCTTTCTCGCATGGCACCGTATCAGTCTCGCCGAAAACACCGGAGCAGCATAGATACCTCCGGACACCCAGTGGGTCTTTGACAATCTTGCCCGAGTGGTATTGGCATGTCGTTTCTTTCATGACTTCGTCGAGGTTGAAATCTTGTTTGCATCGATGACAAGTTCGCTTAGTTGCGGGACCATCGATTCCTTCAGGATACTCCATGAGATAGCCGTACTTTGCTAACTTCTCCACTGGTATACAAATGTTTCGGAGTTCCAGCAAAATCTCAGCATCACTTGGCGCAGGTAGCTGCACAGACCGCACCTTATCGGGATGATTGGCTTCATATATCTTGCGCTTAATGGCAATGTTGTACGTGGAGGTGCTATTAGTAGATGCAACTTTATACTCTTGCTCTATGGCAACTTGCAAGGGAGAGGCATGGTCAGGTTGGGCTCGCCGAAGTGCCTCAGCTAGATGCTCAATGTATCGCTTACGCATTGGGAACGTCGCTGGAGACGGCGTGAGTTCCATGGGAATTGCATGTTTGGGGTCAATTTTGGATGGGGTGCTCTGTTGAAGTCCTAAAAATTTGGCCACTCCCCGGAGATAATTCTCAAAGGAAGCTGCACTCACTGCAATATCGTACTCCGCCTGCACTGCATCTCGCTTGGGTGTAGTGGACGCTGAGTTTTCGGATAGGTGCTTTAGAATCTTCTTTGCGCTTTCAATTCTGTTAATTCGAGGAATTATTACGCCATTTGTCAAGGCTAGAGGGACAACAAATGCAATATCAGTCTGGGTAGCTGCCAAATCCGTGGGAACGGAGTTTGCCGTTGATTTTGACTTCTTCGGTAACTGGATTTGAGGCTCCAGGGACCGCCTTTTCCTCAGCATACTATGCTTAAATAGGCAATTCGGAATTGTGCACTTTCCATCACTTGTGATATTGGGGCAATTCACGTCTCCAAGGGGGCTTTGTTCGAGTCGAAACATATCATAGTGTTACAGTGGGGCAAGGCACTGCATATGACTGCCAGTGAGCCCTAGGTTCAAGATGCATATATCCTGCATCTTAGCGACATGGAAGATCTGCAGATAGAACATGCCCGCGATGACCAGCGTTACCCGTCTCAGAAACCCGCACTATATAAGCTCATCGACCTCGCCGCCAGTGCGGTTTTTTTTTTTTCTCTGTCGACGTACTTCATAGGATCATTTCTATAGGTCACGTCCCATAATGTCTCTTTAAATGAGCCATTGTACCAAACTTGGTTGATGAGTGAGATACCCCCGCACCCTCAAAGTGAGACTTGATTTAGCTTGTCCGCGACTCTTGCAGTCTGGTCATCTACAATTTTGTTTGCCTTTCGTCTGTGCTGTTCCGTCAGGTTCGGCACTGAGAGGAGCGATGATCTTGACCCTTTTCTCTGCGCTTCTTCGGAAGTAGGGGTTTGGGGTGGGTGTGGGCGGCTGTCTGACAAGTTCTAACTCCTTTCAAAGTATTTTTGACTCGAGTGGACCAACTATGTTTGTGCGTCGACCAAGTGATGTGAAACTGCGTGGCCCTGATCACCATGTTCATGTTGTGATATGCGCTGTGGATCATAGCGTTTATTTCATTGTGAATATTGTGACGTTTCTGTGCAAAATTTATGTAGGTGATATTCTTAGATACAACGAAGAGCTTGAGCTCCGGAGGTTTCAGGATTGCACTTATGGCACGTTGGATTTACCGATCTGGTGGTTGGAGTGTGTATTAAATACTCAATGCTCTAAAGAGAAACTAAACAGCCTCGTCCTCAAACTTAGGGTACCTGTACAACCTATAGTAGTCAACTATCTTGCCGTTCAAACTGGCTTCACCATCGATGGGAAGCATGAATAGCGTCCTCCTGCTGGGCTCACCGAGGAACCAGAAATCAAGGAAATTTTGCCTCCAGCCGAAATCCGTGGGAATGTTGAAACTCTCGAACGACTCATATTCATGCGTAGAGCGGTTGAAGAACGAGAGAATAGCAATTTTTGCCGTTAGGATAAACTGGTCGATTCCGACTAGCTTCAAGCAGGTCCCCAAACCCTTGCGATGATTATGCTGATTGGATGGTGGTTCCGGACCGGGCGCAGTTTCCAGGGGATTGAAATCTGCAGGGAGAGTCGAATGGTTGAAGCTTGACTTCGTGGCTTGTTTATCAATATTGCTAAACTCCCAAGTGGTGAGGCCCTTGAAGATCTGAAACGTTTGCCCAAACACGAGGAACGAAATCCACACGAGTTGAAACCACACCCAGATTGTCAAATTAAACACAAAGTGGTTGTTCCTGTAACCTTTACAGAGATCCTTGGAAAGAAAATAGCACTTGTCGGAGTCTCGTTTATCGAGCAAATCGTCGTACTCGTCAAAAAATTTGATGGCCTGGAGACCAAACAAAAATGCAGCAGCCAGCAAGGAGTACACAAAAGTGAGAAAAAGCTTATGATTTCTCACTCCGACATCGTTGTACACCCATGGGCAGAAGTGGTCAAAGCGAGCAATGAGTCTGTTGCTAAATCTTGAGTATTTCGATCTCAAGGGTTTTCTGACGAATGTATTGACACAGAAGCTTTCGGTGTCATATTTGCCCTCCGCTATCAAATCCTCAATTTGTTGAAGTATCACACCTTCGTCAGTCGGAATGGGCACATATCCTGGGTTGATGAACATGGTCTTGAAGAAGGTCGCGAAAACAGTGACTAGGGAAACGAATAAAAGAGCAGAGGCGAAAAATTCTTCAAATCCAAGAACCGGCATCATTGTGAAGCTCCAGGTGACCATACCCCAGAAGGCAGTAGCGGAAAATAAGCCAGCCAAAAAGGGCGACTTAAGTAATGTTCTCTCCTTTGGCGAGAAGATGGGAATAACCAGCTGCTGAAGAAGCCAGACACATCCGTAGGCAAAAAGACAGCTTCCAAACAATTTCGGGATAGCATAACCTTGAGCAAATGAGCACGCTTTAAAACCCACGGGGAGGATGCCATACGGCGCGAGGAAGGTGACAATCTTAGCAATTTTGGGACTTATAAGGTGACGGCTCTTATTCCAGTTGTTAGCTGGATCTCTACCGCTCTCCACCAACACTTGTGTCCAAGTGGGCCGGCAATTCATGTCCTCAGATACGCCAAAGGAGTCTTTGTTTTTGTCATTGCGGGTCCAGATATCCGATCCAGCCTCCAAAAGAGTAGCTAGCACAGACTTGTAGCCACGAATAAACGCCCAGTGAAGAGGCGTCATTCCTGTTTGGTCGGTTGTTGCGACGTCGGCCCCATACTTTAACAAGGCGTTGACACTGAGGATATCGCCCTGGTACGCTGCCCAATGAAGTGCAGTGCACTCGATAGCATCTTTATCATCGATGTATAGGAGCTTGTCTTGCACCACGCATTTGAGAATGACATACAACACCAACATGATGTTGGAACTGTGCACGGCCAAATGAAGAGCATTGTAGCTCTGAGAATCTTTGAGAGCAGGGTCTGCGTTGGTCAGTGAGAGCAAATATTGCACAACGTAAACGAGCCCGTTTCGGCATGCCCAATGCAACGGTGTAGCCACAAGAGTGCCCCCATACTGATTTGGGTCTGACTTGGAGTACTCGTTTTCGCATAGATACTTGACCACCGATAACCGATTATTGATGGCAGCCCAATGTAGGCCAGTGATTCCTTGACCGAATGTATCTGATGCCTTGACTTGGCCCGAGGAGAGTAGATTTTCCACAGTAGAGAGATCACCTTCTTGGCAGGCGGTGATGAAACTGGCGAGGGTAGGATTCAACTCCTCCTCGGACAAGGGTTTTGGTGCCTCTGGAGTGACATCCGTGGACGAATCGGCTTTAGTCGGAGTGTCAGACAATTCGATTTCTTGCATTATTTGAGTCTGATATACAAAACTCCAAAGATGCCGAGATCAAGTTACACCCAGAATTAAGTGCGACACTGGAGGAAGAGCGCGGCGGCACGTGACTGACACAACTCTAAGCCTCCAAATGTCATGATAGCGACATCCTCGCAAATGCGAATTTCTTACATCGATAAACTCTGAATGTGAATAGTTCTTTACAGAGGAAAGGAATTGAACTGCCTCGCCAAGTTTGTGCGTTTGGCATCACTTTTGTTTTGTCTTTCTTTCGGTGGTTGCAATTTACGAACCGATTGGACGCCGTGGCAATCCTGGTTGAACTTCCCACCTTTATTTACGACAGATTTTGAACTTCAGACTTGTACTATCTACTTATATGCATATTACCCGACTTCTAGCTGCTAAGATGGAGCGACCGAATTACTCACAACCTCAACAATTCTGCTGCAGTGAATTTACATTTATTCAATTCAGGGTTCTAGTTTAAATTTTCGGATCCCGGAAACCACAAGGGTTTCATAAACGAGGTTGCTAGTGAGGATATGTTAATCAACACGTGCCCTCTTGTCGGTCTCCTTCAACGAATGTACGCTCTTAGCGTCGTCATCGACTTCGACCTTCCCTAATGCAGTGGTGTCTGTACTTTGGGTAGTCAGACTGGCATGCGCCGAATGCAACTTGCTGTTTACAAGATTTTTGATCTGCACGCCGACATTCACAGCCCCGGGAACCACTGTTTCCTCGACAAAGGGCTGAACCTTTTCGTCGATGAATGGTTGGACCTTGTCGTTCAAGAAGCCAGGCCGGACTTCGTTAGCAGAAATAAGTCCTTGATTTTTCTTTCCGACTCTAATAAGGTGCTTTTCTAGCAAAAGGAAATTCCGCAGGTTTGCCTTGTATCCGATCTCCACAAGGTCACCCACGATGGGGATGAGCGAGAGAGCAAAGTCAACCAAAAGATTAAAGAAGAAGATGAGTTGAATGTCCAACGGCAAGCCATCATCGATCTTTCGAGCATGCCAGTAGATCTGCAAAGACCAGAAATTGCTCACAATTGCTCCCAAGATTGGAACCAAGCCAACGACGTTGGACCATCCAAACTTGAAGCCAACCAAGTTGAACCACATGTCGCAGCGGTATGCCTGTTTCCTTACAGTGTGGAGAACCTGGAGATCATTTTTGCTGATTCCTTCAGGGATACTTCGGGAAACCTTTTTAGACTTCAAAACGTTGCCGTTTTTATCAGTCTTTACAGGAATATACTCGTAATAGGGGTCCTCGACACCTAGCTTGGTGAGTTGATTATCTCTGAGGAATCTGTTGAGCACCCATTTGAGAACGAAAGATGACATTTTGTGAGTTGTTAATATTCGGTCCGATGACTTTTTAAGTATACTTGCTACCAGGGCTGGGTCATGACCAAGTCCTGCAGACAACAGCGATTAGTTGCCATTATCATATGCAATGTGGAGCACACCTGGTCTGGCACAGGACCTCATCACAAGCACTCAACATTTACCCCATCTCGGGCAAATTACGTCAAGCTACAAAAGCACACTACAAGGACGAGGGCCAGCTTCTGCTACGACCTTTTTCAAAACTTCTTGTTTCTGCAATTCAACATGGTCGTTAGATCCACCATCTCATCGGTTGTGAGTCGTCTTCCCTACTCAGATAAGATTCCGCAGGCGGTAAGATCTGTCCTTGATGAGAACAACAACACAAGCGCCAATACAGAGGCTCAAATGGTGGTGAGGAGTTCAGAAGAGCCTCCCACCTCGGATTTTGCTGCTGTTGGCGATATAGTCGGGAGTCAGGGTCCGCACAACAACAAAGATATTTACAAAGATCCGAGGATCAAATTGCTAAAAGACGACGGGCTGTGCGTAACCGAGTCAACGACCCTCGCCAGCGAGTGTGGACCCGATAGCGGAAACAGCGTGTTGATGCAACAGTATTTGAGTGAACAGAATGCCAAATTTGATACCCTCATTAACAAGAACCTAGGAGCAGTTCTTCGGCAACAAAATCAATACGAAGAAGACGCTGGCTGGCGAACTTTGATTGTGGATTTGGCCATGGCAAGATCTGGCGAGGAGGCCACTACAAATTTGAACTCAATGATGGGCAAGGCAACTCGTGCTTTTAAATCGTACATTCCATTCAAAAGAAATGAAGAATTCTGCAACATGACAGAAGAGCAGGCTGCTGATTCCTTCGCGGCTGAAGTGTTTGAACATGTCATTGAACCGATGGACAAGGAGACAAAACTTCAAATCTTGGCACGACTCAAACTGGAGGTTGGAGAGAGATCATCAAAATCATACGATCACTTAGACCTTCCGCCAGATGCACCTTTAGTGGATCAGCTTGAGGTGCTAGCAATTCTTTGGGTGCGACTTGCTTTCATTGGCCTTCGTTACTTCATCCCTATCACGCAAATGCTTTTCCAGAAATTTAAGAACAACGAAGTCCTTTTGATTAACAACAAGAACTTCTCGCGATTCTTGACGGCTCTCGCAAGGACAATGGAGGCGGCCGAGGAAAGACTCAACAATAACCCTCACAGTGGCCATGAAAATAGCGAGTCTCACCAGGTAGTGACTACGCAAACTGAGAGAGTGGAAGGATATTTGGCGAGTAGGCTGGCACCTCTTGTAGACCCAAAACCGGCCACTTCCCCCACGACCTGGCGAGAGGCTGCAACGAGGTACGCAGTGAGAAAGCTTTTCGGGTCTGGTCCTCAAAAGGCGAACTACGTTGCAGATCCTAGGTATTTCCATTACTTCACTCTGAGGAGAAAAGTTCAAGAAACGCCTGAGGAGACTGATAGCGACAGTGATGACTCGAGCAAGTTGAAATCGGGCAGTGTTTTCCAAATCGCTGAAGCTTTTGTGAAAGAGCTAAGCTAGACTGCATTTGAGCCTATAACAAACCCCTAGATGTATCCAAGGTATCGTCTCCAATTGCCATATTCAATTCCATATGCTGGTACCGCAGAGGTTTGTCTACTTTGAGATGTTACTATCAGGATACGATTACCAGTTCTTTAGATCAGCTCAAATTGTTGTTGCCCTCTTCGGTAAATTCGAGTCCAGCAATCATTTCAGCCGCGATTCCAAAAGCAAAGGAAAGTGGAACCTACCGCGGCGCATGGCTTTGGCACCAAGTGTTGAACTCAACTCGAAAACACCTTCAATCACATATTTGCCAGTGTGGAGAATGAATCGATATCCTAAATTCGCAGAAGTAGGTGCCGTCTTATTTTTCTAGTGGGCCCTAGTGGGTAACGATTTTTCTCAAGGGGCGTACTCTGTTCGTAGAGCTTCCACACATAGATTGCGCATGAAGGATACTGCGAGAAGCAGGTCCACCAAAATAGGGGCGATAAGTACAAAAGAAACATCGTTCTACAGTGAAAGTTGCTGCCGTTTCGACTTTGAACTAGCACCTGAAATTGCCTTTCAGATAGAAAGGATAGTCTGGTATTTTGTCCAGCAGATTCTTCATTCTTTACGCGGCCAATCTGGGGCCTAGACTGAGAAATCTAAGAGCAGAAAATATATTCGATTACTTATTCTTCTTCATTTGAAAGTATCCTGATTTCTTCATATAATAGAAACCGGCCCATACTATCGACTCTTTGTATTATTCCAGGAATTTCCTGCTTCCCCTATTTAAAACTAGAGTGGGCCATTTTGACAATTTTAGCATCCATACGTGCGACTGCGCAGAAAGCGCCATTGAGATCCTTGGTACGAGTTACCCGGCCAAAGTCTGACCAATGAGAGCTAGACATCCTGCACAACACATGCATGTGCCTGTATATAATTTCAACATGCGCTGTCCTTTTATTGCTGGGGCCTTCCATTTTTTTTTTTTTCATTCCTTGTCTTTTATTACGGCGCGTTTTCGTTCGAACCCCCTAGGATATTTTCCCTTCCTACACAAACGTTCAATCGCACCGAAACTTCACCCCTTGACCTTCCATCCTTACAGACTTGGAGGATTCAACGTACTCGAAATCCTGGAATTAAACCTTGAACACTTTCTCAAGGTTTTTGAACAAGTTCGTTTCAGTTGGCTTCTTTCATCACCACATTTTGGTGTTGCTGAGTTTTTTCTGATTGAAGCCCCAGGCGGTTTTTCCTGCAGATTACCTGATTCTGACCCCTTCATTGGCTGGCTCAGAAGTGTCTCATTGCCGGCACAACCCATCCGCACGTTTGGAGTACCAATATTCCAGACTGCAGATAACCTCTACTACGCTGCACAACCTCGCACAGCCACGCCTGCACACAATCAACATGGCCTTGTGTTCCTCTGCATTTTCGGTTTCCAATAAGCGCTCCTGCGATGCAGGCAGTGCCGGTCCTACCCCAAAGAGATCGTGTTTATCTAAGATCGATTTGAATCTCTCTGGTTCGGCACCTCGTGTGTCGTCTTTGTTCTCGAACACGGAGCACCGGCCACTATGCTTTTCGTCATCTGACTCAGAGAACGACTCTGACGACCAGCAGTCCTGTTACAGGGCGAATCAAATCAAAGCTAAGAGGAGAGCTTCTAATAGAGTGTCTTTCTCTCTCAGCAATGAATTGTCGAAAGCTGTCTCTCAGTACAGCGATGATGACGACGAGATCAAAGATCAACACGACGCTGCGTCTACCATTGGTGCGGACGCAAGTGAAAACATTGACTGTCTCTTGTCTAGGTCTCCAAGCTCCGCAGGCATTTTGTCTACTACTGGCTTAACAGTTCATGCTCGGTCCTCTTCGACATGCAGTTTTCTTCAGATTTCTGACAGCTCCTGTCTGCCAGCCGCGAATAAGAAGAGAGCAAATGTGCCAGATGTCGAGAAGAAAGCTAGATCCAGGTGTTTTGACTACCTCGTCGGTGCAATTGACGAGGCTTGGGCCCGATACTGTGATGCTGCTTCCTTCGTGGAAGAGGAGACTTACGGCTACAACACGCCATGTTCGGTCGCAACTGATGACGAAGAATTCGGCGAGCAGACTGACTTGACCGACTACGAGAGTGACTTCGAGCATACCGGGAAGACCTTCCACCGGAGAAAACCATCCATGCTTGGTCTGCGCTCGTGCTGGAATAAAAACAACGAGAATCGCAGCAACTCTGAGCTGTGCACCTCATCGAATGACGCCTCATCTTTTCATTTGCTGGAGTTGAAGGACCGTTTGATAAAGGCGAAATACTTCTTGCAGGACTTGGTTTCCTCCGATGACTACAATGACGCAGTCGCGTTCTGGAAGCGTTGGGACATGATCAAGTATGCCACTATTGAGTTGGTCGAGGATGACGATGATGACGAGGTCATTGAAGTTACTATCGACGCTTTGGAGGAGGGGCGACTTGTATTGAACTAAGCCAAGTTCATTGCACACGATAATGACTGAAGATGTTGACTTGGTGGAGACAGCTTTTTTACTTCACTCCACCAGCAAAATTTGTTTTTCCACTTGTTTTATTAGATGGGATGCTTGAGAACGGATCTTAAGCTGAGACGGCGGAGTTGACTCGTCATGGTTGACATGACAGGGGTTTCTTATATATACTTGTACATTAGACGAAGAGCTATGAGAGAGCCCGGTAGTGGAAGGTGGAGGAAGATGGAGTTTCCTTGATGCGGTTGACAAATCCAGCGTAACTGGAGTGCGCATAGCTAATCTCAGCACTGTTCGCGTGCCAACACTTCAATTTTCAACCATGCTTTTCAATCTTAACACAGCTGTCTTGTCGCTTGCGCTTTTGACTGGTGTGTTCGGAGCCGAACTTAAAACAGGTATGATTCAATGTAAAGTGGTTGTTCTTATTTGCCTTTCACTGTTCTAACTTACAGAGATCCTCAAGGAAGGTGACTGTTCTAAGACCGCTGCCAATAAAGATTTAGTTTCCGTGCATTATGAAGGATTCCTTGAAGATGGAACATCCTTCGACGACTCTTACTCACGTGGCCAACCTTTGAGTTTTGCTATTGGCAGTGGAAGAGTTATCAAGGGATGGGAGCAAGGAATCGAAGGAATGTGCGTTGGAGAGAAGAGGAAACTCACCATACCACCGGAATTGGCTTATGGATCTCGTGGCATTGGGCCAATCCCACCAAACTCCGTGTTGATTTTCAACGTCGAACTTGAATCCGTGTCAAAATACGGGAAGGATGAGTTGTGAGGATTGCGAAATGAAATACCGCGCCCACGACCCGAGTATCTATAAAATCACCGAAGTGGTATCGACACAGTGAAGACAGTGCTTGCGATTTATCGGAAGCAGCGTTTCATACTTGCAGAATAGCTACGTTGCCATCCCCACTTTTCTTGCATTCTTGAATAAGAATGCACAAGGTGACTTGCCCCTAGGCATATCATGTAAGTCCAGCATTCTAGGTTTACCTGTTGGTATTTGCCAATTGTAAGCTCCAATGTGGAAACTGCAATTTCGTGAAGGAGTAATTGGGGGTGCTAGCTCAGAGGAGGCACTACAAGGAATGATCGCAATACAGCAAATCCATATCAGGGCTTCTTTTATGCTCTTCTCTTTCTATTTTAAAGTTTACTTGCATTGGTATTATTGGTGTAATTCCACCCATCAACCAGGTGGGTGCGCCTCCGCATTTTCCTGCAGCGTCATGTGTGATAAATCACCAGTCATACCATATGCTCAAATTTGGCAAATCCCTCAGCGAATTCATAGGCTCAGCCAAAGACTTCCGTGTGATATATAGCACTCATCCCACTCTGCCATTGGCACATGTTTCCACCAAACGAATTTTAGTTCTCGACTCATCATTCAATCCCCCACATTTAGCCCATTATGCTTTGGCAAGAGAAGCCTTGAAGTATTATTCTCTGACCACAGAGACATCAATTAAAGACAGCGCATTGGTGCTAATGCTTTCCGTGAAAAATGCCGATAAAGTTACCCCAGACATCTCGTCTTTGGAGCATCGACTTTACATGATGTACCTCATGGCCCGATTTTTTCACCAGTCTTTTGAAATTGACGTGAGCATTGCATTGACAAGTCACGCTAAATTTGTCGACAAGTCCGTGGCGATGTCAAATTATCTCCACGAGAACTTTCACGACCCTTCCCACGTGCCCGAGACCACCTTTCTAGTGGGCTTTGATACACTCCAGAGGATTCTTGATCCGAAATACTATTTGCCTGATAAACTCTCTGACCGGCTTGCGGAGTTCATGCAGTCGACGAAATTGTTCTGTTTGACTCGGCCCGAAAATGTTGAGGCTTTCAACGAGCAGATGGAGTTTGTTCACAATCTTCGAAAGGGTGCCCTTGTTCACGTGCCTGGTGCATGGTCCAAGAGCGTCCATGTTCAAAGTCTTGATGCAGACAGAGACCGCATGGGCCAGGTTAGCTCATCCAAAATCCGCAAGGCTTACGAACTGGGAGAAACCAAGGACGTGCCGGTGATTCCAGAAATTAGGGACTATATTGAGAAGCATGGATTATACCAGGGATCAGAAAACTGAAAGATTCCTGCTCCTCGTGCTTATGAACGGTCGCTAGATGCTGAAGTGATCTTTGTCGGCTCCCGGAAGACAAGGTGGTCTCTCTTGCGTCTTAAATTTCGGACCTTGCTAATGCTGTTATAGTCCTCCAAATGAAATGTCTAATTGTATATCCTATCAACATCGGTCGAAACTTCTTACCTTCATCAGGCCATCGTGGAGCTACCTACATCTAAGAAAGCAGCAGGACAGCATAAAAGAAGCTTGTAGTTTAGGTTTCCTGCGCGGTTTCTTGTCGACGTTTTTTGTTGAATGCTACGCGGCCAGACGGCTAGGCTCTACATCTCAGCATCTACCGTTTCCTCTAAGTATTGATTTGGACAACACCAACTCATAGAATAGTAGGTGTATTACCTGGAGCCCAACTAAGGATAAATAATCCGGTGAAGGAGTGCAACACCTACAGCAACTAGAGCCCACCAGGCGTTCCACCGTACTGCCAGAGCCTCAGACTGAACCGAAACTTCTGATTTCTGAATCGCGTTCGTCATTTCCTCTGGGGTGGCGACTAGGCATTCGACTTTACCGCCCTTAACTACCGGTGCAATGGTGCGCTCGCTCCAGCTGTCACAATCGAATGACTTGTTCGAAGTAAGAAGCTTGACACTTCCCTTCACGAGCTTGAGTGATGGCCAAGAGTTCTGCTCAATGTTTCCCATGAGTTCAAGGGCTCCACCAACCATAGTCAAGTTGGGGAAAAAGTCGATAGCTGTGAGGTCAGTGTTGTTTACCACTTGGAGGCCACCTCCTACTTCAGAAAGCTGAGCAAAGTTAGCCCAGACAAGAGCGTGGTTCTGTGCAACACTCATTGTTCCGTCGACTTTTTGGAGTCCTGGGAGGTCAAGTGTCAGAAACAGGTTGCCGTATAGGCTAACAGCTCCTCGCACAGCACGAAGAGATCTCATGTTCAAATCGCCGACATTGTGAATGCTTACATTTTGCGATTCAACAAGCTCAGGAAGCTCAATAATAACCCCCTTTGCATTGGCAGAAATATGTAACATTCCGCGAACGTGATGGACCTCGGAATACACAAATTCCAAAAACCGATTGTTGTTGATATCGAACACATCCATTTCATGCCCCGAGAAACCCGAGAGCCCGCTAAGGGACGTATCAGATATTACCACCGATTCAGTTTCTTCAAGTTGTCCAAAATTGATGGTTGCGAGAAGAGGGAGCACCTGCCAATCGAGCAGCTTCACTGTAGACAAATTTGGCATTGATATGATAGCCAAGGTTGTGAGTTTGTTCATACGGAAGGAGTCGGTGATAGTGTGGAGATTTTTTGCTTCCATACGCACAAGTGCTGAAGAGTTACTGACTTCCAAGATGCCATCGATTCTGTGAAGCTCGTTAAGAATTAAAAGCTGATCTTCATAATCGATAATTTCAACGCGGCCCTTTAAGCTACTACACTTGGAGATTGGCTCAAGATCATTGCGGTTTCGGATCACAAACTTCTCGCTAGAACATTCAGTTGGGGCGGCGGATGCTTGCATTAGCGAGAAAGCTAGCGAATTTAAAGGCGGTTTACGTACCTATATGGGTTTTAGTAGTATTCGTAGCACTAGCGACTGGAATGAGTAGAAGGGCTAAAAAAGCGAAAAGAAGCATTGTAAGGTAGGTGAAATTTCGCAGCCACAGACAAATGGACGATCACACACCTACACAAACACAAAGATTGTTCTCGGGGCGAAAATGAAATATTGGAAGTAGAAGAAACTTCTCCGGGTTTGTGCTTTCCAATACTGATGCTCTAAATGAACTGAGTTGCATTTGATACATGTGATCCAATTGACATTTGCCACGGCGGGTACATGGTAGCCAACGAGCTGGAAATCTCTCGGCTTATATTCTTACCTTCCCCAAGCCTTGAGATTGGTATCTCTGGGTGTGGGTAGTCCCATCTAATGAGTCCACTGGCTAACCGTCCCGAGTATCCCGCCGTGACCGAACTGTGTATATTACATCAAGCAATTCGAGAGAAAATTATCCTGAGCGCGTTATCATTCTTCTGAGTTTTTTTTTTCTCGGTTCTGTTTCTCATCCTCTTCTCTGCTCTTCCACTCTCCCCCACATCGATGCTCATCGCACCTGCATTTTTTCCACACTTAACCACCATGGAACTGCCAATCCGGTTCAACATGGCCGTGGCTAAGGCCAGATTACGAGCATATAATCATGGCCCCACAAAATTGGAAGATCCAGACCTGATCCTATTCGATCCAGCCCTTTCTGTATCTCAGAACATGGGCGCATTGGCCCAATCTGCGTTATACCATAACAACACCCTTGCCGTTTTATACACGTACAATGAATTATTCCTCGATATTATGGGGCGTTGGGTGTGCAATCCATCTTTGTATGATGCTGAGCACGTTTTTCTCGCTATGTCTAGAGTGGCTCCTCTTTTTAAACAGGGCACAAGCTTGATTGAATACTTCGTTGAGAAGTCCAAGATCCTCACAGAGTCGTCTATCAGCACAACCAAGTCGCCTGTGCTACTTCTACTTGCATTTTATAGACTAGTTGCGTACATGCCCCAGAGATTCGTGGGCCTCATCGAACCAGCATTTCTTCACAGACTTCGAAACGAAAGCACTGATCCCGTGGTGCGCCACATCGCGACTTTGTTACTTGCAAAATGTCATTGTATTGCAGACGCTTTCGCGACATCATTGACTGAACCAACGTTGCTCGGAATCTACGACGGCCATGAAATCGATTGGGCCGATCTAGAGATCGTCGAAGCCAAACGGCTTGCGAACTACTCGAGCCTTCCCGCTAGCATTGAAACAACTACCGAAGATTTTGTATCTATCAGCTCGTCCGACCTTGCGCCTGTTATTGTTCCCGTTTGTGGTGAATTGGTAACGAGGTTGTTGTCCCCATCCACAACTCATGCGCCGGACTTTGTTGAGACTCAAGGTGCGAAAAAGGTCATGCGTGAGCTTGCTTTTCTGGTTCAAAAGAGCTCTCCTGTTCTCCTTTACGGAAGAGCTGGATCTGGAAAGACATACTTACTCAACATACTCGCGAAGGTCTTGCTGCGCCAAAATGATCTTGTTAAAATTCATTTGGGTCCACAAACAGATGCAAAATTGTTGATCGGAATGTATACATCTGGTGACAAACCAGGGTCGTTTCAGTGGCGTTCTGGTGTTCTTACCACCGCCGTCAGAGAGGGGAAATGGGTATTAGTCGAGGATATCGACCAGGCCCCTACTGAGGTGCTTTCCATTCTCCTTACACTTCTTGAAAGGCGTGAGTTGAGCATTCCATCGCGAGGCGAAACGGTCAGAGCACATCCGGGGTTTCAACTCATCTCTACGGTAAGAACCGCTGAGTCTGTACCCGACATGATCGGACTTCGTCTCTGGACACAAATCAAAGTTGAAACTCCCACCGATATTGAGCTACGTCGTATTTTGACCTTGAAGTATCCGCTCTTGCGCACACTTCTCCCAAAGTTCATTACCGTGTTCCAGAGAATGCTCCACATCTATTCTTTGACGTCATTCATCTCACTAAACAAGGGCTCGCACCCAAGAATAATTTCAATTCGTGATCTTATGAAGTTGTGTTCCCGTGTGTCGCTTTTGCTTTCGCAGCTGGGTCATTCTGAAGCATCCTCCCAGCTCTTTGAGTCTCATGTGTATGAAAACATTTTTTCGGAGACAGTTGACTGTTTCTGCAGTGCAATAATAGAGTACGGTGCTCTCGAAGTACTCGTTAATGCAATTGGCGACATCCTTGAAGTTCCCACATCGCGAACTCGCCTTTTCCTTGATACTTATGTTCCCACCTTGCACATAGAGGAAACGAAGATAGAGGTTGGCCGTGCGAGCCTCAAAAGGGCATCAGCGGCTCTCAGGAACAGGAAATCTCAAGGAAATGACACAAGTTTCGCCCGCACAAATCACTCGAAAAAATTAATGGAGCAGATAGGTGTTGCTGTTGCTCTGGTGGAGCCTGTGCTTCTCGTAGGAGAAACAGGAACAGGAAAGACAACCGTTGTTCAAGAGCTAGCCAAAATGTTGAACAAAAGTCTCACAGTTATAAATGTGTCTCAGCAAACTGAGACCGGTGATTTGCTTGGTGGGTACAAGCCCGTGAACACCAAATCTGTCGTCATTCCAATTCAGGAAATGTTTGATAACTTATTCTTGGCGACATTCTCTCTGAAAAAGAACGCTAAATTTTCAGCTCTCCTTACGAGATGCTTCAACAAGAATCAGTGGAAGAACGTCATTAAATTGTGGAAAGAGGCCGTCAAAATGGCCCGCGAATTACTTTCGAAACCTACCGAAGATTCTGACGAAGAAGGAGTTCCTAAAAAGAAGCGGAAGCTCACTACTGATGACAAATCAGTTCTACTCGAAAAATGGAATGTGTTCCTTGAGGAAGTTGAGAAATTTGAATCCCAGGTTCCTTCACTTGAGTCATCCTTTGTATTCAGTTTCGTCGAGGGATCCCTAATCAAAGCAGTAAGAAATGGCGACTGGCTTCTTTTGGACGAGATCAACTTGGCTTCTGCAGACACCCTCGAGAGTTTGGGAGATTTACTTAATGAGCAACTTGAGCAGCGCTCGGTCCTTCTTAGTGAGAGAGGTGACATTAACCCCATTTATGCTCACCCCGACTTCCGTATATTTGGCTGTATGAATCCTTCAACAGATGTGGGAAAACGTGATTTACCCATGAGTATCAGGTCACGTTTCAGCGAGATATACGTTCATTCACCAGACAGGAACCGTGACGACTTACTCGCAATTATTGACAAATATATCGCTCGATTTGCGGTCGGGGATGACTGGGTGATAAATGATGTCGCCGAGTTCTATGATGAAGCTAGAAGTTTGGCAGAGTCTAATAGCATTGTGGATGGAAGTAATCAGAGACCGCATTTTTCCATTAGAACTTTGACACGTGCCTTGCTATACGTCAAGGACATAGTGGCCATTTATGGATTAAGACGTGCGTTATACGAAGCGCTCTCAATGGCTTTCTTGACACTATTGGATATCAAATCGGAAAAGTGTTTGAGAGAGGTGATATCGAAAAATACCATTGACAAACTCAAAAACGCCAAGCACATCCTTTCCCGAGTCCCTCCTCAGCCCAATGAAGACGGCGATTTTGTTCAGTTCAGACATTATTGGTTGAAAAGAGGCCCTGGAGAGGTACTGACCCCAAACTATATCATTACGCCTTTTGTTGAGAAAAATCTTTTGAATTTGGTGCGTGCTACCGCCAGCAGAAAGTTTCCTGTTCTCATCCAAGGTCCTACCTCCGCGGGTAAGACATCCATGATCAATTACCTTGCAAGTATCACAGGGCACAAATTCGTCAGAATCAATAACCACGAGCACACAGACTTGCAGGAGTATCTTGGAACATATGTTTCTGACTCCAGCGGCAAGATGGTGTTCAGAGAAGGTGCATTGGTGGAAGCGCTTAGAAATGGTTACTGGATAGTCCTAGATGAGTTAAATCTTGCACCTACTGATGTTCTTGAAGCTTTGAACCGTTTGCTTGATGATAATAGAGAGTTGTTCATCCCTGATACCCAAGAGGTCGTGCACCCACATCCAGACTTCATGATCTTTGCTACTCAGAATCCTCCAGGTTTGTACGGCGGTCGTAAAGTTCTCTCGCGAGCGTTTCGAAACCGATTCTTGGAGCTTCATTTCGATGACATTCCTCAAGATGAGCTAGAAGTCATTTTGAAGGAGAGATGCGAAATTGCTCCATCCTATGCTCTGAAAATTGTGGAAGTGTACAAGGAATTGTCGATGCGTAGACAGTCTACGCGAATTTTTGAGCAGCAAAACTCCTTTGCCACTCTACGCGATTTGTTCAGATGGGCCATGAGAGAAGCTGTGGGCTACGAGCAATTGGCAGCCAACGGCTACATGCTTTTGGCCGAGAGGGTACGCAATACTGAGGAGAAAGAGGTAGTTAAAAGAGCCATCGAGAAGGTCATGCGTGTGAAGCTTGACATGGACGCTTACTACAATTCTCTCGAAGATAATTCACTTTTGGATATGGAATCACCTATTGTGTGGACCAAGGCAATGCGTCGCTTAGCAGTCTTGGTTGAGACGTCTATTAAATACCAGGAACCAATCTTGCTTGTTGGAGAAACTGGCTGCGGAAAAACGTCAGTGTGCCAACTTCTAGCAGAACTTCACAAGAAGCAGCTTTTGGTTGTCAATGCCCACCAGAACACAGAGACCGGAGATATATTAGGAGCACAGCGTCCCGTGAGAAACAGATTTGAAGCACGCGGAGAATTGACTCGTCGGTTACTTTCTATTCTTGACCAGGAAGGTATTCCGACTGCAGATGTGAGCCTAGATACCTTGATTGAGCACTTCAGAAGAATCAAAAACCAATTAGCCGAGAAAATGGGTGGTGCCGATTTGTCCGCAATTGAAGAGCAAATTCGAAGTGTCTCTGTCCTTTTCGAGTGGGCCGACGGTCCATTAGTTCAAGCTTTGAAATCAGGAAACTACTTTCTACTCGATGAAATATCTCTTGCAGATGACTCCGTTCTTGAAAGATTGAACTCCGTACTTGAGCCTGAGAAATCTTTATTCTTAGCGGAGAAGGGCTCTTCCGATGCCCTTGTTGTTGGAGCGACCGGCTTTCAGTTCTTTGCCACTATGAACCCAGGCGGTGATTACGGTAAAAAAGAATTGTCGCCAGCATTGAGAAATCGTTTCACAGAAATCTGGGTACCTTCGATGGAAGATTTTGACGATGTGAGACAGATTGTTGCATCAAGATTAAATCCTAGGTACAGTGCTTTTCTTGAGCCTTTAGTGTCCTTTTCCAAATGGTTTGGGGAAGCTCTAGGGAATGGAAAAGCTCAAAGTGGTGTGATATCACTCCGTGATATCCTCGCCTGGGTGGAATTTTTGAATTCCTGCCCCATTGATACCCCAAATGAAGCCGCATTATTGCACGGAGCATTAATGGTGTTCATTGATGCTTTGGGAACGAATAATACTGCATTTTTGGCCGAGAATGAAGGATTGTTGGCAGAAAAAAAGCTGGCTTTTGTTGCAAAATTGAGCGAATTGTCACAGGCCGACCTCCTGCCCTATCTTCTCTCTCATAATGTCCCTATTGCTTTAACTGCTGATGCTCTTTCTGCGGGTTATTTCGCAATTTCAAGGGCATCAGCTGCTGCAGAAGAGCTTTCATTTTCCTTGGAAGCTCCTACAACATCAGCCAACGCAATGAGAGTAATAAGGGCTATGCAACTTTCAAAGCCAATTTTGTTGGAGGGATCTCCTGGTGTTGGCAAAACAAGTTTGGTGTCTGCAATCTCCAAAGCTACTGGTAATAAATTGATCCGAATCAATCTATCTGAGCAAACTGATTTAGTTGACTTGTTTGGATCGGATGCACCCGCTGAAGACGGAGATAGCGGAGAGTTTGTTTGGCGAGATGCACCCTTTCTTCGTGCCATGAAAAAAGGTGAATGGGTTCTTCTTGATGAGATGAACCTTGCGTCACAATCCGTATTGGAAGGTCTTAATGCATGTCTTGACCACAGAGGTGAGGCTTTCATTCCTGAGCTAGACAAGCTGTTTCCAAAGCATCCAGATTTTAAGGTGTTTGCAGCTCAAAATCCGCAATACCAAGGTGGAGGAAGGAAGGGCTTACCAAAGTCCTTTGTAAATCGCTTTAGTGTTGTTTACGTTGACACCTTAAAGAAAGATGATCTTCTTATGATCTCATCGCGCTTATTCCCCGCAATTGAGTTCAGCCAATGCGAGAAGATGATTGAGTTCATGTCAAAGCTCGAAAATGAAGTGGTTATCAAAAAGCGCTGGGGCGCACTGGGAGGTCCTTGGGAATTCAATCTCCGTGACACTTTGCGCTGGTTGAGCCTCCTTTCGTCTTCCAAGAACTTAGAGAACTCAGGTTGTATCAATGTCGAAGATTTTCTTGACATGCTTGTCATTCAGCGATTTAGAAACGAGAGCGACAAAGCTCAAGCGCGTGCACTTTTCATAAGTGTGTTTGGAGAAATACGGCCAAAGAGCCCTTACTACAACATTGGGCCAGATTACGTTCAAGCTGGGGGCGCTCTTCTTCCTCGAAATGCGATCGTTACCCATAATAGTGCAACAGGCTTGCTGTTGAATTCCTTGAGGTGCAATTTCCAACACCTCGAGTCTATGTTGCGATGTGTACAAGAGAATATCCCAATTATTTTGACTGGGCCTACGAATTCCGGAAAAACTCTGGTTATACGATTCCTTGCCAAAGTCGCTGGCAAAAAACTCTCAGAGTTTGCTATGAATAGCGATGTCGACTCCATGGACATTCTTGGCGGATTTGAGCAAGTCGACAACACTAGACTCATTTCGGATTTGATTCTAAGAGTGAGCCAATGTTTGAACAAGCTAATTGTCCTGAACTTAAAGAACCTGGGCGGCGAAGTGATCTTGAATGAAGCGATTCAATTCTTTGCATTTTTGAATCTGAATTTTATCAGTCCCGATATTTACCCGCAATTTATGGGCCGTTTCAAGAGCTTTGCATCATTATACTGCAATGACGAGATTAGCAGTTTGCTTGAAGAAAGTTCTGACCTTCAAGCTAATTTGAAAATCGAGTCAGGTGCTAAGTTTAAATGGTTTGACGGGTTATTAGTTCAGGCGGTCATAAGAGGCGACTGGCTAGTTTTGGATAACGCTAACTTGTGTAATGCCTCCGTTCTTGACAGACTTAATTCACTCCTTGAAGTGGATGGGTCTTTGATAATCAACGAATGCAGCTCACTGGATGGACAACCACGTGTGTTGCAACCACATCCAAATTTCAGATTGTTCTTGACTGTGGATCCGAAGTACGGCGAATTGTCCAGAGCAATGAGAAATCGATGCGTGGAAATTTTCTTGGAGGGTCTTGATACTCGTGCGTCTAGGATTGATAGGATAATTTTAGGAGAAGAATATGCCGAGTCACCATGCCGGAAGGAGTCCGAAGAGTTGGAAAAAGATCTCAGAGATATTCTGTTGTCTGAATTAGGGACGGCACGGCAGCTTTCTACATTTATTGATGCACTGAGTCATAAGGCGAATCTGATCGCTGGAATTTTGGATACAATCGGCATACTGAAATCCCCAGCCATTGACAGCGTTGTTGCTGGGTTGGTACCAGCTGCCCATTTGAAAGACTTTTCTGGTCGCCTTCATCACCTTCTTTCTTACCCAGAGTTTACACACCATGACAAAAGTATCATGGACGCATTGGGTGAATTTCTTGCGGTAAACGATAACCAGGGCCTCAAAGTTGATGACATTATAACTGGCTTGTATGACGACCACTTGAATAATGTTGGTACGGCTCATTTCAAAGAATCCCAAACGCTCAATCCGTTCTTTAATCCCTATATTGTGAGCTTTCTTGGACTCGACTCCGACATTGAAGATAAGTTTTCTCTTTTAATGCTGATTGGAACTGTGGCAGCTCGGGATTGGAATCTCATTAAAGAGATTACGACCAAGGCACAATTTGGTAAGATTGGGGATTTGACATTCATTGAAAAGTCTGCCGCAAGTGAGCTCGGGCGAGAGTTGAAGAGGCCACCTAAAATGGCTATTTTTCAGTATGTTTGCAGCGTGAGAACTTTTATTGTTGCGGTAATTCAAAATACCCTAGCATCAGGACATTTCGACTCTTCCATATTCGACGAGCTCTGCCAGCTCTCAGATATTTGGAACACTTTGATCACTACATCTCGCGAACAGGACTCAACTAAGATAAGGGTGTTTGTCTCGGAAGTGTCCTTGTGGATTGAGAGAAATGCAAAATTCGCAGCTGTTGCAGCGCTGATGAGCACCATCAAACCCTTGCACTTACATTTTGCCCTAACGTCTGGGTTCTCCATGGGCCTACTTTGGGAATTCTTTCGCCCAGTTTATCCTTCTTCGGCGGACGCATGGGATGATCTTGAAAAGGTTGATGATCTCATGGCAAAACTCGATACGGTAGCTGCAAAATTATTCCCCGATACTCTTGAGGAAATATTCGTTTTACGCAAATCTTTTGTTGAGGTGAGAAAACAGGTTGTTAATGGGGAGCTGCAAATATCGGAGATCTTACCTGCTTTGCACCAGTCAGTCGATAATCTCGCTCTTCTTAGTTCGTCGTTCCACACTGCTCGCAAGCACACGTTTGGCAAGCAGTTTACCATGCTCTCCCATTTGGTAGAGTCAGCATCTGTACTGGATGCAATTCCGGCTGATACTGTCGTTCGCATTGCGAACGTTTCTACCAGGCCCACTAAGACAATGGTTCCTTTGGATGGACCTCTCTTGCAACCATACCCAAGAATACTTGATTCGATTTTGGGAACCGTTGATGATTCGCCCAAGTATGTTAGCGCTGTTTTCACAGATGATTTCTTATATTCTGCAGCAATGGAAAGCGTTGCTCTCGAAAACATCGCTGGTCAGTACTTGGATCAAAGTCTCGAGGATATCAAAATCTTGGGTCTGAATATGGTGCAGTGCTCCATTTCTGTTCTCGCAGACCAAAAGAAAATTTTCGCCAAGATACTAAGTACCTGGATTGAAAGTACTTTCGCAGCTCATGGATTTCAAAATACTCGCACATGCCTTGAAAACGAAGATGGCTTGAATGAATTCATTCTCGCAGCTAAGAGCATGCTCTCTGAGGAAGTTGTTGTTATCTTTGAGAAATTTATGTTCCCCGCCATGCTTCTCTGTATTCGGGCGCAGACTATCACTGAACTTGGAAAGGCGTGGATCATGTTCGCTGGTGGATCCATTCAAATTTACGTTCCAAGTTCCCCTCTCGACCCTGCAATTGAGGAGCATGTTAAATGGGATATTTTGGAAGCGCAGAAGAATTCTGCTGGCGCGCTCGTGGAAGCATGGAAGGATGGGTGTTCTATTATCCATGGAAACGCAGACAATTCACTAGTAGAGAAATTGTCGAAGCGTGTCCCCAAGGATATAGTTCAGCCACGCGTTTACAGACCTGTAAACAATATCGAGGACTTATTTGAGGAGTGGAGTGCATTCATGGCGTCGGCGGTTGACATTGACCATGTAAACAGCCTTCTCGATGATGCAGTTTCATTTTCCGAGACAACTGGGCAACGGGCAAACGTGTTCCTTCACAATTCGCACAGTTTCCTTTCAAGAATTGACTCAAGGTTCACCGTTTACGCTGACTTGAATGATATTTTGAGGGGTTACATACGAGCTTTGCAGTTTGGTTTGCAACTATGCAAAGTTGGTCAAGGTACCAGTATCTCCAAGACCTGGCCCATGAATGCTATTACTTTCAACAATGCGGGATCATTAAAGCAGTTGTTCGGTGATATGATGCCCGTAATCAAGAAACTCGACAACGATTCAGTCCTTTGTGACAGGATATTAGTCTTCTTTGTCAAGTTGGCGAGCACCAAGGAACTCGAAGTGCCTTCAGTGGTAAATCAGGCTTTTCAGTCGCTTTATTATAGATGGTTCTACCGCCGATTGAGAGCCGAAGAGGCTCTGGTTAAAGAAGCGCTGCTCTACAAAGTGGAGGATACTGATGACCCGGAAAAGGATTTCCAGGATCTTTTCCCAGATTATGAGGATGTCATGACTGTAGCCACTGGCAGGTCAAAGAATGCAGATTTTCAGGGCATCCATAGAAGTCTTGTGGAAACATTCATTGACGCTTATCTATTCAAGAAAAGCCCCAACTTAAAACTGTTGACTCTCGAAGGTGCGCAGTTGACGCATTCAATGCAAAATTTGGAAGGATTAGGGCATGCTGTCCCTACTAATGCTCTTCTAGCTGCTGTCACAGTAGTCATTGAAGGTGCTGCTGGCCAATTCTTCGAGCATCCTGAAGGGACTCTCAATTTCTACAAGGACAGTTGCCCATCGGAGTTCAGAATGGCTATGAAGAAGATGGAGGCACTTAATCGCCACGTTTCTGAATTACTCGCGCAGTGGCCAGAGCATGATACGCTTCAAACTTTGGAAAGAGCAAGTACGGAATTCCTTCAATTTGCCTCGAATTCGCCTGTCGCTTTCTTGCTTCACAAAGTCGAAGCTATAGTGAGCTTTTTGAATGAATGGGAGAAATATGCCGCCAATCACGTTTCTTTGAAGAAGCATTTGGATAACTTTATTTCAATTGTTGTGGCTTGGAGAAAATTGGAACTCCGCTCATGGAAAGCGATGATAGAAGATGAAGAGAAGGCATGCACAAAAGACTTGGGTAAATGGTGGTTCCATTTATTTGAGACATTAGTCATTCCGTTCATCGAGAAGCGAGAAGATAACTTGCCAGTGCACATTCTTAGCGCCCTTAATGTGTTTGTGAGTAATTCATCATATGGAGAGTTCGCTCACAGGCTCAACTTGGTGAGGGCTTTCCGCGCGTTCCTCAATGACTTCACCTCGGCTGGTTTACTCAATGGCCTCTCGAACTTCATAACGTTCTATGAACAATTCACTCCTAAAGTTGAGGATATTCTTGCTACTTCAAGAAAGTCTTCCGAAAAGAATATCAATGAGGTCATTCTCCTTGCTAGTTGGAAAGATGTGAACCTTGACGCACTCAAACAGAGTGCTCGTAAGTCTCATAACGGCCTCTACAAGGTGGTGAGAAAGCATAGACTGCTCTTAGCCACTCGTGTTACTCACTTGATTGAAGAGGGTCTTGCTCTGGCCGAGTTTAAAGTGGGTGCAATTGAACTCAGATCACCGATATTCGGAACTCTTTCATGGGATGAGAGAACTGAGAAGTTACTTCTTTGCCAAACGGTACCTTCCTGGTCTGAAAGACCAGCCAGATTGAGAACCATTGATACCACAGAACGCAACTTGAAAGTCTACATTGAGCGCATTGTGAATGCCTCGGCTCCATCCTTTGGAGAGTACACACACTCTGTAGTCGAGGAGATGACTCGGCTCAGAGGAGAGACACCCGCGGTCTACAAGGAAGAGCACAAGAAGTTGATTGCTGCCTTGAAGACTCAGAAACACAAGTTGTTGAGTGATACTCTCAAAGAACTCCGAAGAATGGGCGTAAGTCTTACTGCAAAGCCTGAGGTCACGAAAGCGCTCATAACAGTGAATTCTGTATTCGTGACTAGTGATTCATTCGAGGGTACTCTCTTGCAAGGATGCGATGGGCATTTCTTTCGCATTTTGGATATTCTTCCCCGCCTTCGAGGTGCTGTGTCTGGAGGCAATGAGGATGTTCCTCAGCCTTACCTTGAAAGAGGACTTGCAGCAGCTGAAAACTTATTGTTTTCCTTGATCTCCATCAGAAAACCTATGAAGACATTGGTGAACTCGTACTCCAAGTTGCTGAACTTGACAGATAGTCTTCAGGTCGTATCCCGAAATCTGGTCATTTTGAGTCGAGCATCACGTGTTGTATCTGTTTTGTCGAACGTCACCGAACTCCGACCATTTGCAGTTGCCCTTGACAAGGTTCTTGAATACGCATTCGAAGTGTGCAGCAGTGCAGCCAGCCTCGGCGTCTCTACGAATGGTAACATATTCTCCGAATTCCGAACAAAACTCTCTGGACTATGCACCGAAGTGCCAGAAAACTGCTCTATATCTACAACTGAATGCGAATCGCTTGTGTCGCAATTTTCCAGAGTTGTGAGCGAGTTTTCTGCCAAGCTCCATGAGTGGTCGTCGAGTGCACCTCACTTTGCTTTCGTTGCTAGCAGTGTTTTGCAATGGCTAGAAAACTGGACTTATAAGCCTTTTGTTGAGACGTCTACATCATTGTCTGAACTTGGATCGTTATCAGATTTGGAAAAATCTTTACGCAGGGTAGCGACTTCGATACTTCTTGCTGTACAAAAGACGTTGGCTATTTATGAAGAGTCTATTGACGACGACTTAGACGGCTGGCTTGTGGCTTCTCAGACACGTCTCTCCGAAACGTTGAAGACGATCAGACATGCTGCTATTGTCAGAAACATTGAACTTGCAATTGCAGAAATCCATAAGGTTGAATACTCTTTGCAGTCATCAAATGTTGCCACAGCTCTCATTGCACTCACAGTTCCCTTCGTTCAACAGTACCACAAACTTGTCCAAGATCTTCTCTTACGTGTCAGATCAAACTATACGGATATGTCTAAATCAACTTTTATCATGACTCAAGCATTGCAAGCTTTGGCGACGAAGGGATTCTGTGCACCAGAGTTACCGAACGAGCAGAAGCTGGACCAAAATATGCAAGATGGAACTGGCCTTGGCGATGGTGAAGGTGCTGAAAACAATTCCAATGACGTCGAAGATGATGAAGATCTTGACGAACATGCGCAGACTGAGAACAAGGAAAAAGAAGAGAAAGGAGATGAAGACGATGATAACGATGATGCTGTGGATATTGAGGGTGATATGGCTGGTGATCTCGAAGATGTATCAGACCAGGAACAAGAAAACGAGGACAAGAATGATGAAAGCGAGGACCTCGATGATGAAATCGATGACATTGATGACCTGGATCCCAATGCCTTGGATGAAAAGATGTGGGATGAAGAGGCCAAGGATGATAAGGGTAAAGAATCTGATAAAATGCCACAGCAAACAAATCCCGATGAAAACGATATGCAAGCTATGGAGGAGGATTCTAAGGAGAATGAAAATGACAAAGAAGATCAAGATGGTGATCAGGACAAGCAGAGTGGCGATGAAGATGATGTTGGAGAACAGGAAGATGACGTGAAGCAAGAAGATGGAGAGCAAATGGATGAGCAAGTTCCTGAAGCCGATGCCCTCAATTTGCCCGAGGATATGAATTTAGATAACGAGGATGATGATGCCGAGGGAAGTGACGAGGAGGCCATCGAGGACAAAATGGAAGACCCGTCCGACGAACGTCCTCTCAATGATGACGAGAATGGAGATGACGATGCAGAAGATGAGATGGGCGACAAGGATGATGGTCAAGACGAAGATGAAGAAGCCGGTGAGTCCGCCGATGCTGAGACTGCTGATGTTGAAGAAGATTCTGAGGTTCCGGACAATGAAGTTAACGCTGAAGCAGAATTGAATGAGGACCCTGCTGAAGATTCTGACCACGAGATTCCCGAGCACGATATTGCAGACGAGAAAGAAAATGACAAAGCTGAACAAGGTCAGGATTCTACTGAAGGGCTCGATGGAGCTGATCCCACTGAGGACGACGTCGACATGGATGCTGCTGCTGAAGCCCAAGTTGGCGAGAAAGGCAGTGGTGCGGAACAGGATGTTGCAGATGAAGAAGACAACTTTGGTGCCAGTGGAGGTGCGTCATCTGACTTGAAGAAAGAGGAAGAAGAAACGAACGATGAATCACCAGAAGCTGACCTGGCGCGTCAGGAAATCAAGGAATCGCTCAAGCAGTTGGGCGACTCCTTGAAGGAATTCCATCGCCGACACCAGGAAATTAAAGATGCAGCACCCGAGGAAGAGGATACTGCCGAGCAAAAAGCCAACACTAATCCGGATGAGTTCCAGCACATAGAAGGTGAGAACACGGAGCATGATACTCAGGCAATGGGTGCAGCAGAGAACAAGGACCAGATCGAGAGCATCGACGACGACATGGCAATTGAAGAAGACTTCGAAGAAGATCGCTCAGAACCGCCTGTGAAACTGGAGCCTGAGACTGTTGATGAAGAAAATGATATGGAAGTTGATGCCAATGCCGATGCCGATGCTAATCAGGATTCGGAAAATCTCGATGCTGCAGATGACAACGACACCAGAGGTTTGGGATTAATGCGGGGAGGAAAGGATGAGGTCATCGAGATGGAGGAAAGTGACTTCAAAAAAGAGAATGATGTCGAGGAAGTGTCCACTGAGGATGAGATTGACATCCATGAAAACTTCGAACTCACTCCAGATGAGCAGCCAGCCATGCCGCTCGAGATAGCTCGCCAAGCATGGCGCGAGAGTGAGCTTTCCACACAAGAACTTGCCGCGGGCCTTAGCGAACAGCTCCGCCTTATTTTGGAGCCCAAGCTTGCCACCAAGTTGCGTGGAGATTACAAGACAGGAAAGCGCCTCAACATGAAGAGAATTATTCCTTATATTGCCTCCGATTTCCGCAAGGATAAGATTTGGCTCCGCAGAACAAAACCTTCAAAGCGACAGTACCAAATCATGATTGCCGTGGACGACTCTAAGTCCATGAGTGAAAGCAAGGCTACACAGCTTGCATTTCATAGTATTGCCTTGGTGTCAAAGGCTCTTACTCAGCTCGAGAGTGGAGAACTCTCGGTCGTTAGGTTTGGTGAGGACGTCAAGTTGGTACATCCATTTGACAAGCCTTTTGGAACTGAGGCTGGAGCTCAAGCGTTCCAGTGGTTTGATTTCAAGCAGGAACGCACCGACATCAAGCAGTTGTGTACTGAGAGTCTCAAAATATTTGCCAACGCGCGGTCGTCCACTAACACCGACTTGTGGCAGTTGCAGATTATCCTCAGTGACGGAGTATGCGAAGATCATGCCACCATCCAGCGGTTAGTAAGACAGGCTCGTGATGAGAAGGTTATGCTCGTTTTTGTGGTGATGGATGGCATCCTGTCAAAGGAGTCGATTCTCGACATGTCTCAGGTGAGCTACGTACCTGACCCTGTGACCGGCGCCATGAAGTTGAAGGTGGAGAACTACTTGGACACCTTTCCATTCGAGTTCTACGTGGTTGTAAGAGACATCACGGAGCTTCCAGAAATGCTCTCGTTAATCTTACGCCAATACTTTTCAGAAGTGTCCAACTTGTGACGAAGTCAATAGCGATGAAAAATTACGAGATCATTAGAAAAGTTGGTGAGAAGTGGTCGTCAATTTTGTAGAAGCAAGTCCCGCACTAGCTCCTGAGCCATAAAACTTTCCTTCTACGACAGCAAATTAAGAATAATCCATTTCCGGGCCATATGGCCATGCTCTCCAATGCGCTTTCTCCCAAATTTCAAACCGCTCCATTGAAATAACTTTCTTCGCCCTCTTGAATGCGCATTCCCAATAAACACTCCTTTTCTCAACATCGCTATGATCTTTAGTATTCAGACTCGAGGTCGTCAGGCACCTCGCGATTGCGCTGGTTAGCAGGCTTGTTGATCACAGCTGCCTTTTTGTCATTGACCACTACTTTCGCAATTAACAAGGACATGTCGTCGAGCTTTCCACCCAACGAGTAGTTGCGGCCAAACCGCTTCTCAGGAAGCTTATTTATCCGCTCGTTATATGGAGTGTACGCATTGTCATCAAAGGCCACATCCTTGCAATGCTTGAGAATCTTGTTGGCCACTGTGCGCACATTGTCCTTCTTGAAGTTCATGTACTCATCAAGATAGTGTAAGATCTCCCACTCGTAGAGATTATCCAGAATACCATCTGAACACATGACCACAATATCGTCGGCTTTGAGTTCAACCTCATCAACCCATGCCAACTGTGACGGCATGACACTAAGCGTTTGCGTGCCAACCTGCTGCGGGCATAGAAGATCCACCATCTGTTCCTCGTTGGTCTTGATAATGGTGCCATCGCGTACAACATATATTTTCGAGTCACCGATGCTTATCATTTTGAGCAAGTTTCCGCTCATCATGCTGAGCACAAGCGTCAGCGATCCCGAGAGCCCTTGCAAGTCCATCAAGTGTGAAGTGTGGAGATACAGGTCGTCCAAGATTTCGTCAATATCACGCTTATTGAGGTGATGCGGTGCGTGACTGAGCTTGTATTCGGTCATCAACCGGCTAAGTGTCTCGACCATAGATCTCAGCCAGATTCCCAGCGACCCATGCTCCCCTTTCAGTCCCCAGCCAGAAACACCGTCCGCGATAGCCAACACAGTAGGCGATACGAGCATCGCATCGTCTCCTGCTTTGATGCTGAGAGTATCTGTGGGAGTTCCGTGGGGTCTTCTTCTTGGAAGTAACGAGTTGAGCTGCGTAGGGTCAGTCAAGTCACTAAGCGAATGTATTAGGGCGCCAGAGCTGATGCTGTGGTGTGCCCACGATGCGTATCCATACTGAAAGCGAAACTCGTCGTTGGCGATACGGTTCATTTGTTCTGTGGTCATCAAAGGGTATTGGATATATGGGTTGTTTGCGGCTTCTCGAGCCTCGCGGGCCTCGAGTTTTTGCTGCTGAGGCAGCTTGGCAAAAATATGTTTCATGTTCCCGAAAAATCCTTGCCTTGCCGAGGCCACCGACGCGAACAGACGGACGTGGCGTAATGACATGTTGTATGAAGTCGGTGAAGTCCGACCCCGATGCAGGCGATGAGGTGAAGTTGAGGTAGTATGAACTTTTCGCGTGTTCCGGACACTTGACCCTGAGGGAATACTGTTCCCTTCTAAAATAAAATTTTAGGCCAAAATGACGGTGTACTAGCGGCCACTGGTGGTGTCTTGTGCTCTTACAAGAAACGATGAAGACTGGGGGGAAGGCTTGCGGCTCATCGCGTATGTCCGGCTCGGAGTTTGACACTGCGGGGCATTTAGAGTTGGGGAAGAAAACAGGCCGAACCTTCCCAAAAGAGGTGGTGCTAGAAGATATATGAAGTGGAATCTTCAATTGATGAATTCGAAGTATTGGCGAATTCAAAGTTGGGCATCTTTGGTCGGCGTGGTTTCAGTACGGCCGTCGGTGTGGCGCCTCGTATTCCATGCAGACAGATGAAGCCTAGACCCTGACGATATTTCGGTACAACATTTCGAAATGGGTGGCCAGAAGACTGAGTAATTGTGAAATTTAGCAGTCATTTAACAATGGTTGTACGCATCTACAGATGTTGTGGGCGGAGTAGTTTCGGAAGCTTGCTGCATATGGATGGGTGCAAATGGTAGGCCAAGTTCAGCATGCGCGAACTCGGTCCAAAAACAAAGTATTGTCTTCTCATAAAAATTATTTTCTGAGTTGTGTTGCACTAATATGTAGGGCTCCTCCATTTACCGATAGTCACTACTCGGGTGGTTTAAAGAACTGAGGCTCAATTATTACTGATCGTTTACCACAGCATCATACACCACGTCGTACGGCGCCATGAAGCCGGTAAAAACACGGAGCTGCTCAATACCCTGGTTCACAAGCATCTCCACCCCAGGAACTACTTTCCAACCATATTTCTCCTCGGCAATGCGCATCACCGGGGTAGTTCTGGGCTTATAAGCGGCATCTAGCAAGGCACATACTTCAGACTCGGGCTTCTTGAACAAGATCTTCTCAATTTTGTCGAGGAGGTTGCCGTCAATGGGCCGATCAGCAGGAACACATGAAACAATCAAGGACACGGCATCAGCGTTGGAAACATGCTCCATGGTCTCGAGAATTTCAATATTGAACTCAGCAGGCAAAGAGTTCTTGATCTCTGAAAGCTTGGAGCTGGTGCGATTCATCATGTAAATTTTTTCGCAACCCAATTGATGAAGTGCGTACACAGCTGCTCTGGAAGTGCCTCCTCCACCAATCACTAAACCGGCACCTTTTCCGTCCGCAGAAACTCCGTTTCTGATAAAAGCCTTCTTAATGCCATACCAGTCGGTGTTGTCTCCAATGAATTCCGCCAGGCCCTCAATGGGCATGACAGTGTTCACGGCACCAATCACTTGGGCGGCATCAGTAAGTTTATTGACGTACTGCTTAATGTCAATCTTCAACGGCATCGTCACAGCAGCTCCTCCAAAGTCAGGCTGCACCATAAGCTCCTTATAAACAAGCTCCGCAGACTCTGTCTCGAACTTCTCAAAGGAATGGGGCAACCCGAAGTGGTTGTAGGCTGCTGTATGAAGGTGGGGTGATCTCAGATGTGAGATTGGGCATCCCACGATGTAAAAGTTCTTGGATAGGATTCCTCCGATGGACGCCAAAGTCTTGTTGATCTCAGCAACCTCCGAGTGGCCGGAGACTGGGGTCAAAAGAGGATTCAACACCCGCGACAACGTGCCAGCAGGACCAGCATTGAACGCAACAAGTGGAGCATCTGCATGCTCACTGCGGAAGCGCTCAAGCTCAATGTTTTTCTGGAAAGTTCCTGGTGTACCAACTAATTCGATGATATCAGCACCGGCACTAATGGCACGATTGTATAAGTTGTCCCATTCTGGATCGTTCCAATTGTAGTCACCTGCGGAGGTGGCAATCACGCGGGTGAAGTTCTTCTTCGATATGAGGCTGTGAACAAGGCTGCTTGGATTATGGAGGGAAACCTTCAAGAACTCCACACCAAGCTTCAAGCCGAGCTCCGACAAAGCCTGAAGCTTTGCGTGATCTTCATGGGGAAATTTGCCGCCCTCCGTGTCAAGACTCACGGTGTAAACAATAGGCAACGATGTTGCTTTCCTCACAAGCGCAGTTTGCTCTGCGACATGAAGCGACGACCAGTCACTTAACAAGTCCACTCTAAATTCTACCGCGGAGCAACCAGAGACAGTCTCCTGTAATGCTTCCACGTCGTTCACATTTCCCAAACGGGCAACGAAGGTTCTGGTCTTGGGGATTGGCTGGAGCTCACTTCCGGTAATGGTCTTGAGATAGTTGACGAAAGAAGCCTTCAACTTCCGGAACTCAAAATCACTAGAACAATGGGTCGAGTAGAAGAGATAATTGGAGCATTCGTGGTAGAGACTCTCGCGGCGCGACCAAACATCCTTAATTTCGCTCACATATGCTGGTCTGGTGGCGTCGGAATTCAAGAAAACGATAGTCTCGTCGAGATCTCTGTGAAGGTGAAGCACAATTCCGCCAGACCTGGTGTAGTTCTTGAGAATTGAGCGTGCCTCAACTCCCTCAACAATTCCGCCACCAGTAGAGATCACATGGCCCAGAGAATGGCTGTGAAGGTACTCCTTGGCAATCTCTGCCTCTTTGTGTCTAAAGTCTTCCCAGCTGTGGTTCTTGATGAACTCGCGGATGTCACCATACTTGCTCTCGAACACATTGTCCAAATCCACGAGCTTGAACCCCAAGAAGTCAGCCATCCATTTGCTGAGAGTCGACTTTCCAGCTGCTCTCATGCCAATGACGATAATTGACTTGTCACCATTTGCTTTAGCATTGATGAGCAATCGTGGGTCCTCAAGGTTTTTGGTTTCATCGTGTCCGTCGAGATCTGCCTTGAATTTGGTTCTCAAAACATCCCACCAGCCAGGCCACGTCTTGCCAGTGCAGGATCTTTCCAAGATCAAGACAGGGTCAGCGCAAATTCCAGCAAGAAGCGAAAATGACATGGCTACTCTGTGGTCATCGTAAGAGCAAACTCCACCTTTTTCGGCCGTTGGAGCCACGAGCTTCTTGTAGTCTATCCCGTGAATCTCGATACCGTCGGGTAACTCGTTCGCCTTGACGCCAAATTTGTCAAGTTCGTCCACCATGGCCTTTATACGATTACACTCCTTGACACGCTGATTGGCGATGCCCGTAATCTTAGTGTGGACTGGATCGTTAGCAATGGCGGCGACAACTGAAGCAGTCAAGAAGGCATCCGTCATGGGCTCCATATCTACATGAGGTAAAGCTTTCAACTGGCCGCGAGCTGGGCCAGTAACAGTTGTGGAAGTGGCAGACTGAGTCACCTCACAACCCATCGGACGAAGAACGTCAACGGCAAAGCGAGCATCTCCTTGCAAAGAAGAAGAACCGATGTTTGGGATAGTGCAAGAGGTGCCTGTCATTGCAGCGAACGCCAATGGATAAGTAGCAGAAGACGCATCCGATTCGACCTCATATACATCGGGATTTTTGTAGGTTCCCTTCGGAATATGATAAGTGTAGTCCTCCGTGGTAGACTTTGTGACGTCAACACCGAACGATTTCATCATGTCAATTGTCATGTCAATGTACAACTGCGAAATAGGCTTCCCACCCACCAATGCCAACGTAACGGGTTCGTCAGCATAAGGTGCACACATTAAAATCGATGAGACGTACTGCGAAGAGATAGTAGCTCCCAACTCGATGCGGCCACCCTTGAGACCCTTGCCAGCCTTGATTTTCAAGGGAAGGGAACCCACATTATTGAGGTACTCGATCTCAGAACCATTGGCAGTCAAAGCCTCCACAAGTGGCCCAATTGGGCGCTCTTGCATTCTCGCGTTACCGGTCAAGATGCTAAAGTTGTTGGAACTGGGATCAACGTTGACGAGCGAAGCTACGGTGGTCAAAAATCTCGACGCAGTTCCAGCGTTGCCAAGGTAAAGCTGCTGGTCACACGTAACCATACGGCCACCATTGCCCTTAACCACGATGGTTTCACCGTTGTCTTCAAGAGAGATCTCAGCACCCTTCAACGCAGAAATGGCAGCAATCATGTGCTTGGTGTCGTCTGAGTGCAACAAGTTCTTCACTCTTACAGTTCCCGTGCCTAAGGCAGCCATAATGAGTGCTCTGTTGGAGATCGACTTCGAACCGGGGGGAATCACCACATTTGTTGCAGGCGTAGTTGAGGGACTAAAGTTGCTTACCAACGTGGCATCTGTAAGAACGAAGCGAAGGTCCTTCTTGGGCACCTCATGCGCCTTCCACTGGTAGCACTTGCCGATCGCCTCAAGAATGACTGTCCTAATCTTTGACCCGTCGTTCTTCTTGTCTATGGCCATTTTCTGCAACAAGGTGTCAATCTGGAGAAAATGACGTTTGTAGCCAATGTTGCGAACAAAAACCTTATCGTTGACCGACGTAGGAAGGTGGTAAGCGGCAATTGCTTTGATCAAGCGAGCCACTGCAACAGGAGGTAACACACCCCAGTATCTGGCCAATTCAGCCTCTTTCACCATTCCGATAGCTACACACTCACCATGAAGAGCTTGGGGAGTGACTACCGCCTCAATGGCATGGCCAATGGTATGGCCAAAGTTGAGGAGGTTTCGCAAAGAGGACTCTTTCTCGTCCTTGGAGACCACCTCGGCCTTGACCCGGATAGAGCCAAGAACTGTCTTCACGAGGGGCTCCTTTATCGACAGAAGATCAATGTTCTTAGCAGTAACAACGCTAATAAACTCAGCGGCAAAATTCTCTAACCTCGTGAATTCAACCTCATCCCAGATGGCCGCAGTTTTCACCACTTCCGCCATTCCGTTGATGAATTGTCTGGTTGGCAAGGTTTCCAAGAAAGAAACGTCGACAAACACGAAACGTGGCTGGTGGAACGCACCAATGAAGTTTTTACCCAACGGGGTGTCGATAGCGGTCTTTCCACCGACTGCCGAATCGACCATTGCTAACATGGTCGTGGGTACCTGAATGACACGGACACCACGCATAAACGTAGCGGCCACAAATCCAATCATATCGCCAACAACCCCACCTCCAACTGCCACGATGACGGTGTCTCTGGTGCAGCCATGAGTCAAGAGGAAGTCCTCAACGTCAGCTTTCGTCTTACGAGACTTGTTGTTTTCACCGGGCGAGACCGAGTACAAAAGCAAGCGGGCCTCCGTAGCGGCAATCTTCTCTTTGAATGACCTAGCAAGTTTTTGGAAGGGTGCCGTTTTCTCCATGTTCTGGTCAGTAATGATCACATACGTGGAAGACTTTTCCAGCCGGAGAGTCTCATCCACAATGTGATCCTGAATCCCGTAGCCCACATGTATGGAGTCGCGACCGAGAATTGTCACTTTCTCCACTGCAGACATGGCGGTTGTAGGATGAATAGTAAATACTTGGTGAGTCAGGAATTTTTCATACAGTACGCAGAACACCTGACAATCTGCCGCGGCGCAGGCGATAGTTCCAGTGAAGAGTCCAAAATACTGGAGATTCTAGGTGCTAATATTTTAATCTTGTCTTTTAATTTCCACTTCTCTTCTGATCGTTCTATAATGTGCCTTCCTACTCTATGCCCTTCAAATGCTCCAAGCACTCATGTGCAGTGCACTCTGGGTGGTCCAATTGCCAGTGCATAACCTCAGATGTATATCTTGACATCCAGGGCCCAGGTTTTTTGTCTAGTGCTTTCGCGATTTGCTTTCCGTCCACAATTGGCTTCTCTTGAGCCACATACTCAAGGCCGAGCTCAATGATCTTCTCCAAAAATTCCTCATACTCTGAGATTTCTCTTGACCCGTCAACGAACGCAGTGAACAGGTTAACAAGAACGTTTGTCCCAAACTGGTCGCCAAAGTTCCGGATGTACATTCCAATGTCAGCCCGAGAAACGCTCGTTTTGTCTGCGAAGTATCGAGTGAGCGCGGTTTCGTTTGCCATTCTTTCCACTATAAGACTGCCGTTATCATAGTCAAACTTGCCAAATCTAAGGCCCTCTTTAAGACACACTTCAGTGTAAAGAGCCAGAGCGTTCTTCTTGGGATTGGTCAGCGCCCTCAATTTCCCGTACGGGGCAAGCACGACACATTCCCAGAAAAGCTTTTTGAGCTGCTTAGTAGAAAACGTGATAGCTGATAGCTTCGAAAGTAAGGGATAGTTTTGAATCTCTTCAAGAAAAATGTCGTACTTCTTGGTGGAATTCAGGATTCCTTCCTCTACTTCTGCACCCCGAGCCATAATCTCCTGGTAATCCTCCAATGGCGTAGCATTCTTGACAATTTCCGTAAGCGCTCCAGGGTTGAAAATACTCTCCGTAAGGTGCACATCGTTAATCAAGCGCAAACCGTACGCCACATTATCGCTGGTCAATATCTTGTCCACTTCCACGCCAACTCTCTCACGGCTGATTTTATGAATGAGGGTTTGCCTTAATTGATCGTCTTTCATGGCCAGAATTGCCTCTTCCTCAATTGAAAAATTGAAACGGCACGCAAAGCGAATGAGTCTTAGTACACGGAGGGGATCATCGAGAAAGGTTTGGAGAGGTCTGAGTGGAGTTCGAAGAACACCGTCTTGAAGATCTTGGAGCCCTCGTTGAGTGAAATCCTCGACCTTAGCCAGATTGAGATTATAAAATAATGCGTTGAGGGTGGCGTCTCGCCGCAAAGCATCTTCTTCTGCCGTTCCACACTCAATTACTGGAACCCGACTATCTTCTGTGTACTGCTCATTTCTGAGGTTGACAAAGTCAATATCTAGGCCGAAAAGTCGAGTTGTGCAAGTCTCGAGATGCTTGGATTTGTCGGGGTTCTTCTTGATGGTATGCAAGCTAGTGGATCCTTCGCCAAGGTTGACGTTGTGTTGGTGGGCATATTGCAACAACTGGGTGGCGAAGTCAACTCCCGACATAACATTTATCGCAATATCAAGGTCATTACTTTCTTTGCCTAGTAACTTGTCTCTTACCCAGCCGCCCGTGATCCTGAGTTCTAGAGCATCCTGATTATTGGTGATGGAGGCATTGTGGGAATTGCAGTAGTTTAGTAACAACGAACTAATTTTTCTTTCGGTTGCATTTAGTTCAATGTTATGAAGCTTGCTCATTGTACGAAAGAGTCGGAAGGGTAACTTGAAGATGAATGTGGGTTTTTGCACAAGGTACCTATTCATGAAACATGGAGAACGAGTGTCAAAATCGTGCGAAATTGAGGACTCTAGCTAGGGCTCGCGCTTGCTTGAGCTGAGCAGACTTAGAATCACGCCAAAGCAGATAGATATTAAAAATTAATGACACATTATTAAATAATCATGTCAAAAGATAGATTCAATGTGGCAAACTGCAAGTGGGAACAGTTTATATTCAAATGATCATTTGGCAAATATCCTAGTTACTGGCTATAACCTTTCTGAAGTCTCCAGTATGATTTACGTCGTGCTATCATTAAAAAACTCCAACCACAATGGTCGGGACCTGTTAAGAGCGGCAGAATTTGGGGGGGCCGGATTCGTCGATGGGCTCAGGATCTCGGAACAGTCTTTTTTCCAGCCTGGCCGGGAAATATTGGGAATTCGCACCTCTTACTAGCGCCCCGGTTTTTAAACGTTTACTACAGTCCATATCAGGGCCAAAAAGGCGATTTTCGGCGATTTTGTCACTAGTCACTAACTGTCTAAAGGACCTATGGACTATTCATTCACGAACCGCCTGCGTGGCGTAATGGTTAGCGCATTTGACTTCTAATCAAAAGATTCCGGGTTCGAGTCCCGGCGTGGGTTCTAGCGGTTTTAGCTCAGTCGGGAGAGCGCTAGACTGAAGATCTAGAGGTCCTGTGTTCGATCCACAGAAATCGCATTTGCTTTTTGCTATTTGATGATTTTGGAACACTTGAATTTCAATTGTGAATTCTTTCTATATAATACGCCTACTCACGTATGGCGCCGTAACTTCCAGTATTCGAGCGCGCTTGGCGAAATCGCGAGCCTTGGGGTGTCGGGTAGGGCGCCAATGTTGCAGCCATGCAAAAGCAAAAGCTCCGAAATCACAAATAGCTCCCGATCCTCAGCATTTTCTTTACATTGCACAAGTTTGCGAAGCGAGTACTCAAAGAGTGAAACTGTCACCACACCACCTGTGCGAGCTTTGACCAGAACAGCTAAATTTGCATCTGCTCCCAAATTTAGAGCTCTGCCCACACTAGGGATATCGATGAGCCGCACCAGCGAAGCTAATTTCAGGTCAATGTCTTCGTCGTGTAACGAAAAAGCACGCACAATATACTTTTGCTGAATGTATAATAACCTCTTCTCGTCGCTGGCATTTGGCTCGACCTTCGTACCCGAAACTTCGAGATATGAATTCACAAACCCATTGTCCACATGCTCAAGAATCAAAGAATGCTCTCGTCTGAAGTGGTCAAGCTTGAGAGAACGAATGGCGGAAACATGCGACCCCATATTCCGATGGCACGATGAACAATTGACACATACAACCACGAGCAAGCTTAATGAGACCCACTCCACCCCATCTGAGCTACCACAGTCTGCACAAAACGCATTCGAATTTTTAGCTCTGACTTTGCCAAGCCAGTCTGTATCTGCAAATGGCATTCCATGAGACCTGATAGACACGGGTGATTTCTGGTCGGGGTCATCGTTGATGGGTTGCGGGGACCTAAGTTTATACTTCCGGCTAGAGTCCCGAAGAGCGTTCAAATTCAGCACTACCTGACCAGCACTGTACAAAGATCGGATCCAGTGGGATAACTCATCGTCACTAGTGGCTTGGAAAACATGCTTATGACCACTTGATGTTAATATCTCAAAGCAATGTAGACGTTTGTCATAGTTAATGGGTTTGACACTCGCAAGTGCCACATCAATTGGCTGATTGATTGGCAGCTGGCCCTTTCTCCAGTCTGAATACTCAGTGACGCGGCCATTACGAAGGACAACCCATTCTTTATGCCATCCAGGCTTTCCCTTTCCGCCAAGTGCATATAGAATACCCGAGCACTCACCACTGTGTTCCTCACCCACTGCGCTCTGAACAGGGTGAGTGTCGTTGGTAGCTGGCGTAGGAAACACCAATTCAAGTTTTAATTCTGATCCATCTCCGGCAGGTACTGAGTTGAGCTTTGCAGGGTTAAGTGGATTGCTCTTGACAAGCTCTGTTAATTCATTGTTTGTCAGGCAGGCCTCTATTTTCTGCCTGAGCTGTAGCTTTTCGCTGTTAAATCTAGATAAGCCTGAGAAGTAAAGCTGGGCATCTTCAGACAAGAGGCTTTGACCGAGTGTTTTGTCGCTAAATTGCTTGAAATCCAAGAGCATTCCGTTTTTCATCCGCATGTGAGAAAACACATAGAGGTTCTCCAAAAATTGATTGAAATATTGATTGCTGGAGGCAAGGTTGAGCGAATTGAGATAGTCAAACTTTGCTAGCTCGAAGATCTTCCGCTTTCGAAGAAGTTTCAGTTCAGGTCTATCTCGCTCATTCAGCAAGTATCGATTTAACCACTCATAGAATTCTTTCGAGTTTTTCTCAAACGATTTTTTTAGGATTGACTCCCCTTCAGACGGAGCCACGGCATTCGCATAGCTGGCCATTTTGCTGATCGCGGTGACATCGACGATCAGATGCACAAAGAAAGTCATGTTCTTCTCAAACGCGGAGAAGATATCGTGGAGTTGCTTTCCGAACAATTTTGGAATTTCTAGCTTCTCCAACAAGGCGTTGAACTGCAGATTCACTATTGCCTCCACAGCAGAAGCCAAGCTGCGGCGACACTGCGTGAGTCTCTTTAAAGTCAGGTCTAAGAGTCTGACTTCGTTATTGAGAGTTGTGAAAAGCTTTCGGAGCCGAAGAACATCTTTCTCGTATGATTTGATTGTCGATCTGAATTCGGGACCATCGTCTAGGCTGAATTTGAAAGATTTGCGTAGCTCGTCGACCTTTAGATCAAGAGCAGCTCGGGGCGGCTTTGACTGAAGTTCAGAACTGGAAGGACGAGTACCAACTTCTTGAAAAACTGCAAACAGAAAGCAAAACATGGGAGTATTCTTGTCAAGTTTCCACACTGCAATATGCTGAACACCACCACCTGCCTCTAATTCGACTCGAATTGAAGAGTGAGCTTGCAGAAACTGTTCGTACGTTTTAATGCTAACTTTTGAAGAGGATGTATAGTTCGCAAACGATGCCGTGCTTAACTCCTTCGCAGCATTCGCAAATTCCTCAGGCTGGGCACTTTGCATAACTATTATAGTGCAAGGCAGATCAGATCTGTAACTGAGGTTCAATTGCATATTTGAGTACTCCGGTGAAATGCATAGTAGAAGAGGACACTCGGGGAGATGCGAGTCGACGTATTTGACCCTGGAATCTGCATTTGTCAATTTGATGTTTGTGCTCCGGCCATCCTGGATTTCGACCTGGAGCTTGCCTTCCTCATTCTCTTGGGTTAACCAAAGTTCACGTAGCAGTATCAATGAATTTTTTGCCTCCTTGTACGGAAACGAAAGCTCCAGGATCGCCGCCATCACGAACTTGGGAGTAGTAGTTAAATGCCGCACAATGTGCAGTATCAGTATATTGGCACATTGAACATCTTCCCGCCACTGGCCACTCCACACCCCAACGACTAATAAAAGCTTGCGTCCAGAAACACAATTTCCAATAGAAACAATTATTATTTAGCTATGGCTCTGCTCCCGGATCCCGACTGGTCTCAGGACATGTGTCCCATCTGTAAAACAGATCGGTACCTTTCTCCAAACATGACATTCCTCATAAATCCTGAATGCTATCACAAAATATGTGAATCTTGTGTGGATCGTATATTTTCACTTGGGCCCGCACCATGTCCGTATCCAAAGTGCCAGAAAACACTTCGGAAGAATCGATTCAAGAAGCAGGTGTTCGAGGATGTGAGAATAGAACGGGAAGTGGACATTAGAAAAAGGATTCTGAATGTCTATAACAAGACGGAGGAAGATTTTGACTCTGTCAAGGAATATAACGAGTATCTAGAGGAGATTGAGAGCATCATCTTCAAACTCGTGGAGGGAGTGGATGTGGAGGAAACCCAAAAACAGATTGATCAATACGAAGCAGATCACAAGATAGAGATTCTTGAAATTGCAATGCGAGAATCCCAGAAGGATGCGGACACAGTAAAGTATCAAGAAGCGGTGGAGTGGCTCCGACAAGAGAAACTCAAGATTCAGAGGCAGATGGAGTCGGAGGATGTCGAATTCCAGCAGCAGCAGAAGGCGGAGTTGATGGAAAAACTTTCAGCGTCTAACGCTGACGCCGAGGAGATCATGAGTGAACAAAAGAGCAAGCAACAGAAACGTAACAACCAGCGGAAGAGAAAGCTCCAACAAATATCGAAGCAGTTGGATCAGCAGTTCCTTAGGCAAAGTACTACTGCTGTGGAAGAAAAAAATGGAGCGCCGAAAACGCCATTTACACCATTCGTGGGCGACAGAGACTTACATCATCACTACAAGTTTATTGGCCGCAAGGGCGAGGCGGAAATTTCTGACACGTACGTTGATCCTTATGTGACGAAGTTAGCTCAAAACAAGGAATACTTGGGCGGCGGCTGGAGACTCGAGCATGTGTATGAACGAGCTTTAGAGGAAGCATTCATGGGACTTACATGCTTTGTGGCCGATGAAAAGGCCAACACAAAGGGAACAGAGGTACTCGAGGCGATTGACGTGCAGTGATGGAAATGAAATGAGAACTCTCTAGTCAAGTAGCACACTAAAATTGGAGCACGCCTTGTTCATTAATTGCCAAGTCAGATGAGACATTCTTGTCCAGATCTTCTAAGAAATGCAAAGGATTTGTCGTGTCGTCCCAAAAAGTCTACTTTGTATAGGTATATGCAAAAATTTACTATCTCAAGCTTGAGCAGCAAGGCTACTTCCATCTGTGAGCCTCTAAGGGTTGAAATGGCTGAATGCAGCATCTTATGGCTATGGTATCCTAGTCTAATAAGTTATCAGGAGCTAGGCTACTGCCTCGAAGTGGACTGGAAGTCATGACCGGAATTGACAGAATCTGCACGGTAGCTGCGGCGTCTAGTAGATCCAAATTGGCGAGGCCGTTGGTATTTGGGGAGTTTGAAACCAAAGATTCAGCATGACCATCCAGGTCCCGATGAAGACTTGGATGCTCTTCGAAGTCTCCAAAGTCGTCAGCGTCAGGATCATCAGCAGGCACGTTTGCTCTTTTGTCAATGTCAGCTTGGTCTAAATCTTCGACCTTGGAGGAAACTCCTGATGTCCTCTGACTTGGCTGCCTCACCTCATCAACAGTACCTGGGTTCAGATCGCCGTTAGACGTTGCATCGGAATCTGAGACTGATTTCCCTTCGGCTACTGTTCTCTTTTTGGAGCGCAAAAATCCTCCCGAGAAAATGCCTCTTCCATTTCGATTTCGCGACTCGGTGGACAGCCGGGAGCTCACTGCTGGTGAAGGATACGGCAGAGTGTTAGTGTCAGAAATGTCCAAGACAAAAGACTTCGAAAGAGAGCGGGACGGGGAACCGAAAACACCCAAAAGCCCTGAGCTTCGATGGTGCTTTTGTATGGCAATTGCCTCTTGCAATGCGTGTTCGTAAGCTTCCTCTTTGAGCTTGAGTCGCTGAAGATGTCGCTCATGATCTCTCTTTTTGCGTTCGTTTATAATTTGCGAGGCCTGCTCGGTATGATGTGCTTTGATCACCTGGATCCGTTCTTGAATGAACTTACTGCTTTCGATCTCCGCCACATGATTGAGCTCGGTAACGAAAGAGACCTTTCGGGGCAGCACTTCAATTTGGTGAACTTGATCTGTTCCTCGGTTGAGAAATTCCTTGCGTGCTCGAACGTAGCTTTCTTCTGAGGACCAACTGAAAAGAGAATTGGCTACTGAGCCAGTGTTGGCCAGAGCTTTGACAGACGAGGTTTGCCAATGTGAAACTAGATCACGCGAGCCACGCCACATTTGCGTTTTTGAGTAGACGGAGGTGCTGGTTGGATTATCGGAACCCACGAATTGTCGTGTGTATTTTTGAAGTGAGTTGAGACACTGATGTGCGCCGGCGAACTGATGGAGGAGCTGTTCGGGATAGACATGGCTATCGTGTGAACTTATGTCTGGCGATAAGTTATCTCGTAGATATGGCTGGAAAACCGAGTCGATGCCGCTAGTGGTCTCGCCGGCATCGGGAACCATAGTCTTCTATTGTCAGACGTGCGCGGGAAGGAAAGGTGGGGGAAAGACGAGCGAGACCAAGACATGAAAAACTCCCCAAAAAACCCATTTCCAAAATTCCGTTCCTATTTCCTGAATTGCACGCTGGTTTGGTAATTCGTTATCGGAAGTGGAGATGCAATTTCTCGCCATGATGAAGACGAGCAAACCACGACAAAAACTACACGCTGCGTCAATGTCGAGTAGCCACGTCAATGCTATTTCAGAGAATTCAATACGATTTTTGGAGTCTGCTCGATAATGATGTTTCTTACATCGTCCCGCCATGTTGGGGTGTATCCTTCTCGCTCCTGCCTATGGTCTCATCACAGCATGAGCCAGATTACATTCCCTCAGTATCCTGACCGCCCCGTAACCTTCGTGTACTTAAACGATGTCCCGGAGGAAAAACTCCAGTTGGTGAAGACTGAAATAGTCAACAAAAATCCAGACTTCGATTTCTGTTTCCTCAATACCGCTCACGTCGTGTCCCTTGAGCAGCTTCGGTGCAGCTTACACAAGTCCCTCCAGAACTCCGTTCTCGACCAAATGAAGTCAAATAATCTCAATACGGAGGTAATCCTCAACCTTTCGCCAGTGAACAACATCCGCGATGCGTTACGGCGTTTTGGTGTGGACGAGACTCGCCTGGACGTCATTGTGGTGAGTTTCAATAAATCTGACCCTGAAAATTTCGCCAAGGAGATGCAGTCTCTTCTAAATGCAAATTCGGCCGAATTGACCGATGAGGTATTATTAAAGACCTATGACGCAAAGCGCTTCCAGAAACTTTTCAAGGTGCAGTCATCAGACCAGGCCGAGCTCACTCAGGCCGCTGTCACAGCGTCTCTCCTAAGAGGCTTGTAGTTTACATGCATCAAAGTCTCAAATCCATTGGCTATCTGCCTGTGAATGCGAATTTTGATAGACTGAACGTGGTTTGTTGGTGAACAATCACATTTTGAATATCACTGTCATCTGAAAGAAGCAATTCTTCTCTTTGCAGAGACTTCACCTGACTCTGCGTCCCAAGCTCTGAAATATCTTCCACGGGGGTATTTGGAAACAGTTCACTTTCTTCCGATGAGATCGGGCCACTTGTTTTGGGCCCTTCCGAGTATTGGAATTTTGCCCGCCAGTCCAATCCTACTTTGGCAAGTTTTACTGGCGATTCTTCAAAGTCTTCCATGGCACCATCATCGCTTGTAAGGGGCATGGTGTTGGTACGGCGCTGCACTGGTGGGGAGACCCTGCTATCTTTAAAGCCGTCAACTTGGTCATCGGCATCTGTCAAGTACTCCTCTTGGCTATTGCTAAGAATCTCCAACTTGCTCTCAGCGCTAGGAGTCTTGGTCTTGATTGGGGACAGCTCGGGGAAATCGGAATCACCAGTTAGGAGACTTGATGGCGACGATGGTGGATGTGACTTCGAGGTGTTCTTTGCGAAAAACTTGCTTTGGGCTCCAGAATTGCCAACAGCTGCTGTCCTCTTAATTTTCTTGCTTATAGGTGATAGTTTGGGGGCAGTGGGCGATTTCTCGACAATTCTCTTGAAGGAACCAATGTTTTCTTTGTTCTCAACTTTGAAGTAGCTTTCAATAGACGGACCGAATGACTTGCTTTTGATGGACGTTTCAACTTTTGTGTTCAGTCTAACCACCATAGATGACGATCTTGACATTGTGACCAAGCTCTGTTCTCGAGAGACAAGCAAGTCGTGAGTATCGGGGTGCAATTTTCCAGTACATATGCCTTGATGAAGATGCGGCTCTAACGTACGTCCACAACAAAGTTCCACCATTTCGTGGTCCACGTCTAAAGTTTCAGGATAGACAGATAGCGTACACAAGAGCCCAGTAGCAGGGTTAAAAACCTTTTGAAATTGAAATGCCAAATCAGCTTTTACCGCTTCTTCGAGAAAATTCTCGGGAATGCTCTTTTTCTCATTTGCCAATGCTGCGATGACTTCGTTCAACAGACCATGCTTTTTAATCAAAGTAAAGGCAGTCTTAAGACCAACCCCCGGAATTCCTTTGGTATAATCACAGCCCGCTAAGATTACAACCAGGCGGAGCTGACTGTGTGTAAGCTGATGCAAGTATGGCAACGACTTCACGAGATGGAAATCAGCCCTATTGATTTCAACGCATTCACCGTAGTCATTCAATTTTGTGAGGAGGCGAGAGGCGCCAAAAATAAGTAGGTCGGAATCTTCAGAGAGAATCCCATCTACCACTCCAGATTTTTCGAGATATACCATCTGGGAGTCTGCTTCATAAGGAGCAACCACGTACTTGACGTGTTTTCGCTGAAGCTCAACCATGACAGACTTTGCCATCTCTGGTGTGACATCAGCTGCTTTCATATATTCCTTCCACGCCAGGCGGCGGTCCCCTTTCTTCTGAAATGCCAATGCTTGTTCTCGTGCCTTTTCTCTTCTCTGCTGTCTCTCCTTTTCAGTGCCTTCTTTAGTAGGAAGTGGCGCTCCATCAAAGACCATGAATGGCTCTACGCCAAAATGACGAAGCATATCGACTTTCTTAATGACAGACGTCACATAACTTCGTGTTGGTGAGTTGGTACAGAGGTCTTGGGCGCAGGAAATGAGTCCTCGGTGTAGCCATCCGTAAGTATCAACAGCGAGAGTCTTTCCTTTGAATTCAGATAGCAGAGTTGGTTTTTGGATTTCTTTGAATGTCTGTAGTAAACCAGTGACTCCCATTTTGGTGGGGAGTACGCGTTTGGTAAACAGCGCGTAGTGCCTAACAAACGATGAGCGGTAGCGGAAAGAGAAGGCGATTCCGGCAAATGCGTGTATTCTCAGATGATGAATTACTACAATTACCCGAAATTTCGAGTACATAATCATGAGTTGAAAATGCTTGCAATTAAAACGATATAGTCGGGTTGGAAAGGGAGAGATCGTGATTTCCAGCACCACCACGATTGTGAAAACAGCGTTAAACGAGCACAACGCGAGCAGTAAAAGCGACCATCTCAAAGTGATCAGAAGTTAGAGGCTTCTTCCTCGACAAATTAATTATGCTTTGGGCGGCTTTTGCATGACCTGAGAATTCAGAAACCGATGAAAGGTCATGCCCATATTCGCCCTTCGCCCAGCGCTTTTGCTGTCTTTCAGAGGGTCGTACTCTAAAATTGGTCCGAAAACAATGTTCAGCTGCGGCTTTGGATTGATAAGTGCCTCCAGCTGAGGATGAAAACGGAGTTGCGACGCTGGAGCTGAATTCAATGCAATGGGTACCGAGTCCCATACCTGAGGAGCGTATCCAGGTGAGAATGCAATTGGCTGTACGCCAGGTGGCACAGCAGCGTCAGTTCTTCCAAACTCTGGATATGGAACAGCACCCGTTGGTTGGTTCTGGAAAGGCATAAATTGTATTGGCGCCCTGTCTTGCGGCGCCAGCATAGGCGCCAGTGGAGGAGGTCGAACTCCAGGTGGTAGATGCATCTGTTGTGTAGCCAAGGGCATGATCTGGCCAGCAGAGTGATGCCTGAGATTTTGAGGATATGGCACTTCGCTCATTGGTGTATGCAAGGTGTCGGTCGCGAAAGTGGCAGATTTTGGCTGTTTGAGGTTGTCATTGTGCTGACGGTAATGATTGTTAGGATTAACTGTCCGCAACACATTCGCATCGAATGTTGGCTCTGTTTGAGGGCCTGGTGATATGTAAACCTGGTTTGCAAGTTGGGTGTTTATCGCAAGCTCATAACGCAGTGGAGATGGTTTTACAGGCGAAGATGTTGCCAAAACAGTGGCATTCTCGTCGACTTCACTAATTCCTGAACCAACATCCAGCTTGGCACCGGAGGCGCCATCGAAAATAGTGATTATGGTTTTGGCGTCATTCTCCACAATTTTGAAAGCATAAACCATACAAGATTGAAGAACAACTTTTTCTTGATCCCATAGTTCTTGGACTACAAACAACGAGTTGATGTCGTTGAGGTCGCCACTGCCATTGCGCAAAAACGTGAGATAGCCGCTCCAAAAGTTTTTGAGGAACGGCACGTAGAGCTCCACTGTATCATCGTCCACCTTGAAACCATTGACGGCTTCTGCTGATTTCAAGAGCACTTGGTCGTTCTTGTATACCGTGATCTGCGAGCGCCAAGTGATAAACGAAGCTTGAGAAACGCTCAAAGGAACGCAAACCTTCAAATGTGACAGGAAAGAACCGCTCTCAAGATCAAAAGACGGGGGGCTCTGAACTGCTGACGTGGGGGTAGACTGGAAGTCTCTTGATGCATCAAGAACAAGCTGCAGACGAACAAAATGTACAGGAACAACACCACCAATGTTATGATCTGTAAGTCCCGCCACATGCGACTGAAGTAGCCGGGTCTCCCCATGGAGAAGCACAGAGGCGTCGAAGTGGCTTCGGCTCACGAGAAATTCCGTTGGCCCCGCAAAGTCGTGAGTGCCAAAGAGATCGAGCTTGAACACGAAAGAAATCGAAACCTCCTTCAACCTCACGCAGTCAGGAGTATGAGCTGGCGAAACCGCATCAGAATCCGGGGAGTATGTTCTGTTGGTGCGGTTCAAACGGGCCAACCGCGAGGAAATTTGCTTAGGGGTTCTATAAGCGCCGGTTTTGGCGTGAAGCATTCTGCTCAAAACTTTATTCTGCGATGTTGCTTTGAACATTTTCAGTCCCCGGTGCTGGCGACTTTTGAAAACCTTGAACTTCTTTGAGCAACTTTGTAAAACTGCATCGAGAGCTGGGGTCCATACCGAAGATTGATTTTTGAATCTTGCAGGTGACAACGGTGGCGAGCTTGATTCGGATATGCGAGACGCAAGGGCCAGGCACGGAGACTCGTCAACTTTCCGTTTCTTCACATTTCTGTCACCGGGAGTCTCGGGCCCACTTTTGGCAATCTTGCCTCTGGGAGAGTCGAGCAAATTGGGGCTCAACATGCGGCCATTTCTCTTGGTCTCCAGGACCGGTTTGAGAAACAAGTCTTCAGGCGACAAGAAAATACTATCGCCAGTAGATGTGTGCATCGTGGACATGTCACGAGAATGGGAGTTATTTGCCAAGGACCAAATATCCACGGACTTGGAATTCACCAGATCTTGTGATTCGTCCAGGATTCTGGTTTTGGGAGTATTGAATACTGAACTTTTACGAATGGGATCTTCGGGTTCTTTGGATCTGGCAAACAAGCGGTACGGAGACAACGCTGAATTAATAGAAGGTGTGAATTTGAAAGATGGCGATAGCCCCATGCCAAACGTGAACGAGGGCGTGGTTCCAGCTACCGTGGTTGTCTGCTTCTGGGGAGTTTCGGGTGGCATGAACTAAGTGTGAAAAGTGACCGAGAAAGGCAAATGCCTGATTTAGATAGGAAATCCGCTAGTGACAGAAGTCAGTAGTGTCGGTGAAGTAACGAAAAGATGGTTGTGGGTGTGGAATTCACGAACAGTGATCTGAGAAACGACAGGGTAAACACGACGCGCGATATGCGATCTGAGCCGCGCTTCCCACCTCCTTCGAAAGGAGGAGAGATCGAAAATGAACCGAGAGTAATCAAAAACAAGATTATTATTTTTTTTAAAAAATTGCTTCGGAATCACTGCTCTACTTCATGTGGTTCTTTTCTAAATTTCGAGCGAATGGGGGGTATCGGCGATGATTTCGAATCTGGATGCTGACGTACGTTGCACTGTGGCCACAATGGAACGGAGAAGCGAATCTATGCAAAAGCAAATACGAATCAGTGATATTGGCGCTCGAATTGAGATTTGTCTGTGCTACTTCTTCTTTATTTTGAGCGTCATGATAATGTAGCCAGAGTTTTTCGTATGAGGGGAAAAGCACTATGCTGACCGATCTCTGCCCACCAGTCGGTCTAAAAGTCTTCAAAAGCTGACGTCGCACCGGAAAATTATTTTACGAAGGGTCGTAAATTCTGTATTAAATGAATCTTGATTAATCTCTCACAAGCATGGGCGTCATTGATTACCTGTTCTCCAAGAGTACGAAGAGCTCTTCAATGAAAGCATGGCAGAAACCACTATTTGTCAACTCGACTGCCGCAAAATGTCTTCTCATGGTCTCCGTCGCTTCAGAAGCTTTTCTTGTACGGGCGCGAGACAGCACGCTTATCAAGGCATTGTTCACGAGTTCGGCGTATTTCGTGGCTGGAGACTTTGATACCGTCGTGGTGAAATCCCACTGCAAATCAAGGCTGTCATTATTAGCATTACGTCTAGGTCTCTTCTTTCTCGGGCGCTCCTTTTGCTTCTTGGCAGCAAGAAGCTCTCTGACGACACTCAGCCTGGAGGATGTAGCCTGAAGGTATTCATACTCAAGCAAGGCGCGGGCGTGGGGCCGATTTTTGGGATGCTTCGAGAGGCAGGCCCTTGTAAAATCGCGAATACCTTTACTGAAAACCTTGCCCTTTAGTTCCGGAGGGTTTTTCTTGGGAATCTCGAAGAGAGCTTTCATGGGCTCTAGTTGGGAATGAGGTACACGGCCGGTCACTAACTCAATGGTAGTGATTCCCAAAGACCAAATATCCGCCTTAACATTATAGCCTTTTTCAGACCGCACTATTACCTCGGGTGCCATCCAGTATGGCGTGCCAGCAATGGTGTTTCTCCGTGTTCTAGTAAGTGTAATCTCAACACTAACACCAAAATCTGCCAACTTGACTTCTCCAGAATCAGTGAGTAAAATATTCGCAGACTTAATGTCACGATGCACTTTGTTCTGCTGGTGTAAATAACTCAAACCATGGACAACGTCCTTTAGTATGGGAGCAGCAGCAGTCTCGCCTAGTGCCCCACAGCATTTTATCAAGTCGGCACAGGATCCCCCGCCACAATACTCAAGAACAATGCACATGTAGCTATTCTGGAGAAATGTCTCGAAATGTTGCGTCAAGTATTGCAGTCTGATGTGCGAGAGTATGTGAATCTCTTTGATTAAGTCCCTCATGTCAGATGTTTCATCGAGGTCAACCATCTTGATAGCAACTGTCTGCTGAGTTCTGACATGCAATGCCTTGAAAACGTCGCCAAAAGAACCTCTTCCGATGAATTGGCCGATCTGGTAGTCTTCAGCAGGCATGGTACAAAGTGATCGCGGCAGCTGGAAGAGATAATGTACAAGGCTACAATGCAGTCATTCCTGAGTGGCTGTTGGTAAAAGTCGAGACTGCCTCATCTGCTTCGATCTTGCGTTGTTTCTTCATCAACCCAATGCTTTTAAAGCAGCAAGAAAGACTAACCTCGGAAGCGACAGTACCACGAGTCAGTAGCATCCCCACGGCGGACGTCGAATTTGTCCCTTATTTCGAATCCGTCATTCTTTTTTAGTTTCCTTTAAGGTTTTGAAAGCTCGACTTTCCTTCATCTTAACCTCTTGACAGTGCTATCTGCACTACGTCATCATGAACGCCTTTGGAGATATCTTGGAGAACGACATCGAAGAGCCACCTGTGGCGCCTACGGCTCCTTTTGCACAAGGCTTTCCTGCGCCGCTCAAGATTGATTTTTCAAAACCAAGAGCAAGACGCATGCCTCGCAAGGACACCAGAGGACCCCAGAAAACTGTTCCCAAAGAGGAGCCCAAGTTGTCAGAGGCACAAAAGATTCACGAGGAGAATCTCAAAAAGATTGCAGAATTGACAGAAGAGCAGATTGAGGAAGAAAAGGCAGACCTTTTGGGCGCTCTAGACCCTAAGCTTATTCAGTCTCTTCTAAAGAGAACCCAGGAGAGATCACACCATCACGACCATGCCGAAGGATATGACGGCTGGGTTGGCGGAGGAAAAAACGGGGTTGTCCTCCCACATTTGGATAGTGATGACGTGAACAAGGCGTTGGGCGTGAAATCAGTCAAGTTTGCCGACGTGGTTGAGCACGACGAACCACACGGGCCTAATGAGCAAGAAGATGAGGTTGTCAACCAGTTTAACGAGAACGAGGATTCCGAAGACGACGAAGTTGCGCCAGAAGGATACCAAATTGTTCCCGAAAGCGACATAGAATCCGGCCCCGATGTGCACTTCCCCAAACCTCGTGTGGTGCGTGACGACCCGACTATGGACATCAATGATCCCGGATTTCTCGATCAAATGCATGAAAAATACTACCCAGATCTTCCTAAGGAAACACGCAAACTCGCATGGATGCAGCCCTCCAAAACACTTGCTAAACCTACTATGTATGGGTCAGTGAGTGAGATGAGGTTTGATTTTCGTGGAGATTTGGTACCCCTTGAAACTGAGTCCGGGCCCACCTCTGCCATATCTGGACTCCATCATCACTTGAGCGATCCACAGTTGGCCGGCTATTCATTGCCCGAACTAGCCAGGTTTACGAGGTCGTCTGTTGCAGCACAACGTAGCATTGGAATCCAAACTTTGGGACGTATTTTGCACAAACTTGGGCTTCACGAATATGGAATTTCGCCTGTTGGCGCAGATGACGAAACTCCGGCATTCGAGGAGCAGCTAGTGGAAATGAAATCGCAATTGGAGACCATGATTTGGGATCAGATCGATAAACTTCAGATACTAGAATCGATCACTGAAGCCAGCGATGAGAAGTTCACGAAGAATCTTTCAGTGAGGAACTACGCACTTGAGGCATTGTGGTTATGGAAACAGGGAGGAGGCAGGCCCGCGGTGGAGGAGAAATCTGAGGAGCAGCACATAGCTGAGCATCTCCATCAGTTGTGAGCAGGTATTACATAGAACAGGAGTTTGCTCTGAAGGAAGAATTCCACCCAAAGAAGAGCTTGTTTACTAAGAAAAAACCAGTAGAAGAGAAAGCGCTGCAACCTCGTGATGATAGTGAAGTGTGCGTTAACTCAGGTACAAGTCTTGCCCTTTTGTGCTCTTGTTTCTTTCAACACAAAGTTTTCGAATCCAGGCTACATTCATCAAAAAGATGTGACCACCAAAGAGAGACAGGTGAGAATAATCATCTCTCTGGAAACCTAGGACCCGTGACTTTGAGATCGTAGCAGCAGTTTCAGAACGAAGCGGCCGCCAGTGATCTCGCCGTCTGGAATTCCCAGGAGCATCTTCCAGGGTCTAGAGCTCACCCAGAACAGGCAAGTTAAGACTCTGGTGGCATTACTCCAATCGAAGGGTCAAATTTCTCTCTGCACAGAGACACATTGAGCCGGTGTTGCTCGTGGAGCTGGTTTCCCGACCGGTCAACTTAAGTTGTGCATGGAGAAAAAAAAAATTAGCCGCAGGCAAGCATTGAGATGGTGATCTGCAAAGCAGTGAAGGGAGACAATAAAACGTCCAATTTGTGAGGGGGAATATACGAGAGCAGGAAAGCAACTACAATTTTGACAAAGTACAAGTTTCTCTTGTTGCTATCATGAGTTTGGAAATTTGGCTCCCTGGCAAGCACGAACCACCCGCCATCAGCGAATTATCTCTTAATTTCTCATCTGGTCGATCTCAAACGGAAACCGCGCCATAGTTGCCGCTGTGGTTATGACCGTCGCCTCCAATTGTAGCATACGCCTCACTGTAGGGATACAACGAAATGATGTACAAAGCATGGATAAGGCCAGGAAGGAAACCCAAAAGACAGAGACATATGTTGACAAACAAATCCATCGACAACCCGCGCTTAACAGCGACGGGAATTGGAGGCAAGAAAATTGAAATGAACACTAGAAACCAGTCTCTTGCGTGCATTATTGAAGTAGGTGGCGGGGGGAGCAAACCTGGGGTATTGGCTCCGTTATATAAACGGCTGACTCGGTGCGCCGATCACCAGATACGGCGAACGGAGAGAAAACAAGAAACTTGGATGATTTCATGCAGTAGAAGTTTCTCGATCTGGAGAAACGGGGTCCGGTTTTTTAGCCAGTTGGCACAATGCTGAGAGAAGAATTTGGTGGTGTCAGGCTAGAGAGGTTGAGCGGACTCGACAGAATAAGAACTGATTTGACCGGGCGAGGCGGGGTGTGGCCGGGCAAGGGGAAACCTCAGTAATTTCGAAAAATTATACATGTGGCTAGCTTTGGCTAACTTTGCCAAAGACGTACCTTGACTTCCATCCTGTTCCTGGCATATGATGAAATGGTACTTGGTGAGTAAGTAGACCCCACTAAGCCTCAAACTTTGGCGCTGCGAAGCTGGCTATTCTAGAGTAATGATCTTTTCTAATCTTGATTCAGTATGCGGTCACTACAGTTTTCTGATTTAGACCACGCCTATCAATATGGCCAATTCCCAGTCCCAAGTCCTGCACACCATGAAGTTCCATCTTGCCTGGGTCCAGTTGGCACTCTGGGCTCTAGCAACTGCTGTCACGGTGGAAAATGCGTTTATCCGTGACAGATTGAGGCTCAATTATGGAAAAATTGAGAAGGTTGGATTCGTATCGTCCTCCACTATGTATGGCCTCTCTACCAACGGAAATCTATACCAATTTGACAAGAACGGTGTTCACAACGTGCTCCAGATCGGGAAATATGGTTTGACCGACATTCACGTGTTGCTGAACCACGTTGTGTTATTTTCTTCCGAGAAAACTGACGTCACTATCCTCGACCGTGTTTCTGGTGCTACCATTGATACAGTGACTCTCGAGGACCCGCCACGTGAATTTCGGACGAAGGGAGGCGCAGAGATCTTAATCAAAGACAAAAGTGGCAAAAACACCATATGGACGCCAAAATCTCCCACAGTCGCTCCCAAATCGGAAATTCTTTCCGACATCACCGTGCATGCGTCGAATGAACAAGTTCGAGCAATCGTGAAATCGACTTCTAGATCCTTCACAGTGGAAGTCGCGCATTTGCAAGAACGAGAGTTGTATGAGGAAAATGGCGTGCCTTTTCTTTTGGTGATTGGTCAGACTGACAAGCAGATTACCTATCACGCTGTCAACTTGAACAGTGGAGAACAAGCAAGCTTTTCTGTTAATGTGATAGACTTTTCACCAGGCAAAGCTGTTCTATCGTTCTTCCCCACCGACCCTTTGAAGCTAGATAAAGCGCACCTCATTCAAGAAGCAGAACATAACCCCAGCGTTCTTCTCCGGTGGCTCCTTCGTCTTGTGGGCCACTTGAGTGCGCTTGGTCGTTTCTTTGTGGAAACCTTGAAGATGCCTGTTTCCTCTCTCAACTTTGAGTCTGTCGAACACGATTTGCAGGGTTTATTGGTAATGTATGACGAGGAAAGTGGATACTTGAGTGGCAGAAACTCGAGGACTGGTGAGGATCTTTGGCAGAGCGCTAGCTCTTACAAGCACCACTTAGTGGATCTTGTGACGTCGGGAGAAAATGTGGTGGTGGTCCTAGACGAGTTGTGGATGTTGCTTGAGACTCGCGAGGGCAAGATAATCGCCGAGGGTAAGTTTCCCTCCCCACCTGACGCAGTGATGGTACTCGGTGAGAAAGGTGATGTAATTGCTGCCCGATATGGAGACTCTTTCCAAATTTTGGTTGGACACGAGCCTGAGGAAGAAACTCAATATGTCTCCCGTCGCGTCGGCAACACGATCCAGGGTTACGTCGCTCAAGATGGTGCTCTCATCCCGACATGGAAACTTGAGGAAGAGGAAGTTTTAGCCGTTGCGCTGAATGGCAACGCTCCAACTCAAGCTGTGGGTATTTCTCAGCACGACCGCTCAGTGCTCTACACATTCTTGAACCCCAATCTTGTTGCGGTTATTTCACGAGTCCCCGGAGGCTTTAAAGCGACTTTTCTTGACTCTGTTGTTGGTAACGTTTTGTTGGTTCAGAGACACGAGAACGTCACCTTTGATGCGGAATCTTTCCGCGTGGCTGTGGTCGACAATTGGGTAGTGTACTCGTACCTTGTTGTTTCACCAAAAGTTGAGCAGCGAGTTACCGTAGTGGACCTCTTCACCAACTCGGAGCTGGCTGTGAAAGGTAAGGTGAGCGTATTCGAATCATCGCTACGGGTTGAATCTGTGACTTCGCAAACGTTCGTGTTTGGAGAGAAAATTGTTGCTATGGCTTCTACATTCACTCGCTTTGGCATCACAGTGAAATCCGCTCTATTTTTGACTGAAAGCGGCAGTTTGGTGGAGGTGCCAAAGTACGTGCTCAACAGCAGACGCATACGCGGCAGGAAAATGACTCAGCAAGACTTCGAAAGCGACTTCCGTATGATGCCCTATGAACCCATTATTCTCAAAGACGACATGAAAGTCTTGAACCATGGCTACAAGCTCCAACCCTCGGCAAACACCCAGATTTTGGTGCAGCCTACCGAGTATGAGTCCTCAGCTGTGGTGTGCCTAATTAACAAGTACAACGACTTCTGCACGGTGGTACAGCCTTCAATGTCTTTTGATCTCTTGGGGCGTGGATTTGATAAATTCAAGCTCATATTGACCATCTTGGCTCTTGTTCTTGCCGTGGTCATAACGCAGCCGCTCGTGGCATCCAGAAAACTCAAGAACAAATGGGTGGACTAGGCGAAACAATAGGGTCTTCTCACATAAGCACAACTACAGCTAGCAATGCCCATCGCTACAGAAGTTTCAAGAAGGTAATATGTTACCGTTTACATGCATTATGGGGTGGCTCCAGACATGAGATACGCCACAATATGCTTGTGGTTCTCGTTTGTCTCTGACAAGCCGAATTTTGACCAGGTGATGGAGATTTCATCGTCGGTAACCTCGTTGGCCTGGTGCGTCAACCAGGAAAGCTCGCTAGTCAAGCCCGAGATCAAGTGGGACGCAAATTTAGAAATAAGGGTTAACGAATCGTTGCGACAAAGGACCGTATAAAGCTTTCGCTTATCGCAGTGGTCGAATTTGTAGATCACGTCGAGGAGTTTGGTATTGAGAAGGGCGCCGTTGGGGCCGCGAGTCATGAGAGCAACGGTTTTGCGTGTCTGGTCTCTGACTTGTTCGTAGTGGGCGACGGCTTGCAAATATGGACTGGAATGAACAAGCGTCAACACCAAGGTCGAAAGCTCAACGCAGAATCGGTAGTGAATGGGGACCTGGGCAAAGTGGGTAGCGCTGCCGTACTTGGCCTCGTAAATCTCCAGAACACGTTTGCAGCATGCAATGGCACGGTAGACAACGTGCACATACTCCAGAAGCGATTGGTCAGCCAGCGAGAAGTAGTAGACGTAGAGCTGGAGTCTGGAAAACTCAATGGCAAGCGCAATGAGCGGATCCTCCACTAGAAGCCGTTTGGCGTCCTCGTGATGCTGCATGATTTTCTCGAACATGTTCAAGTGGATGAGTTTGCCGGTGCGGTCGTGTGGGTTTTCGTTGGAGTCGTTCATGCTCTCGTTCATTTTCGACTGGATGAGCGAAACCTTGAGGAGCGAGTTGATGACGCGGTCTTCGTGGTTCTGGATGTTGTCTGCGTAGACGTCCACGTGCGCCGATTTGCAAATGGTGTAGTCCTGGTGGAAGCCGTTGTAGCTGGAGGCCGACAACCCCAAGTACACAAGCCAGTAGTTCGAGTTGATGTTGATGTACTTGTAGATGCGCTCTCTCATGAGCACGTTCAAATCCTTCAGCGGCCCGAGCTCCATGTTGGTTTTCTTGGAGAACTCGTCGAGGAAGTCAAGCTTGTGGAGCCCAAGTTGGAGCGCCAACGACTTCATGAGCGAGATGTACTTGACGGAGATGTCATTTTGGGGATTTTCCAGGTCGCTGGCCTGCGGAAGCGGCCACGTCGTGAGCACGAGAAGCGCAACGAGCGAGTACAACGAGCGCGGGGTGTTGAACCAGCACGTCACCACCACCATGTTGCGCACGTGATCCGCAAGGCAGCGGTAGTCGTCGGCGCGGTCGGTGGCAAGGAGCGCCGTCACGAGAAGCGTCCAGAAAAGAAGCTTGCTGTCGTTGTAGATGGCGTGGGGGTCTCGGGAGAAGAACAGCCGCGGAAGCACGGGGAGAGCGTCGCGGAATTTGGCCTGGTAGATTTCGAGCAACTCGCTGGCATCCTTCACCGACGCGGTCCACGGCAGGATGTTCTGGCTCGTGTGGATCGAGAACGAGTCCTGGAGACTGAGCGACGGAATCGGGTCAATGTAGATGGGCTCGTGTGGCGCATTTTCGGGCAGGGGTGCCGCCAGCAGAGGCGTGGCCACCGCAGCACTTGCAGCACCCAGAACCGCCATAAACTGCGCCACCAACTTGGTTTTGCGGCTGACCATGCGGTCCACCGTGCTGTGCAACAGCCGCACCTCGCGTAGTAGCTGGTCCGAAAGATCGGGGTTGCGTTTGGACGCTAGCGCCTTGTCTAGAACGCAAACCACATTGCGCCGCGAGCAGCACGTGCACGGGTTGGGACTGGTGACAAGCGCATCGCACTTGGTTTTGTTGTGTCGGCACCGGACACACAGCCTAAGAAGCCGTTCGTTGTGATGAAGCGACTTGGGCACCACGAGATTGCGTCGTTGCTGCATGATGATGGAGACCATGGTGGGCTGAGGCGGCTGAGGATATGGATGTGGGAACGCGTGCAATCACAAGAAATGTGGTACAAGGAAGAATCTGAACCAGGAGGTGGTTTCGCGCTGTGGGCCGTGCGAATGCGGAGACCGCTTATCGGTGATGGGTATGAATAATGCGCGGGCGGCGATTGGCTGCGGACTGTGGGGCGGGGCGAAAATGGAGGCTGGCTGGGTTTGTTTGCGTATGAGCAGGGCCAGCCAGTTGGCGGATGTCGATTTTTTTGCCCCAAGTTCCGCCACCTTCATGCCCCACTCTGCTCACTTTGCCAGCCGCCGATAACCCCGCCGCGCGTTTGGCACATTGGGGTGGGGAGCCGCCGATCGCGAGCACAGCCCCGCTGGAAATCGGCAACAGCGCGCCAGCCACACCCGAGCGCCCAGATCCACCAGATTCCCAGCTTTTTCCGCCGTGTTTCCTCGTCTGGCTCCGATCTCGGCCACCGCCTCGCGTGTCGCTCATCTGTGTCCTGCACACAGCTCGTGCGACCTCCGGCTTATTACTATGGCGGCGCGGCCATTGGCGGGGCCGCGCGCGCACCACCTGATGTCCACACGTGCCGTGCGCACGTGACTCCCTCTCATGTCCGCCGAGAAGCTCTCGTCCGGGCTCGCCCACTGCCAGCCGTTCGGCGTGTTTGCCCTGCGGCACAGTGTGCTCGCCGACGAGCAGCTGCTTCCGCTGCCCGGCCTAGATCACTGCGATAAGTGCGGCGTGTGCCAGGTGGCCGGTCTCACCTGCAACATACGCATCCAGTACAAGAAGGAGGCGACGGGGAGAACACGTGTCCTCATTCACCGGTGCTTGGTCTGCCAGAACAGACGCAAACTCACGGGGCTTGTGAATCGACGTCGTGAGCCGGTTTCTCGGAAGAAGAAACGCAAGTCGGAGTTGGCGGCGATGTTGGAGAAAAAGAAGAATCCCAAGTTGACGTTGTCGTTGCTGGAGTTTATGAAGAGCTGAGTCTGCGTGCCTGGCTTTGAAGACGGTGCAAGGGCGTGGTTTTTGAGTGCTGTGGCTGTGGATATGGGCCGAGAACGGTGGTGCTTCTGGAGTGGGCCGCGTTTATAATTGGAGGCCGGGGTTAGATTTCTAACATCTAAGTCGAAGATGTGAGTTAGTATTCTGCACTCTCCATTGCACTGCGCTTGTGCTGATTAAGCGTCCGTACGATTCTGGTGCCCATTACAGCGAACCTGTCATTTAGCTGCTCAGCGTGTCGCGATTTCTACTCTCAATGGATTCGCAGTTCTGAAGGTCTGCCGTTTGGCTGACTTTCGGCGTTTTTAAATCCCGATCCACCGCCATGGCTACTTACAATCCCACCACGCATAATCCTTAGCGCGTACAAATCAAGCCCTGACCTAAACCTGCATTTTTTTTTTTGGCTTATTGCTCAATATCTATGAAAGTCTTATTAACGTGTCTCCTTTTTGGGTTTCGATGCATTGGCCCCGATCCCACGCTTTATTCTCTGAAGTGCACTTTCTTCGCAATGCAACTCGCCGCCGCAACCACTCCTCCTTTATCTTCATCGCATTTCAGCCATCGATTTGACTTCTCCTCGATTTTCCTTTGTTCAAATCTCCTTCTTCTCCTCACTTTGTTTTGAATCCTTCTTCTATGCTAGGATCTGACTGATGCTCCGGCTAAGGGTATCTGTCTCGTCTTTGGTAGGCCGGACAAACGTTCGCTTACAGTTCCGGACCCACCTCCGGCGTCGATACACCGGTAGACTTTCGTCGCCTACAAAGTCATAAACCCATTTCTCGTCGGCGTCCACACTCACCAAATCCATGATGAAATTGGCGTTCACCCAAGCGCTGGCTTCTAGGTCGATTGTCCACGGCTCATCAACGAAGTCGTAAAATTTTGGCGGCTTTATTTCTGCCAAAGTTGCTTTCCGGAAAATGTGCTCATCGTCCGCCACAACACTCACATCAGAGCTATGGGCTTCGTCGTCGTCGTGCAAAATTCGCAGAGGATGATTGGTAGCATAGAATGTGGATGTAAAGCCTATGGGCTCCCAGATGCTCCCAGAACCTAACCTTTGCAACTCGTACACCTCGACTTGGCGAAGAATGTGTTCGAGTCTGTCCTCGGAAGCCAAAATTCTCACGAGAAAGTTCTCTGCCTTTACAGTCTGATCCAATCGGGTAACCCGTGCTTCCTCGGTGGCAAGCGAATCTAAAATGCGATTCTTTACTGCCGGATGGTTAAACAAAATTATAGCCCAGAGATAGCATATGGCGCACATCTTCCACGGCATGTTGTAGAGAATAAGCGGAACTAGATATGGCAAGAAAGTCAAGTTCCACACAATCGTACCTATGAGGATGAAGAAAACCACGCAACTCACATCCTGGTCGGCAAAGAGAAAGTAGTGCTGACCCCATGATACCAACAGGTCATATAGGCGCACGTAGCCAACTTGCTGATTCTGCATATCGGTAAAATTCATAAGATATTCTCGAGAATAGATGGAAATCGGCTTTGGTGGCTCGTATTTGGAAAGCGGTGGCCCGTCATACGGAATGGGATTCAGTTCCCAGAACACGCCGTCCACCACAGAGGGATCGGGAGGGTACAATTTCAAAAAGCTGGGCACCATGAACTTTTTGATAAGAACAAAGGACGGAATCGCCGTCATCAAGTACGGCCACAAAATCATGTGGGTAGCGAGCAAGGCAAACCCCACAGTATAGTAAGGATTCTGCCACGTGAATAGAAGCTCCATGTCATCGAAGAGCTCAAATAATGGCAGTGTTTTCTGCGCCATCTGCTGTGAGTTTACCGTCATGAGATTCATCGACAACGGCGGCCTAGTCTTGTGGATTTTCATTCGCTTCTGTAGTCTGGGGGTGAGCTCCAGATCAGTCTCCATCATCACGCTCAAAACCTTTTCCATCAACTTATCAGTAAGGAGATTTGATGCTTTCTTGGGGTCATTTTCGAGGTACCAGTAGCTCGACAACGTGCCAGGAGTTGGTTGTGCCACCCCTTTGTCGAGCCGCATAGTGGAAGGCGAGGAGGCGTCAATTGCAACAGGATGATTTTCTTTACTCTGTGCAGTTGATGCGTTTTCCACCACGAGGATGTTCTCGAGAAATGTAGACACCAGCTCCATCACGGAGAGAGTTAAAGTCCACCCCACAATAGCTGGATGCAGGTTGCCTAGCAACTCCAGAGCTTCTGGAGACTACTTTTCAGCCAAAGAATGCAGAGGAGCAGTCAGGTTGTAAATCGAAAGCACTGTTGTTGTTTTATTTTTTTTGCGGTTTACTTATTTTTTTTCGGTACTTGACAACAGAATTGTGAATGGTTCAGCTGTTTTGGCGCTCAAGTTCGCCTACGCGCGGGGCATTTTGAGTTGAACGCCGATTTTTGATGTGCTATGGCCGAGATGTTTCACGCCAAATAGTTTGCACCAGTTGCCAATTCAGCCTTAGCCTTCTTAAATTGAGCTGGTGTTCTACAAGTTGATTTCCAATGTCGTGCAATTGTCGGTCGTAAAGAAAATAGCGTCAGAGGTCCACGGCACCGCGATCAGTGCCAACCAAGTTCGCCCACGGCGTCACCATGGTGATATGTAACTCAAGACCAAACTCTCATCCGCTTACGACTCTCGTAATCCTCGTAAGTCCTTCTATTAAGTGCCAGGTTTGAGAAGCTCGTTAATGGTACTTCCTTTACAGAATCGCCAAGATATTCCTCTTTTACTGGCACCACTCCTGGCTCTGTTTTCACAGAATTAAGGTCGTCTTCGCAGAATGAAGGCTGCGGCAGGAGCATTTTGCTGATAGGAATCGTTTTCGTTTCCAACTTCGGTTTCGGTAGGAGAACTACCCTTTGCTTCGTGGGAGTTGTGGGTGGTGTGAGAACCTTCATAGAAGTCATTGATTCCCTCTTTATCTGTGCTTTAGACCTCATCTCCAACTTCTTCGAGTCGAGCTGTTCCTGAGTCAAGAACAAATCAGGCACCTCGGTCTTGAGCGCATGCACGAAATCGTCGCAGTCACCAAGAACTTCAAAATCAATTAGATTGGCCCAAGTACGAGCCACGGGAGTTTTATTGACCACGATGACCTTGCCTCCTCTGTCATGAATGCTGCGGGCCAAACTCCTCACGAGTTTCTTGACTCCATCTACCTTGAGCGAAGTTCCCATGATCAAAAGCAATTCGCATTTCATAGAGAGATCAATATTGAGGCCCTTAGATATGAGTTCTGACTGCGGATGATTCTCTCCATAAAGAACAATATCGGGTCGGAGAATACCGATGTTGCCGGTTATCCTTTTACCCGAATAGAGCCGCTCTTGGAATTTGAGATGGCATTTTTCGCACTCAGGGTTTTCGCCCTGCTCAAGCATTTTTTGGATTTCGACGTTCCATTCGAAGTGGGCAAAGCATTGTGTACACAGCAATTTATGAAGATTGCCATGAAGCTGGACAACATCTAGATTTTTCCATGACTCCCGGAATCCTTTACCTGATGCTTCGGCATCAGCAGAATTTATGCCACAGTTGAGGTCCACCCGTCTCTCCAAGCTATCAATATTCTGAGTGTAGCATCTAAGGAGTTTGTTCTTCTCCTTCAAAACCCGCAAAAACTTGTGGGTTTCGGTGGCATGAGCTTTAAGACTTTCTTTATAGAGTCCCTCCATAAAAGTACAGAAAATAGCCAAGGTTTCGTCATTCCTAAATAAGGAGATATCGAAAAGATCTTGGCCCTTCACAAAACTCTGCGGATATTTGCTCTTCACAAGATTATAAAGACCATCACTGGACCTAAAGTCAGGGATCCCTGCATTGCACGAGATGCCAGCACCCGTCAATACAGAGATTTTTCTGGCCTTGTAAACCAACTTGGAAATATCATGGAGCCGAATGGAGTCCTCGGATGTTGAAGCCTGCGGACCAGACAAACGGACAGTTTTCATTGAAAATTGGTTCCCACGTTGTCTTGTGGTGAGGAAGTGCAAGAAAAAAGTGGTGTGGGCGGCAGATTAAATTTTGACGGTGAGCACCTTCACAAGGTCTACAATCCGCACTACTGTTTACAATATGCCGATTTCGTTAAATTGCATACTGAACCGGTTATATACAGGACGAATTCGGGGTTTTATCCGACACAAGGAAGGAAACAATTGCTCCCGGACTTTACCGTCACTAAGCACTATCTAGTTCAGTTTAATTATGATCTCAGACTCAATTCCAGCTCAAGTCATGCCCTTGAAAGCTGCGCAAGGGTTTCTATACAGCGCACCCATGCAGGAATGTTCACGGTTCGTGTACCTTTGGAAGAGGGAAAAGGCACGCGCACAAATATCGCTGTGTTTAAGCCTGCGTCGAATTCACAGCCAACTCCATAATGAGGCGCGTGGCCAAATGCAAGAAAGGGTATGCTGAAAACGAGCTCATTTCATCCATGTCCTGGCGTGCTGGCGACCCCGGGGAAGAGTTTTGTGAGTTCTCCCATCCATCGAACTTGAAGTCCACCAAGTAGTTATTGGGCTCCAACTGGAACAATTGTATCTGCATTTTCATGGAGTCCGGGGGCACACATTCATCAGCTGCCACAGTCTCATCCACCATGCTGGGGCCGTAGCGCCATCTGACCCGAATTGTCCAGAGCTCTTCTTCAGTAGGCTTCGACCACTCAGCTCCCAAATTCTTCAAAGCCCGATATATTTCTCCCATGACGTCCAATGGGTAGGATCTGGAGCGAATACCAAAATGCCATTTCGTCTTCGATTTCTTAGAGGATACCGGGTTAATCTTGGCCTGCCCATCTGTTTGCTTCATCATGTAGGCACGATGAATCGATGGAAGCGATGACGGCAAAATGGCAATGGTTGAGTTGGGTAGTGTGGACAAGTCAGGCACTGTCGCCAAGGTCTGATACGTCAAGGACAGCAGTACGCCAGGCGCTCTGTGCAGCGCCTCCTGGACATCGTTATTATTCCATGTTGGGGGAGGACTTTGCGACAAGAAAGCGTCCATTTTCTCAGTCTTGCTCTTCTTCAAATCATCCACTAATGCGTGATTCTCCTTCATCAAAAGGTACGCGTCTAGAATCTCGTTGCGTTGCTGTTGTGGGTGTTGGTGCTTGTTGCATGCGGTGATGATGTTACGGATCTCATCGGGATCATAGCCCATTGTCATGGTCAACGCATTTACAACGTCCTCGTCTGTGTCGATCTTGTTGTCGCTCGTTTCAGATAAGTCTGGGGGAAGCAAGTACTCCTCAATTCCGACCTTAAACCATTCATCCTCCATGATTTCGTGGATAGTGATTCTGTTAAGGGGATTGACGACAAGCATTCTTGTGAGAAGATTTTTCGCCCCAGGCGAAAGATAGTTCGGTAAAGTGTAGACACCATTGCTAATTTTCTTGAACAAAGCAGGAATGAAATCATCGTCGAACGGTAATCTTCCGCATAGCATGACGTACAAAATGACTCCAGAAGACCACACGTCCACTTCAGGCCCCGCGTACAACTTTCCACTAATCACTTCGGGAGCGGCGTAGTTTGGAGAACCACAGCTTGTTTTAAGGAAGTTGCCGTCTGTCATAATGTTCGACAAGCCGAAGTCCGCTATCTTAACATTCAAATGGTCGTCAAGCAACAAATTTTCCGGCTTCAAATCCCGGTGAACGATTTTGTGACGATGACAGTACTCTACTGCAGCAATAATCTGTTGGAAGAAGCGACGAGCTTCATCCTCAGGCATTCTTCCTCTTTGGACAATGTAGTCAAACAACTCTTTGCCCGCAAACTCAATCACCATAATGATTTCATCTTTCGACTTGATGACGTCGTAAAGCTTGATGATGTGAGGATGTCTCAATAATCGCAAGTATGAAATCTCTCTCTCAATGCGGCCTTGCATATCAGACTTGGCCAATGTCTTCCTGTTGATGATTTTGAGGGCCACCTTTTGACCAGTGGTGAGGTGTTGCGCCAACTTGACTTTTCCGAAAGAACCCTCACCCAAAGTCTTGATGACCTGATACTTTCCTATTCTGTGAGCAGGGTTCGGAGGCGGATTGCCCTGATCCGGCTGGTGCTGTTGTTCTTGTGACATTTGCTGGTGGTCTGGTTGGACTCGCACTCTCACCGTTCCTCCGCCAGGTGGCTAAGGGGTTTCTTGCCTGCGCACGCCCAACATTTAATACTTGGTCTTTGGTCTTTTGGTGCAATGTTTATGCTATTCAGATTAATCATCAAATTTGAGAGTTGGATATTTCTGTATTATTTTCGCAGCGTCCCCAAGTAGCATCCGTGACGGGGGTCGGGATGGATCTTGGACCATGATATCGGACGCATGTACGAGTTCATTTCAGTGGAGTAATATCTGGTCTTAGTTGCAAACCTGATTTCGTCAAAGACCCTGAACAGATTTCTGTAACCGAGCGGCATCCTTTCCACTTTTGTCAGTCTTGTTAAGCTCTATTCGGCGTTGAAGTTCCAACCTTTCTTTAGAATTTACCTTTACCCGATTATAATTGGTTTTCTTGGCGACCCTCTCTCCAAATGGTCTGGTTCCATGAATATCGTCATGTTTGCTTGCGTTGTGTGATTTACCTGTCGCTTGGTCATGTCCAAACCTTCGGGTTGTGCCGAACTCTTTACTTGGTCGATGCTGGCTTCTATTCAGCCCTTTTTGTAGTCTCGAGAGCTTGAGTTTCGCCTTCAAATTCTCCTCTTTTTGCTTCTCTAAATCTTTCTTTCTCTTCTCTACTAGAAGGGATGGGATGCCATCAGCATCACTTTGTGCACTTATAAGCAACAGCCATAACTCGATACAAAAATTTTTTGCTTCCTTTTCCCCGACAAAGTGCTTCATTTGCTCGAGAATTGAGCTCGAATCAGGACTATCCTCCGAGACTATCATTTCATATATGAGTTCTGGAGCAATGTCATCCTCCGGTAGCATCGACAGGAAGGTTTCTGCAATCCATCCTTTCATTATCTTCATGTTGATTTTCAGTGTATCCACCTCTTGTTCAAGGATTGAAGCTTTGCCCATGGTGTAGGTTGCGGGGAGATATGTGGTTCGTAGTTCCGCTGAGTTTGGTGAGTTTTTCACCAAAAGTACAGGAAACCTAGAACATCAGTTTCAGAATAGTATGCTCATACCGACTCTTTACTCCGATGATAGCAGAATTAGGTCACTAAGAGGGAAAAGAAACAATCTAGAAGATGTTCAGGTCGGTTGCAAATGCGAAATGTAGTATATAAAACGAAGCTCGCAGCACGTAATCCCCCAACTTCAGTAAGATTCATGAACAAGAGCACGTTTTTAAATTCTAATTTAATGCCTTTCGGGAGTTTCAGAAAAAGTCCCATTTATTGCACGCCTCGAGTCTGTCAAATCATCAATGAAATCACCGTTCTCGCTGAACTTACAGCCGAGGTCAACCTTCAATGTGCCCCCAGCATTTGGGGCACTGAAATAGAGAACGGCATGGGCAATATTCGTTGTGATTCAGATGATGAAGACTACTTCTCTGACCTATTTGAAGACTTCGAATCATCCGCCGGAACGTCGCCTTCATTGAGTAATTTACAGTTGATTGCAGCCAACGATAAATTCATCTTGGGTGGTGGCTCACGGTTTTTTGTCATCAAATCATTCAGTGCGGAGAACATTGCAGCGTCATTTAGGCACGGCATTTGGTCTTCGACAGGACTTGGTAACGCTAGGTTGAATAAGGCTTACGAAGAAGCGGGTGACGGAGACTCCATCATATTGTTCTTTTCGGTAAATGGTTCTTCAAAGTTTTGTGGCGTTGCAGAAATGACTGGTGCTGTAGATTTCTGCACCGCCGCAGATGTCTGGACAGAGAGCAGAAGATGGAAGGGTGTATTCCCTGTGAGGTGGTTAGTTGCAAGAGAAATTTCAAACTGCGAGTTCAAATCTCTCATTGTGCCTCAGAACGACAACAAGTGCGTCACCAAGTCCCGTGACACTCAGGAATTGCCTTTCTCTGTTGGAACAACCATGTTGGCCATTTTCTCGTCCTTCCACGACTAGTGGCTGAAACATGTCTGAGTGCGAATTATCACGCAACCGAATTGAGCATCTTGTTAGCACCCCATTAAAACGATTCGTTCTCCATTACTACCATATAAGTGATTGAATATTCTGAAATGCTCCGTCTGCTTCGCTCTGTTCACAGCTCTGCACGTATCCTTGAAAAGACTAGCAAAGCGGCAGAGAAATCCTCGAAAAAGTACAGCTACCAAAATATCGAGTATGGCGCAATGTCCGAGGCACAAAAGGCATTCCTCGACCGCGTTGTTCGAGTAGACCAGGCTGGCGAATTAGGAGCGAACTACATCTACATGGGCCAGTATGGCGTCCTCGCCAATAGGTCGCCACACCTCAAGGAGCTCTTGCAGCATATGTGGGACCAAGAGATTCATCATCACAATACCTTCAACCGCCTACAAACGGAAAGAAGAGTCAGACCCTCTTTGCTCACACCATTGTGGAAAGCTGGAGCAGTTGCTCTTGGTGCTAGCACTGCATTGTTGAGCAAAGAGGCAGCAATGGCCTGCACGGTTGCTGTCGAGACGGTAATTGGAGGTCACTATAACGAGCAGCTTAGAGTGTTGATGAATCAGTATAACATTGACGTATATGACAAAGAAACGGGCGAAAAGGTCGATGCTGCCCAACTTGACGAGTCACTTAAGGAGTCGCCTGAACTCTCCGAACTCAAAAACTTCATCAGCACATTCAGAGACGAAGAGCTTGAGCATTTGGATACGGCAGTGGAGAATGATGCCGAGAAGGCGGTACCCTACCTTGTGCTCACTGAAGGTATTAAGTTGCTCTGCCGTGGTGCTATTTGGACTGCCGAGCGCGTTTAAGAATATCTATGACTAATGTTCAGATTCTTTTCAAAATATTTCCATTACGATATAATTATGTCGAGCAACTATTTGCAGTCTTCATTGCGGGTTGTTAGTGGAGCATCATTTACCTGCATGTTATTCCAGAACCGCACCAGAAAGTAAACATACATCAACATCATACACACCCATCTGACCTTGCATATTCATTCTCTCGATGTCCCGATACAGCACAATCAACCGATCCGGCGGGCTCCGGTCGGTACAGAAGTTGGACGCTTTTCCGATCCTTGATTTCAAGGAGATTTCAGTCTGCTTGCAAGGTTGTGATTTCATTGCAAACGAGGATCTCGTGTCTCATCCTCTGCCACAATACATCCGCTCCCTTTTTGAGCAACTACTAGACACTTTTATTGGTTTCTCGCCTGACTATTGCTTGTCGGCGGCTGCAGCATTATATCAAAGGGATCAAAGTTCAGCAAGCCAAGAATCGACACCTAAAGATGACATCTCGGACAGTGTCAACATATTGGTATTTTTCCAAGCCGCCAATGCGTTGCTCGAAGTATGCGGAGTGAACGACCTCACGTTAATGGATTTGACTCGTCCCGAGCCACAGCGTATGCGTCGAATTTTGAGCGCCATCATAAACTATGCAAGATTTCGGGAGGAGCATCTACGGGAGTGTGAGCCGCTAGTCAAAATCTGCGAAGATAGCATGGAAAAGCTACGAAAAGCGGACGACCTCAATGCCGATCTACAGACCAAAATAGGCAATTTACAATCTCGCCTCGACCCAGATGGTGAGCAGATTTTGGACTCTGAAGGCAACAAAAGTTCGTCCTTGGACCAGCTCAACAAGTACAACGCTCGCCTAGAAAATGAACTTAAAAAACTACAGCGAGCGCAAGAACTGCTTAAACTTGAACACATACAATATAAAGCCACCAAAGTTCAATTGTTTGAGAAACTTGAGGACTATCACTATTTGATTGGAGAAACGAATCGCGAGTTAGAAAAGCTCAAGATGTACGCATCTACAGATACGCTGCTAATGCAGCGAGTCATCGATGATTTGCGTCACAACATGGAAGAATACGAGCAGGAGCTTTTGGGACTTGCGAATATTAGCCACAACACAGAAAAAACGGTGAACTCTATTCAATCCATAGAAGACGAATTACGCACTCTAATAACAATTGTTCAGGAAATAATCAACGACTCGAGGAAGCTTCAGGAGAGCAAGGAGAGTCTTGATCGTCAAGAAGCCGATCTCGAGAACAAGCGCAAAACAAGCGAGGATTTACAGTTGCAAATTCAAAGAGGCAGAAAGAAGCAGGAGAAGGCTGAAGAAAAATTGATAAAGATTCGGCGTCAAGCTCAGGAACGCGAGGAAAGCGCCAAGGAACGCCTCCATGCATTGGAGGCTGAGTTTCTGCGCCTAGTTGTCGAGCGGGGAGCTAAGGAAGAAAAACTTAACGAAACGAAAACGAAGATTAATGCAGTGGAAGGACAAATTAATGCCATGAGGAGCAGTTTTGACACAGAGTGGCAAAATACCGAGGCTGCTGTGGCTAAACTTAATGCCCATGTCAGGTCGTACATGGCGGAGGTTTCCAGCCATTACGATGTCAATTTCTGATGAATAGAGATGATGTAATATAAAAGTTGCAAAAGGAAGATTTATCGTAGATTAAAACGTCTTGGATGCTTATGAATTAGACCGTGGAGGTTTGAGCTCCATTGGGATTAGATTGATCCTTTGACTCCAGCGACGAAGCCACATCTTCATCCTCCTCTTTCTGATCATCGCTGTACTTGATTTGCTTCTTCCTAGGCACTCTCTTGTTCGTGGTGAAAATCGCACAAGCGAAACTTGCGCAAGCGAATGCAAAATTCAACCACAATGTGTCTCGTATAGCATGCATATATGCTTTAACCACAGCCTCTTTGGCAGCCTCCGGTAGTTTGGAGATCACATCGGGTCTCAGTAGAACTTGTTGAACGGGAGCGGTGATTTGTGCTTGAGCTAAAGCTGCTTTAATGTAAACAGTTGCCCTTGTGTCGAGTAGTAACTGTGTGAAAACAACGCCCACAACTCCACCAAGATTTTTAGAGAAGTTAACAAAGATCAGAACGCTGATCATTGAACCCGCAATATGCCCCGGAGCCACAACCTGAGCCGATATAAGTGTACTTTGGAACTGAAGGCCAACCGCGATGCCCACAGGAATGAGAAGACCAATCTTCTTTGCAGTTGACAGATCCACATCAAGAAGAAGAAGGATACCCGTTCCTATTGGACCCATTGTTCCGCACATCATGCATGCCACTTTGATGGAGTAGCTGTACCGGATGAATACCGCAGTAAACACGGAACTCAAAGATACAGAGACAATGAAGGGAAGTAAGTCAATTCCGGAATGCCACGCGGATGCACCCCACACCACCTGGAAATAAAGAGCGAGAACCAACAACACACCCATGAAGAAACAGAACGAGAAGAACGCCGTCGAAGTCGCGAAAACGATTTGCGGAATACTAATGATTTCTTTCTCAATAAGTGGATACTTTGCGTAGCCAAAATTCCAAATGGTGAAAACGATCAAAAGGGCACCACCAATGCAGAAGTTGGCAATGACTCCAGCCGAACGCCAAGGAAACTCATTGCCACCAAATGTAATCGCGAGTAGTACAAGTACTAGCCCTGAAGAAAGAAGGAACGTGCCAACAAGGTCAATTTTTTTGAAGTTTTCCCTGATGCTTCCTAAACCTTTGGGGGGATGAAAGGAAAACGCCAACAATGCCAATGCAAGGCCACCAACTGGCAAATTGATGTAAAAGCACCAACGCCACGTTACGTGGGTAGAAAAGGCACCGCCAATAAATGGGCCACACACCGACAGCACAGAATAAGTCACTCCTATTAGAGCCATGGCCAATGCCCGCTTATCAATCGGAATAGATTCAGAAATAATCACTATGACCATGGCTTGGATTGCACCTCCTCCAATCCCCTGAATTACTCGGCCCCCAATTAGCATGCCCATAGACTGGGCAAGAGCAGCAATCAATGAGCCAAGTTCGAAAATGACAATGCCCGCCATCAAAGTCCGTTTCCGGCCAAATACCACGGAGATCTTCCCGTACGAAGGAGCAAGACATGCCATCGGGAGAAGAAAACCTGATGTAAGCCATCCAACCTTGCTTAGAGAGCCAAAACGATTGCTGATATCAGAGAGAATGGTAGAGACAATTGTTTGGTCCAATGCAGCAATGAAAAGAGTGGCAACAAGACTTACCAAAGTTAAAACAAGCTCGTATCCGTGGAGAAATTGCTGTTTAGCGGTGGTGCCATCGCCAGCATCGCTCTGCAAAAAAGTGCGGTCTTTGCGGTTTTGCGGTATTTCATCTGAAGTGGAGGCACTCATTGGCCTAGGCGATAGGGAGGAGCCGGCCATGGCTGTGGAAACACTATTCGTACGGCGGTCTCTTTGTGAGGGATTCGAGCCGTAAAGATTAGGACTAAGAGCCGTTGTCAGGGTTGGCGTCGATTATTATCAGTATGAAATTCCGAGGGAGTCACCCTAGGGAAAAAATCTCGGATGCAAGTCCAACTGGTGATACTATTGATCGGATCTGGTGAAGTGATGACTGCTTCAGCCCTGCACATGCGGCGGGCTGTCGTTCCCAAATTCCGCGCATGGCGGGGAGCGATGTGATTTGCTATTTTTGACAGGAAGTCGATTTTGTCATCCTTTTATTGACCAAGATAATTTAAGTGTTGAGCTTCAGTCGTCGGGGACCATTAAATCCAACGTCAACACAGCTCTCGTGATTGTCTGTACGGTCACATGGTGCGATTTGACCACGGTATGGAGACGACCGGAACGAATTTAACACCACGAGCGGAATGTAGGCAGTCATATAATTGAGTCGGATAACCGGACTCACGATGGGGCATTGGAAGATCACTCAGGCCCCTTCCGCAAAAACTCCATGATATCCATGTCGGCGTCGTCTGTTACGTTCGTGCTGGTAGATTTTTGGAACGAAGTCCGTTTGGGAACCACACTGGCCCGTCTCGACTGCGGGTGGTAAGGCTCATTTTCAGGAATTGGCATACGGCCCTCGATAGTCGAAAGACGCCGCGAATAAGACAGGCGGTTAGAGCCCAGTACTGCACTGAGTCTTCGGCCATGGGACGAGGCCATAGAGTGTGATCCGCCCAGTTTTCGGCGACCGGAGAAGTCCAACGAGAAATGCTCTAGAGCCAGCCGGAACTCTGTTTCGGCAAAGTTGCCCGAAAGCAAATTGGAGAAATCGTGGGCGTTCAGAGGACCAGTGGAATCCAGTGGAGTTTCCGATACCTTGGCGGAATCTTCCAGATTGCCTGGCGCAACACTGGCTAAGTGGCGATGCACGTAGACCGAAGAAAGGCGGGCCACATTGTCCTCTGTTGGGAGGCGCATAAGCGGCAAGCGCAACTTGCTCAAAACCCGTCTCCACCACGCGAACTCCTTGATGTCGTGGTGGAACAGCGCAGCAAACGAACCCTTGGCATACTTGCCCAGCATCCGGTGCGAGTCCAGCTCGCCACTGCCGCCGCCGCTGCCGCTTGCGGAATTATGGACGGCATAATGATGAAGGCGGCCCAAATTGTCTCTCTCAAACAGCGCCATGATGGTATACTTCCAGGGCTGCTCACGATAGAAGAAAACAATGGAGTCCACTACGCCATTGAAAGGCTGCATGAAGGCCCCCAAGACATTCAACCAGAACACGGGCTTGTGGTGCTGCTCATAGTTGATCTGCGTGCACTGGAGAATGAACGGAAAGAGCCACACGAAGATGTATGCAAACGGATAGATGAAAATGGATTTCATCTGCTTCTTGATGACGCGCTGGCGCTTGCGGAAATTGAGAAGATTGGTGGCCTGCAAATCCGAGTCGCCAATCACGTTCTCGGTATCTAGCGGGCCGCCGTCTTCCACGATTCGGATGTCCGACTGCGCCATGATGTCGTTGTCGTCATCTTCAACGTCTGCGGCCCGCAGTTGGGGCAGCCTAGGCAGCCGAGACAGCCGAGGCAGCTGGGGCAGCAGCAAGACCGAAAGGGCGACGTTGGGAGAATGCATCAGTGAGCGGCTCAGAACAATGTCGGCGTCGTCAGGAAGAACGAATTTCGGCAGGAGAGCGTCACGCACCGCCTCGGAAAAGTAGCGGAGTGCAGAAAAGAAGGTTGGATTCTGTGCCAGTTTCGAAACGGTGAGTGCTGCGCCGCCTCGGGCCCGCAGTTTGTGGATAGTGGTGAACACACCACCAAGCGTTCGGAACTCCTTGAGCACGTAGTAGTATATGAGCCCGTACACCAGGAAAATTATGACCATGATGCACCACCGTGGCACCCACGAGAGCACCAACCGGTACCAGACCGGTTGTTGGGGAAGATAGCACCAGCACACAAATGCCTCGTACCCTGTTCCAACATACGGTAGGGCAGCCAAAACCAACGGTATAAGAATGGATAGCGCATACACATAGTAGCGGTAGAGATACAAGCCTCCCTCGACCCGGTTGCTGTTCGGGAGTTTGACCGTGAGGCTGGGTTTGAAGATGAGGAGAAAGGTGTGGATGGCAAAGGCCAAAATGGCAATGTCGGCACCCTCGATTGCTGTGGCTGTGAAAAAGCCCACCGCCTGACAGAAATTGCGATCGAAGTAGGCGGTGCCATGTGTGATGACCCTCGAAGGGAAAATGAGGAGAATCACCGCCTTGAGCAAGTCGAACAAAATAAGGAACGCAATGAGCTGGTGGCGGAAAACAAGCCGACGTGGATCTATACTTAGAAACATGTAGATAGCAATGCAGCAGCACAATATCAGCAGCAGCGACGCAGCGATTGCCACGTTGCGTTGGTCGCTATTCTGCGATGCGGTGAACTTGAGCACCTGGTTTTCCATCGCCGTCGATAGTCGGTTGGATGTGAGTTCATGTGCTAACATCGGAGCTATGGACCTGTTTTCAGCGGGGTACGGATTCAATCCGCCGACGGTCGGCTGTGCTTGTTAAGGAAAGGTTGGTGGAGGTGAGGTTCGCGAATTGCGAGCAGCAGGAAGAAAATGAGATGGGGAGGAAAAATGAAGGGGAAAAAAAGAGGAGATGGGTGGGGCAGATTCAATTTGCTTGCGTTACTGGATTGAGAAAATCGAAGCATTTCGCCGTCCTGAATTTGATTATGTGTTGTCGTAGAGGTTTCGGAAATAGCATTCCATAGTCTTCGCAATACTCTGGCAGTTCGCGACGGGAGGGCTGGTTATCGCTCCAACTTAAAGCAGCACGTGCATTCCCACTTCCGCTGGAAATAGAGAGAATGTGGGTATTTTGGACGCCGCATTGAGTAAAAAAAATTCCTTTGAATAGCTATCGCGTTAAGTTGTGCTTTGTCTCCTACTTCCGCAATAGCACTCGAAAACGACTGCTGGTGCTGAACAAGGCCAATCGCCGAAGGTAGCAAAGAAATCGCCCCAGAACTCTCAAAATTTAAAGTGAGTCATATATTATTCGATAAATTATTTTTTCCCTACCGCATTTCACTACCAAACATCAAGATAAAAAGCCGCTCGTGCCACAGGTACTTTTCTTGGCCATCGGCAGCGATCTTGTGCTTGGCCTCCAATTGAGCATAGTACCAAGCCTCATGCTCCTCCACCTCTTTGAGACCGGTGATCAAGTCCACCTCGTTGGGGTCCTTCCACTTAGTTCTCCATAACACCTTATACCCAACAAAGATGGCAATATCCACGAAAATCATTAGGTACAGAAACAAGAACAGCTTGTAGCTCCAGCCGCCAGGAATGAACGTCTCATAAGTGCCAACAAATACCATAACAAAAGCAAATGTTCCTCCAAAGATAGCTAACCATGGTTGATACCATCCAACAAATGAAAACAGCTGGCGGTCAATTCCCTGTGCTTTAACGGCCTTGTAGAAGAAGCAGTAGGTGAAACACAATATGCAGAAGTTAATCAACTGGCACGACGTGATGAGGTTGATGATCCAGTCAAGCACCAGCTTAGACCCGTCGCCAAGTTGAAGAAACGAAAGAAACGCCCACGCGAGTGAGATGAGGACGCAATAAATTGGGATACCCGACTTGGTTGTAGCGGCCAAGATACGTGGCGCAAAGCCATCAACGGCAAACCCGTACAATGTTCTCAGCGAGCAGAACGTGTACGAGTTACCAGCAGAAAACGCCGACGTGACAAGCAAAACGTTCATAATGTCGGGAAGTACTGAAATCCCCAAGTTTTGCATGGCAATCACATACGGTGAGCCACTGGCTCCCTTGGTAGTGACACCTCCAGTAGCGATCAAATCGGGGTCATTGTAGGGAACCAAAACGCCCACACAGAGCGCCCCTCCAATGAAGAAGATGGACAAACGAATGAAAACCTGCTTGTAGGCAGAAGGGAGAGTTTTTCTAGGGTTGATAGTTTCACTAGCCACAAGCGAGACGTACTCGGGACCAGCAAACGTGAAAGTAGCTCGGATAAGACAGGTGAGAAAGCCCTGGAACCGGCCCAACAGGCCTGTATGGTAGATAGTGTTCATGACTCCAGGATCACGCCAGTAGCGAAATCCAAAAGCATCGTGCTTGGGATTGCCGCCCACCATGGTGATAAAGGTGAAGAAAATGAGGCCGACGGCAAGCACAACTTTGCCGAGACTGAGCCAGAACTCAATTTCGCCGTAAATCCCTACTCCAAAGACATTGATAAAGAAATAGAGGACCACCTGCACCGCAAGAGGAATGCCTGCGTTGAAGTCATCGCGCCAGAAGTGAAGAATCGAGTTCACCGTCACCACCTCGAACGGAATCTGCGCACAGCAAAGAAACCAGAAATTCCACGCTGTCATCACCTCTAGCGCAGAGTCACAGCACCGTCCTGCCAAGCGCACAAACGGAGACGCAATCGGCAAGTACGTCACCATTTCGGCTGTGGATATCGTGATACACAAGATAGGAATGGACCACACCACGAATCCTAATAGTAGATTCAATGGCCCCATGAGGAGAGCTTTACCAATAGCAATGAAGAGAGCCGAGCCGATGGTGGCACCGATTCCCAAAAGCTGCACGTGGCGGCCTCTGAGTTTCCTGTGGAGATGGAATGCATCCTCATCAGTAGAAGCGGTTTCGGTGGAGTAGACAGACACTTGGTCCTTGTCCTGTTCGGGCACGCGAGAGGGAGACGATCGAGCCGCGGACTTGGACGGCAAGTGCGGCACAAAGTTGTCGTGGAGAAAACTTCCAAACGACATGATGAGTATGTTCCTGGGGAATTTTCTCTGGGCTGCGCGAGGGACAAGTGGTGCGTGCAGGAGAATGTGGGGCCATGGTGCGGACCTGCGGAGGGATGAGGTGACAGGCAAAGAGAACCAGGTTAGGAAAAGGGGGAGAATTTTGAATAAACTGGTCATGGTAGCGGTGGAAAACGCAGGAAACTCCGTGCATGCCAAAATAAACATCGTCATAGACATGTATGCAATTCTAAGCCGTGGATGATAGATAGCGAGTGTGGCATCTCGAAGATTACGGGCTCCTGACAAAATGACCGAGGCGGTTACGGAAAACTGCTAAGCGCAGCAGGCCAAGCTGCGAAATGGGGAACACCGCGGAACCTGAGTTCTAATAGCAAGTAAGTGGGGCTGGCGATTAAACAAAACAGCAGCACAGCCGTGCACGTCTGCAAGACCCTTTGAAAAGGAAAAGCAGTGAGGGGAGTAGCGCATTCCCACGGCAGTTGAGGAAGGCGAGCAAGTGACGCGAACAAGTAGACCGAACAAGATTTGCTGGGTTCCGGCCACACATCGCAAATGCCAGCACAGGGGAGGGGGGCTTCTAAAACTGCGCCAAATTCGAGCAATTACTCGCTCGAAAAAGAGACCCACAGCCCCGCGTATCCAAATGAGTCAAAAACCACAACCACAGCTTGTTTCTGCAGCCATTTAGCAGTCGACCGCAGAGTCTCGTGGTCCAGGAACTCCATTAACACCACCACATTCACCTGAGTGAAGAGCCAGCCTCTTGCGCCGGCAAAACCTACGACTGCAACGGCGCGTACAACACCTGAGTCACATATTTCCGTTTGTACCTCACAACGGACGCCACTGCAAGTGTGTTGTGTTTGATGCTGGTGGTTGCCAAGTGGTTGAGAATCACATGGTTGGGAATGGGGAGCGCCCCCGAGTTGTTGTCCTTATCCTGGGAATTAAAGTTATTAAGAATGACGTTCTCCAAATGGGGCGGGAGTTGGGGAGGATACAACCACGCCTGCTGCTGGTTGTTCTTCGACTTGACCTGCTCGTCAATGGCAAGATAGTACAGTTCCATGACCTTGGGGTCCACGAAAATTGGAGGAATGTCGTTGACGTAGTTGTATCGTTTAGGAAGCTGGGGGTCGCCGTCGGCGTCTTCATGGTACCGCAGGTAGCCGTTGCCCATGTCGTCGTCGTCGTTGATGAAGCCAAAAATCGAGTCCAGGCGGCCGCGATTGATGGACATGGAGCGGCCGCGGTGCTGAGACGCCGCACGCTGTGCCGCAGACTCCTCTTCCTTGGCCATCTGCTCGCGCAGAATCTCCTCCTGCTGCTTCAAGTGCATTTGCACGTGGTCGGGCGTGACCTCGATGTAGTTCACGAAATTGCCCATTTGGTCGGTGGCCGTGGGCAAGAAGTCGGAAAACCGGAGCTCGTTGTCTACCACGAACCGGAATCGGTGCGTTCCCACCTGCAAGCCCAACGTAACCATAAACGAGCTGTCTTCCTGTTTCTGGAGGCCAATCATCTTGCGCCATCCGGTGAATGAGCCCGTGACGTACACTTTTTCGCCACCCTGGAGCCACTTGATGTCCACAGGCACCGCCACGTTCGGAGGCGGCGGGTTGTTGGCAGGCAGAGTCTGGGTCTGGGCCTGGGCAGCGGCCGAGTCGGGGCCCGGGTGGCCCGAATGCAGTTGTTGGCTTCTCTGGCCTGGGTCGGCCTGTGTTTGTGACCCGGGATTCCCCGGGCGGCCAGTGTGGTGCTCGCCCTCCTCGACTTGCATTTTCTCGGCCTCCTCCGTGAGAATAAGGGTCAGTTTTCTGCGTTGCGGCTGGGCGTGGGCGGGCGGTTGCAGAGGCGATGCATCTTGAGGTCCTTGCGAGGCTTGTGGCTTTTCATCTTTCAGAATATCCTCGAGGGCGTCGGACACGTCCACCATGGAAATGTCCTTTTCGGCCATTTGGTGAAAACAGGCACACGAGGCGGGGTGGAATGCTAGGGATGCAGAAAAAAAAAAACAGGCGGCAGGATCCTGGTAGGGGGAGACTCTATGGAAAATTCGTGAGAGCAGGCCGCAGTGGAGGTTCGAAAAGTAGGATGGGATCAATCCGGCGAGGGCGTGGCAGTGTGATAAGTGCGACTTGTGCGAGGGCCGACGTGTATGATTCGCGCACGTGACCTGGCAGGTTTGGGGCGAGGCCGCACACGATGAGGGGGCGTGGCGGATTAGCCAAGTCCGGGTAATGGGAGCCGGATTCGGCGACGTGCTCGGCTTGTCGGATGCCTGAGCAAGAGCGATTCCGTCCTCTGCTCACGTGACTCCGGAACCCCAACTCCGTCGAGGTGGAGACAATGCGCGAACGTTTCCTGATTGAGGCGATGGTGGGGCTGAAGGCCCGAAGAAACGAAAAGTGTGGCGGGCCAAGTTGGGGAAGGAGAATTGATACGCTGTGGCTAGAGGCTTGTGCATTTTGATTCTTACGAGCAGTTGCCAATACTGGTAGCACACGGCCGATGGCCGGGTAGACTGAAATACAGAAGTCTGACTGCTTGCGGTGATGGGGTAACTTTATTGAATTTGTCCCTTTTTATGTACTTGTGTCTATCTTCTGGCACGCAAACAAGAAGCGGCTGTAGACCGTGTGGTCCGGATACAGACACGTAGGTGCTCATGAAGAAGTCACGAACACGTGAAACAAGGCTGCTAAATAACTCAGAATTCACGTGGGCTATACAAAAATGTACCACTGGTCTATGGGCATCATTGTTCTTTCCGGTATTCCCAGTATTCCCACCGTGGATGCCGGTGATCCATGGCCAGAACAAAAGCGCAGCGTGAAGTCCAACCCGGCGAACCTAGGGCCAGATTCTAGGCCGCGGCTTAAAAATTTCGTCTCTGTTTCATCGGTGGTACACCCGCTGGCCGCCCTCATTCCTGCCCACAAGTGAGCCATTGCCATTCCCGATTCAGCAGTATCTGGCACTGATTTGCACCCAGTGTAAGAACGCCCCACAAAACTTATAAGAACAGAAAACGCCCCCTTCAGAACAGATACGCAAATTTAATTTGACTGCCGATGTCTATCATAAATCCTGAGCTCATCGAACTTTCTTACGCGGTGGCCAATGAGCCGCTTATGGTGACCTTTGGTGCCATGGACAGCTACGTGAGAACCACCGTTGAATTTGCCATTGTTGAGGGGGTGGCAATTGGGGTGGGTGTGTTGCTATCGGCGTTTTCGTGGATTCTTATCACTCACAAAAAAACCCCTCTATTCATCTTGAACCAGATTTCTCTACTCTGGATGGTGATCCGGGCTGGTTTGTACATTGCGTACTTGATGGGAAGCTTGAGCTCTTTGGCATTCAGGTTCACTGGTGTTGCTTGGGAGCCATGGAATGATTTTAGAGTTTCCGTGGCAGGGAATGTTGCCCAGGTTCTCTTAGTCACCTCCGTGGAAGCGTCGCTCGTGGTGCAAATCTACGTTGTGTTCAAAGACTCTCGATTGTTCAAATACGGATCCCTTTTAATAGGGAGCATGGCGGGCTTGGCTTTGGCAAATGTGGCACTCTACATTCACAGCACCGTGGTGTTGGCTCAGCAGTTTGCCGATTCGCTCAACTACAAAGATTATGCATACGTTTCTTCTTGGGTCACCAGTGTGCCTCGAATCATGTTTTCTGTCCTGATTATTGTGGCATCTGTGTGTTTGATTCTGAAACTTTTCATCGCTATCAGGATTCGGCGCTGTCTTGGCCTCAAGCAGTTTGATAGCTTTCACATCGTTGTGATCATGTCATCCCAAGTCATGGTGGTACCTTGCGCTTTGTCAATTGCAAATTTCGCGAAAAACAACCTGCTGTTGCTCCTCGAAATATCCACCTTGTTGGCGGTAACCAATCTACCCATGACATCGTTGTGGGCAAGTTCTGCGAATACGCTGCTGCAGCCTACATCTTGTGCATCTTCAATTCTTTCAAGGGAAGCCTCAAGCCAGTTTTCAGATCGAACTCTTGAAGCAAAAATAGTGGCAGAAAAGATGCCCACGAATCTGGCCATCAGCAACGGCGATGCCACAATCTGCTTCGGAGATCATTCCGACACTGACTCGGTTGACCGGATACTCAGTCTGTTCGAGAACTCGCACGGCCCAATAACTACGCACGAATTCAAGTCTGGGCACAGTTTTGGCGCTCCCAGAAGTAAACCGTGAGTCGAAGGGGAGAAAAGGGTAGACAATAACAGAGAAGGGAGACTGCAACTACAGCTACTCGGTCGAATACCTTAAAATGCGTGTTTTGAAGTCTCGTAAATTTTCTTGGAAGCAGATTGTCGCCTTTTGAAGGAGTGGACAATTAACCGGAAGGTCCTAGAGACGTGCCCAACGAATGCCCTAGCACCAATCGACTGGCGATATACCAGCAAACAGATATTCAATAAACAGCATTCTTTCTACAAATTCCTCATCTCTCGTCTCCACTGGTAGGTATATCTTCAGTTATGGTGGCCATTCTTCTCTTCGCGCACGTGACCGAGTCGCCCTCTCCAACCACACTAAACATAGTCCTGTCGCTTCCTCGCTCTCAAGATCGCCAATTCCATATAAATTAGACCATGGCAGATTTGGCCGATAACCCGTTCCAGATGGACGAAGATCTTGCCAGCAAATCTGTCCTGCCGCTTCTAAATCGAAGCTCCAGTCAATTGGAGGAACCAACTATACGAGAATTCGGAGGAGATTTCCCAAATGAGATGGCGATATTTGATGACCATAAAATAATCAGATCTCGCCTCCAGCAGCTCAAAGCCGAAGAAACCCCAGGCACCACCACCGAAGAAGACGATTTGACGTACGAAGAAGACGTGGACGATAAATTCGACAAGGAGAACGCACAGAATTTGGCAAAAATAGATTGGTCTCTGCAACCCATCACGCCGCCGGAGAATTTTGCCCCCGTGATCAACAAGATTTACCGGCTGTCGTTTCCCCAGCCCCCAAACTTTGCCTTTCTTCAGAAACTCAAGTTGAAGTCGGTTTTATGTCTAATTCCAGAGGAATACCCAGACTCACACCTAGAATTCTTTGAAAAAGAAGGAATCAAGCTCTTCCAACTAGGAATGTCTGGCAACAAAGAACCGTTTGTCAAGATCAGCGGCGACTTGATCACCGAGGCCGCCAAAATCGTGATGAACCCCAGAAACCAGCCAATTTTGATCCATTGCAATCGCGGGAAACACCGCACTGGCTGCTTGGTTGGCGTATTAAGAAGACTACAAGGCTGGTCATTGACTATCATTTTTGACGAGTATCGCAAATTTGCTGCTCCCAAGGAGCGGCCAATGGATCAGCAATTCATCGAGCTATATAACGACGAAGAGATACGACACTTTGCAAAGGAGAACGAGCTTCTACCGATGCGGTGGGACTAGGTGCTGCCCACAACCCAAGTGTGAAATCACTCCTCTAGGGCCACAGCGCCAGGCAGCACAGATCCCCAGAAAAACTGCCTGCCGTAAACGGCAGCATTTCCAAGAGCAAGAAGAGAGAGCATTGCTGGAGTCACGTGTCCGGAAACGATACTCTTCACTGCCGGACGTCCGTTGACCAAAAGGTACAACGTCGACCACGCCGCTGAAAATCCCGTGCCATTGAGCACGTCACCATCAAATAGGATCCAGCCGCCCAAAGCGGAAGCAGCCCCGAATCCAAAACAGGAAATCCGACTAGGTTTTGCTGCCGCCAATGCCATGCTGAACTTGTAGGAACCGCCTACTGAGCCCAAATTCGACGCCACAGGTTTAGGGTTGGATATTCCGCGTGCGATGAGTAAAGCTGATAGGGTCCATGCTGGAAGTGGCGATGTTCCGGCGACGTCGGCGTATTCGATATAGTTGCTCATTGATGGTAGTTCAGTCCGGAGGCACGGGTGCGCAGAGCGCAACACCCCACATTACTGCGAACTTTCGACTCCGCACAATGCCTCAAGTAAAACAAGGTCGACCAATCAGGGCAAGCAAACTTTTTAACTTCACCCGAGACGTCGCTTTAGAATCTACATGTCTACCTGCGCAACTACAATATTCTTCTCAATTGTACACTAATTTACAAAAACCCAAATCCCTTAAGATCTCTCACCACGCAATCTTCTGGCCAACTGGATGTCCTTCTTCTGGATGGTCACTCTCTTGGCGTGGATGGCACACAAGTTGGTGTCCTCAAACAAGGACACCAAGTAAGCCTCAACGGACTCCTGCAAAGCACCGATGGCAGAGGACTGGAATCTCAAGTCGGTCTTGAAGTCCTGGGCAATCTCTCTGACCAATCTCTGGAAAGGCAACTTTCTGATCAAAAGCTCAGTAGACTTCTGGAATCTTCTGATCTCTCTCAAAGCCACGGTACCTGGCTTATATCTGTGGGGCTTCTTGACACCACCGGTAGATGGGGCCGACTTTCTGGCGGCCTTGGAGGCCAACTGCTTTCTGGGGGCTTTGCCACCCGTGGACTTTCTAGCTGTCTGTTTAGTTCTAGCCATTGTTGATAACAAAAAAAAAAAGCTATGCGGGGGACGACATCGTCTTTATATATTGAAATCCGCAGTATGGAAGTTACTGTTTACCAGCGGCTGCAATCTGCAGAAACCGCGAAAAGACACGGGAGTGCACATGGGAGGCTCTATGGCCGCCAAAAGACACTCGTTGCAGGGATAACATTTACGCATACGACGTGTAAAACACCGCATTGAGAAGGCTAGCTTTTCCCTCGCGGTAGCGCGCACCTCCAAATACTCCTCCTGCACAAACCCAGCCCTCCCAAAACACTATTCTTTTGTATAAAAGATGGAAGTCCCCACCCCCAACCTTTTTTATTATCATCAACATACAACATGTCCGGTAGAGGAAAAGGAGGAAAAGGCTTAGGAAAAGGCGGCGCCAAGCGTCACAGAAAGATCTTGAGAGACAACATCCAGGGTATTACCAAGCCCGCCATCAGAAGATTGGCGAGAAGAGGAGGTGTCAAGCGTATCTCTGCCTTGATTTACGAGGAAGTGAGAGGTGTTTTGAAGTCGTTCTTGGAGAACGTCATCAGAGACGCTGTCACCTACACCGAGCACGCCAAGAGAAAGACTGTTACTTCTCTTGATGTCGTCTACGCTTTGAAGAGACAGGGCAGAACCTTGTACGGTTTCGGTGGTTAAGCACCTGTGTATTACTAGTCAGTGTATATTAGAAATTTATTGAGTCGAAATTTTGAGTTGTAGTTTTTTTGGGTTCTTTATGTGTGTAGGTGGTGTTTGATATAATATATGGCTGGACAGTGGATATTGATTACGGTACTTTGATCGGATGCAGTCTGCTTCTATTATGCTAACCTAGGTCACGGTAACAGCTATCGTACATTTATGGGATTGCGAAATGCCCAAGTTTCTTTCCCTGCTTGAGCTTGCGGTCGATGTAGCGGCCCACGGTGTGTTCCATCGCATCGGCGTCGTGTGCTTTTATGGGCTTGAAGTCGTCACTCACCACTTTCAAATACTGCTTGATGCAATACGATGACTTGTCTTCCACGTCTTTGCCTTTAGGCGGACAAGTGCAACGGCAACCCACGCCATTTATCTCAGGTACATCAGGGCCATTTGTCGTCCTAAACGTGCTGGCCCATGTTGTGCGAGGTTCGCTTTCGTCCCCGCCTTTGTAGTTTCTGGCTGGCTCATATGGCAATTGTTTTCCCGGTGCATTGTTGGGGCAATGACGGAGCGTGGTGTGTTGATAACCAATATCTCTGAAATAATGCATTTCTTCTCTGGGGAGTATCATGGCAACTGCAATGGAATGCACAGGGGCATCGCCCCATCTCTCGCGGTAAAAACCGCCGCTCTCTTCCAAATGCTGGAAGTACAATTGGTAGATTTCGCTGGTAAACACATCCACCTGAGCGATTTCAAAATTCGTCCAGAAATGGCACAAGTTGTACTCCTCGTCCTCGTACCTGTCCTCATAAAGAGGCGGCTTATCTGTTGCGGCCTCAAATATGTTCTTGACATTCTTAGATCCCTTGAGCCCCTCGAGAAACAGGCTGCTCTTTTTCTTCATCTCAAGTATTCTCTTGAGAACAACGTTTTGTTTGACTTGCTTTTCGAAATCTTTCCTATCGGCAACGTATGCATACTGGTCTGCGTTCTTTCCTGTCACCAGCTCAAATTTGTTAGCAATCATCTCCCACGACGACGCTACTTTGATGTCGTATTTTTCAATGAAGACTTTGGTTTCCCTGAAAAGTGAGGGAATTGTGTAATACAATTCATGAAGCGCAATCGTAAACCCGTACTTCTTGTTGTGCTTTTCCATCTCAATAAACGGATCGTAGGTCAAATCACAAAAGTACTGCACGTCTGGCTCCACTCGCCAGTACCATTTCCGCTTCTTCACTAGTGGATGGTCATAGAAGTGGCCAGAATAGAACCGGCACATTTTGTGATACGATGGCATGTTCCCATACATAACACCTCTGTCTCCTTGACTCTCGATAGCTTCGGCGAACAAGTTTTTATCTACCGAGGAAGGAAAGTCCCAGTGCTCCTTTGGGACCATGCCAAACTCAACCTCCGAATTGGTATGCTTTTTCACCTCGCTTTTGAAATTGTCGTCAAATTCTTCGTCATTCAAGAACACCCACGGATAATTGAACCATTGGTTAAAATGCCGCTCCATCGCTTTAATAGACTTAACCACGTCGTCCACTTCCTTATTTCGGGCTAGCATCACAAATGATGCATTTGCCCGAGGCTGTTGAGTGTCTGGAATTCGACATCCCACCTCGAACGGAAAGTCGATTTTCAGTGCTAGATTCTTGAAGCTTAATTTTTCCTTCATATTCAGGAAATTTGGCGCATCAATACCGTCATACGCATGCTTTCTATTGAGTTTGGCCCTGATGAGCGCACCCGTAAGAACCAACATGATGACAAGCACCGGAAGAACGAGAGTTAGCCTTCGTAGAGCACGCGGAAGTTGTCTGAGAAAATTTCGACATCGAACCACGATTTCACGATGCCCATTCCAGCTGCTCCTGCCCCGGATGCCGTTTGGCTTTGAAGACATGATTTGTGAAATGTCTGCGATTGTCCAGATAACGCATGCAGGATAGGCAGATTGAAGAAGACATAGGGGATATGCGAATAAAGCCGGCTGAAGAGGACAAAATGGTCTTTATGAGGAAGTCAATTTCTCTCTTTCTTATTTGTGCAAGTCACCTTCTGGCTTCAATTCTCGGGGTGAAGAGACTCGCAGATTTGATGTGTAATTCGTCCTCCAGATCAAAGCGATCTATGTAGAACAATGGATGCAGAGATGAACTTGACGGAGATTAAACTTTCGAAGCAAAGCAAATGTTGAACTATTATGCATAGATCACGGCTTCGGTATCCATTTCACACTACGATAACAAGAGTTGATTTATACTCCCTAACACGAAAGATCATAATAAAAATAGAAAAAATGAAATTTCAGATTCCTGCTCATCAGCCGAAAAGGCCCGAGACTGTGAGCGCCTAAAAGCCGCCCTAGATCTTAGTTGTGGCCATACGCAACAAATCCAAATCGTCATTCAACTCCTCGGGTCGAAGGCCCTGCACTCCCACAAACTGCTTGCTGGAACCTCGGGTTTTTGGCCGCGAACCAACACGTTCGTGATTCTCAAATATGAGCGCAGCACCACCATCTTCGCTGTTCATGATTATGCTGTTCAAGGCATCGTAGTCCTTATCCGAGAGATTGGAGTCATTGCCAGATCCAGCACCGTGACTGCCACTTTTGGTCAAATGATGCGTATACGAGGAGCCAGTGAGACCGCTAGAGTGTTCGTCATTTGAGGAGTAGCGCGTGGCCATCTGCCGGCGTCTTTTGCCCGAAGAGGATTCTCCCGATCGACCGTTGGAGGGCAACGTGCTGCCTAATCCGGAATCCAGAAGGTCATCGGCCTCACCCGCTGTGAAACGCAGATGGAAATCACGTTTGCGTAGTGATCGACGGTCGTTCAAACTCAAAGAGGATGCTGCTGCAGCAGCGGTAAGGGCCGCAACGGTGGAGTTATTGCTTTTGTTTGTAGTGCCCCACAGCGATGCATTCACCAAGTTTAGCAAGAGTTTGTCTTCCTTCAACTGCTTGACTTGTCTTTGGAGCTTGTCATAGAATTTTTCCTTAAGGAGTTTGATCATCATGTCAAAGTTCTCTTTCGCTTTCGATACGTCTTCCTTGTACTCTTTTTCTACTCGCCGGACCTGGTATTCTTCCCAAAGTCGGAGACGGACAAGTTCGTAATCTCGGGACTCTTCAAGCTCGATTTTGTTTTCGATGTATTCTTCATTCGTACCTTGCTGTATTGTGGCAAGCGCAGTTTGTAGATTGTGAAGGACGGCCCGGTAGAAGTTGTTTCTGTCTTCGGCAAAAGTAGTTTCTAACTTGCCTATCCTGGAGGCGATTTGCGATTTTCGTCTGTCTCTTTTATTGACTGGGGTTAGTTCACAGCACTTTTAGCGAAGTTTCGCCTTCGTTTGTCCTCTATCAACATACGGTCCATGCTACCATTACGTCTGTTCTCGTCCATGGTGTTGAGGATGGCACAAGTGAGATCCGGGGTGCACCAGTACACCAACATCGAGTTGTATGCAGGATATCAACTTCTTTATGTTGCTTACGAACTCGGCCGTTTACGGATCGCTTGGACTACTGTGGCAGATTGTGTAGATTACGTTGGTTGAGTCAGCCACAAATGGTTCTATGGCTCCGTGACTTACAACTGTACATCAGCATCATGAAAGTCACACGGCCATCCAGACGCTACATGGCTCTGAACCGCCAATAGCATGCGGAAATACGCCGGCAGTTGACAATTCGGCGTCACCTATCAGACGATCTTATTACGGCGCCGGTATCGGTATCAGTCACGTGACCTACCACTGAGCGAGAGTTCCAAGATAACGGTCTCCAACTCACACAATGGCCAAAGGCTTCGAGTACTACAAAAGCTTGCCTTATGCTGACAGAAAATACGAAAATGTGCCGAAGGTGACAACACCTACTGTTTTTCAATTGACCAAAACCGGTGACACCGTCACGCTCTTTCCTACTTACGACGCGGACGAAGTGCCAGAGGAACTTCTCAGTCTAGCTCATGATGAATTTAACTACTGCGTTGAGGAAGGCAAAACTTACCCTCATAATAACTTGTTCGACTATGCCGGGTTTCTTGCATATACCTACGAAGGCATGACGGCGTTCTTGTTGAGGGGGAACCATTCGAGTGGTTTGCCCACATTGAGTCGAGAGGAGTACAAGAATATCTACCTCGGCCATTTCTACGTCAAACCGAACTATATTGGCAGGTGCTCGCACGTCTGCAACGCGGGATTCATCGTTGCCCACGAGCAAAGAGGTTTAGGGCTCGGAATCGAGATGGGCAAGGAATACTTGAAGCTCGCGCCCAAATTGGGCTACGCATATTCGGTATTTAATCTTGTTTTCGAGACGAACGTGGCAAGTGTTCGAATCTGGGAGAAGTTGGGTTTCGAGAAGATTGGCTACGTAAAGAATGTGGCAGTGTTGAAGGGCGAAGATAGGCTTGTCGGGGCCTATATATTTGGCAAAGATCTCTGAGAGACCCGGATATGTGATAGAGGAGTCAAAGCTGGTATTAGAGCTTCCAAGCGGTGACTACACTTGGTGCAGTTTTGCATTCTTCTTTAAGAAGCGCGCTGACTTGAGAGTGATTTAGAAAATTATACTTCTCTGTATCTTACCTAAAGTGCAATGGAAGCTTATCTTATCACAAGTAGGACTTCCCCATTACGGTAACCAACAAAGTTGCCAGTCACGTATAGCAACCGCAACAACGTGTCTTAGCAAATATTCTGCTCCCAAGAATTGAATGTTTTCAGTCCTAAATTCTTGAATATAAATCCGTTGTTCTCCATACCCCGCCTTTCGAATGTTCTTATCTCCTCGCTGACCCATCACCTCATCTTGTCCTGCAGTCACGGTACCACAACAAACCTACACCAACACAATTTGCACCCACAAGGGGCACAGCCACATAAAATGCCAGACTTCGATGATGTCATATCGCAGCCGCACTACCGGCCCCAATTAGACTACAATCCTATGGACGCCATAGAACGATATACTGTGCTTCTTAAAGATGGCGAAACCACCGCCACCATTTACCCGATTCAGAGCAGCGATGCGCTCCCGCCAGGATTGCTAGCATTTTTGTGCGATGAACTTAACATGGAAATTGAAAGGGGCGACACGTTTTCCTTCTTCGACACACTTCACATTGAGTCGTTCCAAAACTACTGGTTTGGATCGTTTGCAGGTGTCATGGTCCTTGGAGACCTGCCGACCTTGGATGGGCCCAAGCAGTGGGAAAAAGAGTGCTTGGGGACATTTTATATAAAACCTAATTATCCCGGTCGAGCGTCGCATATCTGCACGGGAGCGTTTCTCGTAAACGCCGGTATCAGAGGCAAAGGAATCGGACGGACTTTGACAGACTGCTATCTCCAGTGGGCCCCTCGTCTTGGGTACACGTATTCGGTGTTCAACTTGGTTTTTGAGACCAATGTAGGTGCTCGGAAACTTTGGGAGTCACTCAATTTCAAGAGAATCGGCAGAGTCAAAGCAGCAGGGATCCTCAAAGGGCACGAGACCGCGGTGGATGCCATAGTGTATGGAAAAGAGTTGGTTATAGTGCAGGAGCTGCCGATGGGTGCCTACCGATTTGACAAAATCAAGTATTATCTAGAAACAGGCAAGTATCCGGCGATGGCTGACCGTCAGGAAAAGAGTCGTCTACGGGCTCTGGCCTCTCACTACCGACTAGAAGAAGGAAAACTCATGCTTCGCGATAAAGAAGTCGTCAGCGATCCGCTCAAACAGCTAGAAATTTGCACGGAGTACCATCAGTCGTCCCATGGAGGAATCAATAAAACTACATGCCTGGTCTCAGAACGCTACCACTGGACAAGAATAAAGGATACAGTTGTGACTGCGGTCAAAAATTGCACAGAATGTCGAGAAGCCACTGAAGAACCACCAATGAAGAAACGCGGCCGCAAGGTGGTGACGCCTACTGCTAAGAAAGCTCGTCATATGCCATACGACCGGCCCGACAACTTGCTTTCTCACGATTTGTCAGGGATCGACGATGGTCTAATAGCAGTAGTTGAAGCTGCACAGAAACGTCAGGGGCATGTGCCCAAAAGACAAAGCAACGGACAGCCCACGTATGCGGCAGTCGCAGCGGCGGCCGTCAGTGGCCAGAATCCTTATTACAACGATTACCAGTATAAGGGGTCAGAATCACGAGAGCATGTTCCTGAACACGTGCCTGTTGACCCCGAGGTTTCTGCCTTTGATCACCAGAATGAAGAGATCGAGATGGCACATGCCCTAATGCGTGACCAGTACGACAGGCGCAAAACTGGGGAGAGCAACGAGGAAACTAACATGTTTTTCAAAAACGACTAGACCAGCAGGGAGCTGGCGGTTTAAGCAAGTGGCGCTTCCTGATGGAAGAGCTTTGGAAGGTGTCTGCAGTTGAGGCAGAGTTGGCAAAGGATAGGCAGAAGAGAACAGGATCATATGGGCATATGGGTATTCAATAGATGATATATCACCGGAGCGAGAATCTTTTAAGCACTCCCACTGCCTGTTCTACGGACACCCATGTAACGACTAAAGCATGTATTAAAATCAAGGATACAATCATGAATTCGTAATCTAGCAGTCTTACTAAGTAATCTGTATTTCTGTAATCAATTTTGCAGACCGGCCATTCCCCCAAACGGCAGTCGCTATTTAGCAATCTAGAAATCAGTGCCAATCACCATGGCCAACAAGGCCATTCTCACAAACAAGCCGTAGCGCATCTGTCTGAAGTAGGCAGCACGCTGGTCAAAGTCCACCTCCTCATCAATTTCGGTGGTTCTAGGCAATGGGTGCATCACACACATGTGCTGCTTGGCCTGCGACAACACCTTGTTGTCGACAATGTATGTGTCCTTCAAGCGGGCGTACTGGTCTCTGTCTTTGAATCTCTCCTCCTGCACTCTGGTGCAGTAAAGAACGTCGGACTTGGCGATGATATCCTTGGTCAACTCCTCGGACTCCGCAATCAACATGTTGTTCTCCACCAACATCTCTCTGATGGACGAAGGCAATTGCAACTCTTTAGGAGCAACCAACTGGACGCGGACGTGGTAAAGGCGCAACAAGTAGAGCAACAGGTGCACGGGTCTCCCGTACTTCAAGTCACCCATGAACGTCACCGTAATACCGTTCACAGTGCCAAGTTCTTCTCTAATGGTGAAGAGATCCAAAAGCGCCTGTGTAGGGTGCTCCTTGGAACCGTTTCCACCGTTAATGATTGGGACAGGCGAATACTTGGCAGCGGTCTTAGCCGAAGCCTCCTCAGGGTGTCTTAAGACAATGGCGTCAGAGTAGCACGCCATGGTTCTGATGGTGTCCTGGAGAGTCTCGCCCTTTCTGACCGACGACGAGGAAATGGGCACAGGAATCACTCTTCCGCCAAGTCTCTGCATGGCAGCATCGAAAGAAGACGAAGTTCTGGTCGATGGCTCGTAAAACATCGTCGCGAGCAATCTGCCTCTCAAGATGTCCAAAACTCCCTGTCTCTCAACCGCAAGACGCATTTCCTGGGCCACTGTGAACAAGGAGTGGAGGTCAGCACGAGTGAAGGTCTTCACCGACAACACCGAATTCCTGAGGAACGTGTTGTTGTTACGAATGTAGTCCACCAAAGCATTGTGCTCTGACAAAGACGCCGGTGGCTGTGAAACCAACTCAGAGCCGAGTCTCTCGAGTGCCGCAGGAGCAACCTCTTTTTCTTTGGCCATCGAGGGCCTGCGGGCATCCGAAAACGACACTCTGTTCTTCTTGTTCAACACAGGCGACTGAGGAACAAAGTTTCCGATGGAACCAAAGCGATCGCGGCCCACGCCGTTCTGGCCCTGTGCTTCACTCACAATGGTGCCGTCCAAGCACACTGTGTCCTTGTGAACGGATACTCTCTCGACGTAGCCTCTGAGAGTGATGTTGTGGAAGATCTTGCTGGCTGCACCGTCGATCTTGACGATACGGTCCATGTCGATTTGCAAGGAAGCGTCCTGCTTTGGAACACCCAAGATTCTGACGGGCGCATCGTGGAACTTGGCCACAATGTCACCGACAGTGAGCTTGCCGTCCTTCACGGCCGAGAACAAGAGCGGCAACGCCTCCTTGGCGCCAAATCCGGGCTCAACAGAAATACCTGCAGCCTTAGCGACCAGATATGGCACAGTACCGACGGAGAAACAGTCAACGTCTTCCAAGCCCTCCCAGAGCGCAGTCTGGTCGTCCTTGGTGGGCAAGTCAGCCACGTCGTAGTCGCTTTGGTTCAAGAACAACGAGTACACGGCAACATCGCAGCTGACCTGCAACGCCTTGTCCTTGGCCATTCTGATGAGGTTCAAGTCGTCGGCAGAGGAGATGCCGGTCACGTGGATGGATCTGGAATGCAAAGATGCCAACAACAACACCAGCGCGAGGTTAGTGGCCTTGGCATCGGTAATGATAGGCTTGTTGGCAGGCCACGACGCGAAATGTGCAGAAACCGCCGAGATGTTGGAGTTCTGCGAGGCGTTGAAAGGCAAGAACAACGCACCGGCATTTGCCGAGGCAGCTGCGGCTTCCGAGGCGTTCGACTCTGATCCGGCAACGTAAATCGAGAAGTCGGTGTACGCGTGCTCGGAGGCCGCGTCGATAGCATCACTGAGAGTCTCAGAGTCGGAAATTTCAGAGCCCGCAAGTGTCTGAGGCAAGAAGCCGTTGAAGGTGAAACCGGCAGCGAGCGAAGCCTTGGAAACACTCTCGAAGTCCTCGAACGAAGGTGTAAAGGACGAGATGTTCACAAGACCAGGCAACTCGGTGGTGCGGTGCGAGGTCTGGGCGTCGTTGTTGGAAACATCCAAGGAGATGTTCCTCGACAATGCCTCAATCAACAACTTGGCGTTTTTCACGTTGGTGACAAGTGGCACCAGGTAATCCACCGCCATACGACGAGACTCGTAACCCTTCGACATATATGAAGCAGGTCTTCTAAAGCGGTTGGCCGAAGGCAAGTTGATGTACAAGTCAATCAAGTTGTTGGCCAAATGCTTAGTCAAAGAGTACTCGGAACTTTGCTGCTCGTCCTTACCAAGCACCTCCAAGTAATGCACAGGAACGCCATGTTCCTTGATGAAATCGGCAGTTCCCGCGGTAGCGAAAAGGTTGAAACCCATCTCGTGCAACTTCTGGATGGAGGGCAACAACTCCTGCTTCTCCTTAAACGAACCAATCGAGAACAAGATGTTCTTCTTGGGCAACTTGAAGCCAGTGGAAATAAGCGACTTCAAGTACGCCTCGTACTTGTTGCGGCCAAACGTAGCAACTTCACCGGTCGAAGCCATCTCGACTCCCAAAATAGGATCGGCTCCAGCCAATCTCGAGAACGAGAATTGAGGAACCTTAACGGCGCAGTAGTCCTCGGGCAACTTCTCACCAGGGTAAGGAGTCACGGGGAGATCCATAATGGCCTTGGTGGCCATCTCAATGAGGTCAGTTCCCACCACCTTGGAAATGAAGGGGAACGACCGCGAGGCACGCACATTACACTCAATGACCTTGATGTCGTTGTCCTTGGCAATGAACTGAATGTTGTAGGGACCAGTGATGTCGAGAGCCTTTCCAATCTTGGCGGTGGCCTCTACGATTCTTCTCACCGTCTCGGGATCCAAGTCCTGAGGAGGAACAATGAGGGTAGCGTCACCGGAATGGACACCGGCATTTTCCACGTGCTCGGAAACAACGTGCATGATCATCTTTCCGTCCTTGGCAACCGCGTCCATCTCGATCTCCTTGGCGTTCTCGATGTACTTGGTGATCACGACTGGGTAGTCGGGCGAAACATTGACAGCCTGTGACAAGTAAGAGGCCAAATCAGCCTTCGAGTACACGGTGTTCATAGCGGCACCCGACAAGACATACGAGGGTCTCACCAAGACTGGGTAGGTGACCTTTTCAGCAAACTCCTCGGCTTCCTCGAATGAGGTCAACTCCTTCCACGCGGGCTGGTCAACGCCAATCTGGTCCAACATTCTCGAGAACTTGTATCTGTTTTCTGCAGAATCAATCATCTCGGGTGAAGTACCCATGATCTTTACGTTCTGGCGGTGAAGAGTCAACGCGATGTTGTTGGAAGTCTGACCACCCATGGAGATGATGACACCAGACGACTGCTCGAGGTCGTAAATGTCGAGCACGCGCTCCAAATTGATGGTCTCGAAGTACAATCTGTCTGCCTCGTCGTAATCTGTCGACACCGTTTCGGGGTTGTAGTTGATCATCACGGTCTTGATGTTGTTCTCTCTCAATGTTCTAATGGCACGAACTGCACACCAGTCGAACTCCACCGACGATCCAATACGGTAGACACCAGAACCAAGTACAATGATACCGTGGTCATCGAAGTCCACGTCCGAAACACTGGCATTGTAGGTAACATACAAGTAGTTGGTGTAGGCAGGGAACTCGGCAGCAACAGTGTCGATCTGCTTAACGAAAGGCACAATTCCAGCTTCCTTACGCAATCTGCGGATGGACACCTCGTTGGAGTCCACGAACTTGGCGATCTGGCGATCTTCGAAGCCCAACTGCTTGGCCTGCCTAATGACAGAAATGGGCAACTTCTCCTTAGTCTTGTACGAAGCAATCTTCTCACCGAAGCGGATCAATCCGTTCAACTTGTTCAAGAACCACTTGTCAATGTTGGTGAGCTCCCACACCTTCTCCACACTGTAACCATCGGAAAGCGCATTGGCGATAGCAAACAATCTCTGGTCCGAGGGGGTCTGCAACTCCGTGTCGATGTCAATAGACATCAAAGCAGTGGTCTCGTTGAAACCCAAGTTGTGGTAGTCAGTCGATCTGATAGCCTTCTGGATGGCCTCCTCGAACGTTCTGCCAATAGACATAACTTCACCGACAGACTTCATTGACGATGACAACAAGGAAGAAACACGAGTGAATTTTTTCAAGTCCCATCTAGGAATCTTAACCACCACGTAATCCAACGAAGGCTCAAAGCACGCGCAAGTGGACTTGGTGACAGAGTTCTTGATTTCGTTAAGAGGAATGTTCAATCCCAACTTAGCCGCAGTGTAGGCCAATGGATATCCGGTGGCCTTCGAGGCCAAAGCAGAAGATCTGGACAATCTAGCGTTGACCTCGATGATGCAGTACTCCTTGGAGAAAGGATTAAGAGCGTACTGGATGTTACATTCACCGACAACACCAAGGTGACGAATCACATTCACGGCCGTCGTTCTCAACATGTTGTAGTCCTCGTCAGAAAGAGTCTGAGAAGGTGCCACCACAATAGAGTCACCAGTGTGAATTCCCAAAGGATCGAAGTTCTCCATGTTACACACGGTGATACAGTTGTCGAAGGCGTCACGAACAACTTCGTACTCGACCTCCTTCCAGCCCTTCATGGATCTTTCGACCAAAACCTGAGGGGAAGTGGCAAATGCCTTCAGACACAATGCCACAAGTTCTTCTTCGTTGTCAGCAAATCCGGAACCCAAACCACCAAGAGCATAGGCAGCTCTAACGATCAAGGGGTAGCCAATAGCGTTGGCAGCGTCTACACACTCTTCGACAGTGGCACAGGCCTCAGATCTAGCACACTTCTCGCCGATTTCTTCCATGGCAGAAGCAAACAACTCTCTGTCTTCGGTGGTGATCACAGTGTCTATAGGAGTACCAAGGACCTTAACTCCAAGGCTCTCAAACTCATCCTTAAGTGCGATTCCGACACTCAAAGCGGTCTGACCACCAAACGTACAGTAGATACCGTCGGGCTGCTCGTATTTGATCACCTTTCTCACAAAGTCTGGGTTGACTGGCAAGAAGTAGACCTTGTCAGCCAAGCCCTTGGAAGTCTGGATGGTTGCAATGTTGGGGTTGATCAACACAGTGTAGATACCTTCCTCCTTCAAAGCCTTGATGGCCTGCGAACCCGAGTAGTCGAATTCTCCGGCCTGACCAATGGACAAACCACCGGAACCCAAAACAAGCACCTTCTTGACGTTCTCGCGAGGGTGCGCTGCTCTGTTTTCCTCGATTTTGCCGCCTGGGAACTCCACTGGCTTGTAGACACCAGTGTTCTTGAAGTCCACCACGGCCTGAATGAAGACATCGAACAAAAACTCGGTGTCTCTGGGGCCGGGGGTCGACTCAGGGTGGAACTGCACAGAGAAGTAGGGCTTGCTTTCGTGGAAAATACCCTCGTTAGAGCCGTCGTTGGCGTTGTAGAACAACTCTTTCCATCCAGAGGTCAAGGTTTTGGTGTCGACCGCGTAACCGTGGTTCTGGGAGGTGATGTAACATCTGCCGGAAATCGTGGAGGTACAAGGAATGTTGTGGCCTCTGTTACCGAATTTCAACTTCAATGTGTCGGCACCGGTGGCTCTGGCCATCAACTGGTGTCCCAAACAGATACCAAAAACGGGGGTTCTGTCCTCGGAGATCACCTTGGCCAACCGCTCCACCACCTCGGTCATCACCTGCGGGTCACCGGGACCGTTAGAAATGAATAAACCGTCGTACTTTTCTTGGGTGAAGTCGTGGTTGTATGGCACCACTTTGAGCTCCACACCACGGCCCACAAAGCAACGGATCTGGTTGTACTTCAAACCGACGTCAACGGCCACGATACGAATGACGTTGCCATTCTTGTCGGTCTTGATGTTTTCGCGTGGCTTGTAAAGCACGGGCTCCTTGGTAGAAACCTTGGCTACGAGATTCTTGACGTTAGGGTCGTCCCAGGCAGGAACATCAAAATGGGGCTCCCATTCTTCAAGTCCCACAATCTCAGCCGCAGTCTCAGCTTCTTTCTGCACAGAGATTCTACCCAAGGTGGAACCCTCGGTTCTCAACTTCTTGGTAAGAGCTCTGGTGTCCACACCATAGAGGGCAGGAATGCCCTCGTCCTTCAACCACTGGCCCAAAGAGGAAGTAGCCAAGTAGTGAGAGTACTCCTCGGTGTAGTGAGCCACCACCAAGCCCGCTATGTGGATTCTGTTGGACTCGAAGTACTTGGGGAGTTCCTCAACAATATCACACTTTAAGTTACGGTCGGGCACACCGTAGTTGCCAACCAAAGGATAAGTGATCACCAAAATCTGACCCTCGTACGAAGGGTCAGTGATGGATTCGGGGTATCCAACCATTCCCGTCTGGAAAACCACTTCACCAGCAGCCGAGACAGGCGCACCAAACGAGTAACCCTGGAGCGCTTCACCATCCTGCGTTTCCAAGGTCATCAAACGGCTACCCGAGTCCATGGGGGGAGAAATAGGGACCGACAATCTGGCCATCTTTGCAATTGGGGGCTGCGGGTTAGAAAGAAGTTAAAGATGAGATGAGATGAGATGAATGTATGCAGTAGGGGCAGGGTGGAGCAGATCGTCGAACTAGCAGAATTCCAGGCGCTGCACTCTTTGCTGATGACTCCATGCCGACCACCCTAAGATCCGATTTCAATACTGGCTAGCCTCTCCATGGCATTCAGTTGCGTTCTGATGGTTTCGAATAGTTCCTGCAGTTTTCTTCTCTCCACTACGGTGCTCTCAACACCAGCAACATACTATTACTTTCGCAGTAAAAATGCAAAGATTAGCAGAAGGATTGCCTCTGGTTGAGAGAAGGAGAGAAGAGAGAAGAGAAGAGGAGAGAGAAGGAGGATGGGTAGGAAGCGCGGTGTATTTATGCCGGTGAAAAAATTTCACCCATCGAGAGATCCGAGGGTCAACGCAAGTTACGAGGTCTCTCTCTTAAGTATGTGGCACGTGATTTCTGTCCTCGGAAATCACAACATCCCGCCCGTTGTATACCCCCGGATCTTTAATTACGGGACTACGTAATGGCGGGTGCGTCTTGTATTCCGGACCCCGATGAGATGGCCCTTAACATGCATGAATATGAATCATCTGGCAGTGTGCCCGAATCGCTTGCTGACTGGTCCACTCAATATTAAGCAGGATCTTCTGCTTGTCACTTGAGCTCGTCATCGTAGGAGCATTGCGTCACGTGATGTGCCCTCGGAACTCACTAGCGAAGGGTCTTGGTGGTGTTTCTCTTTGAAATTTTCACTACCAATATTCGGGTTGCAATGTATGTGCTCAATTTTTAAAGCAATTTATTCGTGGATTTCGAAGTGGCGATGTAGTTGCTCTGTGGTCAGCCTTCTCGAAGTAATGACTTGTGCCGCCATTGATAGGTGGTAGCCTGGCAAAAGTTCATTGCTTATTGTGAACACATTTTAAACCATGTATAATACAATTATTCAATGGAATTGGTGTCCTGTGCAACCTAGTTTGTGCTGCCCTAATTTGTAAAAGCATGGTCACTTTATGCAGAAGTGCGATTACTCCACTTCTTGAATTGCAAATTGTATTATTCGCAATACTGAACAACTATCTGGCTTACTGCGGACAGTCTCTTGAGTGAATTCAATACTACGGAAGATTCATGAGGGTTATTGGAAGAGTAACGTGGGTGCCGCACCGTTCGGGTGCTTATATGCTTTAAGGCGAGAAGCTGACTAACGAGCATATGGCTGCCCTTAGGTAATAAGAGTGTAAATAAATGTTTTCCTCTAGTTTTCTGATTGAAGTTCTAGGAAGCAATTGAGCGCTAGAGGCTCAGAACCAATACAACCGAATACACAGCGCTCCTTGAAACTGGGAAATACGAAAGCGAATTACGTCTTCTTTAAAAGTTCAAAAAGTGCTCCAATGCAAGTAGAGTTGAAGTTTGAAGAACCGGGTACGGTTGCTCAAATCAAGCCCCTCGCCGGTTTTGGAGAACACAGGAAGTCTTGTTTTGGCCAGCCAGCGTACGCGTGGAGACAATGAATTGCTGTGGACTTCACATCTGCTTGAAACAGTAAATGTAACTCATTTTCCTGACCGTTAAATGCTAGGTGTAGAGTATGTAAGAAGACGGACAACGTGCCTAGCACGGACACCACACATAAGATGACCGCAAAGCTTTCAAGCAGGAAATTTTAATACAGATTGTCCAAAAACCCCGTATTCTGATAGATCCATGTCGTTCCCAACTAGACAAATAGGCTTGCTAGGCATCAAACTTAGTGTTGGAAGCAAGCAGATGCATTGTGAATTGAAACTTGGAAGCTATGTTAGCAAAACACACGGTCAATTTTTCTGGTAATAAGAATGCATTAGTCAGTCGCCAAAGCAATTTGTAAAGCACGCCATGATGCAATAGAGAATTACTCCATTGTAGATATCATTGAGTTTTTGTTAAACTTATGGGTTTATTTTACAATCAGGGGGAACGGCAATGGCACCTGTTCCATCTATTGTACTTTAGTATCACTGTGGTTTGGGATACTTTGAGCGGCACTCCGTAAACGCAACTCTCCCGGCGCCGTGTGGCGAAGAGGATGAATTATGCCAATCAGTCGTTGGAGGTTGTATTGAAGCATACCCAGCCATAATTCAAAAGAACGCGATTTCGTCTATCCACCCCAAATTGGCTGATACTTCCATCTTCTATCGAGACCCCCCTGCCATGGAACCCATAACAATTTCAGAGATTATCTCTTTGTCGCTGATGCCGTGCAGCGCTAGATGCGGTACCTACCTGCATTTGCTTCCAATATTCATATCAATGCTCTCATAACCCGCCATCTAAGTTATCAAACTTGAATACACAAGACTAACCACGGCGCAGCCGAAGCGAAGCAAAAGCTTATTAGTATTATTCCAACACAAGCTAGTTCGAAATGTTATGGGAATCTTGCCAATGTTCTTATTTCCTGCTGAGCCACTCTGGTACCTCTTCTACTTTACATGTGAAGCGCCTAATTTCTCATCTCACAGAACACAGCCCCCCCACCTGGCCCATAACTTCAGTTGTGAGCAACTTTCAGAATAGCGAAGATTTTTGCCCACGGCTGCGGCACGTTGCTGACCTATGTGGCATTCTCGGAGGCAAGGGAAGAATTGCCCCTTTCGATTTCCGATGCCAAGACTCTGAAACCGAAAAGCCGTTGGCTAATATTCCGGCGTGCCACAGGAAAAATTCCGGCGGCATCTGTCTCTCGCCTGTAATTGTTCCTTTTTCGGCCCCGCACTACTGTTCTGAGAATCGAGTGGGCCTGTGAACTGCATATAGACAATCATGACAAGCCGCACTTGGACTATTACGGTAAAGAACCCGCGAGCAGAGATCTATCAAGACAGTATGGCGAAAAAGAAAGGGATGCCGAGATTTGGCAGGTCCAAAACATGCTGCCAATTCAAGAATTGCCGACCTATGAATAGAAAAAAAGATAGGATTGGAAGTTCTCGACGTATGCCGGTTTTTCCAAATGAGGGCCGCGCAATGTTCGGGATCATGGCTGTTCTTGGTACTTATAGCGAGTTTCGGACTTTAGAGATGGCCAACGAGTGGTCCATAAAGAATGCGCCCTCGGTGCGCAACGCTGGAAGTATGAGGCTCATGTGAAACGGGCACGGGAGTCAGCCCTAAAACAGAACACGTAGTATTAAGAGTTGGCCACCCAACCTTTCAAGGAGATGTGAGCCCGAGCTAGAAATTATTTCTCTAAATTGCAACACGATGAGCTTATTTTGCGGGTTACTTCGTGTGGCTGGCCCAGATTCAAGTCCGGTGGAACAACATATGATAATGCACCTGCGCCATGCACGCAGTCGGCTAAAGTCCGCCTGTGCATGAGCCACGATGCCGTTGTGTGGCACACTCAGTTATCACGGATAATCTTATCTTTCCCTGTCTCTTATTTTCCGGCCAGGTGGTGAGGTTTACCGATGCTCAACTTTCTCGGGTGTTCCTGTCGTACGTCACTAGGTAAGGTAGCACTGTGTCTTGAAGTGGATCAGAACGGCAGGGCCGCAAATTCTCGGCCACCACAGTCTCGCCAGGGCCATCTAACATTCATGTAGCCAACCAGACGACCAGGGCACCGTTGAGGTGTAAGTGCGCAAAATCTAGGATGGCACATGCTCGCAACCACATGTTTCAATGGAGTCCGATTTGCACCCGCCCGTATAAAGCGGCAAACTCAGCCCACGGGCCCCCAGTATTGAGATAAAATAGCTCAGATTATCACTTATTAAAGGCTTAATAGATTCTTCAAATTTTGTCATCCTCCTAACACTATGTCGTCGTCGTCGTCTTCATTTACAGACACCGACAGCATCAAGCAATACCTGACAGATTTCCTTGCCCTCCAAGCTCAGCCCACCCTTAACTATAGTGAGGCAGTACCAATCACTGGAATAGCCGATGATGCTATTCTGAAAGAAATTCTGCGTTCTCGATCCCGCATGCTGATGATGTCCGGTGAGTTGGATAGGGCATTTGGAATCGATGAAGTCTTGGAGCGAGGTAAACACAAGGGAAGCAGAGACACCACTGATAGAGAAAAAAAGAACGAGAAGAAGTCCGACAAATTTCATACTACAGTTCGGGACCTTGAGAAAGGCTCGGAATCAGATTCCTTCAAGTCACTGGATGACGAAGAAAACCCTTATGACCGCTTTTCCGAACGGACAAAATCCATTTGCGTGACTATTGCGGCACTGTCTTGCTTTCTCTCACCCATGTCTGGACTCGCTTTTCTTCCTGCGGTGCCCGAGATTGCCGACAGATTCAACACCACAGGTGAGATCATCAACGTCTCGGCTGCAGTATATTGCGTTTTTATGGCGTTGTCGCCATGTTTGTTCTCGCCTGTCTCCGACATATACGGCCGTCGCAAGGGTTTCTTGACCTGCCTTGCCCTTTACTGCTTGAGCACAGTGCTCGTTGCGGTGTCAACCAATTTGGCAATGTTCTTTGTGTTTCGTGCATTGACTGCATTGTTTGCAACTGCTTTCTTTTCATTTGGTGCCCATATTGTGTCCGATGTCTATCCGCCAGCAGAGAGAGGCAAGAATATGCTGTGGATTCTAAGTGGAACTCAGCTTGGAACTGCACTCGGAGGCGTGCTAGGAGGTATCATTGTCAATTTTGTGAATTGGCGTATTGTTTTCTGGGTTCTTGCGGCGATGGGACTAGTTATCCTTGTGGTGGTGTTCTTTTGTCTTCCCGAGACCATGGCCCAAACCAAGCACCAGTTGATGTTGTGTGAGGCTCGCAAGACGCAACCGAAGAAGCGTTTCATCTTCGTTTGGTACAATCCGTTACGCGTGGCGCTTGCTCTCAAGCATCCAACACTTTTCCTTGACGGATTTGTTGTCATGGCTATGCTCTACAACATGTACCTGATGCTTACGCCTATTCGGTTTGTGATGAACCCAAGATTTGGGCTCACTTCCCCTCTATTCTCCGGGTTGTTCTATTTGGCTCCTGGTGCTGGCTACTTCGTTGGAACCTTTTTCGGAGGACGCTGGGCTGACCATGTGGTTAAAAAATGGATCAAGAAGAGAGGACGCCGGGTGCCTGAAGATAGACTTCGTCAGTCCATCATCCCACTCACGTTTGTCTATCCCGTCTCCATTCTCATCTACGGCTGGTCTGTTGAGAAAAAGGTTGGAGGGATGGCAGTGCCAATTATTTTTATGTTCTTGAATGGTCTCTCCCAGACCATTGTGTTTCCTGCCACGAACACCTACTGTCTTGACGCTGTTCCTGAGCTCAATGGTGATGCAATTGCAAGCTCCTACTTCTCAAGATTTCTTGCTGCCGCCATCGGATCTGCCACTTGCTTGCGCAGTATTAATACGATTGGTGTAGGCTGGACCTGCACGATCAGTGCTGGGGTGTTGTGGGTGGCGCTGGCGATGATTTTCGTACTCGTTTTCTGGGGAGAAAATTTGAGAATGGGTTACTTGGTCAAGCTGGGAATGCGCTCCCAGGGTGAATGGGATGACATCAAAGAGAGAAGAAAGAATGAGCCGGTATTCTGAGCTGTGGACATACGTCACAACTCTGAAATTGCTAAATATGAATAAATTATAGAGTGCTGTACGTCTAAAGTAGATATTAGACTTTTGCATTGCAGGGAGCTCCCCAAATTTTCGATTTGGACGCTAGTAAACGGTCGCTGCAATCATGTGAAGTCTATTCCGCTGTGATTAAAACCCAGCGGATAATACAAGAGCGTCGTAACCACTAGTATGAGGAGTGTCAGAATCAGGGATATTTCTTGTTTGATGATACAACGACCTTGGGAACACGCACAAATAGAGTTAGTGAAGGGAGAGCAAAAATCACTAGAGCATGGGAGCGAGCCAGTGCCGGGAGTCAACAGGTGATTATAATTGTAATTTTCGTTGGAACTATTATATTGAAATCTCTATTATTTTTGTTTTCAGCGGAGATGACAAACGCAGAAGTGTGCATGTCAATTTCCGGCACCTAGGGTGCAGACTTGTGAAGCTGAAAATCTTGAGCTTAAACCCGCTTTTGAAAAAACGGCAAGAATTGTCTATTCCATCAAGGGCTCAGGTTCCTTTTTGGCTCTCCCTGGCCATCGTTTTTCCCTCACGGAGAAAGTCTTCCACTCGCTCGCGCCCTGCTCGTCATGCATTTCGACATTTGCATCTAGAAGTTTGTTTAGTTCAGAGAAAATCCTTTGAACATAACGTCGTATGATTGTTGATTTAGAATGAAGAGACTATAGCATGCATCCTAGGGAAGGGATCCCTTAAGACAAGATGTCCCAGTATATAGCCGCCGAGCAGAAATCAAGGAATGCGACGCCTTGCCTCAAAATAGCGCATTGGCCATCTCTGTAGGCATTGAGCGGTATTGCGCAGTTCGAAAAACCTCAAATTGATTCTCGGTGCTCTTGATTTCTAAAACGATCGTAGCGATAATGGACGCACAGATTCTCAATGAGTGACCAGGGTGACGGCTCACAACCCCATAATCCGAAAAGCAGACAAATCACGAACCCAGCGCTCTGAAAATGAGGTTAGTTATCATCTCGGGGAATACACAGGCAACCCCGGCCAATCAGGTGGCACCAGGAATTCCGAAGTCCGATGGTGAGAAGCGCAAATGAAAGCAGTCGATGAGAAGTGCCAAAGTGGGTGTCAGAGCGAGGATTTTCGCGCACTGATAGGAATCTTTCATTGCATTAGTTGTCGCTCTGGCTCATTGTTAGAAAGGTGCGTGCTTCTGCCAGTCTCGGACTTAATGCACAGGCCGCAGCACAGCTGCATGTGTCAAAATGATATCAAAGTATTGACATATTGTAGCAAATTGGGGAGGATTTAACGATGCACAATCAAAGGAACTTTCATTGAGAAAAAAAAATTCAGCTAGCAGTGCTGGTCCGAGACTCAGCGTTGCTTTCGGGTTGCAGCTTCCGATCTCCTTGCCCTTCCTGACCGTTGGAACTTTAATTTTCACGTTCTCTTTCACAATCTGCAATGCACTCTTATCGCGGGATTTCAGTGCAGAAGGCGGGCTCAAACGCATAAATCCCACTTCATCTCCAGAGCTCTCCTGTTCCTCTGCATCCCTAGCCCAACAGCGCCAGTGAGTGTTGAGGCATTTATTACTTTCCTGCACATGACCGAATTTTCCCAGCCTCTGTAATCATGGATAGCCGCAAGAGCTATAAAGACGCAGTGCATGGGCACCCCACGGCTTGTAACCAGGCCACTCGGGCCGTGTATCGGTATCGCGAGCCGGTGTGGGGGCATTGCCATGTCTTACAACCCGTCGACCAGTTATGTGCAGGACACCAAACCCCATCTCACCACAGCATCCTAATTCTGGCCAGCTGCAGCCAGTCCTGCCTTCGAGCTTTTTTCCCTTGCTAGGCGATCATGGCTCCGAATGGGCTGCCGCACCGCACTTGGGGCCACATTGTGCGAAATGCGCTTCACGACGTGGGCGAAGTCGTAGGCCCATACGTCAAGATCGTGATTCCCAACTTTAGGGCAGCACATTACTTCTATGTGATTTCCATGTCATTTTTGCTGTCTGTGATCGTGTTTCCGATCTCCAGCTTTCGGTACATTGACATTCTCTTCCTCATGAGTGGAGCATGCACTCAGGCGGGTCTCAACACCATCAACCTTAATGAGTTGAAGTTATCACAGCAAATATTGGTGTATATTATGTGTACGCTCACGACACCAATTTTCATTCACGGGCTGCTTTTGTTTCTCCGTCTCTACTGGTTCGAGCGACACTTCGATAACATTAAAGAGACTTCTAAATTGAACTCCAAGATGCGGCGGAGCGCAACCTTGGCAAAAACCCGTACCAGTGCAGACTCTACTCGAGTGAACACAGTCGTCAACCAGGGAATCGGCTTGCGCCCTGCTTCAAGACCCAGATCTCCCACCAACAACGAGTATCAAAACTCAAGTGGCTTGAGTCACCAGGAAAACTCGACCTCCAGCTCTCCTATTGAAATGGAGAAAGATATGCATTACTCCGAGCCCAGCGACGATGAAGACCTTGGTGTCGGCGCCGACGTGCCACCACGGCTTGTAGACAGACTGGGTGACCAAGAATCCGGAGATCCCCTCCATGTTGATGATTCGAGCCCGATTGGCCAAAAGCTGCCTGGTGGTGGCATCAAGTTTGGAAACCTTCCACATCCTTCTAAAAGAACAATCGAAATCGAGCCCTCCGACATGTACAAGTCCATTGCCATGATGGCACGGAATCGACGAGAATCTCAGGCAGATGATGATGTGCTTGTAATTAAACTGCCGGGAGAAATTGAAAGAGACAGTCTGGGGCCTATATTTACGTCCAAGGGCCGCGGAATCGGTGGCCGAAAGTGGAAACTCCGACGCAGCCATTGGCTGTCTTTAAAGAAGACGCTTTCGGGAAGCTCGGGCGGAATACGGCGGCCCTCGGGTCTGTTTGCCGATGTTGAAGATGACATCTCCGATTATGTAGGTGACGAGGGCGAGGACAATGACTACGCTTCGGTGGACTCGGAAGCAGAAAACGACATTGCCGTCACCGATTCGGAAGCCGAGGCGGGTGCGCCACGCACATCTCTAGCTTTTGATCTTGGGCAAGGACCAAGACGGTCCAGGGCTCGCTCTAAGGACGAAGAAGACGGTGCTTACGGCCTGGATACCGGTGGACTGCTTTCTCGGGTCATGAGCACGAACTACCTCTCGTGGACGCCAACAATCGGGCGAAACTCTGCATTTGTGCGCCTTACCGAGGAGCAGAAAGAGGAACTTGGTGGCGTTGAGTACCGAGCCATCAAGCTCTTGACTAAGATTCTTGTCGCGTACTACATCGGATTCCACGTGGTCGCTTTCATCATGTACGTCGCTTTCATCAAGAGCAGGGGCGACTACGCTTCGCAGATTCGTGAAATTGGCGTTAGTCCCGTGTGGTGGGGCTTTTTCACGGCGCAACTGGTGTTTAACGACTTGGGGCTCACGTTGACTCCCAACTCGATGGCGACTTTCAGCCTCAATGCTTTTATTTTGGTGATTTCCTGTTTCTTCATTGTTGTGGGAAATACAGGTTTCCCGATAATGTTGCGCTTCATCATCTGGCTCTTGTTCAAAGCTGCAAAGCCTCTTCTGCTGTATAAGGAGTCGCTTGGGTTTCTCTTGGACCACCCTAGGAGATGCTTCACTCTTCTTTTTCCATCAGTCCCCACCTGGTGGTTGTTTTTCATCCTTGTGGTGCTCAACGCCACCGACCTTATCTTATACATCATTCTTGACCTCGACAGTGCCTATTTCCAGGCGATCCCTACGGGCTACAGAGTGTTGGATGGTCTTTTCCAGGCATTCAGTACAAGAACTGCGGGGTTCTCGGTTATTGACTTATCTGAGCTTCACCCAGCCGTGCAGGTCAGTTACATGATCATGATGTACATTTCCGTGCTCCCGTTAGCTATTCTGATCAGACGAACAAATGTTTACGAAGAGCAGTCCTTGGGAATTTACGCCCGTGGCGATGAGGCTCACAACGAAGACACTCCTTCGAACTTCATCGGAACCCATTTGCGGAATCAGCTCTCGTTTGATCTCTGGTTCATCTTTCTCGGACTTTTCATTATCTGTATAGCTGAAAAGAGCAAGCTTGATCTACACAACTGGCGATTTTCGATCTTTGCCATATTGTTTGAGATTGTCAGCGCCTACGGTACCGTCGGGTTGTCGCTTGGGTTTCCTGGAGTAAACCAGTCGTTGTCGTATAAATTCACCACGATTTCCAAGCTCGTGATTATCGCTATGATGATAAGAGGTCGTCACAGAGGCCTTCCCTATGCGCTCGACAGAGCCATTATTCTTCCCGACGCCGACATGGAGAGAAGAGATGAGATCCAACAGAACCACGCAATGCAACGGGCGGCTACTTCAGATGCAGTTCTGAGATCCAACACAAATGAGCAGTTTGGTGGAAGCGCTTTGACTAATTTGAAGAGAGTCATTCTGCGAACTGCCACTGCTTACAGGCGGCATTCATTGTTTCCTGCGCCAACGTTGTTGCCAGAGGAAACACACGAAATGGGTCGTGTTCATCGTAGGCGGTCCGCACTGTCGATGAGATAAACTGTGCCCAATCATATAAAATAGCATACCATGGAATTTTAGTTTCCAAAATCTTCTAGCTAACAATCTTGCCTGTCGTAGCCACGCAAAGGTTCTCGTTAGCCTTGACCACTTTACGAATAATTGTCGTTGAGGAAGAATAACATTCAGTGATCACAGCTCATTTTAGCTTTGCTCGCTGCTCTTATTTTCTCCGATTGTCAGTCTCTCCAACCTCATCACCTGCATACATCTCATCTTACCTGTGCTCATCGCCAACTACAAACTCTCATGCTTAGAAGACAAGCTCGCGAAAGAAGAGAATATCTCTACAAAAAAACCATCGAGCTTCAAGAACAGGCTCAGCTCGAGAGAAGACAGAAGCTCAAAGCAGCCCTCGCGTCTGGAAAGGCACTCTCCAAAGAGCTCGGTGAAGATGCCGAACTTCACAAAAACTTCCGCTACGATGAATCAGAGCAGGTAGATATTGACGACGAATATCTGGCCATGAGTGGCATTAACGATCCCCGTGTTATCGTGACCACATCTAGGAACCCATCTGTGAAATTGCTACAGTTCAGCAAGGAGATGAAATTGATGTTTCCCAACTCCTTGAAACTAAATCGAGGCACGTATGTGATCCCAGAACTTGTCAAATCGTGCACCAAGTCAGGGATCAACGACCTCATCGTCCTTCACGAACACCGTGGTGTCCCTACGTCGATGACAGTTTGTCACTTTCCACACGGTCCTTCTGCCATTTTCACTTTGCACAACGTCAAGCTTCGGCACGATTTACCCAACATGGGCAATATTTCTGAGGTCTACCCGCATTTAATATTTGAGAATTTCACCACGAAACTCGGCGAGAGAGTGGTGACCATTTTGAAACATTTGTTCCCGCCAGGAGCGAAGAAAGACTCATCCAGAGTGATTACTTTCATCAACAATGAGGACTTTATCAGCGTCAGACACCATGTGTACGTGAAAACAAAAGAGGGCGTCGAGCTCAGCGAGGTTGGGCCCAGATTCGAAATGAGACTTCACGAGTTGCGTCTCGGTCTCATTGACAACAAAGACGCCGACTTGGAGTGGAAAACCCGCCGTTTCTTGCGCACAGCAACAAGGAAAAACTACTTGGCAGAGTAGGCAGAGCGCTTTTGCCCCAGAAAATACAAATACATCTCATACAATTACCGCTTTTTATTATCACATTCTCAAGTCACCGAACGTTGTCAAGCACACACTTTGGTCACAAGTAGCCTCAGAGAAAGAAAACACAGCCCGTGGCACAAAGCGTCCCACGCGGTTTCGTCTAAGCTGGGGGGCAAGGACCATGAGGGAGTGATTCTTGAGGAACAACTATAGAGTACTTGATGGATACCCAGAAAATCCGGACAGACGGGATTAGGCAATTTCTATAATACCTGTCCCCCGCCCGTGTTCTTAGTTTCCACGAATCTCCGTGGTGCACTGCCTGATACAGTCGCCGACCGAGGTCAGCACAAAACTCTCGTTTCCAAACGAATGATCCAGAGACACCAGTTTGCGTTTGGAGCTGATGCTGTGGCCAGACGCCGGGTGGTACACATCATTCTCCTCGCTATCAGAACTCTCGGGACTGATCAAGAACTTGTTCAAAGAATTGACCTCCTGGGGGCCAGCCTTCGGAATGGTGCGTTTGGTGAGCAGCAGATTGCGGCCCAACTGCTTGGACAATTGCAGCTGAGAGTTCGACGACGTGATCAGGTTCAGTGTCAACTTCCTGGAGAGCTTGTTGAAAGGAAGGGAGGTGCCAGCGCCAGTGGGACTCATGGCACTTGTGCCATTAAAGCCACTTGGCCCGTTTCCCAGCAGCATGTTGGACGCCACGCTCATTTTCCGCATGGGCGTGGTGCTGGTGCCACTGTGGGACATGGCGTGAATCATCAGCGGACGACGCGAAAACTCGTCGTTGGAAATCATGTCGGCATACGAGTAGAACAGCACCAGCGAGCGCGAGCTCTGGAGTTTGGGAGGAGACACTGGCAGCTGGGGCTGGTTGGTCAACAGCAGCAGCGACTGCATGTTGGCCATGTTCAAGGGCGTCATTTGTTGGAGCGAGTTCTTTCTCAGCGGGGTGTATGGTCTGCCAAGCGCCATGTTGAGCCCAATCACCGAGGAGTTTCTGCGCGACAGATACACCATCTCAACCTCGTCCAAGTTGGTGTCCTTGTCGCCAAGGATGGTGGCGGTAGCGTCCAAAGCCGGGGGGATGAAATCCTCCTGTTTAACTTCCGAGCAATCCTGAACCGACCGCTCGAAAATGTTGGTGTCGGGGTTTTCGGCAAGCGCCTCGGTTTCCAACACAGGCAGGCACACCGGGCTGGAAAACTGCAGGCTTTTCAGCGCCGCTGCGGACACATGCATATTAGGGTCCAGGTTGGGCGATGTGGAGACCTGGGCCTTGGGGGCCAGCGAGTGCAGCCCGAAGGAAAAGAGCAGCATACGACGTCTGGGGTGTTGGCTCTGTTTATGCAGCATCAACGGTGCTTACCTTATCTTTTTTTTTCCGTTAGGGGGGGGAGAAGGGGAGGTGGTGAATGTTTATCACTTTTTTCTTTTTGTGTTTGTAGTTTCACTTCCGCCTACACTGGTTGTGCTGGGTCGCTGGTTTCTGGATTCGGGTCAGCGGGGGAAGTTTGGTGGAGTTTTCGTGCGGCACCTGCGACTGTATCAACAGCAAACAGGGCGGTGAAGATTGGACAAGAGCGCAACCGCAGAAAAAATTCACAGGGTCGAGTGCTCAATGTAGCAGTTTTCACAACTCGCAATGGCTTGGGATTTTTCTTCCGTGTGGAGGATTGTCGCTAGTCCAGAAATCCCGGTGGAGGAAAACAGAATTGCTGATTGGATGAGCTATTTGGCCAGGCGGTTGGGTAGGGCGAGGCGTCGTTGGGGCAGCAGTGCAGGGAATTCTTGCAAACGCTGGTTTTCCTGGGTACGGAAGATCTAAATGTAGCAGCTTGGGCCAAACCTGGAGTGTTGGTGCTGATGAGAGGAAAGGGAGAAAAACTAACTATCACCTCGACCAGCCTCAGTGCGGAGGCTTACATAAGCAAGGTGACACTGCCAATGCGGGCGGGTGCAGGTCTCGAGGCAGATAAGCGGGCGGGTGCGCACCAACTCGTGACGTCCTGCACACAGTTCAGGTGCCCCTGCACCAGCGACAGGCGCTGCCTCGGAATCCGGCGACAGTGGCGGTGCCTTCGGAATGCGAACACATCCGCCGACGTCATGGGCGCAGCGAGTCGCTTAGCTGCTTGTGGAAGTGCTTGCGGCGCGGGCCGGTGCGCAGCGGTCGGAGCCGCGACACCGAGCGGGGTGTCACGTGACGCCTCCCCTCGGGGTGACTGCAACCCCGCCGCGGTGCCTCAGCACACGAAATGGGCAATTGTAGTTTTCGGCCCGCGGCGGCGCACGACGGGTGTTGGGCGGGCAGGGGGTGTTGCTGGGGCCCAGAGGCGCCGCAGACACAACTCCAGCCACGGCGTTCGCCCCGATTGGGCCACCTTGTCTCCCTCGGATTACGAGATCCGGCTCGGGGGCCATGCGCGTTCTGCACACGGCTCCCGCTACCACAGGGCCGGACTTTCTCTGCGGCCGCCGCCCCTCAGGGAAACTGCGAAGCACGCTCCAGCCGCCGCCGCCTCACGCAACACGCCACGAATGCTTCGGCGTCGGCGCTGCCGATACCTGCATCCGTCGGTGTTTCAGGAAAACCTCCGTGCACCACTGCCTGCAGCATCGCAACCAATTTAGAGTTCCGCTATGTGCAGGCCGATCTCGCGTACTAGAGCAGGTGACGATGGCAGCGAAAAGCAACCAGCGCAGCAAGGTGGCGGGTGAGGGCATGACGGTCCGGTTCGGAATTCCTGGTGGCCCAGCAAGTTCCCGCCACCGTCTGCGTCATATTTTTCGCCACGTGCTTGCTGCAATCCCCTGCTCTGTCTGGCTCGAGGCGCATTAGGTGTGGCGTATGCTGCGGGAATAACGCCGGTTCTACAGTGGGCCAACCCGCCAGACCGAATTGGCTCACGACGAGTGGCACACCTGCTGCGGGCGTATTTAGAGTGGAAAATACGCACAGTGGTGAATTACGAGGTTATTCTCGATTCGAGGTTCGGCCCGGTGCCGCCTGCGATTTTCAGATCTCCGTCGGCCGTGCGCCGCAGTCATGAATGCATAGAGACAATGGAGCAGTCCGTAGTTTGCCGATGGAAACAAGGTTGGTCGCCATCAGGGTGCTCTGGATTTCCTTTTTCGCTCTCGCTCGCTGGTGCCAGAGGTTGCAAAAATCGTTTTCGGAAGCAATACCGCTAGAAACGTAGGCTCAGAGATCCTGGTGGTTGAGAGGGGCAGAAACATGGAACAGCATGGGCCCCGCGACGAAGAATACACGGCTACGATGTTGGTAAGGCGGTTTCATATTCTAAGTAGCGGGTGTGGTAATTTCGACTTTCCGTTCGCATCAAAGCAGTCTCTCGTACTTTGGGTGTGTGGCGGTGCAACTTCTCAGCTCACTTCCAACCGCATCGCAAGCTGAAGTGTGCTGGTTTTCCAAGGATTAGATGGGTACATGCAGGCAATACCCCGGTTCACTTATTTCGGCAGCCTAAATTGGCTCCTTCGTGGTTTGGTCGTCTTGTACGTGTAGCTGCCGTGTGGCTATTGAAGCGAGAGAGCATGGCGCAGTTTCTAGAAAGGAGGAGACTTCATCTTCCTTGTATTAAATTTCTTGACCAGCAGCGTTCTACATCGCCGCGGCCGCTGTGAGCCGAATCGTGAACCTTGCATTGTGCAATATGCGATCCTGTTCCAAACTTCCATACAGAAGCTGATTTGACTGCCAAAAGCCCTATTGGCTTCCAGCTCTGATTGGCCACATTTCAACACATCCAGGTAAAGGCTGAGCTCCCCAGATGGACTTAGGAACTCCGTGCACTCTAGTTTATGCCCGACCATATAGATGAATGGGTGTTCGAATTGCGAGGACCGAATTTGAACCAGCAGCCACCAGTCTCGCAATTTGCCCCCCTTCACTACCTCCCCAAGCACCGCTCGTCTTTTCCTGACGCTGCCTAAGCACTTTCCGCCAACGTGTCTGATGTTAACCAGTAGGCCAGAAAGTTCGCACCAGAACAGATTCTTCGAAACGTCAAGCCTGCAAAACGATTCGCTAATTCGCTCGCCTTCCTCCTCTGCGGCCTTATCGACATACCTCACCCTATCGTGGCCTTCGCCTTCTCCACCTACCAAGCCGGGTGCCCCGCTACTTCTCCTGCACACACCATGGCGACCAAAGCCAGGGCATTTACCATCGACAGCCTCAACATCTCGCTGATCGAGGCATCCAAACGGCTCCGTGACTTAGATTCTGAGCCTGAAGTCTCTCCCCCACAGACCCCCACAGAGCTGGCCACATGGGCTGTCACCGATATCCTCCACAGTCTAGGTGGAAAGGACAAGGACGACGTGCGTGCGGTGATCGCAAAAAGCAATGAATTGGTGGAATTGCTACTGGAGAACGAGGCACTCAAACATCAGCTTGCCATTGAGACCGTGGTGGCCAAAATCAGCTTCTTACTAGCCCACCCAGTATCACAACTCCGGTGCTGTGCGTACCGAATTCTTCGCCACTGTGTGGTGAATGAAGACGTTCTCCTCTATCTTGTGAAGAGGCGTATTTTGATTTTCATCATTGTCACGTTGTCGACATCCACCCCGCTACTAGAGAAAGAGGAAGCCCTCAAGTTGGTGCGCGAGTTTTTGGCGGTGCCGGGCGGAGCTAACTTTATATCGTTGGGAGTAATCAAGGCGCTTGTGTCGCTTGTGGAGCACGAAAACGACGAGCTGGCCGAAAACCAGGAGCTCTATGACGCCAAAATTTCTCCCGCCTACATCCGCATTTGCGTGGAGACTCTCTGCGAGGCGGCAGTGTTGAAACCCGACGTGGCGTTTTATGGAGGTGGCATTCGGCTTCTCATTTCGCTTATCATCAGCGGATCATCCGATGTAGCGTCGGCATGCTTGATGACCATCTTGACTCTTCTAGACCTGCCCGACAGCAGAGTGTACCTTCGTAACGGATACGACTTGGATTCACTTGCGCTGGTATTCTCGCAGTTCGAAGATGACGATTCCGGCCGTGCCCCTAACCTGAAAAAGTACTATAACCGGGCGTTGAAGATCTCGTTCCTTTTCACCATCTTGATGAAAACATGGCCGGGACTCATTTCGCTCTCTCACGGAGATTTTCTGCTCCTCCGGGCGGTGCTTGCCAACTTGAAAAAACGCAATGACCGCCTTCGCCACGTGATCTTGGATATGCTTCTTGACTCCCTCCGTGTGAAGACGCTCCCGTGGTTGGAGAAGTCGCTGATTGGCGACATTGTCGCTGCGTCTACGCATACTGGGGCTAGCTCCCAACCAACCTCCTTTGAGTACTCGGAACTTCGGTCCGGCTCTTTTGAAGAGTCAGTAGTGGCGCATTACCAAGGGTTGCTCTGCAAGGTCCTTCTTCACTGCAAAATTCTCCCAAGCCTTTTCGACTTGATCACAGAAAATAAAACCGAGGAAGTCACGTCAAAAGCAACGTTTCTATTGACCCGCATCTTGACACTTTGTCGAAAGTTCTTGCCGCCCGAGTTCTACAAGGAATACATTTTTGTAGGATCGCAGCCCTTGCCGGTTTCTGCTTTCGATAATTGTGTGCATGTGCTGAGCCTTGACCGGTCCAAACGGGCTGAAAATATCAGAGAAGTTGTTAGAGATCTCACCATCGAGAACAGGATGCATGTTGATGACACGGCATTCAAAAACATGATCTCCAAGTCTAAAGTGCTTGTTCTGAAGGAATACCAGGACTGGCAGTGGTCGTACATTGCCCAGCTATTCCAGGGCCCTTTACGTAACCGCAAGCGATTCTTGGAAGTCCAGGAGAAGTTCCCCAAGTTTTTGAAATCCATCTTCTCATTCTACCGGCCCTTTAAATACAAGTTCGCCAATGTCAGCTTGCACCCGCTGTCGCGATCACCACAGCCTCGCAACCCCAAGAAAATAATCGTCATCGGCTGCCACATCATTGAGCTGCTTCTCACTTTCGATGAAGGCTCAAATTATTTAATAACCAACAAGCTCATGCCGCAATTGGCAGAGATATTTGCGCAAGTTGACCCTGACAGCGGTATCACTGCGGACGAGCCAATTCTATCTAAGGTCCGGCTAGAGAATACCCTCAGTATAGGATACGTGAAGTTCATTGGCTCGTTCAGTCTGTCAGCTCGCGGAATTCAAATTCTCGATTATTGGCAATTCTTCCCCATGTTTTCCAACATAATCAGTGCCAGTTGCGAGAATGATTCCTACAATCATCTTCTCAGCAATCTCTTCAAAAATATTGACTTTACGTATGAGAGCCCCTTCCGTGTGCTTCTCAATCAGGCTTTGGCGGTTGGAAATCCGAGGTTGAGGGTATTTCTCCTCACTGAAGTTGTGTCACTGCTTTTCGATAATCCAGACTTCGAGCGGTTTGTTGTCAAAATTCTTTTGCCGCTCCTTCACGAAGAGTCTGTGGCCGTTGTTGAACATACAATTTTATTGCTCTACACTCATTTCATCGAGAGAAACCGGCTAGATTCTCTCGACATTTTAATCGAGCACCGTCCCAATACCGTCATTCTTGAGAGGTCACCTCGCGGAAGGGCGCTTCTACTTAATCTCTGTCGTTCTTCGGCAGGCTTTAAATTCCTCTTGCAGGATGGTTTCATTGAGCGCAGATTTGACGAATGCGTCAAGGATTTGCACGGCTTCGAATACCTTGACGCTGTCGAGCGCACCATTAGGCATCAGTTCTTTCCTTACTTTCAGCAGGCTGAAGGTTTAGAAATTATGCCTGACTTGCATCACTTCTTCCACTACCTTCTTTTCACGGAAGAGGGATTCAATTTCTTCTCAACCAAGCGAAAATTGCTTGACGAACTGCTTGAGCGAGTACGTGATACCAGCCCTTCTCTTCGGTTTTCTGCCAGAGAAGGAGAGCCACATTCTCGAAGCCCACACAAGGCCGTTGATATCGAGAATCCATTCCAGGATGACGAGCATAGCCAACTCCCTGGAGCGCCGATATTTTCGAGCAAATGCGATGAAGAAGAATTCAGAATGAAGATGCTCCGTCAAGATTTATGGATACTCGGAGAGATTGGCTCAGCACCGTACGGACTCCAAATGCTCGACCCGATCTACATGGGCGACATCAATACCAAGCATGTGGTCGACACTATGCTCCAGCTCTTTACCCAGTCTACGAGCTGGAAAATCAGAGGTCTAGCATTCTTCCAATTGGGTAAACTTGCATCAACAGATGAAGGAGTGGAATTTCTTGATGATCTTCAATGGGTTTCCTTGGGGAGTGCTTCTCAAAAAAGCATAGTCCTCGCATATCCAAGAATCATGAATGAAGGCAAATTTTTCGAAGTCATCCTCGCTAATCCTTATCAGGAGGCTGCCTACTTCAGCTTGTTCAGCTCTCAGGACAAGAAGGCAAACTCCAGCAGCTACAGTCTTGACCACGAGGATGAATTTGTATTCAAAAGCTATGAAGAGCTCGACGACAAAATATTGAGCTTGGTTGGTTATCTTGGATCGGTATTGGGCCGTATAGAACGCAAGGCGAAAAAGGAGTTGTTGCAAATCAAAGCTGATAATCCGCAGGCGTTTGAGAGCGAGGACTTGCTACTTCAGCTTATTCGGTTAATAGATCGTGGCAATTTCAAGTTCAGAGCGCGGCTGTTTTGCTTTGGGTTGTTTAATTTTGGCAAAGTTGCTGAGATGTTGATCAAAAGGGATCGAAAGATTCTGAGCACACGGAGCCACCTTCTGCTCTATGCTCGAAATGAGCATTTTAATGCTTGAGTGGATCTATGCATATATATACTCCGTATATACTTGTGTGCTTTGCAAATGAGCCGGGAGTCTTGCCATGAAAAGGTTTCTCACAGAATTCCAGTAACCAAGTTCTTGCCGCGACACATAGCCGACCCAGAAGACTTTATGTCTCGAAAATGTAACATGTTAGACTTATGCGCGGAGCTCGGCAGCCACAGGCGACAGAAATCGCCGGTTCATCAATCCTTTCTCTTTCTCTTTCTATTATTCAATCCAGCCTGATCCAAATAGTCTTTGACACCCCTGGCCTTGATATCAAATGGCCGAAACTTTGACGTCACCAAATGGGAGTAATTTCTGCGGGTCCACATTTCAATATCCTGAGGGTTGGTTTCAACGGCGTCCAGCTCATCATAATGTAATTCCGGCACCATTTCCGCTACCGCAAGATCCAACCTTGCCGTACGTTTGAGAAAAATTATGCTGTCTCGAGTTCGCGAGGCGATATCCTTGACTGGTTGAAGGCTTGACTGTAGCAGTGGATCCTGCTCGATTATCTTCTCCACACGGTCGGAGCTGCGTTTCCAGAATGAATCCTCATCTTCATCGAGCCAAGAATCCTCCTCCTCGAATTCTGCTAGCAAATCTAGAAGTGCTTGGTTTCTCCGCTGGTAGTAGTAGAGCGCCTGTCTCTGGGTCTTCTCGGTGACCACCAAGGTCTGCGATTTTTCGTAGGCCGTATTGAATTCTTCAAGGAGAGCCTCGTGGATTTTTGCATAGTCCACATCGCCCTCGAACGAAGCGTCAGGGATCTCCACTTTGGGCTTTGCTTCGGACATGAGAAGTGGTGCACGGGTGGGAGGCTGGAGAAGTGGAACCAAGTGACCACCCAACTGGAGGAATAAAGTTTTCAATCATTTGTTGAAAATAGAAATAGGTAGTTAGAAATCGGTATTGGATATACGGTGACAAATTTTTGTGTCATTTTTTTTCGAGCCTCTTTAGATATCACCAACCTGACTGTAGGCGCATTTCTGAGAATTGGCCTAGTATACGAATAATAGCACTCAATGCTGACAGACCTGCAATGGAACTCCTCGATCTACCACAACGAGAAATAATCAGCACATACCGATTTACGATCTAGTCGAAAATACTATGTGGCCCACTTACCAAAATACCTGGCGAGTTACGTCCATGCCCTAGCCCAGCGCTGACGGTGCAAGATGCGCAAGCAGAGCCAAAATATCACCGTCTTTCATATTGCTGTCCCTTGGTCATGAAACCGGGCTCTTCATCTCTCACACCACATTTTTCAACCTTGCCATCTCCACCACCTTGTCAGTCTGCAGTCCGTCGCGTCTCTCTCTCAACACATGTCAATCGTTTCTTTGCTAGGTATCGAGGTGCTCAATAATCCGGCCCGATTCTCGGACCCGTACGAGTTTGAAATCACGTTTGAATGTTTGGAACCACTTAAGGAAGATTTGGAGTGGCGCCTCACTTACGTTGGATCTTCGAAGTCGCTAGATCATGATCAGGAACTCGACCTGATTCTTGTGGGTCCCGTGCCGGTCGGAATCAACAAATTTCTTTTTCAGGCGGATCCGCCATCTGCCGAGTTGATTCCAGCAAGCGAATTGGTTAGTGTCACAGTGATTTTGTTGAGCTGTTCGTACTCTGGAAGAGAATTTGTCAGAGTGGGATACTACGTGAATAACGAATACGACTCAGAGGAATTGCGAGAAAACCCCCCCACAAAAGTCCAAGTGGATCACGTGGTTCGAAATATTTTGGCAGAGAAACCCCGTGTCACACGGTTCAATATTGTGTGGGATAACGAGGATTCCAACGCCGAGAACTATCCTCCCGAGCAGAACGTTGAGGAGGAAGAAGATGAAGAAGAAGAGGAAGAAGAAGAGGAAATTGAAGAGGAAGAGGAGGAAGAGGAAGACGAGGACGATGAGGAGGTAGAAGCCAATGACGACGCCGAAGTAGAACTAGGCGACGATATTATTGCAGATGGAGAGGAAGATATAAGTGACGAGGAAGCGGACGCGACCAAAGACAGTGGCGCAGCAACACCCCGTGACTAGATCTACGTTTTCAGAATCTCGATACTTTCATTGCTTCTAGTTCCACCCAATACAGAGGAATCTGGGACGTTCAGACGGACGTCAGGGCAAACTTCAACCTGGTTGAGGCAAATGTAATCTGCCCAGGTTGCAAGGAGAGTGCTTTGGTACTAAAACATCTTCAGAAATGGTTCACGTGATTCTGACTGAAATGCCACAACTTACAGACTCACGACAGAGAGCATTCATTTATTTGACGTCGAGCCCGCGATATTCCTCGGTCAATTCGTTGAGCACCTGCGTGAGACTGTGAAGGACTTCGGCGTCATACGGCGCCTGCCGCCCTGCCCACTTATCGGGATGCCAGCGAAGACGTTCTTTTCTCAAAAATTCAACAATTTTCACCGGCGCCACCATTTCGTAGAATGCCCGCACCGAGGATCCGTCCTGGATCAACGAGAGAAGTTGGCCCTGAGGAAGCTCAGCATTCTGGTGCTCCAATAGGGGCAATCGGCCAGCCAGAAGGTACTTCTCTCGAAGAAGTTCCACGTCGACCGTGTCGCTGCTTTCCGGAGATGCCAAGTACGGATCATTTATCCGTTTGTCACCCACATGCACATCCTCCTTTTCATCCATTAGCCCGGCAGCCGAAACTGGAAATTCGCCAACAATCTGGTATGTCTGCGCATCCGGTGTGAAGTCGCCCAGGTGATACAGACCAAGCATTGACGTGCTTTCCCGGTGTGGAAATGCCGAGGTTGGCCGCAGCTGCGGCGTCTGGTATTTATGCCTCGACAGCGGCTTAATGAATGCATGGTCAGTCGTGGGTGTTTTTAGAGGTACTGCTGGATTTTCAGTAAACGGCAGCGTGTCGCGTGAGTTGGTCGGCGTCGATTGGCTGATTGGAGTCAGCAGGCGAACATGTCCAGCATGCAGGCCCAGTGGAGGCGACACCGGCAGCGATTCCAGCTCCAGGCCGGCGCCAGTGAGTTTTGTGAGGAGTGGCACGTTGCCTGCCGAGATTTTGCGGCTCTGAGACAAGTTGAGCACCGGTTTGACGGTCCGATTGGGCTGCGACGGCGTGACATCCAACTCGGGTCGGAACCGGAGGCGTTTGCGAGGATGCAGGGGGCATGGCGTCGATTCGGAGCTCGAGATTCCCAATTTGGACGTTTCTATCCCGGACATCGGCACCATGGTGGAGTCGGAAGCACCTGGAGTGATCACCATATCCAGGGGCAGCTGGATGCGTCGTTTGCGAGTGAAAACAGGCTTGTGATCGAGAATTGAGGAAGATGCAATTGAAACTTCGTCGTGCGACTCATCGCTGACTTGGCCACTATGGTGGTGGTCTTCGCAGTTGTCAAGGGCATCATCTTCATTGCGGTTGGGGTCGTCGTCGCTGGACAAGTTTGCAATAGTGAGGTCGCCTTCTTCCACCTCATCTTTTTCTGGAATTGGTGAACTTGCGCTGAGGTGAAAGTTGTCTAGGCGGCGCATTGGGGAGATGAACTGCGGTTGTTTCCCAGTCACTTTCAATGGGGTGGAGGCGCCGGGAAAAAATTCAAACTGTGTGTCATTGGTTGGCAGTTCTAGATTTTTCTTATACCAGGGAGGCGACAGGCTTGCGGCAGGCGACAGCAGTGACAGGTGTCGGAGTTCCAGATGAGCCATGTGTTGTTGTTGATGGTGCAGGATCCACAACACGCGATGATCCGTGCAGGAGTTAGAGCAGCGAGGTGGAGATGATGTCAGATGAGGACGCTGCTTTGTGTGGATTTTTGAGGGCGGTAGCGACACGTTTTTCGGAGGGACCAGTGGCTGGGAAATTGCCGAGGGGGTGTTTTGGAAAGTGCGGTGCGGAAGTTTGAGCCAATGCGAAGACACTGGTTGAGTTGCGAAATCTCGAATGGCGTGGGGCTGGCTTTGGGAATTCCGTAATAAATGATTCGGTGAGATTCAAGTGGGTCGGGAATACAGAGTTACCTCGGCGAGATCTAGAGATTTGGAGACGGTTCTGGTGTCTACATTCTTGCGTCTCTCCACTGTCTGTCCACCAAGGGAAGGGCAGCCATCGCAGGACCGTGGCAGATTTTGCAGAGCCGTCAAAACAGAAAGTGACGGAAACGCCCAGGCGGCAGAAACTTGATATCTTAACCAATTCGCACCCAGTCGGCAAATGCTGTAGAATCTTCAGAAGACACCGTAGCCCCTACAGTCCACTTCCAACGCGATAGTCAAATATACGCCGTGATCAAAAACGTCTGATCCGTAGTTTTCATCGTCAAGGGCCGACGTTAAACATTTACCCACCCCGGCTGCCTCCGGCTCATTCGCCAGTATCCGCCACTAACAAGGTGCGGATACCGACGGAAATCTCCAAACTCCAAAAGCAGAAAAAGCCCCTTTCCATACATACACTCCACCACCGCTTCTCAAATTCCAGCCTGCTCCAACTCCATCGCCCTGCCATTGTTTTGTTTCCGCACCCTTATCATTGCCGCATCAGGATCGACGCCTCAAGTGCGATTAGGCTGACACATTAGGCACGCCAGACCCGTACCTTCGGGGGCTTATTGCATGGGCCAATACGAGAAAAGACGGAGATTTCAGGCCTGGCCGAAACACCAGGACTTCGCAAGTTACCCGGATTGGGCCCGTGGTGGCTCAGCCGTCTCCATGCGTGGAATCCTAAAACGAAAGACCCGTACTGCACTTTGCCGATTCTGTTCGGCAGCCTGTCATTGTGTGTTTCCAGCTGGGGCAGGGAGGAAAACACTGCGCCAGTGGAATTTTGGCGGGTTTTTGTCGAAGCGACCTTTGAATTCTCAGAAAGGCTAAATACGGAATTGCAAAATTCCAATGGGTTTGTCGATTGTTGTGGCGCAGGGGCTATATCTCCGCACCCACGAGGCCCATCACGGTAATTAATCGGCCGACCTGAAAAAATGAAGCGACAATGGAATCCAATCAAACAGTAAAATTGCAGCTAATCGGTGCCAACGCTGGGAATTTTGAAGCCTCAGCCAGCAGGGCAAGATCCAAATTTTCAACCATAAAATCCGTCAAAATCCGCCACTTTCCCCGACCCTGTCGACGCTTCTTTTGCCATCTCTTATCGCGCATGACATTGCTCCACTACCGCGCCACATCCGCACCCTAGAACAGTTTTCCAACAACTACCCCTTGTTCTTTTTCGATGATCCCCCGTGTTCTAGAAAATGCTATCAACCTAAAATCTCAACAGCCACTCAATCCCGACCTCTCGTTCGGCGCCATCGCCTTCCTCACCTTGGAGGCGGTGCTTGAGGTGGTGATCATTTGCTTCATGGGCTTTTTGGCGGCAAAATACAAACTCCTAACCACCAATGCTCAGAAGGTGATTCTGTCGTTGAACGTTGACTTGTTCACCCCATGCTTGGTTTTCTCCAAGTTAGCGCCGTCGCTTTCCTTGCACAAGATGGTAGAAATCATCATCATCCCCATTTTCTACGCCGTCAGCACCATCATCTCGTACGGCTGCTCGCGGATGACTTCGACGTTTATGGATTTGGACGAGCCGGAGCTGGACTTTGTTACCGCCATGGCGATCTTTGGAAACTCCAACTCGCTTCCGGTGTCGTTGACTTTGTCTCTCGCCTACACTTTGCCTGACTTGTTGTGGGACCAGATCGAGGACGACGACTCCGACAAGGTGGCTTCGCGTGGCATTTTGTACCTCCTTATTTTCCAGCAATTGGGCCAAGTTTTGCGGTGGTCGTGGGGCTACAACAAGCTTCTCCGAAAACGTTCGCCTCTGTCGGAACCACACACCATCCACCGAATTCCGTCCGCAGTGGAGGAAGAGGAGGTTCTCAGCATTATATCCGAGGACGTGCCTGCGGAACAGACTGAAAGTCTACTTCCGGAGAACCATGTCTCCGAGACCCTGGGATCCCTGAACTGGGTCTACGCTTCGGTCGCCAGAGTGTTTCACGCTAAGCCAGTAAGACGCGTGCTTGATTTCATGAACCCGCCTCTATACTCCATGTTCATTGCCATTGTGGTAGCGTCTATTCCTGCTCTCCAGAAGGAGATGTTTGTGAAAAAGTCATTTGTGCATAATACGCTTACTGAGGCCATCAACCAGCTCGGCTCGGTTTCGATCCCACTTATTTTAATTGTGTTGGGATCCAACCTCTACCCGCTGAATGACATTCCTCCACCAACCAAGAACTACAAGAAGATAGTGTTTGCGTCGCTTGTGTCTCGTATGATCTTGCCCTCGTTGGTACTTCTCCCGCTCATTGCGTTGTGCGTCAAGTACGTCAACATTTCCATCTTGGATGATCCCATCTTCTTGGTGGTGGCCTTTGTTCTCACCATCTCGCCTCCTGCCATCCAGTTGTCCCAGATTACCCAGCTCAACAACATTTACCAGATGGAAATGGCTGGCGTGCTTTTCTGGGGCTATGTTATTTTGACCTTACCCACCACTATCTTCATCATCGTCACGGCGTTGGAGGTGTTGAAGTGGGCGTTGTGAATTACCTCGAAAGAGATGTCCAAAGAGCACTGGGCCGGTGTGCCAGCACCTTTGCTACTCATATTCTGAACGTCTGTATCATGACTTGCGCATTTCTTGTAGTACTGGTTTGGGTTGGCTCGAGCATTGATTGCGGGCTCCGAAGTGATCGTGCTTGCTCGTGCAAAATAGCCCGCTCACCTATTAAGCTTTTTCGTAGTTTACCCACACACTTTGGAAGTTTTTTTTTCTTAAGATTGCCACCGCTCGTTATCCCACCGTCACTTGTCGTGGTCTCATTATCTTCCCCACACATTGCGGATCATCGAGTAACTGACACACACACAGCATCAAAAATTTGAAAAATCCCAGAAGTTCTGAAAACCAGCCTCTGAATAGTTTCAGGAAAGTTTTTAAGAATTTTTCTCACCCACGACCTTTTTTTCCCACGTCCCTACTCCATCTTTTTATCTCATTTCTTTTGAGCGAAACACCTTAGATTTGAACACTCCACCATGGTCAAAGCCCGCAAGATAGCCGTGGTTGGACTGAGGTCTGTTGGAAAGCTGTCTATGACTGTTCGCTATGTCGAGGACCATTTTGTGGAGTCGTACTATCCCACCATTGAGAATCAGTTCAGCAAGCTGATTAGTTACAAGAACCAGGAATACACCATCGAGATCTTGGATACGGCGGGTCAAGACGAGTTTTCCATCATGAACGAAAAACACTTGATAGGCATTCACGGATACTTGCTAGTGTATTCCGTGACCCTGCGCCAGCTGTTCGAACTCGTGGAGGTTATCCGAGACAAGATCCTTAATTCCATCGGTGCCGACTCCATGCCCATGGTATTGGTAGGAAATAAAAGCGATCTCAACTTCCAGCGCCAAATCGAAACCTCTGAGGGTGAGGCGCTTGCTCGGAAGTTCAAGTGCACGTTTCTCGAGACCTCGGTTCGTGACAACGTCAATATCAACCAAACTTTCGAAACCCTTTTGGACAATATTGAGAGCGTCCAGAACCCTGCGCCTCAGAAGGAGGAAAAGTGTGTGGTGATGTGAGCAGAAGATCGCTACTAAGAGCCGAGCGAATGATACGCTTGCAAGAGGTGGCGAGGTGGCGACGAGAGAGCTGAGATACAAGCAGGCGATAGACTTTAGAGTCTGAACTCTGTATCTCTCTGGCTCTTGATTAGGAGATACCACTACCGATAGCTGGTTATCTGAAACGAGAAGAACAGACTGATTTTAGGCTACGGCCATGGCTAGATTTGAATACATAGAACGGATAAGGCAGAACTGAACCGAATTTTGAGACCCTTGATGATGGTTGGAATTAGACTGGAACGGAGAGTAGTACGGCGCGTAAGTCCAAAGCATTAGAGACCATTGTCGCCGTGGTGAATACATTGAATACCCTTAGTTTGGGACGAAGAATATCGCTTCTCTGCATTGGCATCACGGTATTATCTTGATCTTCTGCGACAAGGACAGTATCATAGAATCATTTTATCGCAGTCCGTGAGGTGGAGTTCTTGATGAAAGCAAATTTCATGCTTCCATGAATTGCTGCCCATGATCCTACTATCACATATCTCATCCATAGCATCTTTTACTCATAGAAAAGTTTGTTTGTTTTTTTCACCCAAATACCGCCATCCCCCCTACTAAAGTGCTTGGAACTTCCTGTATCTTCGCGGTCACCATGCACATCGAGGAAAGGGCTAAAACGCCGGCCCCCGACCCAGGAGCCCTCAAGAATGACAAAGGCATTCCATACGACTACATAGTTATCATTGACGCAGGACTGAAAGGGTCACGTGTGTATGTCTACAACTGGCTCAATCCCAAGCATTCTTTAGACGCCGGGTATGATCTTACTCTTGCTCCGAAAATCAAACTCACAAAGAACTTCTTGAGCTCTCTGATGGACTTGAGTGATCGGGAGCTGGATCTGGAATCTGAGAGCGAGTCTGATTCTGAGGGCGACTCGCATTTCAGAAAGGTCAAATATCCCGTGATTTTGAACGGCAAGAAATGGAGTAGGAAAGTGACTCCGGGGATTTCTAGTTTCGCCGCGTCGCCGCAGAAATTGAAAAAGCATCATTTGGACTATTTGCTCCAATTGGCGAGTGCAGTGGTGCCCAAATCCCAGCACTCCAGAACCCCCATATTCTTGCATGCCACTGCCGGAATGAGGCTACTTCTGCCATCTGACCAGGCGCCTGTTTTGGAGACAGCTTGCGAATATTTGAAATCGAATTCCGACTTTTTCATTCCCGATTGCGCATCGCATGTCAATGTCATCGATGGAGATACCGAAGGTATCTATGGCTGGCTTTCGATTAATTACATGATCCAAGCATTTGACAAACCAGAGAAACATCAGCACGGAAAAAACCACACCACCTACGGCCTTCTCGATATGGGCGGTGCATCCACTCAGGTAGTATTCCAGCCTAACCACACCGAGATCGCGGATCACGCCCACAATCTCTACAGGATTTCAATGCTGCACTTGCCAAACTTGGGATCTAGCAATGGTTCTTCTGTTGGCAAGTACGAGCTACCAGAGTTCGAAACATTTAACGTTTTCTCTGACCTGTTCCTTGGTTTTGGTATCTACCAAGCTCGTGACAAATACCGTAAGGGATTGATTGAAGCCCATGACATGGACCCCTCAGAAAAGCATCTTTTCAAGGGTCCCATTACTGACCCTTGTTTACCCATGGGGGCAACACTTACCGACAGTCTTGATGATACGAAGGTCGACTTCCTAGGTGAAAGTAACTTTGAAGGCTGTTTTAAGTCGATTTTTCCCGTCTTGGCCAATGCTTCTGATCATGCTGCCAACCTGTGTCAGCAATTGGCTGCAAACGGTCTGATTAGCTCGTGTCTATTGAACGACTTGATCCCTGCTTTTGATTTTGATATCAATCACTTTGTGGGTGTGAGTGGCTATTGGGATGCGTTAAACAACCTTCTCTCGAATGGTGAATTGGACGACACCAGTAATGACGATCAAACCCAGAAGTACGACTACGGCTTGATCTACGAGAAGACTCAAGAATTATGCTCTCTGCCACTCACAAAACTTCTTGGTATTAACAACAAAAAACCACCCAAAGAGCGTATGGAAGAGAGCCAGCTAGTGCAGCTTTGCTTCAAGTCGCTGTGGATATTGAACTTTTTGCATGTCGGGCTTGGATTTCCTCGATTAGGGATCGACGATCTGGAGAACAAGGATCGCAAGTTCAAGTCATTGCAATTGGTAGAGAAAATGGGCGGCTCCTCGTTCTCTTGGACTCTTGGCAGAGCATTCTTGTACGCTAACGACGAATATGTCCAAGCTTTCAATAATTACACTTTGGAGCAGCTGGCGGCAGAAACCAAGGAAGCTTCTCTAGAAAGACCTGGGTACGGCTACAATGCTGGAGAAAGCACATTCAATTTCGGCGCTGAACTGGCGTCTATACCGAGCCGGCCTCAGTATGTCGAACCAGTCAAGGGACAATCTTACCCAACATTTGACTACGAGTCGCAATACAAGGTGCCAGATGAGCTGAAGTGGTACATACAGCCACACCGCTACTATGGGGGCGGCATCTTTCTCTTCATGATTGCATGCGTTATATACCTCATGATGGGGCATGAAAAGCGTACGGCAATCAAATGGAAAATCAGGTCGCAGGTTCTGAAATTGCGTAATGACGCCATCAGGTTGACCGGAGGAACTACATATGGACCGTTGCCTGACGTTGAACTTGAAGCCTTGCCGGGTCTAAAGAGCGACAATGACCGGTTTGTGGTTGAGAGTGAAGACGAGGAGCATTTGAGTCATTAGAGGGGAGTACCTTGCATTTATCCCGTTCAATATTGAAGCTGCTTTTTGATCTCCCCAGGTCGTAGTGCAATCTAGAATTCTCAGCCCACCGAAGTGGTATTTGTTAGTTTCGGTATATAATCTGAAATGGACTAGGATATTCATGTCATAAAAATCTCATTCTGAGAAGGTCAACTCTAAGGTGGTGGATCCCCACGATCCACAGTACTGCACCTCACAGTGTTTCAACCCCACCATCATGAATGAACCCAGTGTGGATTTTAATGTGAAAGTTCGACAGGTGCAATTCTCTGTGCCTGTTGAGCTTATAAGGAAAAACGTCAAAACTCTACAAAAACAAATCGAGAAAGCCAAAAAGCAGGCAACAGAAGAAATCATGCGATTCAAGAAGAACCCCAGACTAAGTAACAAGGAAAAGGCGATGGTGATCAGAAAGATAATCAAAACCATAGAAAATTTAAATGCTAAACTCGCATCATGTGCCGCTAGTGACAATGAATATCGCCTGAGATTGGTTGCCCGGGCACAACACCTTGACAAGATCAGGAACTTCACATTAACTACGTCATCGGCAGATCTCGGCAACGATGCCCTTCTAGATTTGCATAACCCTGGACTTATCAATTGGTACCGAGACGAGACGAATCTTCTTATCGTTGACTACCTCCTAAAGGCAAACACCAAGCGAAACATTAATGTGGGCACTGAACTCATGATGTACCTTGAAAAGTCTCTGGATCTCCCGATATCAAAGTTAGTAGATGCCGACGTGTACGACACGCTCAATAAAGTCTATTTAAGTATCGTGGAGGATCACGATCTTGTTTCTATCAAATCGTGGTACAATGAGAACAAGGCGGCACTCAAGAAAATCAATTCCAACCTCCAGTTCGAAATCATTTTCTGCGAGTATCTTGCCATGGTGGAGTCAGGCGACGAATTTGGAGCCGTGACATTTTCTCGTACCTCCCTCTCTCAATACGCCAGGAAGGAAAATTATGGTGATGATCTCACGAACTACGAAGGAAATCTCAAGCGCTTGATGAAAGTCGGAACACCTTTGGTGGCGTCTTCAGCACTTCCTAAGCAATACACGCCACGAAGAACTTCCAATGCGTGGCTATCGCTTTCCTCATTTTCTCCATCGTCAGGCACTGCCAAACGATTTAAAGAATATCGCCAGAAGACATCTCAAGACACGTGGATGGGCCTTGCTGAACACTTCCTTCAGGATTTCACGGAGATCTTTGGGATTCCAAAGACGTACCCTCTTTTGGTTTACCTCCTGGCGGGGCTCTCCAGTCTTAAGACAAGGTCGTGCTATTGCAACGATCAGAATACCATATTTAAGCAGGATGTTCTTGATGTTGGAGTTTCTCAATTGGATTCAAATCTAAAGAAGGACTATGCTCTTCGTGGCCCCAATCACTACTATAGACTACTAGGCAAGATCAATCAGTGTCCTGTGTGTTCGCCTGAGTTGTACAAGCTTAGTATGAATCTTCCCTATGCACAGCTCATTACCAATATCTTTAATGACCCGTTCATGTTGCCCAACGGCAACATTTATCCGATTGAGAAGTTGCTTTCCCCTCCAAAACATTCAGAGGCTTATTCCGAGGTTCGCGATGGTAAAGTTCGCGATCCGTTGACACTGGAGGTATTTTTCATTGACGATTGCAAGCGAGTGTTCCCTGCTTAGCTTTGATCTCCCTAAGGGGTAAAAGTTGAAGAAGGATGAACGCTCCTTTGAGCCAAGCGCTATCACTCCTTTTTGGTGTACTTCACGAATGAATATATGCGTGCTGGTCTTTCAGCTGCTGGTTTTGTGGTGTCTCTCATGCTGTTCGTTCTCTTGTGGTGGTAGCTGGGAAATGCTTCCCATATAAACGCACCTGATCTTTCCACCTTGAGTCCAGCTCCCCTGGCAAGGGCTTTAATACCCCATGAAACATAAGGCTCTCCCTCAAACACTGAGAGAATTACCGACGTTGAAGGTTCAACGGCATACCCGCCAAGGTCAAGTTGAGAATGCACTGAAAGTAGTTCGTTTGCAGACTTGAAGTATCCGTCAACGAGCCTTTGATGATCTCTGACGTTTCTGGCCATGTCTTTAACTCCTTTGCCAGTGTGAGGAAAATTGAACATGATATGGTTGAGGGGTTTGGGTGGATTGAATAGCTTAAGAACTGACTTTTTTGTTGGCTTAAAATTGCCTAGAAGGGCAGTTCCGTCGATACTGAAATGTACCTGGACTCCCTGCTCTTCTAGAAAAGTGATGTTCTTGAGGCCATCGACGTACTTCTGCTCGACTTGTTCTTTTGTGTCGTAGCTAGTCGCTATGAGATTTGAGGGAGAAACGTACTTTTCCTCGATAAGGGAAACTGCAAAGGAGAAGTCACCCTCACCGACTAATAGCACAGTTTCATCCTGCTGGAAAGGAATATACGGTTTTCGGATCTGTCCGGAATTGGTCTGCTTAGAAGACTTGCTCTTGATGGTTTTCTGGTGGATCCTGTTTTCCTCTTTTTGCTGCTTTTGCTTTATGAGTGCCTCTCGAGCAACATGCCCTATCAAAGCAGATTGAAGGCTCTTTCCCTGGCCCTTTGAACGTTTGGCCATGGTGAGATGAGCATCACGCATTATGCAGGAAGAAAGTTTATAAGAGGGAACCTACGTGAACGTAAACGTCATCACCAATCCAGCATTTACACATGATAAGCTCTCTCCTCGCCAGGGTTGAAGGAAGAATTTGGAAACAAATCGGAAGATGAGTCTTCGTCTCGTTCACTCGATTCCTCGAACTCAAACTCGGTGGATTTTGGGAATGTAGTACTCCCATTTTGACCGACCGATGCTTCCTTTGTGCTGTCGGAGTCCTGCGCCTCTGACTCCTTTTCCTTCTCGGTTTCTTCTTCGGAATCGCCGTCTCTCTTTTCTTCTTGCTCATCCTCGTTAACTGCATCATACTCTACTTCCGACTCGTTCCGGAGCTCGTAGAATAGCATGAAGGTTCCTTGAGAGTTAAGTACCTCACCCTCACCAACCACATACACTGACTCGTCGCTGATTCTCCACCAAGACCCGCGCAATTTGCGGTAGCAAATGTAGTGACCATAATTATGTGTTCCATAATGAGAGATAACTGCTTTGAGGTTATAAATGAGATTGGAGTTCGCAGGACGAAGCGGCTGGTCTTGCTCTCTGTTCAATTTGTCAAGCTGGACAAGAATATTAGAGGCTGGCGCGCCGTTGCTCTTGCCCTCGTCTTGCTTTCTGAATGTTTTTCTTGCGTCCATATTGATGTCCTCTGGCTCTGCAACGTAGTCATTGAGGTCTAGTTTAGCTGGGAATGTGACGCTCTTTGAGTTTTTCACGATCATGTACGTCGACGGATCGAATACCGAGCGGTTGATGTGAATGCAGAGCAAAGGCAGCGGTCTAGATAGGAAGATCTGCTTCGTTTTGCGGGTTTTGCGGATCATGCTTTTTGTCGTAAGTTTCTCGAAAACTTCATCGGTGATGTAGTCTTTCGCAAGCTCGTGCTCGATTTCCTCGATACGTTGGGCAAAGTCAGTCTTAACCTTTTCGTTGCTGCTCTTCTCGATATTTTCGGCCAAGAATTCCATGGTCTGCGCCAACCCGCATCTGTTGCAGTTGACTTCATCGATGATTTCAGGCTGAGTCCATTCTCGCAAAAGTTGCTCGAGAGTGTAGCCCGAGCTGTAGGAAGAATTAAGGGGCAAGTTTAAACTCAAGCCAGAATTCACCGAGAACCGAATTCCTCCGATCTCTCCGCATGCTATGCAGCCGATTCTCTCGGCAGAAATTCCGTCCACAGGGGTGATCAACTCCATGGGATGCAAGAGGTTTGCCTCATCGGGGACATTGGGGTCTAGCTGGTGAGCTGGAACATAAACATTGCCAAGTTTCCCTAGAGCCTGACATCCGATAGCGTAAGTTGGCAATGACGATGCTGGGATGTACTTCCTTGCCTTCTCCACCTTGTTGGATTTCTCCTCTGGTTCAGGGGTTGACTCACGAGACTCGGATGCGACTTTGTATTCTTTTTCGACAATCCTCATCACCAACTGATAGAACTCCTGCGCATCTTCCTGGTTGTACCCCGTGAAGAAGTTCTGCTTGGGCCCATTGGGCATTTTGGTAAGGAGACCTTTGGTGGTGAATTCACGGCCACGAGTTCCGTAGGCACCGTTCAAGTCGCCAAGCAATTTCCTAAGTGCTTTTGTGAATGCCATTTCCGATTGCTTGGGAGACTGGCCCACGTTCTCATCAATAAATTTGAGAAGTTCATGAGAGGATGCCAAAGATTGAAGCACTGAGTTCATGAAACATGTGTTGCCCTCGTTAGCTAGACCACCAACTTCGCCACCATTTTTTAAGGCAAAGCGAGTTTCATTCGTCAGGCGGCCGCCTGCCATAGTATTGTTTCCGTTGCTTTGGCCATATCGGGAGGCAAAAGGCAGCAGTGACAGAAGAAAACGATAGCCAGAGTTCATGAATTTGGACGCAAACTGCAGAATTTGATTGGGAAATAAGACGTTCAAGGAAATGAGCAATGCTAGCGTGAAGCCTATGGCTTTATATTTTCTGGCCCACGTGAGAAGGACCGATGGCTCAATGAATGGAATGATGGAAGTCAACAAGCAGGCAAAAACGGCGAGAAAAATTTGACGGTTGGCACGGTTTGGGAGCAAACGCCGCATATAAATGGCCGTCCTGGGGGTGGGGAAGTGGTTTGAGCGTGCAGTTTTTCGCCGCCTGCAGAGAAACCAGCCCAAAGTGTTGAATAACACGAAGAACTGATTGTGGGCCTAGGAGAACTGCGAGTTTCAATCCTATGGATCCCCGCCTTGATTTGTGCTCATTTGCTGCTCTGTGTATGTAGATTGAGATGATGTGTGTGATGGGCCAGAGGCAAGTTGAATGGTGAAGGTCGAGGGCCAAACGAAGTGCTGGGATTGAACCCCTGAGGCTGCGCAGACGTAATCACTGTTTTTTTAGATATTCTTCAGTGAGTTTGAGGTGTGGATCCTCTAGCTCCGCAGGTTCTGCTGGCGATAGTGAGACTGGAAGCGTTTTGACCTGCGAGGAAACACGGGTGAACACTAGCTGCCGCTATTCTGAGATTGTGGATTCCAAATCCGTCGGTCTGATTGAACTGAAATTCGAAAATCTGTTGGATATGGCATGGTACTTGCGTGCTGACGTCCTAACCATGTTGAATCACTCTCCGTGGGGTTAAAACCACCTGCGACACAACGCATTCCTCGTCATGACCATAAACTGAGTAGTTTTTGTTTTTTTGCTTGCGTGATTCTCTGCTGCTTGGGCCCCTGTGAAGAATTCCCCATGTGCTGCGGTGGGCAGTAGAAGAGAGACATGCATAGTCAAGCTGTGCCACTTACCAACAGCACTCTTGGTGAATTCAAACTCACTTGGGTATATCGTCAGTATGGCCATATTTAGTATTACTCGTCTGGAATGTCCAGATATAGCAACTCCAGGGGATGGTCTTTCTACTGCGGTTTAGGCAATTGCGGGCCAAGACGTCGGAAGGTCACGCGCTGGATAGCGTCTAGCGTGTCGTTTCTCTTGCCCTTTTCCTACCCGTTCAAAGCGTCAAATCGTCGTTCCAAACCCGGCAACCGCCAAGGAATGCGATCAAGACAGACATCAGCTGCGGCAACCTGCCTTGAGAGGTTAGATTTCCTCTTTTAGCCATTCAGTCACACGCTTCTTTCTATAAAAAAAAAGGGACCTGACGCCGTTCCTGATGCAGCGAAGAATCGTTATTGCATAATCGGGATATGACCTCTGCAGTGTCTCACCACGCAAATCTCACTACTCCCGTTCACGAGAATAAACCGTACCGCGGCTCAAACCCTAGCCACATACCTCACCGACCATGAGGATTTTCTCTTCTTTCCCAGTATGTAATTTTCGGCACGCCAACGTCGGTCACTGGACTTCGCTGCCTTGCCTCTAGCACAGCCCGTTTCGACATGCATTCCTGCATATACTCGGCATTTGAATCGGCGAGAATGCCCTCAGTTGCACCCGAGACAAAATTCCATGGCAATAAACAGTCCACGGGTATACTGGCTAACACTGGCCATCCCAAAATGCCACCTTTCGCCTGGACCGCCGCCTGCCACCAATATCCTCTGCATCCCCTGAAGCAATATCGCCGAAAACGGCGAATACAACGCACAATAAATCTCAACGCCCTCGCATTCAGTGCTCACTCAGTCGTTTCCTGCACACAACCCACCTTTTTTCCCCATCTTCACTCCGTTCTGCCACCTCCAAACCACAACCGGCAAAGTTCAGTGCAGATTGAATTCTCGGCTTCTGCGAAATGGCTAATCTCCGTCCCGAGGATGACGACGAGCTATACAATTTGCTCAACATTCTGCCTCCGCACCTCGAGACCTCGGGCTCGCCATCACAACAACCTCAGTTCGAGATGTCCGCAAGAATCTTAGCGACGCCGGAGGTTCTCGTTGAGACTCACGGCCTTCTGATGGCAAATTCCGGCTCGCAGTACCTCGGAATTGCCGACGCCGGCTCTAACTACTTGTCCCCCAACATGTCATATCCCAGAAGTCCAGACACTTACGGCAGTTCGGCCCACTCAGACGTCAGCCTGAATGCTGCGTCTCCATTCTACGACGCCATGTCTCAATTTGGCGATGCGCACTCTGAAATCGACTTCCAGCATGACAATGGCCTAGAACTGGGCTACTTGGACACTGCATCTGCTTGGGGGAACTACTATCACGACGAAAGCGCGGCTGGCGGCTCCGTGGCGGCCTCAAACTTGCCACCTCTGAGTTCGGTTCAGCTATTATCTGCGCCGTCCGCCGTGGCCCCCGAATTGACTCCCAACAGCGCATCGTCTGTGGACCTTACGGAAAACAACTTGCTTCACTACAACGGCAAGTACAACTACGAGGGAAAACCGCAGGATATCACCATCGCCATTCACAGTGCTCCCAATGTGGTGGCAGCCAAAACTCCCTCGCTCTTTAGCAACTCTCTGCGTAATTCGCCAGTGCGTGGTCTGGACGGACCTGTGCCGGCCTCCAATGCGGGCTTGTTGAGTCCCGATCTGAACATCGAGTCCTCTAGCCCGAACATGTTGGCCACAGATGCTCTGCCGGGGTCGCTGTACCTGGACACCGACAATGGAATGCTTCTTAAACCGGATGAATTCCAGAACGTGCGTCGGGGCCGCCAAAGAGCGCATTTGCAAAGAGTAAGGCTGCGGCTGAGATCAAGACTGCGGTCGTCAAATCCTGGTGAGCCGTCCGATGAGGAATTCTCCGAAGACGACGATGACGCATCGCCTGAAACATCTTCTCGGGAGAAAATGCTCGAGCTCGCGTCGTCTACACAGCTGATGAAGCGGGTGCAGAAGCACCCGTCGCTTTTTGCTTGCCATCTCTGCGAAAAGCGCTTCACCCGTCCCTACAACTTGAAGTCTCACTTGAGAACGCACACTGACGAGCGGCCGTTCATCTGCGGGGTGTGTGGCAAGGCATTTGCTCGTCAGCACGACCGTAAAAGACACCAAGATTTGCATCTGGGCGAAAAGAAGTTCCAGTGCAAGGGCACCCTCAAGGATGGCTCCGTGTACGGGTGTGGGCGCAAGTTTGCACGTGCCGATGCTCTACGAAGACATTTCCAGACTGAATCAGGCAAAGAGTGTATACGAGCATTGATAGAGGAGGATGAGCGTGAAAGAAGGGCGGGAAATAAGACCCTGGGTATCCAATTGCCTGGCGGCGAGTACTTCGTCCCCAGCTTGCTAGGCGAGTTGCCACTGGTGGCGATTCTGGGGCCGGAGTAGTTACTGGGTGGGCTTTTTTATATTTTTGTTGTTGTTGGTGGTTATGCTGGAAACCATGGTTGCTCAGCTTTTGGCATCTGCAGAAGAGTGAGATCAACCGGATTCAAATATTCATGTATTATTGAACTTCGCGTTTAAACCACGGTACCTCTGCCTGACTGAGCGTTTCATTGGGAGATAGTCCTGGCAGATCTGCCAAACTCTCTTACGCCCGTTTTCTGGCCACTTCATATACTTCCATGTTTACCTGTCCTGCACGCACTAAGCCATGTCTCTAGAACACGAAGAGCAGATCGCCGACCGACTCACCGGCGATTCGCTGGCAGAAGTGAACTTGTCTCCGCAAGAAAAGAAGCTTGCAGAACTCCTGAGGTCAAAACAGTTGCTTATGGAGACGCAGTCCCGGGCTTTTCTCGACGAACTAATGGCGGAAAACTCGACGCTTCCTGTCAATACCAAAAACGTACAGATCACAAATGCAGAAAACTTCCGAGAATCATTTCTTCAAGCGCAATTCCAGCCGCTCTTGCTGCGAAATCTCACCACGCTCTCAGCGTTCTGTCATCTGCTACAAGAATCCTATACTCGACTCCAAAAGCACGAAATTCTCGACAAGGGCCTCGTATCATTACATGTCTTGCCCAAAAATATGTGGACGCAGTCTTCTCCAAACACCATGGACATCGTTCCCGTTTTCAACATAATACCTTCCAAAAGACTTTTTGCAAAAACAGGAACCAACATCGGCAACGGCGAAGGTGATGGCTATATCCAATTCCAATTAAAAAACCTCTTCGGCGGAGCGGAGAAGCTTGTTTTCGATGCTGTCACCGGAACCCGTACGCCGTCGCTGTATTTACTCAACTACCTGATGCCAGTTAATAACTCGCCCTATTGGCTCTGGGACACCCTGCTTTTCATCAACACGAGAAAACAGGAATGGATTCAGAGCTCCGTACATAGCCAGGGTGTGATTTCCAAAGTCTCCACGAGATTTGATGGTGGATGGAACTTTGACGGAGCCATAGAAGCGACAGGTCGGGCGCTAGAAAACCATGGCTCAAGAAGCTTGGACGTGATATCTCAGCTGGGTCGTTCTTCAAAACTCTCGCTAATGCTCAACGCCAAGTATGATTCCCGTGATCACCACGTCACTCCTACGCTGGGACAGTATGCCCGATTTGGATTAGAATACGCCGGCCTTAGGGCGACGAGCGTGAATTTCATCAAACTAGTCTGGGAGGGCCAGGCTGCCCGGAAACTTTCCGAGAATCACTCTCTCGTGCTCTCTAACAAGGCTGGGGTATTGCTCTCGTCGAATGGAATTTCATCTCCAATTGACAGATTCCACATTGGCGGACCTAATGATGTGCGTTCCTTCATAATGAACGGGCTTGGTCCTAAAGACCAGAACTCTGCCGTTGGAGGTGACTATTTCGTGACTGGAGGTGTTTCGCTCATCAGTCATATTCCCAAAACGGCATCAGACTCTGGATTTCGCCTCCACAATTTTGTGAATTTTGGGCGACTTCTCGCTCAGAACGGTGATTGCTGGAGCCAAATGGCTTCCAATATGCTTACAAATCACTCTATTGGAGTTGGCTCAGGTATCTTGTACAACCACCCGATGGCCCGCTTCGAGCTAAATTTCGTGCTTCCATTGGCCGCTTCAAGGACGGATTCTTTACGCAAAGGAATTCAGTACGGTGTGGGCATCTCGTTTTTGTAGATTGGTTGTGGCCACTGCTGTGCCATGTATATACGAAAATGTGGACGCTGCCGCTCTTTACAAGCAGATGCCTATCATTGCTATTATAGTGTCAAATATTTGAGACTCCCGAAGTGTTCATCTCAACTCGCCTTCTTGTCGTTGTAATGCTGAATCCACAAGTCATGTTCATGCTTCACTTCCGGAATGATAAGGCTCTCGATTTCAACATCCTGTGCCTTTTGCTCAGCAGTAAGCTCGATCCATTTCTGCAGCCCATTGGGCTTCACAAACACCACCTTGTTCTTTCTGGACTGCAATAAGTTGCCAATCACGAGTTGGTGCTGGTACCGTGAGAGGGCCTGAAGTGCCTTTTTGATAAGAATTGAGTCGTCTGTTTCAAGCTTGAAGGACACAATCATAGCCTGCGGCGCCCACAGCTCCACCAATCGCCTCAAGAATTTGGGTACTTGCTCCAAATCAACGATAAGCTTCCCGCTGGGCTGAGCCTGGATCTTGTGTGTCGGCATTCTGCTGGAGGGAAGAAAGAAATCCGAAACAGCAGCAGCAAGATACAAAAGGGCCCTCAGCTCCATACTATGGAGAGTGGTCGCTGCCAGTTTGAGCGTATATAAGTACTGGTTGACAGTTGTGAATGGTATGAGCAAAAGCGAGTTCAGGGACCGCGCCTGGTTGTATTTTCGCAACACCACAAGCATTTGGTCGGCAAAGCCAGGGTTGATTTGCACCTTGTTGTCCTTCTCCACCATGTAGTCCAAGAAGCAGTTTGTAGTGTGACTGTAGTGTCTGGAATATGGCAAGAGTGAGAACTCGCGATGGAGGAAGATCACCGCATATCCCTGTTCCAAGAAGTACTCGGCCGAAGTGGCTCCTCTGGTACCAGCACTGAAGTTGTCAATGAACCTAACGGTGTTGTTCTCGAGGGGCACAGTTGTTCCTCCGGAGGTAACCAAGGCAATCCTGTTGCCCTTATCGTTGTGGAACTTCACAAATTCCTCAAGCTGCTCTTCGATTTCACTCAAATACGGTGGAGGATTGTGAGAGTGGAAGTATCTGTCTTCATCAGTAACCTGGGCCACGGGAAAATCGGGCTGATTACGGTCAATAGCCGTTTCAAAATCGGGGTTGGCCGTGTGGTAGTTTTTTTGCAAGGGTGACATTGGTTCAAGTGTGAATTGGAACGGCGAAACGAGATTCGTGGGGTAGCACGTGACCACCACCAGCCTTCGGGGGAACCGTCAATTGTATAGTCATGGGTCGAATTTCGTGGGGAAGAGTAATCATCTTTAATTTTGTATCAAGGGTCGAGGAATTTGTAGGTCTGGGCTAGGCCGGTCGAGTGGAGAACTCTGATGGTGAGGGTATCGTCGAACCGCCGCCGCTTGATGAGGCTTGATCCTCGTATTATTCTTTCTGTTTCTTCCAAAGCTTATATATGGGGCTGTATATTTACATTTTTTCAACCTCAATTGTTTCCGTTTCTCCACGGCGTTGAACGTCATGAGGTGAGGTAGAGCCATAGGAATAGTGAAGAATCTTTGAAATCTTTTCTTAGCTGAATTATTTTTCATTGAGATTTTCCTCCTTCCTTCCTATTGGTCTCTAAGCCCAAAGTGAAATTTTGGTGAATTACTACGCCGCATTTCTCCACACATTTGGCCGCTACCATTATCTCATTCGAATCCAAAATACATTCGCAAGACTACGCCCCCAAACGGCACTTTCCCGCAAAAATAAGACTCTTCCATTTTCAAATATTCGACATAAGCTCGCTGCTATAAACTGAGCGGCAGTACTTCGCAACTTCCCTCTCCAAACGTCTCATGTCCGCAGATTACTGGGCCCTGTCTCAGAGAGCACACTGGCAGCTAACTCGCTCAGATCTCGGGGAATGTCGGCGCAAAATTCTTACACTAGAACGCAAGATGGTCCAAAGTGGCCTCATCGCCGACACTCCCAACCTTCACAATGACCTCAATCTCCGAATATATCTACATACAATGTTGGTGAAGCTTGGCCGTCGACTCAACGTCAGACAGGTGGCACTTGCCACTGCTGAGGTGTATGTGGCCCGTTTTTTGACCCGGGTTTCCATTAGAGAAGTGAACGCCTACATGTTGGTGACGACCTGTCTCTACGTCGCTTGCAAGATTGAAGAATGTCCACAGCACATTCGACTAATTGCTAGCGAGGCCCGAAATCTATGGCCAGAGTATGTCCCTCATGATGTCACCCGATTGGCCGAGTTTGAGTTTTACTTGATAGAAGAGCTAGACATGTACTTGTTCGTGCACCACCCATACCGGGCATTGTTGCAGCTCAAGGAATACTTTCTGGCGAACGCGCAGCATTTTGGCTTTACTCTCTCTGATGATGAGGTTCAGAATTCGTGGTCACTTCTCAACGACTCGTACGTCACCGATATACATCTTCTCTTTCCACCTCACGTCGTGGCATTCGCTGCGGTGTACGTGACAATAGTGCTTAAAAAGCACCACCGAGGTGAGGGAAGCAACGACATGCAAATTGATGATCTCATGAATCTAGGTACTTCTGGCGGACCGGCGGACGAAGCCACTCAGAAAATAGACAAGTTCATCAGATTCTTCAGCTACTCCCATGTCAATGCCGACGAGGTAGCAGAGGCCATGCAGGATTTGGTTTCATTGTACGTTTTCTGGGATAGATACAGTGAGAATCTAATGAGAAAGGCATTGCATGCGATGTTGGTAAGTGGGTGATCGTCTGAGCGTGGAGCTCCCCTCAGGGACTCTGCCGCATATTATAGGATTGTGAAGTGGCGTTTTGAAAAATCTTAGAGAATTTCTGCACCAATAGCAACTTATGGCAATCTTTGCGGTTGTCGTAGCGCTGATTTACTTTGCCGTGCGACTTCTTTCGCCAACACGCGGAGTAAGGAGACTCTTCCGTGAGGTCCAGCTGAGAAAAGCGAGCGTTAGTGATGTTTCGGGGGCCATTGACTAGTTTACGGTAGTTCAACGGCGCCACCGCTTCCCATTCTCTACGGCCCTCGCTAGATCCGAATAAGCTCTGCACCACCGATTTCCAAGTTTGGGTGGACCCAATTGTGAGTCAAACGCTGTGGTCTTTCTACTCAAAACATTCAGAATTGGTAAAATGGACAAATGAAGCCCTGCGGTATCTCAAGTCACTTGGTGTCGTGGTCACTATCGAACACAACGCCATAGGTCATCTCCAGCGCCATGTGTATATCCCCCGACTAGGATGAGCCGGGAAATTCATATGAGCCGAGCTTTGCAATCATTTCCGTCCAATTTAAGCTGCCCGAGCACAATTCCGTTCGCATGGATTTTGCACACCACTTCACTGCCCACTCGGCGAGAGTGCATCTTACCGAGGACCGCGGAACTTACAAGCTCAAGGTAACTAATTGCGTCGACATTCGTTCTTTTATGCCCGTTGTTGCCGTTTCGGCTATTACCCCTGCGCCACGTTGCTGTCAAGATCAGGCCCTGAAACCCCGTGCCACGAATAACCTGCATAGCACCGTATGAGAAAATCGTTTAAGTGAAAAAACGGATTTTTTTCCTAAATAGGAACTTCGACATTATGCTGTTGCTGGTGGTGGTCAGATCCGTGGTACTGCACATTGTCCATTGGACAAGTCTGTGAAAAGTCAGCGATCCTCGCCGGTCAAAATGCACGACTTATGGCGAAGTACATAGAACTCAATTTCAGCTTTTGGTCAATACCCGCCAGCCGTCTTCAAGTATTGTGGCCCAGAATACAATTTCTGCCCGCCTCGCGCCCTGTGAAACCATGTGCGCCGTGTGCAGCAATAGCGTAGGCAGGAACAATTTCGAGAAGCGGACGAAAATGTTTGAAAGCCCAGAAAATGTTTAGTGGTCAAAGCCTTTTTAAATGGAATGGCGGTAAAAACATCGAAATCGAGATTTCCTTTTTCGTCCTCCCCTCGTAGCACGTTGTCACATTTTCAACCTCATCGCGCTGATCCCACTGCTCTTCCCTTTAACCCACCAACCTTGTCGCGCCCATTTTTTCTCATTCTTCAGCCTCGCCCTTCTGACGTTTGATCCAACTATTTTTCAGGCCCTAAAGTTGCATGACTTGTCGCTAGAAGCCATATTTTTCAGATCCACTACCCCAATTTTTCAAAACATGCAACCCAATAGCCCCCTTCTCACCTTCATCGACAGAAATCAACTAGCTATCCTGTCATACTTGTTGCTAGCGCTCTATGCTATTCATTGGTTTGTGCTTCCGGCTCGCGTCTATACAAGCAAATTCGTACATTTACAGGCCTTGACCGACGTGGTTGATGGAGTTCCGTCGTACGATATCGACATCAATGACACCTACTACGTGTTCTACTGGGTGGCTATTCTCTCGTTCTTGCGCTCGTTTTTCATGCAATGGATTCTCCGCCCGGTGGCAAAGAAATTGCTCAAGATTCATTCTAAAAAGGCCATAGTAAGATTCACCGAACAGAGCTGGCTCGTGGTGTACTACTCGTGTTCGTTTGCTACTGGGCTTTACTTGTACGTGGGTTCGCCCTACTGGAACAACGTCGAGCATATTTATATTGGATGGCCCCATTATAGAATGCTGGCTCTTTTCAAAGCATACTATCTTGTTTCAACGGCATTTTGGTTGCAGCAACTCGTGGTACTCAACATTGAAGAGAAACGCAAAGACCATGTCCAAATGTTCAGCCACCACATCATCACGTGTGCATTGGTGATCGGGTCCTATTACTATTACTTCACCCGTATCGGTCATTTGATCCTCATGATCATGGACTCGGTTGACATCTTCCTTTCCACGGCTAAAATTTTGAAATATTCCGGCTTCACCCATCTCTGTGACGTGATGTTTGTTTTGTTTCTTGTCTCGTGGGTTTTCTTGAGACATGGAGTCTACAACTACCTTTTCTATATCTCCTGGAAAGATGCCACTACTCTTATGGCAAGTTCAGAGTGTATAGATGGTCTTGTGCAGAAACGGTGCTGGAACTCTACGGTGGTAAATTCGTTCCTCAGTTTGTTGGGCGGCTTGCAAATCATTACGTGCATTTGGATGTATTTCATCCTTAAGGTAGCTATAAAGGTGATTACTGGAACGGGAGCAGACGATGTGCGCTCTGACGATGACGACACGGATGTGGAAACAGAATCTGATTCACGCCAAACGTCTGAAACTTTGACAGACACTCTGGCCGAGACTTCAGCTGACGACGACGAAAAGCAGGCAGAGCTCAAGAAGACGATTTGGAAAAATTGAAAAACATACCATCCACAACAAACAGAGTCACTCTGTATTAGCCGAGGTGGTCGTTGCCTCATTCGGGGCGTGAATCAGTCCTCAGATCATCCAGGTAAGCCATAAAGCTAAGGAATACAGAAACGAACTGGACTTTGATGTGAATGCAACTATCAATGATCAATGGGCCTAAACTCCGTGCTTAGCCCCAAATAACTAACAAAGCATTGCATAATATGCATGCTTACAATGCCAAGCTGGAGTAGAGGCAAACGACCATGACGACGAAGCCCCAGACCACGAGGACAAAACTCAACAGCAGAAGAATCTTCTCCAAATTGCTGGGATCGTCGGATTCAGAACCAATCAACTTGTAACCAAACAAGCCGGGCAAAATAAAGGAAATCGCAGTAGATCCTGTGGCTCCCACGACCGCCAATACCAACGCAAACGACGTGATGGTGGCTGCCGCCAAATACCCCACTGCCAACATTATGAGTGTGATGGAATAGAATACCCGGTCGGGAAAGGGAACGATATACGCTTTGCGGAAAGCGGGGTTCAGAATCGAGGTGGATAATGGCGGCCCTTCGTTATTAACGTCAGTATCTCCTCCGATCAAGGGTTCGGCTTCGACGTCATCGAGTTCGAAAGGTTCTTCTCCGAAAACGTTAAGACGAATCCAATAGTAGATATTATTGACTGAGATTCGCGCAGGGTGGATCATCAATGGGAAGGAAAATATAACCATGAATACGATGCATAGGCGTCCAAGCGTAGTGGAGAATCCTCCAGGGTACAGGAGAATGATGTTACCGTCGACGTAGGAGCCGAATGTAAGGTACCCGCAAAGGCCAACAAGAACGAACAATATTGAAGCGGCAAGGACAGTCAAGTTTGCAAGTGTACTGAGCGAAGATAACGTTTTGTCGTCGGCTTCGTTGATGATTGAGAACATATTCTGGTGTCCCGTGAATGCGAACACGATGATGGAGAATGTGGAAAAGACGTCAGTTGCAGACTTAGGGAAGTAGATCAACTCACCTTTGTACGACTCGGGTACGTTTCCGCTGACAAAATGGCCAATCACTAGCAATGACATGTAGCCAATGGCAGCCACGCCAAGCATGGATGTGTACTTCAACGAGTCTAAATTCTTGAGAAATGACAAAGGTACACACACAACAGCAGACGCCAATGTCCAGAATAATCTGTGATGCTCCGGCTTGAGAAAGGAGAGGTGTGTCACAATGGTGGGCATTAAGTCGCCAATAAGAACGAGATATGATATGGCACATCCAAAGCACTGAGTTGCGATGGCAATGTCAAAAACCACCAGAAGTGCCGGGTACGTAATAGAGCATACGTTGAAAAAGGAAGCATGTCCTGGGGTAACGTATTTGGATGCGTAGACCTGGAGAAAGAGGCCGAAACCTGATGTCAACGCCGCCAAAAGGATGATGAAGACTCCAAATACCATACCGTCAGTCGAGAAAGCGAGTGGCATGGACAAAAGTCCAGCGCCAACAATTGTCTTAAACAAACTGATGAAGGACGAAGTATGAGAAGCACCTGACATGGCAGTTCGGTCAAAATCTTATAAGGCGAGGAGACGCTATCTAGACTTTAGCTAGGAAGACTTTGAGATTGGCTGTGAGAGCACACTATCCAAACTTTAACGAGGGATCTGCAATTCAAGATTTCCACGCTTGCACGGATTTTCAGAGCCGCACAAGTTATGTTCTGCTCAGCGTACAAAGATACAAACGCTTAGAACTAGAGAATTGATTTGGTTCTCGGTCTTGCCAGTAAACGTGCTCAGCGGCGATCACGAACCAAAACCCCGATAGATTTCAGCCTCGAATTGTAGTGAAATCGAGAGAACGACGTCCGCGAAATCAATAATTCAGTTTTGTATCTTAATAGTTGCACCGTGACCAAAGCTCACAAGCAAATCTAGAAATTTCACCAGTCGGTAGGAAGAAGGTGTGGGTTGCGTCTACTAGGGCAAACCGCGCACTCGATAGAGAATCCCAAGTCGTGGATTCCAGAAAATGTCTCAAACTAGTGAGGTGACCACAGTTTAGGCAATTTGAAATCTCGAAATTTATAGAATTTTCTCTAGCTTTTAAGAAGAGGTGGCTGAGGCTCGTTGCGGGATGTTGGGGTCAAAGACTTTCTCGCCTGTATGGCCGCCTCGTGACGACAGCTAAAACTTGAGACAACTTGGGTGAAAAATTTTTACAAAAGATCGGACCTAGATTCTGGTTTGCAATTGCTGGTGTAACGCTACGAATCGTGTCGTCCTGTTTGGGCAGAATGTTCAGTATCTGTCTTGTGCAAACTACCCGAATTCTGCTTTCTCAAACTCGTGGCAAGTTCCGCAAATTTTTCAAATGACACCGCTCACTCGTTTTTTCGAACTCAACGTTAGGAAGGAACCCTGATTAATTTCCATCAGACCAACCCAAAATTCCACTAGTTTGCGAAAATAATTCGCCATCTTGCGGCCTGCCGTTCTCTGGATTGGTCGCCTGCCACCTGCACCTAACACGCGACCTTACCCCAGAACTCATCTCAGATCTTCAAGGCACTTGGCGGTACAAAGCAGAAATTGCATAAATTGAATAATATACTCCGAAATGCTGCTTAGTCCAACCACAGTAGCCCGCGCTTTCCACGAAACGGCTTTCAAAAAACCCAACACTAGGATAACCGATACCGCCATGGCGCTCTCCACGGAGTATCTTCGGCTTTTCATCAACGAGGCTGTTCTTCGAGCCAATGAGGAGCGTGCAAAGGAAGCTCCAGTAACGGAGATTGACGGAATTGACAATATCGCTTCTTTGGGCCCGGAAGATGAGAACGAACTAGACCAGTTCGATGACGCGTCCGACAACGAGCTTGAAAGCCGCGGTCTGGCAATAGCCACGCAGGCGAGCGTGTCGTCGTCTTCCGATATTTTGGATGTGCGTCATCTATCAAATGTTGCGGGACTTTTGGTGATGGATTTCTAGTGGATGCAAAGTCTCAAAACATACTACTTGGGAGAGAAGACTAGAGTAAGATCACAGCTTTGGCCAATTGAGTCGCCATGGCACACCCTTGGCCTAGGCTACTTCAACCTCTGGTGGATTCAGGGATGCTCGTGCTGATGGGACAGGCTGGGTTGTCTTCGTGATTCCGTCACTGGCACTCAAACTTTACAGTCAGGCGTAAACCCGAATTGATATACTTTGGCAAGAAAGGACACCGCAGAGAAGCTGAGAAAGACTTCTGCGATGCGGCAGAAACCTTCGGAAGTTGGGCGGTCTCATCGATTTAGACTAAGCTATCAGCTCCAAGATTAGCTGTATCTTTACATGAAATAATCGTCAGTCGGCAGAATGGCTATGCTCCTCATCACTTGCGCTGAATTCGCCAGCGTAGTGTTCCTAAACTCGTGCAACTAAACCCTGAATCACGAAACCTATCACCACGTGCCCAAATGGCAATGTCACAGTTTCCAGCATACCCTGTATTATTTTTTATTGAATTTAAAAATACCACATCTTTTTTCATAACCAGCAACATCAGCCCCGACAAAGGAGGCGCCGCAAGCCCCAGGGCAAAACGTCAAGTTGACACTAGTCCTGCTGAACCGTCACAAGCACCCAAAAGCCGTACCGAAGACCCCGCCGGTCCGACGCCCACCCCTCAGGCATCAGCGATTCCACCAGACAGTACAACGGCACCTTCAATCGCTCAGGAACGGCACTATCTTCCAGCAACGATACCGTCAACGGCACAGACACCCAATTTGCGCCCACCTCCATTTTTTCAGACACCAATGCGCGCTTCAAAGCTTCGGCCCGCGCCGCTCGTGTGTTGTTGGTGAGTAACACCGTAGGCACCGACTCGAGACCGTCAGCTCGACCGCGGCGAGCCTGGACACTGAAGCTCGTTTCTGATAGAAACATCGAGACGTCGACGCCGGGGCCTGCATGCGGATTCTCGGCTACGATCGCAAGATTAACGTTGATGCTTCGAGCTCCAGGGTTCAGCACGCATAGCCAACACGGCGTCTCTGTGCCGGGGCTGAGCTTGCGTCCGCGTGTTGTGATGTTGATGGTGGGCACGTGATCGACGGCGTAGCTGCTCCTGAGTATTTTGAGGGTGCGAGGCTCTGGCACCGGCACCAGAAGCTCCGCATTGCAGTCGGCGCACGAAAACTTCCTTTTCGCCGAAAGCTGCTTCCCTAGAGGCACGTGCACGTTCTCCAAGGTAACCACGTGACCCTGCAGACTCGCCCCGACTTTCAGGCTGCTCAAACTCCGCATGAGCTCGGCGTTTTCGGAGGTGAGAACAGGACGCAGCGGGCGCTGGTTGTGAAGTGAATTCAACTCGGAGAAATGGATGGTCAACGCGCGAAACTGCGCCAGAACCTCGTTCTTCAAAATGCTGGAAAGCGGCGCTGGTTTCGTCACCACCTGTGTTTGATAAGTGAAGTCACACGTGACACAGCGGAAGCAGAACTGCTTGCCGGTTTTCAGTGGAAGAGCCAGGATTTTCGAGTCGATTTGGTCGAGGTTGCCCATCTTTCGGTCGTTGGCGGTGACCACCACGGGGCTGTTGCACATCGGACACTCGAAGCAGTTCTTAGCACACCGGACAAGGCCATCCTTGTCGGAGAAATTGGTCATGCATCCGGCGCAGAACTTGGCCTCAATCGTGACAGAGGCACAGAATTTACACCGGATTACGTGGCACTGCGGACATAGATATAGATCGGGAAGCTCGTGAAGTGACTGTGGAGAGAGCCTCGGTAGGCGGTCGTCGCTTCCACCCGTTCCGCACGGGCAGTAGTAGGCACAATTGGCAATATTCATCCAACGCAATGCCAGAAATCACCTGGAATTTTCGCCGGCAATGACAGTGTTCCGCATGGAATTCCCGAGGTAAACAGAGGTGGTCCTGCGTGGTGCGAAAAATCATCGTTCTCACCCATCGCTTACTCACATCCTCACACAACCAGTCCAAGATGTCTTCGCCGCAGAGAGAGGGATTTAGCGCGCCGTCGTCGATTTCGCATGCTGCCCACGGCCATGTGACCGCCAAGTCGCTTGGTGTCAAGTACAACTGCGCCCAGTGTGGTGCGTCGTTTTCGTTGGGCAAGAGTGATGCCATTCGGTGCAAAGAATGCGGCCACCGTGTGATTTACAAGGCCAGGACCCGGCGCATGGTGCAGTTCGAGGCCCGTTAGGTGTACATTAGCATAATATATTGGGAAGAGAGAACCTGTAGGTTGGGTGTGGGAACCAGGCGTGGCGATTTTTCTGGCGACGATAACTGCCGCATGGCGGAAATTAATAGGAAGTCAGTTCCACAATCCGAGTAGGACATCGCTCAGACGCCGCTTACACACAAATTTACTATTAATAATACAATACTATAGCTGCGGGTGCCTATTATATCACAGCAAGATCTTCTTGAGCTTGGAGAAAAAGCCCTTCTTCTCCTTCTTGTCCTTCTTGGTAGTGTCTTTCTTGGCCTTCGACGACGCGGCAGCCGTCTTGGCTGGAGCAGCGGTGGTCTTTTTGTCTTTTGCCTCGCGAAGCTCGGCCTCCTCGGTCAACTTCTTGGCCTCGGACTCGCTGGGCTTGATCTCCTCAAGACTGATTTTGCCGTTGGCGCCACCGAGCTGTTTCTCGAGCTCCTCGGCGGTGTGGTCGCCCTTTGCGACGATGATTTCCTCGTCGCCGTCGATAGTGGGAACAGCAACAGCATCGGCGGTAGCATCGGCGGCGGACTCAGAAGCGACAGGCTCGGAGGCCACAGGCTCCTCGGCAACGGGTGCCACGTCGGGCTTGGGTTCCGGCTCCGCCAACGCACTCTCAACAGGAGGAGCGATTCCGGTGTCAGCGGCAGAAGCAGCCACAGGAACAGCCTCGGCTCCCTCAGGCTCAACTGGCTCGGGTACCACTGTCTCCTTTGCCTTGGTTGCCTCAGCAGGAACTGAGGCAGGCTCATCCGAGGAAGCGGCACCAGCACCAGCACCAGCAGCACCAGCAGCACCAGCACCCCCAACGGCACCAACAACCGTGGGGTCAAGCGTGTGCGCGGGCTTCTCGGCCTCAGCCACAGGAACAGGCTCTTCGGCCTCGGGGCTTGTCTCGGGCGAAGTGGTGCTAGCAGGCACAGGTGCACCAGATGCTGCGGCTTCCTCAACGTCTCTCTTCTTCTTTCTCGCCCTGTACTGGGTCTTCTTCAACTTTTTCTTCTGCTTCTTCTTCTCTTCTGGCGTCAATTCGGCAGCGGCTTTCTCGCTGGTGGCGCCCGTGGCTGCCACGCCCTCGTCTTCCTTGGCCGCCTCTTCGTTCAAGGTCTTGGGGTCGACGTTCTCGAACTTCGAAAAAGCTTCCAAGGCGTCGGGGTCAGTGGGCACGTGGATACCGGGCTCGCCAAGGGTTGCCTGTTTTCCCTCGCTGGAAGGCATGACGGTAGTGCTGAAGGCACCACCCACTGCGCTAGCAGCACCAGCCACAGCGGCGCCGATTCCGGCAGTGGCCGCAGTCAAGCCACCCGCTTCAGGAATTTTGGAGCCGGTGCTCGCAGTTTCTACAAGGTCGGCGGTGTTCAAAACGTTGTTCACATTGCCACCCTCATCGTGGCCCAGAGCCTCATGCTCGTTGATGAGCCATTCGCCATCAACCACGTATTTATAAAAAATCTTGGAGTCCTTCTCAAGCGGAACTGTCAATTCGAAATCGCCAGAGCTGGTTTTAACGAGAGGGAGAGTCTTGGCCCAGTTGTCGAACGAACCGGTAACGATAACGTCGGTGGGTCCAGAAGGCCTAGAAGGTTAGCATTGAGTAGAGAGGACGTCAAAAGCGAGTCTTCCAACTCGCCCAGTGATAACATACCACTTGAATGTGTAGGAAGCCATGGTAGCGATAGAATATGTTGTCGTGATTGGAACCCCCAGGGAAAAAAGTGCTGGTGCGGCGGGCCTGCAGGCAGGCAGCCGTGGTGGCTGGTCACGATTGTTGTAGCCGATAGGCTGGCGCAATAGCCGGCAGATTACGGCGAGAAGCAAATAAAAAATGCATGGCAATCTTTTAATGGCCTCTAACTTTGGGCAGTCCCCAGAACGAGAGCGCAACCGGGAGGATCACCAATGCGTGCACGGCAGCAACCACCACCAAAGAGAGCCACATTCTAAAATAGTAGACTTCGAAAATTTTCGAGCGTGTGAACGCCAACACCGCAATGCCAATGCACTTTGTGATGGTGATACCGCCGAGCACCAGGCCGCCGACCCGGACTAGTGCCCTGTATGCACGCCGGGCCTGGGGAGGAATAACGGCCATGGAGTTGACAAACCGCTCGTTTTCTTCCTCTTTCAAGTAGGCCCGTGTGATGTGGATGGTGAATTCGACGGCCAAGCCCATGCAAATCACCAAGTTCACCAAACTCACGGCATTGAGAGAGATTCCCAACATCGCCATGCACGCACCCATGAAAATCATGATCAGGGCCACCGTCCCGCAAAGCACGACTGCTAGACGCACCAGACCAAGGAGAAGGGCACTGACTCCAAAAATTATCGCGAGAGCAGCGGCAACTAGCTTGAAAGTTTGGGAGACGATTCCCACGTACTGCACGAAGAATACGTAGAAGGGCAGGTAGGCAAACACATCGATCTCGCCCGGAGTTTGGCGCTTGATCTCGTCGACAATCCTCAACGACGACTCATATGCAGCTATGAAATCGGCCTGCGAACGGAGGGGCGTGTGGCTAGTGCGGAGGTAGCTGCTTTGAATACTCGTCTTGGAGTAGTTCACGGAGGCAGAGTATGGTGCTTTGCCGCCAAGTGGACACGGATCTGAGGGCTCATTGATCCATTTCTGGAAGAAATGCATAAATTCACTCCCAACTGGAAGACCCTCCATAGATGTGTTGTACGGAGGAGTGTGGTGCAAGTAGCACGGCTCGCAAAGTCGTTCTGGGGCCGACGCGGGACAGAACTCTTTCCCGCCGGTGCCTTTTTTGACCCGGCAACATTGATCTAACGACGGGTTAAGCCACGTGAGGAAGTCATCGAGCCAGTTGGACGCCGGCTCTGCGATTGTCGACACATCACTTCGCTTAGCCTCTTGATCGAGTATGTTGGGAACTGAGAAATTGGCGCAGGCGGAGAACTTTCCGCAGAGCAATTGCTGGTTTGCACGCTGCGTGACGTCTAGATCTTTAACCACAACAAGCATGGGTGGGCCAACATTGAGGTAAGAATACACCGAGTCGAAGTAGTCCACGAGGTAGGAGCTCAGCGGGAGGGCAAGGCGCTGATCGAGCCCAAGCTGAACATATGGAATTAATGCTAGAGCAACAAATAGCGCCGTCATCGCAGCCCCAATAATTGGACCTCTTCGACGAAACAACCATGGCCCATACGAATCCTCAATCCATGGAGTGAAGGAGAGATCGACGTGGTCAAGGCTGATAGTTCCATGTTCTTCGGGCCCCGAGATCCAGAGAACATCGACACGTCCTTCATCCATGCGTTTTTGGTCGAGGCTCAAGAATGCAAGAAACGCTGTCATTTGGAGGATGAAGTTGATGGCAACAGCGCAAGCGGAGTATATGGCGAAATTGCGGACAGCAGGCATCTGGATCGACGATGCGAGCAAGAACATCGATGTTTGAAGCACAGCGCTAATGAAACACGAAGGACCAATAGCCTTCACAGCAGAGGAAACCCGCTCCTCCACCGGAAGTGACTGATCTTGCTGATCCAATTCATGCACCACGAGAAAAATATTGTCAACTCCAATTGCAAGGACTAAGAATGGGATTACCTCGGCAATAATGAGCGTCGACTTGATACCAAGAGTAGCGCAAAGTCCCGCCGCAGATGCCACGGAAACAATGATAAGACTTACTCCAACGAGGCCCAGAGCAAATCGCGTAGAGACGAAACTAGCACGGCTGAAATTTGTTGGGAGCTTTCCGCCTAGAGCTATCGATGCGTAGATAAACATAAGAATGTAAGATATCGCAACGATTCTCACGTCTGTGTTGGTAGACTGATTGAGTTCCTCTTCTAACGAAGACTCAGTAGAGAAAGATATCTGGAGCTCGGGTTTCTCTTCCCGAATTTTAAAGACCCAATTCCTCAATGCCTGCTCGTACGACTCTGTAGTGGCAACATGGGATTTATCGCCTGAGTTTGAGTTGACGAGCAACGTCACCACGAAAGCGGGAGAGTCAAGAACTGAATCCAGTGCAAACAAAAGATTCTTCTTCAAGGGCTGCTGGAAGCTAGGAAGACAGTTGACTGGAGACTCGGCGCATGCCGCTATCTCACGTGCCCAGTTCTCCAGAGATAAGTAGCGAATATCACCGTTGAAGTACTGTGCAAAGGATTCAATGGCGCAGGTTTCACCTGTTGGCTTGAAGCAGATGCTGTCGTAATTGATGACTTCCCCGTCTTGCTGGAGGCTTTGCAACTCCTGCTCTTTGTCAAACCACCATTGCACAGTGTCCCACGAAAGCACCGGGCCGCCGTTCTTGCTGCTAACAATGATCTGCTCAATGCGGAAAAACTCCCCAAAATTAGATTCAAAGTACCTTTGGTTCTGAAGAGCTGGCTCAGACGGACTCACCCAGAGTTTTGTGGGATTCGTTTCCCACGAAAGGTTCACGAGGCCAAGGGAGAAAATTGCACATACAGCAAGCGAAGAAGTGAGAGTAACAAACGGCCGTGTCGAGCAGAAACGGCCTAAACTGGAAAACCCTGCCTCCAAGAGATTCATGACAGCCAGACGAGCAGAGGCCCATGCTGGCTCCTCTTCAGCGGCCAAATCTGAGCGAAGAATTTCGTCCAATCTTTCCAACTCTCCTTTCTTTCGCCTGGCTAAGCGAATATGAAATGCTCCTACGATGAGCACCAACACAGTCCAAGCACCGGCTGCCCACACCGTGAAACATGGAAATCCAGCCAAACGACAGGTGCTGTTTGGGTCTGCAATATCTTCGAGAACTGGACATGACGATGGACAGTCCGAGCAAGCGCAACGGAATTGGGGGTCATCGCAGGCTTTCATGTCGCCGGAGCTAAGAACGAACGGCTGTTTTTTGGGAACCTCGTATTTGAAGTCAATCTGAAATGGCAGGCCACCAAGAAGCGGCTTTTCGTCACCCAAGAACTTTAAGAAATCCTGGAAATTTTGAGCTCCGCCCCCAATCAAGTCCATGGCGTAGCCATTGGTGGCCGCAAACTTGAGGCTCTTACAGGAATCAAAGAATTTTTTAGCGTAGTCAGGATCTGTGAACACAGAAATAGACGAAACGACGTCTTTGCCAGTATCGACTGCCTTGGATGTGCTGGTGACCTTAGCGAAGGTCGCCTGGTTCGGCAGGCACGTCATCTGGCAGAAAAAGTCGTAGAAATTACTGCGGCAGGCAGGACACAGACTAATGAGGGATTCTACCCGTTTGAGATTCAGCTCAAGGGCGGCCACCTGGTCTGCTGAACAGCAAAAGTGGGACTGGTTGGCGAAGTCGGCACCACAGATTAGAGACAACGTTTCTGTCGTTCCGGGATCCAATTTAACAGCAGGTACAAGTTCTGGACAAGGAATTGACTTTCCAAACACGGACTTCTTACCGCAATTGCCATACATGGCACACATGCCCTTGTCAGCGGCCGCCAGACTCATAGCAAGCAAAAAAAATAGGCAGCAGAAGATTCTGCTGTATTTTTCACGCAACATCCTTTACAGTGGTCTTCGAAATATCTATGGCCAAGGGCTGGTAGGTGGTGGTACGTATGGTACTGGTGGTGGAAGTTATGAAGGCGGATCAAGACGCAAACGTACGAAGAAAATCCGAACTGCTCTCGTAAATATGTCTTGTCACCAACTAGGTAAAGGTAATCAGTTGGAAATGTGTGCGCCACTCAACAGTGTTGCTGTTGCTTCCGCTGCTCAAACGTGGGGAAGCCAGGACGGCAAGGTCACGTGAGCAGTGATGGTTATGGTATCGGGATTCCGAGAGAAGTGAAAGAGTCCTGCAATTGATACTCTCAAGTAGAAAGCTGGACTCGGCAGGAGTAATAGGGGTTCAGGTGGGATCGGGTGATTTAGTTGCCGAGCCGAGCACCGCTAAAAAAATCAGGGGCAATGAATTGTGTACTGATTTACTGATATGTTTGCGGAATTCCACGATTGGCAAAAAAAATGGATGAATTAATTCCGGGCACTTTGTGACACTCCATTGAGTAGGCCCAATCGGCGGGCTCAGTAGGTCGATGTGTTAGCCTTGCTGACTTGCAAGCAAGGCTTCTGCTAATTCCAGAAGGTAATATATAGCTATTTATTTTGACGATTCATCACTCAATTGTATCTTGAGTATCTTTTGCTTATCTTCCCCCATCTCGTCATCTCACCAACCCATCTCGAACACATGCTCATTGCAATCTCAGGCACCCTTTCCGCAGGAAAGACGGAAATAGCCCGCTACTTGACGTTCCAGGGATTCCAGCCTATAACACTAGAGGAGCTTGGAGGACTGGCCAAGAGAACGGAAAATGGCACCTCTGACACGTCCGAAATCACGGTCTTCCCAAATCTCGATGCCCTTCTCGATCACGTCACTGCCAACTGGAGATCAAACTACGTGATTTCGCATATTGCGGATATGGAGATGCTCCACAAACTCCAAAAGCGCCCTTTTTTCCTTCACATCAGCGTGGATGCTCCAGTGCTTTTGCGGTACTCCAGACATCAAGAAAAGCGACAAGAACACGCTCTTTCGGCCGAAAAATTCACCAGTGCTTCCGATGACTTGCTTTTCAACCCAGCGAACCCCCTCATTGAGATAAATAACCAGGCTCGCGTGAAGATCATCAACACCACCAAGTCGCTAAAGTCGCTCTACGTGAAGCTTAGTGAGCTTGATCTTCCCAATCTGGAGCGCTTGAGACCCACATGGGATGCATATTTTATGCGTCTCGCAGATTTGGCTGCGTTGCGCTCAAATTGCATGAAACGACGCGTCGGCTGTGTAATCGTTAAAGACAGCAGAGTGGTGGCCACTGGCTACAACGGCACTCCTCGCCATTTGCTCAACTGTAATGAAGGTGGCTGCTCTCGGTGTAACGAAGGCAACGGTTCAGGTGCAGCGTTGTCAACATGCCTATGTCTTCATGCTGAAGAGAACGCGCTTTTGGAGGCTGGACGGGAGAGAATTGCTGGCGAGACCCTGATATTATACTGCAATACTTGCCCATGCCTCACGTGCTCAATCAAAATTGTTCAGCTGGGCATTCGCCAGGTGGTATATGCTCAGAGCTATTCTATGGACGAACAGTCACACCGTGTAATGAGCAGCGCAGGCATTGTACTTCGGCAGTATGTTCCACCGAAAGAAGGCATTTTTGTTTGAAGATTCGAAGTGGTGGGCGAATCGCAAAATCCGCCTGGACTGTGCATTGACCGGAGAGTCTGGATGCGTGGCTTGCTACAATATCGCCGTGTTTTCTGATTCATGCTTTCGTCTATATTTCGGCGTACTCGTACGGACCGGGCTTTTGTTCGGCGTCAATATCCAACTTTTGCAACACTTTCCCGTCTACGCTCAACGACGCAGATATTTTGTCACCGGGGTGGACCTCTCCCACGCCTTTAGGCGTGCCTGTCAAGATCATATCGCCCTTCTCCAACGTCATGATTGCAGACATGTGGGACAAGATTCGGTTTATGGGGAAGATCATCAAGTTGGTCATGTCATCCTGCTTTGTCTCTCCGTTGATACTCAAACTCAAGTTGACGTTGTATGGGTCTGGAATTTCCAGCTTAGGAATAAATCCCGACAATGGCAAGAATGTGTCAAATCCTTTTCCAATCGACCATGGTAAACCCTTCTTCTTGGCCTCGTCTTGCACATTGCGAGCTGTCATGTCTATGGCGAGAAAGTAGCCGTCAATTGCAGTCAACGCTTCCTCATTGGAGAAGGTCGAGGGCAAATTTTTCAAATTTTTGTTGAGCACAATTCCTAATTCAACCTCATGGTGCACGACAACTCCCTTGGGAACTAAAAATGGACCTGACTCAGGTTTCAATATAGACGATGAAGGCTTGAGAAAAAAGAATGGCTGAGATGGCGCCTTGTTGTTGAGTTCCTTGATATGGGCAGCATAGTTGCGACCTATGCAGAGGATCTTTTTGGCATGATCGATGTACTTCAATGACATGGCTGGAGTGAGTGAAAGTTGGAGATCGCGGTGCACGGGTGTTCGAATGTGGGGTTTTGAGAGGCACGGGTGTTTTTGTGTTTCAGGAGGCACGGGTGTAGATGCCGCCAGCTGTCGGCGACATCTGGGGTGAGCTCGTACCCTTGCAAATCCGCCAGAGCCCTCGTGATTCCAGCGAAAAAAGAAATTCCACAATCATGACCATTTTTTCAGGCGGTTTCAGGTCGGCCGATGGTGGCCTATAGTGGAGGGGACCGACTCGCACCCGTCTAGGTAAACCAATTGCAGAAAGGCATGGGCTGCGATTAGCAACACTTGCATATGCACCTGCGTATACGAGGTAGCACCTTTGAAATCGCGCATTTCAACTTGAGCAGGGTTCTTACAGTTCGTAAATGTGAGGCTTGAGCAATGTATGTAGAGACTCGAAATCTCGGACGGTTAATTTACGGTAGCGAGGAGAGTACTTTTGCTTGGTAGGCGTGAGCCGAAATCCTGTTCTGACAGTCGCGCAGGAAGATGGAAGGAACAATACCGATGCCAACAAAGGTGGTATTTATGTCCATTCTTAGTTGCTTGCTTGATAAAATAACGCATAGTCAGCTAAAAACGTTCTATTTGGAGTGAGATGATAATCGTTCAAGTATTTCCAGCTTTCGGCCCGGTCGCCTTGCCCAGTGGAACTTAAAAGTGAGGCTGCGAACGATTTATACCGGATCTCAGAGAATAAGCTAGAGAATTGGGGAACAAATCTGGACGTATAAGCAGGATGATCTTCCGCACGAAATCTTCCACATAACCGGTGGAAGCATATATCGTTAGGCTCGGGAAATATTCCTGTTGCTGCCCGTTTTGGATCAACCACAGTTAACCCATGCATTACTACGACCGCTTTAGGATCGGCCCCAGCCTACCCGTTTTGCGGCATTTAGGTAAATACCGAGTACAAAAAGCGGCTGTAGCAAGAAAATCTTAGAATTGTTCTCGTATTTCTGAGTGCTTGTGCGGATTTTCACCACAAAGTAATTTCCTGCCATTATCACGGTTGCGGTCCCAATCGTCGCATAGCTCTCTACTTGGAAATTCTTTCATTAGATGCCTTTCATTCTTATCTGGTTCCTTCTTTGGTTTCTCCAATGATTTGTACTAGTGCTTCATTGACACGTTCGATGCATGTATCTTTTAGACGACGATATGGCACCTGCGCAAATCCTTGGCATGGCTGTCAAGATGTGAGATGCAGAATTTTGTGCTGAAAGAGACCAGGAAATGGTGTTGAGCAAACGCTAAGATGCTAAGACTAAGGAGTGAAATAGATTGCTTTGCCTTCGCCGTCATATGTTCATTTGTCGAAAGCACCGGCTTATTCATGTTACCTTAATTGCAGGGCTCCCGACTTCGTTTCTCAGGACGTGGATGCCGCAACGTAGTTCAAGCAAGTCGGTCGTCAATAGATTCCAAACCTCCAATTTGGGAACTCCGGCCCGTCTGGGTCGCGGGACCTTAACCTTGTTCTCCGTCCTGGCATTGGCCAATAACCATGAATTGCACCTTCAGCGTCTCAAGTACCTTGTGCTGGGAGTAAAAATGAAGCCAGAGAATATTCACCTCAGGAGCACACCATATCCGTTGGCCAATGTGGCGGCGATCCCGATTCGGCGCCGTTTGTCATGTATATTTACGCAGGGCCAACATGGACATGTGGACGGACGGAAGGAAAAACCGCAGTACGAGAACGGCCCATTTTTTCTTTTTCTATGACGAAACTGCAAGAGAAACTCACGGGAGACTTGCAGCACTCTGCCTGATCTCTAGCGATCTAAAAATTACCAACTGGTTTCTGGATTTTAATGGACCTGGAGAAGCCTTGCGCGTCACTGCATGTAGAGGATATGCTCTTGCACGGCGCCAAACTCGACAGACGCCAATGGTTATATGCATACCTCTACCATCTTGCTGAAGCGAGCCATCTTAACTCGCAGTGGGCTTAGCAAAACGGTTAAATGCACGGCCTCGCAAGGCCTTCGCTAGCGAACCTAAATTCGTCGTCTTCGTGGCAGAATCCGAGTGGTTCGATTTCACTTTACGTCAAATTGACGTGCCAAGAAAAAATTCTTCATCAGGAATATCCTGCACTGAGCAATGATTTTTCTTGGCTAGGTCCATCAAAATTCAAAGATCGGTTGTTCGGCTATTTGATGCATTCGATTGTCTGCTCCCGGCATTGGGCCCAACTACAAAGACTATAAAAAATCTGCCAAGACAAGTTGTTAGGCAGGCAGCGTGATAGCCGACAACGATCAGAGTTTCTAGCGCTTGGCTATTCTCATAGAATAATGCAAAACGCTCACACTTTCGAACATACCGCACCCCCTAGACAACTGCATACGTGTGCAGGTAAAGGATGCCATTGGCTGCAACACCACTGAAATGGCGTCGGCCTCATGCATGAGATGAACTAGATAGTATGCATCGCACATGCACCGCTCCCCATATAAAAGGCGCCATGGTCAGCCCTGCCAGTTTTGATTTTTGAAACTTTCTACACAAAGAAACGCCCGGTTCTCCTTCGAAGTCCATCCTTCTCAAAATCCCCCTTGCAGAATGGCAGACGTCTTCAACGTGCAGATCTTCTTTGTGGTCTTCAGAGAGTCTTTGGAGGCCGTGGTGGTCATCTCAGTCCTTTTGGCTTTCTTGAAGCAGGGACTTGGTGGCTCCGACAGCGACCCCGTTATCCACAAAAAGTTGAAAAAACAGGTATGGATTGGTGCTATATCTGGAGTGGTGCTTTGTTTGATCATTGGCTGTGCCTTCATTGGTGCTTTCTACTCTTTGGGCAAGGACATCTGGGCCAAGAGTGAGGATCTCTGGGAAGGAATTTTCTGTATTATTGCAACGATTTTGATTTCCATGATGGGTCTTGCCATGTTAAGAATCAACAAGATGAAAGAGAAGTGGAGAATCAAGTTGGCCAAGGCACTCGTGGAACCCAAGGGGACCTCTCGTTTTGGAATTGGCCGGTTCACCAAGAAATACGCCATGTTTATCTTGCCATTCATCACCACTCTTAGAGAAGGTTTGGAAGCAGTGGTTTTCGTGGGTGGTGTTGGTCTCAACTCGCCTGCAACTTCTTTCCCCCTTCCTGTGATTTGTGGTTTGATTGCCGGTATTGCTGTTGGTGTTGCCTTGTACTACTCTGGATCGACTATGTCTTTGCAGATCTTCTTAATCATCTCCACCGCTATCTTGTACTTGATTTCGGCCGGATTGTTCTCCAGGGGAATCTGGTTCTTTGAAACCTACGTTTACAACAAAAAGACTGGTGGTGATGCTTCCGAGGGTGGATCTGGTCCTGGTACTTACAACATCAAAAAGTCTGTGTGGCACGTGAACTGCTGCAACCCGGAAATCGACAACGGTTGGGATGTGTTCAACGCCCTTTTGGGATGGCAGAATTCTGCCACCTACGGCTCTGTGATTTCCTACAACGTTTACTGGCTCTTCATCATTTTCTGCATTGGCGTGATGCTCTACGAGGAGAAGAAGGGCCACATGCCTTTCCTCAAGAACAGAAGATTGAGAGAATTGAACCCTATGTACCACATCAAGGGTAAGAAGAAGAACGAGTTGTCAAAGAAGGAGCAAGATGAGTTGTTCGAGAGGGTCAAGAACAAGAATGTTGGAGGCGAAGAAGATGAGTCTGCTGATGCCTTGTCCAACAAGAACGAGACTGTTTCTCATGAGAAGTCCAGTCAGAAATCTAACTAATTTTTTTTTCTACACATATGGGCCGACGACAGACAGCACAGTGAGTAACCTCACGCACACACACACACACACATATCAAGTGACAGCGAAAGCCGTCACGAGGCCAAAGTTGTGCTGTTTGAAGTCGGCTAGCCGAGCCGTTCTGCGCGTTTAATATGGGGGTATATAGTTTGATATAATAAGGGGGACAGTTAGTGTAGAAGGCTGGTGGTGGGGTGGTGAGTGGAACTCAATAATCAATCTACGTCATACTGGCAGGTTCGTTCAAATCAAGTTTAGTTTTTATAATACAATCTCCCAAGCCCATAAGTTCCATAATTGCATCCATCATCAAGCGTTGCTGATTCCCGCAGAAAACACCAAACTCCATGTGAGACTCTGTCCACCGTCAAGATAATTGGATGAGAACGAAGATGAGGTAAAAAAGCTGTAGGCAGTTGCAGCATCGTAAAGGGCTTGGTTAAGTCTGAGAATGCCCAACCAGCCGCTGGAAAGCGAACCAACTATCAGTTGGAGTTTTTCGGTCCATTCCTGCGAAACGAAGGTGGCCCCTCTAATCAAGCTGGAAGCGGGAGTAATTGGCAACATGTGAATACCGTGGATGTACTCTATATTGTCACCAAAATACGTTGTGTAGGCAATCTTGTTGTCCATGAGAATTCCGGACACCTTGTTACCGATGTAGTTGGAGGGCTCCACCGTGTTGTCATCCAGGTAGAGGAAGTACAGATTCATAGATCTGCTCTGAATCTTGAGCATTACATCGCCACGAGCTTCCATGGCACTGTCGCCAATCACGTGTCCCCACAATTTCATTCCGTAAGAGAAGTTGTAGTCCTCACTTGACGATTCTTCGTCCTTTCCGTCTCCAGACGTGAAAAGACCCTTGGCCCACGAGTGGCCATGGAACCAGTCAAACAGTCTAGATACAGGGAAGTAGGGATCGGAAGTCAGCGGGTTGGCCACGTCTCTGACAAGAGTGTTGATCCACTGCTTGTTGTCATTTGCCCAGGTACCCCCAAGCTTCTGGTCAACGTAACCAATGACGGCTAAGGCATGGATATGGTAACCAAAGTGGAAATGGTGATCGTTGTAGAAACCCATACCAAAATCAGCAAGACCATTGTCCTGAAAAGCAGCGGTCGAAGTCACTCCTCCATATCTGGTGTCGTGGAACAACGGCCAGTTGATCTGGTTAGCCAGGAATTTGGCGTAGTACGCTTTAAGATCGCTTAAGAGATTGGCAGTCAAGGTTGTATCCTCAACGATCTCGTGCACAGTCAATAAAATGTAGGCGTACTTGTCGGCAGCCTTGCCCATATAGTACATGGACTGGTAGTCCAAAATAGTGTTAACGATATCGACACCCGAGAGCTCCGAAACAGCAGCGTTGTGAATCGCCGTGAGCTGTGAAGGCGAGTAGGAGACGGAAGTCCCACTGCCCGTCACGTGGGGGAAGAACTGGATAGTGGTGTCGACTGTGTCTGAGAAGGAGAAAGTGTTGGTAAGGAATGCTCGCATGGTGCCCTTGGTGGTCGAGTCCAAGGTGATTCCAGTGTATTTGGTGGTGGTATCAGCGGTAAGGGTCTGAAGGTGGTGAGGCAACGCAAACACAATGGGGGCACCTGCAATTGACGAACCTGCTGTCGTCCAGGTGAACTGGTAGCTTGTAGACAGGCAGCTCAACAGGCCGGAGACTGCAGCGGTGGTGACGTACTGGCCAGCAGACTGATAGTAGTAATTGTCAAGTTGGGTGTTTGAAGGCGCGTACACGGCCTGGATGATGAGGCCGTCGACGGCATTCGAGGCCACGATATTTCCATTGGAGATTGCAAACGAAATCGAGTCTCTATCAGCTGGAAGTGTCACAAACAAGAGCCACTGGGCGTTGTTATTCAAGGTAACTCTGTACTTCTGCACGGTGGCAGACGACGAGGCCACAATCTCTCTAACAATCAGGGTAAATGCGTAAATGGATGAGATTCTGGGCACCGTGTTTCCATGGTACACTGAAGTAGCGTATCCCATTCCCTGCACAAGCGGGAACTCAATATAATTGGTGGAGTCGCCTTGGGTGGCTGAGAGTGTCGCTCTGGCAGACATGGCGGTCATTGAGTCCATACCCAAGTAGTTATTTCCCGAACTAATTGAAGTAGCAGAAAAGATGATTTCTCCAGTAAGAATGGGGTTGTAATAGTAGGAGACCGTGTTGCTTCCCGAGACGGCACCCTCCACGCGCTGTGAGATGTCGGTGTGCTGCACTGCAAATCCGTACTTGTTGGAGTTGTCCCAGTAGAAACCGTAAGGGTACGTCCAAGCCATCAGAGTCTGTGGGCTGAGGAAAAAGTTGGCGTAAAACTTGTTGGTTTCGTAAGGAAGCAGGTTAGAAACTCCGGCAGGAATACTGAGTGGCACCTCGTTGGAACCCCAATAGGCGGTGGGGTTAGAAGTGTCAATAACTGCAAAAAGATTCGATACCGTGTTGCATGTCGCATCCCATGTGATCACTCTGGAGGGAGTAGGTGAAGATGTGGACGAGACGGTGGACGATGGTGTCTCTGAGCTGGAAGAGACCAGAGTGGTTGAAGACGAGATAACTGACGAGGACGAGCTCAGTAATAAGGACGAGCTTGCTGCCACACTGGAGCTTACAGCCGACGAAGAGCCAAGCAAACTCGACGAGGACAGCGACAAAGCGCTGCTCGACTGGCTGGAAATTATCAGCGAATTGCTAAATCCAGAGAACGTAGCGCTCAGGCTGAATGAGCTCAAGCTAGCTGAATTCTCGCTCGCTGAAGAAGGCGCCGCTGAGCTTTCAAAGCCCGCTGAGGATGTCACCGAAGATGCTTTTTCAGGGTCAACGGAGGACACGGCATTTGTAGACTCAGCGGATGAAGTGGACGACAAACCGGTCTCAGAGGAGCCTTGTGTACTCTGGAGTCGGGTGCTGTTCAAAGCAACACTGGATACCAAGCTACTGGGATTCCACGACGACGACGCAATGGAGGAGCCACCAAGAACGGTCTTTCCCTCCGAAACGGGATTCAGTTGTGTTTGTGTGACAATTGGACCAGGTAGCGTGGAAACAGGCGTAGGCGATGGAGTCACGGATGCTTCGTAAATGGTCAGCAGCAAGGTGGTCTTTGCCAGCTCGACAAGGGCAACGGTCTGGCACACAGCACAATTTGTGTCATCGTTCTTGTCGTTGCCTGTGGCTTCTGTTTTTACCACGGGCACGACCGTGGTGTAGGTGGTGGCATGGCAACTCTCATAAACTGTAGATGTGGTCACCGTCGAGACCATGACAACGCAGCCCTCGTCTCCGCAAGAGGTGTGAGACGAGGTGGCGGTGATTGTGTCTGTAACAGAGAAAGTGACTGTGGAGACCGCGGAAGTTGTAGCATAACTTGTGACCCGTGTGGTTTCGGTGACATCTTGGGTCTGGGTTTCAGTCTCGTAGGTAACTTCGTCGGGATTAGCGTACACAATGACCACTGCGAATCCAGAAGATTCTGCATTTGCGGTTGATAACGAGGCCACTACGGGCTCGAAGCAAACCGGCGTCACGTAATTGGTGACAGTCTCAGTGCTATCGGCAAGAACTGCCGCACCGGCGGCGAGAAGCAACCATAAAGGCGATCTCATAGTAAACGAATGTAAGGGTTGGTAGGTCGCGATAAATCCTCGGTGGTGACAGCCATTTGGAATACGCTGGAGTTATATATCCGAGGCGTGTTTAGCCAGCACGTTGGGCCTGCAAGCTGGCTGTAGCGATCCCACCATGCATTAGCCGCGACAAATCGTGCGCTAGTATGCCGGCACTGTGCAGGATATCCAAGAATCGATGCGCGAGAATAGAGTTAGCCAGCGCCATGAAATAGGAACAAAAACGGGTGATTTGAACTTCCTTGCCCATGAAAAGGGCCGCCGGATTTTCAGCCAAAGGTCAGGTTTTTCAGTTTCTCGCGACCCGCCCTCTTATCTTTGTTTTTGTTTTGATGGGCGAGTGAGTGCGTGTGCATCTTGTTTACGTTTAACGTCACACGTGCAGCGCGCAGCCAGCGACACGCAGCAAAATCAACAAATTCACAACCAGCACAATGATTTAGACGTGCGTTTATTTAGGTTGAGGGAGGAAATCAGACTAGAAGAATAGGAGACCTCTGAGGGGTTAGTTTTGTGACCGTCTTCACATTGCAGTAGGTCGTTTCGACTTCGTGTGTGTCGTATTTTTCTGCACGCCTCGTAAGAAAGAGGCAATGTTTGGAGTGGGATACGCCACTCAGCCGCGGGCACCTTACGACGGACTTCGGGGTGGTCGGGCACGGCGTAAAAAACCGTCGACACAGCCGTGGTACTTGTTGTCAACATTGGGCAAGACATGGAATGCTACGCAGTGTGCCAACACGAACCAGCGGTGCCTTCCGGGAAGTTCACTGGTGGAATTTCCACGAAACTGGCATAGTGTTTGTCCAGAAATGGTGTAACTTTGCGATTCTGGGGTCTTCTGGGTTACCGTTGTTTTCGCGAGGTGTGGTGCAATATTCCGTGTGATCCAATCTCTTATTCATGGCCAAAATCATGGGAAGTAACCGCTGGTAATCTACAGGAGCTGGAAACTTGAAAACAAGCCTCGAAGCTTGCCACGGTGAATTGGGCTGACTTTGTCGCGCCAGAGCGAACACAGCCAGTACAGCCAGAGCGGGTGCGCACGTTGAGAAAATGCGGCAAAGTGGGGCAATCCAAACTGACAATTTGACATCTGCAATTGTCTCCACAAGCTGCAAGTCGGCCCTCATGGCGGATTTTTAATCTGCCACCCCAGAGTGCCTCAACAGTGGGCGACTGGCCCAACACGGAAGTCCTGCCTTGTCACGTGACCTGGGGTGTCGGCGTGTTCTTGTGGTGAATGGATCTCAGAACAGCCGAATCGATGACGGCGTCAGCCCAGCGAACTCCGCAGCTGGCCTCACCCCCTCCCTAATGGCCGCGTTTGGTATATGGGAGCGAAATTCCCGTTCGGGCAGTTAGCGCGCTACCCTATATAGGCGCCACACTAACACCGACGTCCCCAATTTCCACCTCCACACCAACCCATCCTCACTCGAAATGACCACAGTCTACGTTTCTGGTGCCACTGGCTTCATCGCCCAACATATTTTAAAAGACCTTCTCGACAAAGGATACACGACAATTGGCTCCGTGAGATCTGAGGCCAAGGGGATCCATCTTTCCAAGTTGCTCAACAACAAGAACTTCAGCTACGAGGTTGTGCCTGACGTAGGCGTTGAGGGGGCATTTGACGAGTCGTTGAAAAAACACCCGGAGGTCACCGTTTTCTTGCACACTGCCTCTCCCTTCCACTTCAATGCCACCGATGTTGAAAAGGAGCTTCTTTTCCCCGCCGTGAAGGGTACACAGAACGCGTTGAAGGCCATTAGTGCATACGGCAAGAACGTCAAGAACGTGGTGGTGACGTCATCGTACGCTGCCATCTCCACTGCCTCCAAAGAAGGTGACTCTTCTCACACCAACAACGAGGAGCTGTGGAACGAAATTACTTGGGAAGAAGCCAAACAGGACGCATTCAGCGGATACCGGGGTTCGAAGAAGTTTGCCGAGAAGGCCGCGTGGGATTACGTCAAGGAGAACAAGCCGGCCTTTGTCATCAACTACGTGAATCCCTCGTTTGTGTTTGGCCCCCAGGCGTTTGACTCAGAAGTCAAAGAAAACTTGAACACGTCGTCCGAATTCATCAACAAGATTTTGAAGATGAACAAGGACAGCGAAATTCCACCCGTCAAGGGCGGGTTTGTCGACGTCCGGGACGTGGCCAAGGCACACTTGGTGGCGTTCGAGAAGCCCATTGCAAATCAGCGCCTATTGTTGAATGCAGGCCGCTTTGCGAATCAGGATCTCATCGACATTGTTAACGACAAGTTTCCGGAGATCAAGGGCAAAATTCCGGTGGGCGACAAGGGTGGCGGCGACGCCATCAACGCAGCAATGTGCAAGATCGAGAACGCGAAAACCAGAGAAATCTTGGGATTCCCATTGATCGGCCTTGAGCAAACTGTGGAGGACTCCATTACCCAGATTCTCGCTGCCAGACAGGGCAAGCTCTAAGTATGCAGGACCAATTGCTAAGCGTGGACAATTGTCGCCGACACCAGCTCTGAGGTGGCTGTGTGCACAAACTCCGGTGGAATGAAGGTTATTTGTCAGCCGCAAAATAAGCGTAGTCGACGGATACATGAGCCCGATCAAAATGTAGTTACCGATACCTGAGTGGCCATTAGCATTGAAACACCACAAGACAGGTGAAAGGAAACGCAACCGTTCGGAGCGCCCGGCGAGACGCTAAATCGTCGGCGCCCGCACTACGGAGCTCCAAATGCCGCATTAGAGCTGTCAGCCACTTTAGACAGTGTCGAAGACGGAGCAAGCACCGCGGAGTTTGCCCGATCCGATCTCTGGAGGCGATAAGAGACGGCGCATTGGCGCAAGCGTGCAGCGGAGTAAGTGTCCGCTGGGCTAGTTGGGTGACCAATAGTGCCCGAAACGGCTATTTCCGCGAGCCACCTGCATGCTAACTCCGTTGCCTCCGCCCCTGGTGCTTCAATGGCAACGTTCGCGACTCGACCACTGTGGCCCACATCGCTTCCAGACAGTTCGCCTCCTGCATCAGCAACTCCAAATGCATGGTGTTACCCGAGGGACAAAAACGTCGGCCAAAGTATAAATAGGGCGCGGTTTCCACTCTGAGAATTCCCACGAGCTATCTTGTTTCGACCCAAAATCCAAATACAATAAATACAATGCCATCAGTCATCGTCTCCGGAGCCACAGGCTTTATTGCCCAGCACGTGGTGAAAACCCTCCTTGAAAAGAACTACGAGGTGGTGGGAACCGTCAGATCGACCGAGAAAGGTGACCATCTTGCCAAGTTGTTCAACAACAAGAAGTTCAGTTACGAGGTTGTCGCCGACATTGGCAAGAAGGGCGCCTTTGACGACGTTCTCGAAAAGCACCAGGATGCCGAGGTGTTTTTGCACACTGCGTCGCCATTCCACTTCAACGTCACCGACGTCGAGAAGGACTTGTTGCACCCTGCGGTGGAGGGTACCACCAATGCGCTTGAAGCGATTGCCAAGCACGGCAAAAACATCAAGAACGTGGTGATCACCTCGTCGTTTGCGTCTGTTATGGATTTGTCCAAAAAAGAAACCACCTACACTGAGGCCGACTGGAACCCCATCACGTGGGAAGAGTCCAAGGCCAATGCGTTGACGGGCTACATCGGCTCGAAGAAATTTGCCGAGCAGGCTGCGTGGAAGTTTGTCAAGGAAAACAAGGTCAACTTCACAATCAACTACGTGCTTCCCGTGTACGTTTTCGGGCCCCAGGCGTTTGACTCTGAGGTCAAGGACAACTTGAACACGTCGTCGGAGATTCTCAATGGCTACGTGAAGGCGGGTGCAGACGGCAAAGTGCCCGAGAGCACCGGATTCTTTGTGGATGTCAGAGACGTTGCCGATGCGCACGTTGTTGCGTTTGAGAAGGGCTTGGAGAACGAGCGTCTTCTTCTCAGTGCCGGCACCTTCGACAGTGTGGATGTTGTGGATGTGTTGACCAAGCAGTGGCCGGACCACGAGTTCCCCAAGGCTGACCCCGGCAACCGTGCGGAGCCCTCGAAGATTGACAACTCCAAGACGATTAAGCAGTTGGGATTCGAGCTTCGTGACTTGAAGACGTCGGTGGTAGACTCGGTGGCGCAGATTTTCGCGGCGCAGAAGTAGGCGGATCTATGATAAATGAAGTGATGTTCAGCGAGTGTAGGCCAGGTAGTTTGGATGGAAGGTGGCAGTCACGATGGCAGGATATAGTAGAGAAGCCCGGGACGACAAGAATAGAGAGAGAGAAGCGAGAAGCGAGAAGCGAGAAGAAAGAATAGGTATTAGCGAGCTGAGAAACAGAGAATCGCGAACCGAACTCCGAGAAGGGAGATCTTGCCGATCAGAAAAAGTAGTTGGCATCTATAGTCGCCAGCCCAAGAAACAGTGGAGTCACTTTCAGCGACAGCCTCCGTTCGCGCCACAAAAAGCGCAATTGAGCCAATTCTGCTTTGCCGCCCCCAGCCCCAGAAACTATAAATCCGCACCACAATGGCGGCCCATCGCCCGTGTGGGCTCCCCCGAACAACCTCTTCCCGCTGCTCATCGCTCCTGCACACACCTCCATGGTCCCCAAAGTCTCTGGACCAAGCCACGAGCGCACGCTTTGCGAAACGCAGCATCTCGGGCCCGTGACCGCGCTCCAGTTCCACGGCGCGCTGCTTTTTGTCGGCTACGGCCCGCATTTGGTGGTGTACGACCGCGTGCACGCCTCGTACAACGTGCGGTTCCGTCAGCGAGTGCTCGGGCGCAACAAGATCCACGTGATTGCAGTGGATGACGACGGCACCACGGTCGCGGTGGCCGGGGCGTCCGCGGTGGCCGTCGGCAGCACCGCCTCGCGGAAATTCGTCGAGCTGGAGATCGCCGACTGGGTGGTCACGTGCCGGTGGGGCGCCGTCGCCGGCGCCGGCGGCGCCGCGCGCGGCCTCCACGTTTTGACGGCCTACAACAAGCTCGTCGTGCTCAGCCCGGCGCTCGCCGTCGTGGCCACCGTGCCGGGGCCCGACCGGTCGCTTCTCTACAGCGGAGACCTCTGTATGCAGGACGGCCGGGTGGTGGTGGGGGCCGGCACGGTGATGGCGGGCGTGGTGGTGTGGGATAGCGCCGGCGGCCGCCCGCGGCGGCTCTCGGACCACGAGGGCTCGATTTTCGGCGTGCGTTTCAGCGCCAGCGGCCGCACGCTCGTCACGTGCTCGGACGACCGCTCCATCAAAGTGTGGGACGCCGAAACCGCGGCCTGCGTCGCCACGGGCTGGGGCCACGGCTCGCGCGTGTGGGCGCTCGGGTTCGCGGGCGCCGACGACGCCTTTTTCTCCGCCGGCGAGGACGGCTCCGCCCGCTTGTGGGCCCTCGAGGCCGGCGTCCTGCACATAGCCCAGACCCACCTCTGGGACCGGTGTCACCAGGGAAAACACGTGTGGAGCGCGGCGTGGGACGCCGAGAACGGCGTGTTGGCCACGGGCGGCGCCGACGGCCGCGTGCGCGTTCTCTCGCCCGGCGCCGGCGCGGCGCGGCGCACGGCGGTGCTGGAGAAGTTTGGCGCCGGTGAAAAGTTGGCGCTGGTGGCAGCGGGGGCGGGAAAATTCGCTGTTTTGGGAAGCCGGGGCACGCTCGTGACCGACGGTGGACTGGAGCCTGCGCACGTGCCACACGTGGCCTTTGTGCGTTCCACCGGCTCCCGCATTGTCGGCTTCACCTCCACGGGACAGCCCGTGGACCTAGAAAGCGGCGCCAAGACGGTGGACGGACACTCTGCGCCGCAGAAAATCATCAACGTTCTCGCCAGCAACGAGCTGTGGGCGCTTGTTCCCGCCAACCCGCACGAACCGTTGATTTTCGTTAGGAACGGCTCACACCATGCGCTTGAAAGAACACTGCCGCACGCGCCAACGGCGCTTCTAGCCACCGCCCAGGCCGTTTTTGTGGGCTCTCGCCACGCCAACGTCGCCATCTACGACCCGCAAAACTCCGGCTCGGCGCCGTTGCTCTCGCTCAAGATTTGCGCGGCCGACACCGTCACCTCCATCAGCACCGCGTGGGAAACAAGCGGCCACATAATTTTGCTCGTCACAATGAGAGACGGGTTTTATCTGTTTGTCGAGGTGAAAAACAATGCCGGCGTCTGGACCGCCGAAAAAATTTTGCTCAACAAGATTCCCCGTTCAATAGAGCACGGCTCGTATGCCAACGGAACGCTCGCTCTTGCCGGTTTCAGGTCGTCGTGCTTCTATCTCTGGGACGAAACACACCAGGTCGAGCTTGCAGTGGAGCCCTGTGGCGGGGCGCATCGCGTCTGGGCCTACGAGGACGGAGACTTCGTGTACGTGGCGAAAGACGGCACGGTGTGCGCTCGCCAGATGAGCAGTGATTCCCTACTTCTCCAGGATGGCACACATGGGCGAGAAATACGTTCTCTTGCGTTTGCGCCCTCCGCTGAGGCCGACGGACTGGTGCTTTTGGCCCTGGCTGCCGAGGATGCTGCCGTTAGAATTGGCACCGTCTCGAACGGCCGCTACACGGCGCTCTGGACACTCACAAACCACGTGCTGGGGCTCCAGAGCATCAAATTCTTCAACAACACCTACCTATGCTCCTCGGCTGCCAACGAGGAGTTGATAATCTGGAAAATCACCCGGTTTGACACCCACATTGCTGTGATTGAGGTGGCCCGTCTAGAGGCGGAAAACGAGAACCCAGACATCCGTGTGATGGATTTTGACTTTGCACCCACTGATGCTGGATTCTACGTCGCCAGCGTCTACTCCGACTCACACGTGAAAGTGCACCACTTCGAGCGCGAGTCCACGTCGCTTACATTGGTGGCATCCGTGCGCTACTCAACATTCTGCGTGCTAAATGTCAACTTTCTCGTCGATGGAACGTCGTGGTATGTTCTTGTGGGCACCACCGACGGGTGCTTGACCGTCTGGGACTGTGAGTTTTTAAGAACATGGAAAGCAGGCGCAGACGTCGAGTTTTCGGCCCCTCTAACACGCCAGCAAATTCACCAGAATGCTGTCAAAACCGTGTTTGTGCGTCCTCTGCCTGGAGAAGCCCAGTGGTCGATATTCTCTGGAGGTGACGACAACGCCTTGTGCGAGACACGTTTTGCGGCTAAAAAGTTGGAGATCGTTGCGTTTGTCGAGAAGGCAGCCGCCTCCACAATCACTAGTATTTGCTCCGCTGGATCTAGAAACATTTTGGTGGCTTCAGTGGATCAGGTTCTTCGATTATGGGCTCCCTCATTGCAGTGCATTCTGCAGACATACACCACCGTCGGTGACACTGGCTGCTCTGCATCATTCCATGGAATTGCCGCCGTGGGCGGCGCGGGCTTGAGTCTTTACTACTTGGGCGACGACATAACCGCATTGTGGATTATTAATTCAGGCAAATAGAAACCACTTCTGACAAGAGGTAATCAGACGCAATCATCTCAGAAAACGAACTTTTGGTTAGTAGTAGGGCAGCGGAGAAAAACAGCACCACCGCTACGCAATGCTAATCCTATGTGTATTATACAAGCCACACTTGTGGTCTGTGCCTATCTCACCGTCTATAACTTGAGCAAACGCAAGTTGAACACCGTGTCGTTGATGGTCTGCTCCTCGTCAATAATGATGTCATCCGCATTGCACGAAGTGTACGGAGCCAAAGGCTGCTTGGTGCACTTCAACAAAAGACCCTCGTTAAGCTTCACCACGTCCTCAAACTCAATGGTGTCCGTGTGCACCTTGAACTGAACAGTGACCTCGTCGGTAGTGTTCAAGCCCGCCTTCTTTCTCAATCTCTGAATACGGTTGATCAATTCACGTGCTAAACCCTCGGACTGCAACTCCGAGTACGAGTTGACATCCAAGATCACCAAAACTTCACTTTCGGCACGTGTCTCGTGACCCGAGGCAATCTCCTTCTCGGGCAAACCTCTCTTGACCTGCAAATCCTCGGCGACCAAGTCAATGCCGTCCACAGTAAGCTTGCCAGACTCAGAGAAAGCCTTGGCCTCAGCGGATGTAACGTTGGGCAAAGCAGCCTTAACCCTCTTGGCGTCTTTCTTCAACTTCTTTCCAAGAACGGGCCAATCTGCCACAACGGAATATTCCACACCGTACTTCTGTTCGTCAGAGGTGATGACCACGTCTCTGACATTCAACTCCGAAATCACATATGACTTCAACGACTCAATGTCTTTGAGGAAAGAGGGGTCTGACGACAAAATAACCATCTGCTTAAGTGGGGTCTTGAGCGAGATCATCTTTTTCTCTCTGATGTTTCTGCCCATGTCAATGACCTTCTGCATTCTGGAGACTGCCAACACAATGTCGGCGTCAAACCACTCCTTTCTCACTTGTGGGTACGCCAAGTAATGAATGGAGGCGGTGTCTTTAATCTCAGGGTTGATGCAGTAGGCTTCCAACTCCTTCTGGGTGAAGAACACCTTCAATTTCTGGTAAATTCCATCAGCCAAGAAAGGCGTGAAAGGTGCCATGAGTCTAGACAAAATGAACAAACCCTCGGTCAATGTGTTGAGACCCTTCTTGGTGTCCTCCAATCCGAGATCGGTGTCTCCTTTGATACGACGACGGTTGAATCTGATGTACCAATTGGTCAAGTCATCAATCAAACTCAACAACTTGGGCACAACCGTGTACAATCTGTAGCTCTGCATCTCCTCGTGGACAAACTTCACCAACGATTGAATCAGAGCCAACAACCAGCGATCCATCACGTTGTCGGAGGACAACTCTGGGTCGTACACGAAGTCTTCGCCGTTCTCTTTCTTGTACAAATCGGCAGCGTCCTTCAAGAACTTGAACGAGTTGTACCAGGGCAACAACACCGCCGAAACAACCTCTCTGACGCCTTCCTCCTTGAACTTAAGCGTCTCGGCTCTCAAAACTGGCGAGTTGATCATGTACAATCTCAAAGCGTCAGCTCCGTATCTCTCAAGCACAATGCTTGGGTCAGGGTAGTTCTTCAACCTCTTCGACATCTTCTTACCGTCAGCAGCCAAGACAATTCCTGAGACAATCACATTCTTGTAGGGCGCGGTGTTGAACAAATGCGTGCCCAATACGGTCAATGTGTAGAACCAGCCTCTGGTCTGGTCCAAGCCCTCGGAAATGAAGTTAGCAGGGAAAGCCTGTTCGAATGTTTCCTTTCTCTCGAATGGGTAATGCTGAGAAGCGAAAGGCATAGATCCAGATTCGAACCAGCAGTCAAACACCTCCTCGATTCTTCTCAATTGACCTTTACCCTGTTTGGAGGGGATAGTGATGTGATCAATCGAATCCTTGTGGATATCGGTGATGTCGTCTCTTCCAGACAAGTCTTTAAGCTCCTGGATGGAACCAACACACACGACTTCCTTGAAATCGTCACTGACCCACAAGGGGATGGGCGTACCCCAGTATCTGTTTCTGGAAATGTTCCAGTCTCTTGCGTTGGCAATCCAGTTGGCAAATCTCTTCTCCTTGATGTTGGAGGGAACCCAGTTGGTTTTCTCCACATTCTCCAACATCTCTGGAATGATGTCAGTGACTCTAACGAACCAAGCCGGCACAGTACGGTACAACAATGGCGTGTCGGATCTCCAACAGAATGGGTACGAGTGATTAATCTGTGTGGCGTGCAACATGTGACCAGTCTCTGTCAACTTCTTGATAATCAACTTGTCTGCGTCTTTCACGTAGACACCCTGGAACTCAGTCACCTCGGCGGTGAACTTTCCAAGGTCGTCCACTGGGTTGGGAGGGAGTCTCTTCTCGTTGATGATACCAGCCTCGGTAGCGGCAACAAAATCGACCTCACCAAAGGCGGGCGCCTGGTGCACAATACCGGTACCAGAGTCGTCGGTGACGTAGTCGGCAGCAATCACACGGAATCCGTGGTCCTTGAAGTCTTCGTAGAAGTAGTCGAACAAAGGCTTGTATTTCTTGCCCACGAGCTCGGAACCCTTGATTTTCTCCACGATCTTATACTTGGCCGCAGCGGGCTTCTTGTACAAGGACTTCAACAACTGCTCCAACATAATGTAGTTTCTCTGGTGGGTCTCGTCAAAGATTTTCACATACTCGAAGTCGGGGTTGACAGCAAGGCCAATGTTGGAGGGCAACGTCCAGGGAGTCGTGGTCCAGGCCACCAACCAGGTGTTCTCGTCATCCACCAAAGTGAACCCGACGGTCACTGCAGGGTCGTTGACATCTTTATAGTTCTGTTGGGCCTCGAAGTTGGAGAGGGGAGTGGTACATCCGGTGGAATAAGGCATGACTCTCACACCTCTGTACACCGCATCTTTCGTGAACAACTCCTTGAAAGCCCACCACACAGACTCCATGAATTCGGGGTATAACGTCTTGTAGTCGTTGTCCATGTCGATCCAACGGCCCAATCTGCGGATGGTTCTTCTCCAGTCTTCGGCGTATCTCATCACAATGGAACGACACTCGGCGTTGTACTTGTCAACACCCATTTTCATGACATCTTCCTTGCCTGTGATGCCCAACTTCTTGTCAATCTCATGCTCCACTGGCAATCCGTGGGTATCCCAGCCAAAACGTCTCTCCACATGATGCCCGTTCATGGTGGCATATCTGGGGATAATGTCTTTCACTGTGGATGCCAACAAGTGGCCGTAGTGGGGAGTTCCTGTGGCAAATGGAGGGCCATCGTAGAAAGAGAACCGAGGGAGATCCTTGGTGATTTCCAACGTGCGCTCAAACGCCTTGATATCGTCCCACTGTTGGTTTACCTTCTCTTCCTCTTTGGGGAAGTTGAAGAACGTGTTACTTTCCTCCGCCATCGTGGTGGTATAAGTGAGCGTTGGTGGAGGTGAATAATTTTCTGCGGGTGCACGGGTTTGACTCACGGTGTGTAGTTGACAAGATACTATGATTGGTGCTGGAAGTGTTTATGTTGTTAATTTCCAGCGGAGGGGTGTTCCTGAGATAATTGCTGTTTTTCGTGGAAAGTGTCGAATTAGTCATCGGCATGATCGTGAGTCATGGGACCCACCCAGTCGTGGAAGTTGAAGGCTGCAAAATCGGGCAGGAAGCCATAAATTTTGACGGAGCAGAACGTGCAAAATGACTAAAACAGGGATCACGAATAGAGCAACTTGGTCCCCAGAGCGCTCGGGTGGTCGACTACATTTTGCCTGCCGAAACCGACCCTAGGCACACCTGTACCTCTCAACATAGACGAAAAATTGATGAACTAGGCAGCGCACATTCCACGCTCGTCGATTACTTTTCACGCGGTTAAATGCCACTCTCCTCGTTGGTGGCAGGTCCTTCTCCTCTCCCTCCATCGTCTTTCCTGCATGCGCACCACCAACTTCCCCGGAATCCTAAGGTCCCTATTCCCCACACGATGTCCTGGGAAAGTAGTATTGGCAGTGTCTGGTGGTGTTGATTCCATGCTTTTGGCGTACTTGATGCTGCAGTTTCGCGAGGAACACAGCCCGCTGCTAAAGATTCTGGCAGTCACTATCGACCACTCATATAGACCCGAATCAGCCATGGAGTCGAGAAAAGTGGGCAGAATTCTTGAAGGCTGGGGCATTGAGCACTATATACGAAAATTGAGCTACTCGAGCGATCCACGAAGTATCACGAACTTCGAAGAGGTTGCACGAGTACTTCGGTACCGAGAACTCCAGAAGGCGTGTGACGAATTAGGTACGCTGGCTTTGTTCCTAGGCCACAATCATGATGACCAGCTAGAGACTTTTTTACAGAGACTACGTATGAACTCTACCATCTTTGGTTTAGCCGGAACGTCCATGGTGGCTGATTTTCCGGGTCAGGAAACAACGTGGAGGTCGAGTCCCATTCAGGTCTATCGGCCCTTGTTGCATACCGCTAAAAGTCGAATTCGGCAGCTAGGCGAGTCTTTACAAATCACGTGGTTTGAGGATGTGACCAACGCCGACGTTACCGTCACAGCCCGAAACCTCGACCGCCACATGATTCGGCTGCATTTAGACAGACAAAAGTTGGAGACGCTCTTCGCTGAGGTGACTTCATTGCGCACAAACTTGACGAGCAGGTTGGAGAATTTTGACCGCATCGTAAAGTCAGGACCCTATCACTTTGACGAAGGCTTTGGCACGATCTCATTCACGCTTCCACGAGACATACTTACTCATGGACACCCTCTAATTATCAGCAGGTGGCTATATTATCAGATGGGGATGATCTCGTCGTCTCGCCATTATCACTGGGGGTACGCCAAAATTGAACGCCTTGCGATGCCGAGAATAGTCGAGCACGCTGAGCTTCCGCCGGAGCAGACTGTTGCACTCTCCATGACGTACCTCAACGTCAAAATCTTTGTCGAATTTCAGGGAATCAGCGTCAAATTTCGTCTCTCTAGGCAGAATAGAAGTACCCTCGAAATGATGCCCATCAAGTTACAGAAGAACCAGTGGGTGCGCTACGGCCCTTGGTGGATTCGAACAGGCGAAGATGCAGTAATTGAGCCTTACAATTTAAATATGAAGAGGCGGATGCTCAAAGCGTTTCCTAATTTGACCACGCTCCTGCAATTATTAGATATACCGGTGATCTTCAAGAATGGGGACATATTGGCCATTCCTACGCTCAATTTGGGCCAAGTCAATATCGTGTTCGAGTCCAAATTGGCAAAATCGCCCGACTGGTGGAAGAAACCGTTGGGCCATGAGATTCCTATTTGACCCGCCCAAGAACACACATCGCATAGAATCAGCATTTATATCCCGCATATAGCCATATTAACTCTCTCTCCTCGTCTCGTCAAATTTTCTTTTTCTGCTGTCCTCACAATTCTTTCTCTGTTGATGCCTACTCATACAGTGTCTTGTATACAGTCGCAAGCTCACCTCCAACTTCGACATGAATCTCGAGCGCCATCTCCTGGCAGCGCAGACCCCCAAGTACATATCGGGCGCGGCCGGGACTCCGCGTGGTCGAGCCAATAGAGTCAAAGGAATTGATCTCCAAACTCAGCCCTTCAAAGTGGCCCACCAGAGAGTTACGCTAGATGTGGACATGGCCACCAAATCCATCCAGGGATTCACAGAGTTGATCATTGTGCCACTGTCGGGCAGTCTTAAAACAGTCAGACTTGATGCACGAGAGATGCAGATAAAGGAGATCTATGTCAATGGTTCCCGGCTCACTAACTACATCCACCGAGATATGTTGTATATCAATGACCCTGAGCGATTTGAAGACGCAATAGATTCGAAGCATGTGAGCGTATGGGACATGTACTCACGCGAGTTTAACATGCATCTGCACCACTTGCTCAGAGAGAAACTCAACTATATATTCGGGGAGGTTTCGCTGGATCCACTTTTGCATCCTGACCGCATAGACATTCTTAACACAGAGGAGTTGCGTATTGCATTACCGGAAAATCTCCGACTTGAAGTCTCGGACAAGCACAACTCGCCTTTCACCCCAAGCAGGTCCAAAGGTACCCTTGGAGGTGAGGCATATACGCCGATCAGCATAGGAATCGAATACGAACTCTTGAACCCCAAAAGTGGCTTTAATTTCGTGTGCGATGGCGATGACAAAAGACTCTGGCACGCCTACACTACAAATTCCGATTACCATGTCTCAACATCCTCGTGGGTTCCTTGTATAGATAATCTCTGGGAACGCAGCACGTGGCTGATAGAGGTATCCATTCCCAGAACAATCAAAGACATCGGGAAAAGTGGCAAAGACACTGACCAAACGAAACAGCAAGACGAGCATGAAGGTGATGAGCACGACGACGATGACGACGATGACCCCGACAACGAAGATCTCGTGGTGTGCACTGGTGACATGGCCAATACCAAGGAAATGCCGCACTCGTCCGATGTATCGCGGAAAACTGTTTCGTGGTCGATTTTCAATCCCGTGTGTGCCCACCATGTTGGGTTCGCGGTAGGATGTTTCAAAAGCATGGAACTAGCCGATCTTGACGACAAGGATGTGCCAAACGTTGTTGATGAAGATAACGAAGAGGAGGTTGATGTTGACAAGGAGGAGTCCAGTCTGGTAGTCATGTTGTACTATTTGGCGGGGTGGGAGGAACAGGCAAAGAACACCTGCATTTTCGCCAATAACGCTCTAAATTTCTTCGCCAAAGAGTTTGGTGCCTTTCCGTTCAATTCATATGGCATTATCTTTGTCGACGGGCCGTCATACCCCTACAACAACTTTTCCGGTCTTTCTGTGGTGAGTGATAAAGTACTATATCCTCCAAATGTGATCGAGCCCATGCTTACAACAACTGAGGAGATTCTAGAGTGCATTACATCACAGTGGTCCGGTATCAACATGGTTCCGCTAACCTACAACGATTTTTGGGTCACAATCGGCATAGCCAAATTCATGGCTCTCCAGTACTTGGAGAAACTAATGGGCGTAAATGAGTTCCGATTTCAAATTCGCAAAAAAATGGAAGCAATCGTTGCGAAGGACCAGGGGAAGCCTCCTATTGGCAACTTGACCCTTCAGGCGCCAATCTCAGAGTATGATCTTGAGTTCGTGAGGTTGAAAGCGCCAATGGTGTTGTTCATTCTAGATCGAAGAATGACGAAGACTGATAAACTTTTTGGGCTTTTCCGAGTACTTCCGAAGATATTTCTTCAAGCTATGTCGTCGGATTTGCCAAATGGTGGGCTTTCCACTCTACACTTTCAACATGTCTGCGAGCGAGTGAACAGAAACCGACTCGAGACGTTTTTCCGCCAGTGGGTTTACGGAGTTGGCACCCCATCGTTTCAAATCACACATCGTTTCAACAAAAAGAGGATGCTAATTGAAGTTGTTATCAGACAGACTCAGCACCACCGCCAAAATGATATTCATTCCACACCTGACACGTTCATTGAGAACTCCTTGTCATTCCTCGAGAGCCACCCGACTCACCCACAACAAAATCTCTTCTTGGGACCCATGACCATTCGTGTGCATGAGGCAGACGGTACGCCATACGAGCACATCGTGGATATCAAAGATACCGTGGTAAAATTCGACGTTATGTATAATACTAGACTCAGACGTCTCAGAAAAAACAAAGACGAAGATGGAAATCCTATACAGGTGTTCACGAAGCTAGGGGACGTGCTTGAGTCTGAGGAAGATGTCCGAAATTGGCATTTCACCGAATGGCCCAAGAGAGACGAGGATGTATTCGACGCTTTTGAATGGTTGCGTGTGGATACGGATCTTGAATGGATAGGCACGTTCGACGTCAGACAAGCTGATTACATGTATGCTTTGCAAATTCAACAAGATCGCGATATCGAGGCCCAGATTGCGGCTGCAGAATTCTTCGGCAGACAAGAGAAAGCAACCTCCGTATATTGCACGATTTTGACACGAACACTCATGGATCCTCGCTATTTTTATGGTGTTCGTATTGCTGCCGCCAGAGCATTGGCGAGTTTGTCGAACACCAAAAACAACTTCATGGGCATTGACTACATCATCAAGTCTTATAAGACGCTCTTCTGTTTTGAAAACAGTTCCATTCCTATGGGAAACGTGTTCGGGGACTTTGGCAGATTCTTCTTGCAGAAAGAAGTGCCTCTCATTCTTAGTGCAGTGAAAGACGACGATGGTGTTTCCCCTTCACGCGTCAAGAGCATGTTGTTTAACATGTTGAAGTACAATGACAATTCTAATAATGAGTTTCAGGATTGTTTCTACATTAATGGCTTGGTACATGCCCTCACTAAAGCAATTATTCCCACCCGAGCGGATAAAAGGTTTGTGGATTTTCATCTTGAAAGGGAGACCAACACAATTGCGCACTCGAAAGAGCTGACATTTATCAGCAAAGTTGTGGATGAGATTAATAGGATTCAAAAGCTCGACGCGTGGATGCCTTCTTATCATAATGTTGTTTCGATCGCCTGTGTTCGCGAGAAAATCATGCTTGCGAGACATAACCTCTTGGATATCAATTTTGAGGAGTTACTAGGCTTGACAAGGCCAGCCAACTCTCTCGAAGTTCGCGTGCTAGCCTTTGAGGGCTTGTTCCTTCTTGGCGGTCTCAAGAACAAACACATCTTGAAGTACTACCTTGAGACCATTCTATTAGATCAACTGATGGCAAATTCGAGAAACCAATTGATTCAAGCTCTCGTGACTGCTGTGGGTGAGGCAGCAATCCATGGCACCCCATCAATGATAGATGACCCTGAGTTTAAATCATTGGAGAAGATACTCGAAACTGGAACTGAGGGAGGTGGTATTGCGCCCAACAACATGGTAGTTATTGAGGAGGCCCAGAGCTCAGAGATGGCTTCTCAAAGGGATGCAGTTGCTCGAGCAACTATCAAAGGTGCTATTGAGTTGTTGAGAAGGGACCTCTCGGTTGGCCGCGGGCTCCGCGATATTCTATGGGAGCTTCTTCACACGTCACTTCTCAGCTACGTGGAGAAGAAGAATGTGTTCTTTCTCTGTGAGATTTTATACCAGGAAGTGGACTCCTTCCCTGTCATCATCTCAGTGCCATGTGTACCTTTCGAGGAGCTCAAGAAGAAAATTGTGGCCAAAAATTTGGGGGGCGGTCAGGTAGTCATCAAGAGGGAAGGTCGGTTCAAGATATCTTTGAGTACTAAAATCCTGTTGGGAAGTTCCCACAAATATGGCTCCAGGCAATCCAACCGCAATTTCCGTACTCGATCGAACACAAATGTGGAGACCGCTGATGCGCCACCACCCGAACCGAAAGTCACGCTTAAACTCTCGCACGCCCCGTTGTCGAAGCCTGTGGAGATTGAAGAAGTGAAGTTGGACAACGTTGTCGTGAAGCGGGACCCGGCACATCCCAATGTTGTGAAGATCAAGTTTGCTAATCGGAGCCTAGCTGAAATCACTCAAAGCGGTCCAGTTGTGACCAACAACAACTACAAGGTCACGGTATGGCTCAGTCGCTTCGAGGCGGGACCGTACCTGCGCTTGTGTGAAAAAACGGGCAAGGTCGAATTGTCTAATAAGCCGTTTGACAGCGCGAGTGAGAAGCCTGGAAATGATGAAGCAGTTGTCCAGAATGAGAATGCTGAAGAAGATGGTGAGCCAATGCAAGTCGAAGAAATCGAAACCGTCCCTACAATGGATTCTGTTTCTGAAGAGATGGACAACGCTCCTCAGGAAGAGAAGAAAACTGAACCAGACGAACAAAATCCAGAAGAATTCAAGAATGAAGAACAAGAGGATGCAAAGCATGAAGAGAGTCCGGAAAGGGCCGATGTTGTCCTAAATCTGGAAGAACCAGCAACCACGCCTAGGGGGGTGCCTGGAGTCGAAAAGGAGACACCAATTGAAGATGAGGAGCCTTCTGAGAGCATTACCCAAGAAAAAGAAGCCGCTTCCGAAATTACGGAGAAGCCCAAACCCAAGCTTAAGTTGAAACTTTCACTTAAGCGTTGAGCCAGCTACGTACTGTATATTACAAAACGCACACTATCTAACCCATGCCCCGGTACGCCGATAATCATTAACGTCCCGAGCATCTTGATAACATAACTTCGAACACGATCTTTCTATTTATTTATAATATTTTCAGTGATGTCGTTTTCAGGGCCATTCAACATTTCCAAAGCCACACCCACGACGTCCACAACCAACACCAACACGGTGTCGATCTCGACTTCTCCTGCCAAATCGGGCTCGCCTGCTCTACCGAAGGCGAGCTTAGCCTCCCAAGAATCAGGATTAAAAATATTTACGTTATCACCCGATTCCCCGAAAGTTGTTGCTGGTGCCACCACAACTGGTTTGACAGATGTGACGTCACAAGGCGTTCGACTGGATGTTTTGGAACTGGATATCAAGGATATACTTGGTAAGTACGATCTTGAGCAAAAAGACGATGAATCAACGTACGATGTGGATCTGCTTGAGGAAAAAATGAAGCAATTCAGCGTCAAAAAGACGCCTGAATCGATGCAGACAGATACGCCATTGGGGCTTGAGGATGATGAAAATCCTGGTTCTGAAAAGCTCCACCAGCCTGAGATTCCCTTGAACCCCGAGCCAGTCAAGATTGAGACTAGTCAGAAGGGTGAGCAGATTGATATGATAGAGGAAGGTCCCGCCACTGTGAAAGAGGGACAATCTGACTTTCTCAGAGATTTGGGAACTAAGCCTCAGGGTGAGAGTGTCGACCAGGAACACAATAGTTCCAGCAGCCATCAAGACAATAACAATAAGAACAATACGGAAGCTGGTGAATCCCAGGAGTCGCAAGGTGCCTCGGTTGGCATGCAGCCTTACGTTCTAGAGGAAAATGCTGCGGTTGATTTAAGTGCCCCCATATCTGAATCTGAAGAGATTGAGGAGTTCAAACTTCGGGAGGCCGACAAATCGCAAACTTCCAATCCTCGAAGCAGACTATCGAGAAACAACTCAATAGGCAAGGCAATACGCACCGTGGACCCAAGAGAGCAGCATCAGATTTCACATCGGCCTTTTGACTTTCATGTTTTTTTCTCGCATCTCCGCTCCAAGTCTGCCGAGCCCATAGTCAAGTACATCACGTCATTCTTGGTATCGTTTACTCGCCAGGCTAATTCCATGACTGCAGCTCAGATGATCAGGGCCACCGTGCAATTCCGAGTGTTCATCAACGAAAAATTTGAAGAATTTGAGCCGTTTGCTCTGATGGACGAGAAGGACGTTGAAAACTCCAACGAGGGAATTGAGAAGCTTATAATGAATAGGCTATATGACGTGTGTTTTTCTCCCGCTGCTGTCAAAAAATTTGGCTCTGCGGCTTCGGTTTCAGCACATCAGGATGTGCAAGAGGATCGAGCCTTTGATCTCCAGGTGGAGAAGTTCAGCTGGGTCTCAGGCGTCCATTTGGATGTTGATCTCGATGAGCTCACGAAGAAAAAGAAGAGTGACTCTGGTGAACCTATCGACCATTTCGAATACGCCGTACGTGAGATGAACAAGATGAACGAGTACCGTGCTCCTCGTGACAAAATTATCTGCATTCTTAATTCCTGCAAGATCATATTCAGTATCTTGAAAATTGGAAATCTTGAAACAAATGCGGATGCGTTCATTCCGCTTTTGATTTTAGTTATCATGAGAGCCAAGATTGAAAACCTCGTCAGCAACTTGCGTTACATTGAACGCTTCCGTGGAGAGGAGTGGCTCAATCATGGGGAAACTAGCTACTACATGTCTTCCATGCAAGGGGCGATTTCTTTCATCCAAAACATCCAGGAGGCCGATTTGACCATTAGTCATGAGGAGTTTGCTGCCAATATGGAGGCGTGGGAAGCCCATTTGAAGCAAAATGCCCTCTTGGTTCATCCACAGCCTCAGCATTCCAATGACCAAGGAGAGTCTAGACAGACTCTTTCGCCGCTGGAGGTCATTTTTGCCAGTGCCGAAATGTTCACTAAATCTATTCTGAACCTAATGTCCCCTGCTCCACAAGAAAGACAGCCGATCGAGCCACCTCGAAGCAGTGAGCCACCACAAGAGAGCGGACCTTCAGAAGAGCAGGTTGAGCTGACGTTTTCCCAGATGGTAGAGATGTTCCCTGATCTCGACAAAGCTGTTTTGAGAGACATTGTGGTGATGAAGAACGCAGATGTGGACTCTACGCTAGACGTTTGCCTACAATTGATGGCTGACTCATAGGTTCATCCATGGCATGGATGTGTAATATATTTTTTTCATACATGACGGCGTGGCAGAGCTACCACGAACGTATTCGATTTTAATTTCAATTTCTCTACCATACTTAAAAGTTGAACGGTGTATGGGTCGATTTTAGTAATTTGCAGTTGGGTTTACTGAGTTCCAATATTGAGAAATTCATTATTTTGTGTATTATTGTTATCCACCAGTAAAAGTCAATGGCAAACAGCCAAAAAAGTTGTAAGGCATGAAATTGAATCTCCAAGAATTCACAATGAGTCAAGAACGATGAAGTTATTACTCAATATATTCTCAGGGCAATCATCCCGTTTTTTCGACGACAAGAACTATTACTATGAACCACAGGTAAGGTGAAAATTTGATATGTGCCGTTCAAAGGTGCATTCTTAGAAACTCACGACCATTAATGGCCAGCTATGGCACCTTTTAAGCCTCTTTCAGCAAGATCGGGCGGAAGAAAGTGGAAATTTAAGTTTAGGGCTTCCAGTCTTATAATTACAGACAATTTGAAACCTCAATAATGGCTCTGTGGCCGAGCGGTCTAAGGCGGCAGACTCAAGTTCTGTTATCGTAAGATGCGCGTGTTCGAATCACGCCGGAGTCAATATTTTTTCCCTCAAAACACTCTTTTTGAGTGCTGAGTATGTTTTCTTTTTATATAATGGTAGATTATGCGGTCTTAATGGGCCCTATCATTGCTGGGGGGATTTTTAGGCACAATTTCAGTTGTATTTGTGTACAATATCTATAGCTTTTCGCATTTTTTCTTCGAAGACAGCCTGGCTAGCTCAATGGCTAGAGCGTGTGACTTTTAATCACAAGGTTGCGGGTTCGACCCCCGCGTCGGGCTTTACTTTTTGCATGTTCCTGGGCAACAAGCCTGCCCCAAATACTCTCAATTCTCGATGAGCCCTTATTTTTCGTAAGTGCTCTTTTCTGAATGGACATAAGTCATCGAGTAGCTTCTTGAATCGGTCTCTCGGATAATGACGGTTCACGTAGAATTGGATGGAGTTGGCCCCTCAAGTAGTGAAGCGAGAGTCAAATGGCAAAAGAAAATCATTTTGATCACCGAGAAGTACACAGTGAATCACAATTGAGAATCCTTACTGCACGGCCAATGTGGATTCCAAAGAAAATGCCCTCATACTAAAATAAAATCGCAGCTCAAGCGATCAATCGGGTTGCCAAATTCAAAAAACGCTATTAATTCATGAACCGCTTTGCTTGGCTCACCGATCTTACCGAAATTGCCCTTGTACTCTTGGTGGTCGTTCCTTCCTGATCGAGCTCGCCATATCGGGAATAGATAAGCGTCGCGAAATCAACCCCAACTGGGAAACGATATCCTGGGTTCGTTCGGATTATAAAAGCCAGAACAATCTCTAGAAAGCAAAAACACTACCTTTTCTGGTTCCAATCCTTCTTAATACAACTTCAAAAATGCCTATGCTCTACAAACCATCTGCCGAAGGAAAGGAGGTGAAGCCTCCACAGATTCCATCTCCTGGTAACAACTCCTTCTTGGGTGATATTTTCACTTCTGAAGCCCCCAAAGAAGAGCAGATCTCGTGTGGATTCTACAAGCAGGAGAAGGGAGAGCCTCTTGTCTACACATACGACTACGATGAAATGAAGATCATCTTGGAGGTTGAGGGTGAGTACTCGATTTCTGACGAGACCGGATACAAGGTTTCGGCCAAGCCTGGAGACGTTTTCTACTTCAAGAAGGGAACGACAATTACCTTCGAAACTACGGGGTACGGGTACGCCTTCTTCACTGGATTGAGACCTAACGGCACCGCTTAGATATGTAATATAGGTGTAGTCGAGATCATCGAAAAGAATGAAAATATTTATCAGCGTCGACGTGTAAGATTATCTCTTCTTTATGGAATTCCACTGTAATTGTTCCCCGACTGGCTCGTTTGACAAAGCGCCAGATAGTCAATCTTGTGTAAAAGTGATGAGATCAAGAGCTCCCGTGGCACTCCTTTTGCATGAAAAAATATGCAAAAATGTCTGAATGAGTACTTTGAGAGTTCCAAGACTATTTCCTTTGAAGACTATTCCCTCCAAGGTGCTCGTGTGGATCGCCTACGCAACGTAATCAGCCCAGAATGATTGCATACCCAAACGTGCAACGTTAAAAGTGAAATGTGGATCTCAGACTTAGGTTTTCGAATATTTATCTTCGAAGACTTTTGGCTTTCCCCCTCTCTATTTCTCGCTCCTTCGAATGCTCTCTCTCTCTCTCTCTCTCTGATTTGCACCCTAGAGGTGCGAGCCGCGTTCCTCCACATTCTTCGCATTTCTATAGCCCCGGTTTCAACATTTGCACCTCATTTCACCATGCCTATTGACTATTCCAAGTGGGACCGAATTGAACTTTCGGATGATTCAGATATCGAGGTTCACCCCAATGTCGACAAGAAGTCGTTCATCAAGTGGAAACAAAGAGATATCCATGAAAAACGCCAGCAACGAAACATCGAGATCAAGGCCAGCTTGGTTCAGTTGACAATGTATGCGAAATTGAACGAGCGCGTTGACTACTTGATAAACAATTTGCTGACTGCGGAGTTGTTGGACGACCAGAAGATCAAAGCTGTTCTTGATGCCGGGTTCAATCCTGCTGAGAGATTCGACTACGAGAAGTTGAAGAGCGAAAGGGGAGATTCTTTAAGAAAGGGCCTTAAGGACTTGACGTTCGACCAAGCCGAGGTCAATAACTCCCCTCCATACAATGAGATGATCGAGGACTTGTTCACCCAGATCAAGGAGGACCATCCTGAAACGGCAAAAGACGGTGAAAACTTGAAGGCCGAGTTACAGGCACACCGTGCGAAGATCGATGACGTGTTGCTGAAGCAGACCATCAAACTCGACGACTTGTTGTACCAGAAATCGTTGTTGATCAGCTCAGACGACTACCACACTGGATTCGACAGATCGTTCTTGAACAAGGATAACGACGACGACGGCGAACAAGCGCAATCGCATACGGAGAAACAGGCTGCGCTTCCCGCTGAAAAGCCCAAGTCGGAGCCGTCCAAGGTCACCACTGTTGAGACCATCAACAGTCCGGCTCAGAAGTCTGAGGCCGAGATTTTCGACGAATTGAAGGTTTTGCCTGCCACAGAAGAGTTTTCCAAAATCGAGGCGTCTGACCTTCGCAAGAGTGCCGATTTCCTCATCAAGCACACTTCAATTTGCACCGAGCACCAGAAAGATTCGCTTATAATGACAGCGTTCGACTCTGAACTTCTGGGCGACTCTGCGCGGACTGCCCAAATTGTGCATCAGTCATTGTTGCTCCAGTATGTTGCCCAACTTGCCGGCCAGAAACCCTCGAAGGATGTCGCCATCAAAGCAATCAAGCTCTTTTTCAGTAAGCTCAGCGAAAAGGGGTCACCCGCAGCCGTTGCCTTCAAACAGGATGTGGACAATACCGTCAACCACATAAAGACGAGAAGCAAAATTATCCAACAGGAACAGCAGCAGCAAGCGGGCGATGAGGAAGAAGAAGGTCTAATTCAGCTCAAGGCACTTGACGAGAGCACCGAGTTGCACGTGAACACTCCTGCGGAGGGCACACCGGAGTATGAAATCTTCACGACCAAGCTCAGCGCTGAAATGCAGAATGCAATAAAGCTGAGCTCTCTTGATGCTGTGAACGAGGTATTTGCCAAGATGAAGATAGAGGAGGCCGAGGAGGTATTGGAGATTTTCAATGAGTGTGGAGTAATTGGCGTGAGCGGCGTTTTGGAGAATGAAGAGGAGTTTGAGCGGTTGAAGGAGCAGTACGAAGGTGTCGAGGAGCCCCAATTGTCTACCGTCGATGAGGTCGACTAGGGAAACGAAAAATCTGGAAAAAATAAAAATAGAGAAGAGCATGAAATGGAATCATGGCCATCCTTTTTGAATGTCGGCGCGTCGTCGGTGTTTTTCTACCCGATCTTCATGGTCGTGGTGTCTTTTAATTATTACTTCTACTTTCCATGCTCGTAGGACACATGGGCTCCGTGCTGCGAGGTACCGTATCGGAGGCTACGCGTTACTCACCTGTTTTGGTTCAGGCTGGAGTTCTGGAGCTGTGACAAAAGAGAGCTGAGTTGGCTCGAAGGAGAAGAAGCGGTTGCAGAAGGCGCGGGAGCGCTAGAAGATGATGGCCATTGTCCTGGAGGACCAGGGTAGGAGGATGCAGGGAAAGCCGGGCCGGGGTTTGCAAGACCCGAAGCATTGGGCGCCGGTGGTGGCTGATTCTGGCCTTGGTTCTGGCTTTGAAGGAGCGAGATCATGTTCTGCATGGACGCGGGATCGAGGTTCTGGAGTGTCTGAAGAAGAGCAGGATTAACTGGGGCAGGTCCATAGGGACCTGGTGGGCCGGGAGCGGCGGGGTGACCTGGGTTTCCTGGGTCTCCGTACGGTCCAGGAGGACCGGAGTAAGCTGCAGGACCGGGATGGCCCGGAGGACCAGAGTAGCCAGCAGCACCAGAGTAGCCAGCAGCACCAGGATACCCAGAAAGACCCGGAGGGCCCGGAGGAACCGGGTACGAGTGAGGATTCCTGGGATAGGCAGAGTGGCCAGGGTAGGCAGAGTTTGGTGGGAAGGCCTGCTCCTGATAGCCCGAAGGCCCGGGAGGACCAGAAAACGCGAGGGCAACATGCGAAGCCCCGCCTTGGAAGCCGGGATACGGCGCATGATGCTGGGGAGGCCCGTTCTGGTAGGCGGGGCCGTGGTGATGCGGCGCACCTTGGTGGGCGCCATTTGGGTGCGACCGGTGCTGGCGCGCCGAGCCGCGGGGCCCAAAGCCGTCGTTCAGTCGGCGGCCGCGGCGGTCGCGGCCCGACCGGTCTGACCGGTCTGACCGATCACTATCGAGCCTGGCCCGCTTGGAAGCGCCGCCACGCCGGCCAACAACGCGCATCATGCCGTCAACGTCAAGCAGCGCATACTCGTCGAACTTGATGCCGCCGTCGGCGTTGGCCTCGAACGTCAGCACGTCGACCAGATGGCCGCGCACCACCACCGCGGCCAGAACGCCGTCGTAGGCGGCGTCCTCGACTTTGCTCGGCACCGCCGACGACGGCACGTGGCGGGACGAGAACTCGTGGTTTTCCGAGCGGAGCGCCGCCTCCACCGCCGACGCAAACGCCGGCAGCGCGTCGTCCGACACGAACACACGAAGATGCGAGCGGCGCGACGCGCCGGCGTCGTGGCCCCGCTCGCGCGCCTGCGAGTTGGCGTTTTTCTTCGACCCGCTGGCCACGTCGAGCCGGAGCACGTTGCCGTGGAGCGTGACGCCGGCGTTGTCGCGAATGGCGGCGGCACACTGGGCGGCGCTCGCAAACTGCACAAACGCAAACTGCGACACCACGTTGATGTGGCAGATGTCGCCCGCGCGCCAGAACACGCGAAAGAGCTGCTCGGGCGTCACCGCCTTGAGCGGGAGGTTTCCCACAAAGAGCCGCAGGCCGTCGGGGTACGGCCGCAGGTCGCGCTCCCGTTCGGAGGCACGGTAGCGCTCGTAGGCGGCTTTTTCGGCGCCGTCCATGGGCCGCGCGAGCTGCGGTGCCCGTTCCGGGCTGGCGGCCTCGAGCTCGATCTGCTGGTCGTGGAGAATCTTGTCCAACACCGCCTTCTGCAGCGGCGGCGAGAGCTGGAGAAAGCCGGGCAGCCGCACCACGTCGCTGCGCATCACCGCGTCGAGCGCCTGCTGCATGGCGCCGTTTTGCGGCTTGGGAGGAAGCGCGGGGCCCGCGGCGGTGGCGGCGGTGGCGGCGGTGCACAGAAAAATGTTCGCAGACCTAGTAACGAATTTCCTCTTGGTGCTGGACGATGCTCG